>CM030007.1:93712928-94345343 GCA_017639485.1 Pluvialis apricaria | reverse complement strand
TATGATGGTGTCCTAAAACTAAAGGTTATCCTGTTCCATGGTAGTTTTGATTTTATTTGGTTTGGGTGAATAATGTGAATTGTTACTTGATTCTGAATACTTCTGTCTGACTTATCTGTCTGGACAATGCCGTTGTATGATGGTGACTCAGCCCTGCAACATAACTTTCAGAGTCTACCCATTCCGTTCAGTAGTCTTAGATGTTTGTTATTGTCATGCCAACAAAAGTCAAGAAAGGGCAGGCTATGTTTTTAGGCTATCTCCTTAGCAATGTGCTTGCTGCAAGAGTCAAAGCTTACAGGACTGAGCAGACTGCCTCTGCAGCCTGTTGCAACCTTGGGGGGAGAGGTGTGGTGGTACGCACCGGCACTGCAGCAGTGGGAGATAACCCTTCGTGAGTTTTACTCACTTGAGGTGTGCTGCACTGACGTAAGAGCTATTTCGCGTGGTGTAACCAGAGTTAACCTAGCACTGGAAATATGACATAGAACCTAACAGATGTAGTTTCCTCGCTTAAAGGAGGGGTGGAAAGCTGGAAAGTGATACAACCTGCTGCAGACCTTTGGCTCTCATCTCAACAGCATCATGAAACAAAGTTGTGAAACAAACACCAATGGAAAGAGAAATTAAAAGTAAGGAGATAAACAGAGAAATGAATTAATTTGCAAAAGAAGTTTCCCGGAGGCAGCTTATACCAAAACTAGTGTGATGTCTTGAGCTGAGGATTTCCAGCAGATTGTGCTGTGGTGGGAACCTGTGACAGCAGAGGGAGGCTGTGAGGGGCTCTTTGTGAAGACTAGTTGAGGGGCAGGTCTTGGGGTTTGTTAGTTATATTTTGTTTTAGGGACTTTTCTGGGGAGGTAAACTACCACAGTTTGCTGCTGTGTAAAGCTAGAGAGGCACTGTTGGTGGGAAGAAGAATTACATGATCATTCATGAACTGGGTTACCTGGAGGACCTGGGAGGTTGAACCAGGATGGCACTGGAGGAGGAGTGTGTATCAGTAAGGTAGTGTAGTTTGGAAAATGACAAATAAGATGCAAAGGTATTAAATAATAATTCATTCATTGTCCAAATATATTTGTATGTCTGATGTACTAACATTTAGGAGAGTGTCTGTATGAGATTTCATAAATGCAGTTTTGCAAGACAAGGACTTCTGCAGACTTCCCTGGTGCTAAGCATCAGAAGGTGGAAGGAACATGTGCTTTCTGGGGAAAACATTCCCTGCAGCTGGAACTGCTGGCTTCCCCCCACTCTCTCCAAAATAGCCCCCCCAAAGACTGTTTCAGATTATTTTGGTTATGCTACCAGGCAGTTTTCTTAGCCCCTCAGGGTACAACCTCTTCCACAGGAGTTTATGTACATATAAAAGAAAAAACAAAACCCTCAAACCTGGAAGCAGAATGAAAGAGTGAACACCTGCAGAGCATGGCTGTAGTCTGTGTAAGAAAGCAGGAAAGAAATGTCTTACCTTTTTATTCGGCATCTTTTTGTGGAACAGGTCAATTTAGCAGTACGGCAATTCAAACTGAGCATAGCCATCAGTCATCTTTCGAACAAAAGGACTTTCCTTTTGCTTTAATTCAAATTCAAAATTTTCGTGATGATTTTTGAATACGAGTGGTAAAAAAAATTACCATGCAAATGGAAAATTAAAATAAGAATTAGCTACACCTATATTTTAATACCTGCTACTTTAAATAGCACCTTTCAGCTTCTGTGAGTTATATAAACATTAAATTGTCTTTATTGTGCCCCAGAGAGATAAGTGTTATTAGCTTGATAAACAATAATACTAAGTAAATTATTTCTCATTTTTCCTTCTTGCTGTTTTCATTATTATTTTGCATGTCTGAAAATTATTCCCGTTACACAGCTTTTATTTCCACATAAAAAATGGTTATAAAACCCTGAAACAAATTTATTATTAATTATGCATGCTTTATTTTATTTAATCCTGGGTCCGTTTGACTGGAATGCCTTCATTCCTTCAGATACATTAGGTAAAGCATATTGATTTCTTAAAGTCTCAATCTTATGTGAATAATAACTGAAAGGTAGTAAATTGCAGTTTGCAAAAAAAAAAAAAAAAATCCGCCCCAAAACACTCCAACAACCGAACCACCACATTTTGAGAGCTCTCTGTTAAATAAAGAAAATTTGAAGGATTATATTCTTCCCTTTTATGAAGCTTCAACCCCTTTAATTTCTCAAATTATGTTTTTAAGTTTAGATTTTCATAACGACTTGGTGAGTCACCCATCCATCCACTTCCCTTTCATTCACTGTGGAGTTTGCTTTGTCAGTCTCTTAGTAATTCTGCGTTACTGGGGAAAGAGGTAGCCTCTCGGAAACAGCGGTTTCTATTTCGTGATCAGTGTGGCTTCTTCAGCGATTAAAGTCATGGAACCCCTAATGGACAAGCTCTGGCAGAAAAAAAGATACTTTTCACATCTTTATACCCAAAACATGCGGGTACAAATGGTGTTTACTTAGGAGAGTGGTATTGTGGATGCCTAGATATATAACATCAGGTAGGTTTTACGGCAACGTTACTCTTTGCAATATATTTACAGTTGTCTTTCAAACTTAAGATAACTGACTAGGTAGACCTATAAGAGACTGTTCCATAGACTTGGTTAAATTAAATCATCTTAGTCCAGGAGTCTGCTATAAATTCAGGCTAAATTTATAGGCTTCTTCCTTTTAAAATTGCTGTTTCAGAAATGCCTGGCTGCTATTACAATTGCCTGAGCTTCTCAAGGGAGCTGGAACATCACCCACCCAACAACTTCCTGGCCCTTCACTTTCCCCTCCCCTACTTTTTCATAAGTGATTTTATGGGTTGAATTCCTGGGCTGAATTACTAAGTAGACTTCCACTCCCACCCCACCTATATTTAGCCTAAATATGAGCCAGCAGTGTGCCCAGGTGGCCAAGAAGGCCAACAGCATCCTGGCTTGTACCAGGAATAGTGTGGTGAGCAGGACTAGGGAAGTGATTATCCCCCTGTACTCGGCCCTGGTGAGACCCCACCTTGAGTACTGTGTTCAGCTTTGGGCTCCTCACCACAAGAAGGACATTGAGGTGTTGGAGAGTGTCCAGAGAAGGGCAACAAAGCTGGTGAGGGGTCTGGAGGACAAGTCTTATGAGGAGCAACTGAGGGAACGGGGGTTGTTTAGCCTGGAGGAAAGGAGGCTGAGGGGAGACCTTATCACTCTCTACAACTACCTGAAAGGAGGTTGTAGTAAGGTGAGAGCTGACCTCTTCTCCCTAGTGACAAGTGATAGGACGAGAGGAAATGGGTTCAAGTTATGCCAGGTGAGGTATAGATTGGATATTAGGAAATTTTTTTTCACTGAAAGGGTCATTAAACATTGGAATATGCTGCCCAGGGCAGTGGTGGATTCGCCACCCCTGGAGGTGTTTAAAAAAAGGGTAGACGTAGTACTTGGGGACATGGTTTAGAAGTGGTTTTGCCAGATTAGGTTAATGGTTAGACTTGATGGTCTTAAAGGTCCCTTCCAACCTCAACAATTCTATGATTCTATATTTAGACCTTCTTTCTGAGCTAAGCCATCTTGCCATTATGGCTAAAATATGAATCCTTGTCTTTGTGAATTCCTGGAGTCACGTAGGCACGCAATCGGGATGACCACGATGATATCCTGTCAGGCAGTTTGTGGAAAGTCCATGATACTCAGCGTTTCCCACATTGACTGTAGGTTTCCTAGCAGCCACCGCCTCCTGATTACCCATGGTCATGCAACTGTGCCCTTGCTAATGGTGACCATGCATGTGGGCATGAGGCCTTGGGCAGTAATTTCTTGGAGTTTGTGAAGGGCATCAGATACAATTTTCCCCTGCATCATTCTGACCTGAATGATGCTGCGTATTTTATCTCTGCTGCATTAGGAGACCGCTGAGTTTTATCTTCTCAGTAGGAACCCGAAAAACAATATTCTTCAGTTTATTGATGTGCTGCTACTATGAAAAGTAGTTAAATTGGTTAAACAGTTTTAAGCACCAGATAAGAAAATCCTGGACCTTGAGGAAAAAATGTGTAGCAGAAAATATGTGAGCCATTATTAGGATACAGAGAGATAGAACAATTCAGGATTAGAGAGACAATATTTAAGATGAAAAATAATAGAACTAGGAGTAAGCATAAAGCTTTTTAATTTTAGCAGGAAAGATAGGCATCTGCAGTCGTCTCTATTAATGGACTGCTGAAGCCAACATTTTAACTGTCTTTGGAGGTATGGACAGAACAATTCTTTTCCTCGTGAAAAGTTTGTTACAGATTGCTTATGAAGCTTAGAGAATTTTAACAATGGATTTCCCATTGAAATGTGTGAAGAATCTTCTTCTCTTGCCATGACAGTGATGTTAGACAATGCCTACCGTAGCACAAAGGGCAGCCCAGCAGCCAGATCTGTAGGGCAAGACACTCGGTGCTAAGGACCCCGCAACCATGCTGTAGGACAACATGTCAAGGGGGTTTCCTTTGGACTAGCTCTGGGCTGCACAGAATACACCTAATTGGGAATGGAGAGTATTTGATGTGCTCTTGGAAGATGCCCTGTCTATTTTTATCCAATTGACTCGAGATCACTTTCTCAGAATGTTCTGGGATACATGAACCAAACCAAGGTAAGGTCAGACATGGGGGCAACTTCCTTTAATTGTGTGCTGTTAAGAATAGTGTTGACAAATGCTTAGTATTCTCCCATTCTTGTCTTTTCTTCCCAAAAGTCATACAAGCATTTATTGTTATGTTTTTACTCGCCCCCCGTGTCATGTTCGAGTGTAACTTTCTGCCTTTTAAATGTTATCACTGCAAGATGGGCTTACATAAAAATCTTTATATATGGGGATCTCCATGCAGAATTCACATTCATAAGCTCTTTAGCACAGGGATATTTATGCTACCTTTTTACTCATGTAATTTGTGTATTTCTTGAATAACAAGTGCTAAACATCATGAAATGAAGCATAAGGGTGTATCTATATATGTTCAATGTACTTTGATTCATATACTTAATAAAATACAGAACTGCTACTATAGTCTGGATGGATCATCTTTAAAGATCCTGCTTTTGCATCTACGGGCAACAAAAGAAAAACAATGCCACTGGAACTTTAAAGCTATGTTTAAGCACTTAAAGAAATCAATGAGAGGTAGATTCTAGATGCTGTTGTAGATTCCTTCAGCAGTGAAGTGCCCTTTTTAGGTGCCAGAAATACTTTGCCCAAACAAAAGTTCCTGGCCATAAGCACCCTTGGCCAAAATTTTCCAAGGAATTTGGGAAGATGCCCAATGGGATTTACAAATATTGCTAAGAGACTACCTGCAAAACTTTCACTTTGAAATGAAAGCTAATGCTCAGACCTCTGAAGTATTAAGTGTCCTGAATGCCTTTTTGGCATTTTATAGAATCTGTCTTCGTGCCTTTGTTTGTGAAAGCACCTTTTAAGCACTCCATCCCATGTGTTTGCAGAACGCTTAAAATTAAAATCAGTGTTATCATCATGCCTTTGATCTTGCTGGTGTACTTTTTAATGCAACTATTGAGTACAACCCTATACAATAATAAATGTGCATGTATGACTATTCTTGTCCAAAAACCTGTAACTGTAACTGGTCTGCTCAAATAGAATGGTGTCTTTTTCCACTATCTTTATTGAAACTAGTAGGTGATGGAATCCATTGCTGGGGGAAGGGCACTCATGCAGGCACAGAAACATGTGCAAGGATTGACTAAAATAGCATCCCAGGCTGCACTGTGGTCAGGTCATGTTTTAGCCATATTTACTGTTTTTATTATCCCATTTTCCCACCTATTTCTTTTTGGATCCTTGGGAGAGGAAGGATCAAAATACTATTGTTTCTCATTTTAGCGATGATGTCTTAGACAGAAGAGAGGAGGTGGCTGCACCTCACTTCTAGGGAAGCTGAGCGCCAGGGTCCACTCTTGGTCAGGACACCCTGGTCCTCTGGGGACCCCTGGGGTGCCGGGATACCCGAGGTTCATCTACAGCTGCTGCTGCCTGAAGGCCCATGGTCCTTTCTATGGGCACAGAGGCCATGGGAGACCTGCAAGGAGGAGCAGAGGGATGCTTGGGGGGAAATTGTGCCATCCCCCAACAGACAGGCAGGACGTGGTGGAGGGGGAACATGCTCAGCTCAGCCCTGCCGAGCTGGGGTGCAGCCTTAGCGTCTTTACAGGAAATCATGAAGGGATGGATTTCTAAACCTTCCAGTTTTGAAGGAAAAGATTTGGAGATGACTAAACACTGTTTCCAAGCAGGAATGAACTTTTGAACCTTTCACTAATTGTCTTAACTAATGTATTTGTCTTGATACTTATCTGCCAGATAGTCTAGAGGGACTGATTTTTTTTTTAAGTCAATTAGTTAAACCATTATTTATATGGTTAATTTTTTCTTTTTGTGTAGTGTTTTGAAGGAGAAATGCCTAACAATAAGTGAAGAATTGATTTAAAGACTTAAACTACCAAGAATAACAGAAAATGTATTGCTGTCTTCTTTATGTTGTTTTCTTGATATATTCTGGGAAGGTCATTAACTTTAGCTCTAAATTTATGTTCTCCAGAATTGTGTTTCTGCTGATACCGTTTCTCTGGGCTGAACTGTAGTGCTCCAGCTAGGTTTTCCTTTTAACAGCAGCACATGTATAAGGTTATGTGGAGGTGATTAGATAAAAAATTTGTATTTCACCTGGAGCACTTTATTTCATTCACCAAAGTACTTTCATATAGACTTTTTTTCTGAAAAGATAATTTTAATTTGTATATATATAGAATAAAAGGACTTAACTCCAGAGGCAGCAGAAAGCCCCGATAACAACCCCCTAGCATCTCAGATTACAAAATAAAAATTAAAAAAACTTCCAATAAAATACTTTTTGTAAAATCCCATTTTATTCATGACTTGATATTCTACTCAGTTGTATTCTTTAATCCTTTAGTTGGTGAATTGTAAGATAAAATTGGACAAAAAATGTTCCCTGTTAATGGCAACCATGTGTTACATACTTTACAGGTAAATATGCAATTAATTTGTTGTAACACAAAAAAAATACTGAAAACAACTATCTTAATGTTCACATTACATCACCACTTTACCTGTTGATGCCATGAAAAACATGTAACAGCTTTTGAATCACCTTTCTTCACACTCCTTAACAGGTGAAAGTACTGAGAGGGAGCAGGGCCATGTTAAATGATGTGAGGTCCCTGAGAAAGTTTTAGAGAGTGTGCCCTAATTTATTGATCAAAATTGAAAGCAGCAAGTGTTTCTGTTGCGCCTTCTAGAAGCCTAACTCCATGACTCCAGTCCTCTGTCTTCACCTCTCATCCCTCAGTACCAAGTCATGCCCTTCAGCTTTCTCCATCCGTCTCGCCGCTGGCTCTTGTCCTGGTGCTCCCTTCTCTGTGCCCTCCCCAGGGCAGTGCAGAGCAGACGCCTGGTACCACCAGCAAGTGCCTCTGAATCCAGGGATATGCAGTAAGTGCCATCTGCAGGCTCCTTATAGGAAAGGAAACCTACTCAAGAAGAATGATGGGTCTTGCAGGTAGTGCACGCTTCTCTGGTGTTTCTTACTGCGCATTCTGTAACATCTTCTGCAGGGGCGTGCAGAAGTTGCTTTAATTGGTTGGGCCCCAAAACCTTTTGAAACGTGAAGAATCTAAGCAGTCTCTTGGTATGGTAGAGCATAAGGCTATTTGGGTATAGAAGCATAGTGAAAAATGCAAATTTTGTTTATTACTTTAATGGTAAGAAGAATGGACAACAACTTTTTTTAATGTAGTATTATTTTTCAGAAATAGGTATGATTGATGCAAATTATAGGTTTTTGGAAAAAGCTCGGAAACATTCAATCATAGGTATCAGAAAGGGTTATCTAAGAATATAGTTACGTTCTCTCAGGTGGTGGAGAAGTGATATGGCAAGTTTAACTGTAAATTCACTCGGAGGGCGAAAGGTGCATTGGATAATAAGAAGGAATAATTGAATATGTTATAGGAAAATACATTGGTACTACTAGTATCTACGTGTTGATTTGTATTTCAGTGAACCTTGACATTCTTTTTTCATGGAAGAAGAGGCTTCATGGTTGTTGTGGTTCAACCCTAGCCAGCAACTAGGACCACACAGCTGCTCACTCGCTCCCCCCCGCTCCCCTAGGAGGGTAGGGAGAAGAGGGAGAAAAGGAGGGGAAAGGGAAAAAACTGATGGGTTGAGGTAAAGATAGTTTAATAGAACAGTAACAGAAGAGGAAAATAACAATAACAACAATGGTTAAGAACATATAAAATAAAGTTATACATCACAAGTTGCTCTCACTACCTGATGATCAATTGCCCATCCCATCCCAAGCAGCAACTGTGGATTCCTGCTCCCCGGCCAACCCTCATTTCTATACTGAGCATTACATCTATGGTATGGAATATTTCTTTGGCCAGCTTGTCCTGTCTATGCTCCCTCTCAGCTTCTATGGGAAGCTGGAAAAGTCTTGGAAACTAATGTAAACATTACTTAGCAACAATTAAACCAAACTTTGTTATTGACATTCTTATACTAAATCCAAAATGCAGCAGCTACTAGAAAGAAAGTTAACTCTATCCCAGCTGAAACCAGCACAGTGGTTTCAGAGAAAAGTTACCTCATTTGAGGGTCCTCTGTTCATGATTCAGCAAAGTATTTAAAGAACCTAATCACAGAATCATTTAGGTTGGAAAAGACCATTTAATTTGACTTTCAATAATTAATTTCATTCTTTGCATGTATGTAGTTGTCTAGCTGTGTTCTCATTTAAGGGACTAGTCAAAAATTGTATTGTTTTTGTTTTTTTTTTTTAACCTCTGAGTTATTGCTTCTAAATCAATCCAGGTTGGTGGTAGCCCGAAATAACTGCATTCTCATATCTACTCACACTCCTGCCTTATGCAGCAGCATGTGATGTATTTTGTGTGCCCTGTATAGGTGACTCATCCCTTTTGCAGCTCCTGCCCTCATAGGAGAAGCAGCAGTGCAGGGCTTGGGGAGGGTTCCCCTTGCCATTGCACACAGGCAGTGTGTGAATTTCTGTCATGGCCCAACCACGCTGTGCTGAAGTAAAAGCCCTGCAGCCAGCGGTGCCCGTCCCACAGGGCATGGGCTGCCTTGTCCACAGCTTCCCAAAATGGACCCCTGCCCACACGGGCTTCCATTAGCAGGAGAAAGCTTCCCAGCCTCTTCCTTCTGCTTATTTCTGGTCTGTTTGAAATTTATTGCCTCACCTGGGTTTAACGTTTCTAAATTCCAAGTTTATCTACAGAGGTAAATAATCTGTTCTGACTGCCCCGTTATTCTCCTTCCTCCTTCTTTCTTCCTTGCTTTGATAATAATAAGGCAAAAGAACTTTGATTAGACACTGTTAGAGCTTTGAACAGATTATATTTAACTAAAGAGGTAGTTAAGATGAATGGATGAATCACTGAAGATGAAAATTTAAAGCTGACATTTAGGTCATCTATTTCTTTCCCCTTGCTGTTCCCTATTACTTATTTTATTATACATTGTCCAATCTGAAATCTTGTGACTAGCCATGCTTCTAACTATACCATATGCAAGAGAGATTTATTTTACTTTCATCAGTGTCCTAATATTTATTTAGAACATGTTATACCCTGTGCAGCAAGCCTTAAAACCGATGGAAACCCCAAAGGCAGGGAGATGATATTTGAGTGGATGGTGCTGCAGGTCGCTTTGTTCCCCGGCTGTTTCACATAATTTAGGGAATGCAATAACCTGCAATTTAATCCACGTAACACGGCTGTGCTGGTGTCCCCATAACCTGTTCCCCCTTCCCTCTCCCCCTCCCCCCCCCAGTAGTTTGAGATTGTCTGTCTCTGGAGAGATTTTGAAAAATACATATTTTAAAGCACATCAATCACATAAGCTGGGCATAAACTGAAGATCTGTGGGTTTGATCTGCAATAAAACCTCCTCAAGCTTGTGGTGTCACATCAACAGATGGGGCAGGGGGGGTTATTTGTCATCTTTTCTGTCTCAGTACTTGAGGCTTAAGATGCAGCTGCAGACTAAGTCTAGATTTAGTCCTTTTTGAAAATTCACTGAAGTCAGTAGAAATGAAATACGGCAGGAGTTGCTCCTCTGGTCGCCCATTAAACACAGGTGGCACGCACATAACACTAGTCTACTGACCAGGTACCTGCTCCTCTCGTGCTGCCACTTCATCCAGCGCTGGAGCTTACTGTCGGGGACAGGCTGCAGCGAGGCTAGTCTCCTTGGGCAGGAGACTCGTAAGCAAAAATAAAAATGTTCCCAGCCGGCGTTCTAGGACCTGTTTTATGGAGTTGTTAATGTAAGGATGGGCAGAACAATATCAATAAATAAATCCTCATAAACTTCATCATAAATTGTCATAGATCTCAAAGTTATTAATTGCAGAGCAAAGGGACTGCTGCCTGGGAATGCAGTAAGTGCTTGTGTCACTTAGCCTATTTTACGTCTCTGGTGGATAATAACTGGGTATAATATATAGATGCGTTTGAGTGCTTGTGCTGCTGGGTTTTTTAATTTTATTTTTATTATTTTTTTATTAGACTTCCCTTCCCACCTGTGTGGCACATCACCACTCTGCCAGTTTGGCAAGAATCAATTATTTTACTGTGGTTAAAGCATTTAAGATGTAACCTCCTGCCTACAGCACTTCTTAGAATATGGCTAGTGAACATAAATAATGGTGACAGTGAAATTCAGGGGGTTTTGAATTCCTTGGGTTTGTTTGCTTTTAATATTGAATCTGCTACTGGCCGTAATATAAATGGAAACTACTGTCCAATTCTTTGCGTATGTTAACGTGGGTGAGTGATCTCAAAATAACAGAATAACTTCTTGAGCAGTTTCAATTCATAATGGCAGAAATTTCACAGTGCCTACTCCTTCCTAGTTTTTCAAAAGTGTATCTTTATGCACAGCCTTGCAGACTATATTAATACTAAGTGGAAGAGGTTTGTACCTTCTTTCCCTGGCAGATTTTCTGAAGTCATTTGGAACGACTGTTAATGTTTTGATCTTCTGTGGTATTTCTCTCAAATCCCCCCACAAATACTAATAAATCGTTGTTTCCCCACAGTCTCCTTGAGAGGTAGGCAGCTGTTCGTACAGCCTCTGTTACTGGCCGGCAGTCCAGCTGAAGCACAGAGAGAGAGAGGTCATTTGTGTGCTATAAAATCAGAATTAAATTGTGGACAGAATCTGGGGGTCTTATCTGTAAGTACAGTTCAGACGAATCTCTTCTTTTTCTGTATGTGGTCCTTTGTGGACCGAAGTACTTTGAGCTATGAGATACATGGTTGTGGGTACATGCTCATTTTCCATCATGTATTTATTTCTCCATATTGTTGAAATACTTTGTGTTTATGCTGCATCTCAGAATTTATCAGGGATATCCTTTGGGTGATACGCTTTTTTCTCCTCTTGCCCATTACTCATCTCTACTCTTCTACGTGTATTTTACATACTAACCAAATCTATCAAACTTCAGGTTTACTGACTAAAATCTCGTAAGAAAAGAATGAAAGACTGACTTCTGTGTTAAAACTGTATACAGCTAGTGGTCAGTTTTTCTTACAGTCAAAGCTTCTGGGTTGATTCCTCAACATTAATTCATCTGTGTTTTCTAGACTGATGTTTTCAACAAAGGATATTTTGTGATTATATTAAGCTTTCCAGACTTAGTGTTACCCTGCAGTTGCACGTAATGTTGCAATAGATCCTGGTCACTGAGGACACTGCTTTAAAAATAAATAAGTAAGTAAATCAATCTCTATGGAAATGTCTTCCTGTGAAATGTGGCAAATATGTGGAGGGGGCTCCTGGACAGAAACCATTGCTGACAGGAGGGCATTGCTCTATCAGCCAGAGAGATGTGAGGAGTATGGGACTTGCTTACAAGCCAATTATTGTTCGTTATCATGTTGAATTACGAAGATGTCAGATGTATTAGAAAGGCGCTGTGACATTGCCTTAGGCATTTTTCCTTAGTAGTTCCTCAGTAACAGTGGAAGAAATGTTCATTTGGGTTCTATGGGGATGGACAAGGCTTTCACAGGTTTTGTACTTGCAGTTGAAAGCATAGTATAAATGAATTTTATGTAACAAGATGATGAAGTTTATTAGAATAAGACTTACCACAGCTAATGAGGATCCCAAGTTGGTGTTTTCCTTTCCCAACTTTGTCAGACCTCTGATGTTTTTCCTTACTTTGTAATCTCCAAGTCTTGTGTAGAATTTATAACCTTGATTAGATTTGTCTTGAGCTAAATTTTGTGCTTTTAATTTAGCCCTCTGCGCCTTTTGAGCAGTGCACTGTATTTATTACACGCGCTGAGTGTTTTTAACAGAAGAACATATTAACACTGATTGAAACCTCCAGCAGCTTGTTTTATGTGCTTCACAGGCATTTAGTCCCATATTCACTTTCTACATCACAATTAAAATCACTTTAGTTCATGTCACTGGAATTAATCATGTGCATTGCAGGTGGCTGGGAATTCACCTGGCTCAAGACGGCAGTGCTTGGTAGCTTTCAGGTCATCATACCTGTGGCCTAAAAATTGGGTAAAGGGGAGTCAAAAATCTCCATGCAGCTAGTTGAAATACATGCAAAGTTGCAGAATTTGAAAAACTTTTAAGAAGATTATATATTCCTTATAATGTGAAATGTACTTTGAAGTATAAACTATCCAGGGAAATATTTAGCAGTAACACGTTTTTGGCTCAACTCTTAAATGACTATTCAAAATACATATGTGAAGTAATAGGGTTTAATAGTTGATTGATAAATTGATTTTCCAGCTGCTGAATTCATAAGGAAAAATGTTCACTCTGAGATTACAGTATATAACTCAGGATCCACAGAAGCATAGATTTAACTTAGCAGCAGCTGTCAAACAGGGAAAGGGAACTTCTTTTGATGCCATAAGGAGGTAGTAAGCTTCAGCGTAGAGTGTATTGTATAGCACTTACTTTTTAGTAATTGTATATGGCAGAAGAATGGATGGATCTGTTAACTGGAATATTTTGGGTACTGATGATGATGATTTAATGCATATCTTAGTAAAAAATAATCTTCTTTGAAAGGGACATATGAAATAAGATGAGCCTTTATACTCCTCCTATTTTCATGCCTATCCTAAAATTTTAGGGACTTAGCACTTTCAGTTGACTTTAAGGGTCTGTGACTGTTGCTTTTCTTAATACGGGACACCTCATGCTTTGTCCATTCTAGGAAGTGTTTCGAGTTGCTGTTCCCACCTGTCAGCAAGAATAAGGTGACATACAGAAAGATTAGTATCGCTTTTAAAACTCATTGGTTATAGTTTTAGAAAAAAGCACGTACCAGAACAGAAAGCTCTGGATATTTGCAAACATGTACTCCTGAGAAGACTTTTTTAGGATCAGGGCTTTTGCAAAGTTGAAACTCACTGTTCGATTATAAAATCTGTTTTTCACTCCTCTCTGTATCATACAGGCTTTTAAAATTTTCCTCAAATGCTATTTACTAATTATCTATCTTCCTGTGATTGCGTTCTTGGATTCTCATGTATATTGATCTTTACATCAAAAGGCCTCTCAAAGTAAATATTTAGCAATGTGTTAATGGAAAAAAAGACCCCAAAACCAAGCAACCCAAGAAAAAACCCAGCTCTATAACTTATGAAATTTTATTGCATGTCTTTCATCACTGATAACATCTGTGCTTCTGACAACTGCAGTAGTTTCTTCTTTTGTCTAAGGTGTATAACGTATTCTGATATTTCCTGGAAGATCTCTTCTTCGGATCTACCTCACACCTTCTGTCACCCCATTTGCAGCTGTCAGCATCTCACCAGGCACAGCCGAATGGCAGAACCCTCCACTTGCCCCTCTCCTGTAGAGGAGGGCCCTTAAATATTGCTGTAACTGCTGACTTCATCATTCCCTTTGTGTCCGCCCCCCAAACGGACTTTATCATGATACCTACAGAAAATATGTTGGAGGTGTGCAGACTGATGGTCATCATTAATACTAATACTTAGTACGCTTCCACCTGGCCCTGTTTTTTGCTTGCATCTCTCCTATATGCTATATGTGTAGTCATAAAATTTCTTTAGGACATGAGCTTTTCAAGCATGAGGGAATAGTATTTCAGGATTTCAGGAACAGAAGATCCCTTCTATGCTTCTCTTTGTCCAGCCTCTCTATATACTTGTCACAAGGCAGTGTAAGTACAGGCTTATATGGCCTCCAGTTGGTACTGCTGAACCAGTGCCCTGTGTGAAATCCAGCCTTGAAGCTGGGAAGTGCCGTAACACCTGATCGGGTATCTGGACCAGTCCGTTATCAGAAACAACAAACAGTTTTATTACCCAGTATCTGTGAATACTTCAGTCTTCACATCAAATTTCATCTCATTAAATTGCTCTTTCTGTCTTCCTTATTTTCAGATGACTGCAGAAATAATATTTCTATGGTGGAGTTATCACATTGGAGTTTTTAAATGCCAGGCCTTAACTGTTGCCAATTTTAATTTTTGTTTAGTTTCTTTGCCTTTCTCATTTAGTATTCCTTGATGGAAAATAAGGATACTCCAGTGTTTTTCTTTGTATTTGTTGCTGTTTTTGACATAAGTCAATTAATACGGCTAGCTCAAGATGAGTTTTTGTTTCTAAGATTCTGAACAAAGGATTTTAGTGATACTATTCAAATTTAAGATAGTAAAAGGTTTTGGCATAAAATTCCAGGAGCAAATTTGACAAATGAAAGGAAACAATGAAGAATAAGAGGAGATGCATTTTTTTGTTTACAGATTTTTAGACTTCTAGAATATTTTGACCTTGCTACTTTCTAAATTAAGATGTCATGTTCAAGTTATTACTCAGTAAGGTACAAAGGAATCCTCCAAGTAAACTTAAAATAACATAATTGTTACAAATTTTCAATCTTCCTGAGAACTATTTCTAATGCTTTCTAGAAACAGAAGAAAATCTGACAAGATGGGGTGGGGGGAGAAGAAATGTAGTTCTATTTCAAACTTTAGCCTTTCTTCTCCAAAATGCCTTTTTCTGTAAAAAGTATGTTTTGAGAACTTGATTTTAACATATCTGTTGACTTCTTGACTTAGAGTTTGAATGTCTAGCTAGTTTTGGGCCAAAGGAACTGCATATTTGTTAAGGAAAAATAGATTATTTTTTTAAATATTTCTTTCTCCTAACCAGATATGAAGATATTGGTTTCTTTTCACTCAAGTACTCTGTTGTAGCAAAAAGAATCCTGGATGTGTGATGTTACATGCTTTGCTGGGATAAACATTTCTTCCTTCTTCTCATTTTCCTGTCAATTTTCCAAAATTTAGAGGGATACCAAAAATAAGTTTCCACCAAAGTTTTTCCAGCATCAGCAGCTTTAGATTACAATTTTTTTGTTGATTTTTGCAGGATTTCCTTTTCTTTACATAATGACAACATGCTTCTTCATATGGAAAAGAGTGAGAAAAGGGACTCCCATTGTTTTGATAAACACATTGAATATTCCACTTTTTAAATCCAAGGTACGAACAATTACACTTATTGTGGGCCTGTTACTTAACTTCAGTGGCTCTAACCACCTGAAATGAGACTGCTGGAGGTGTTTCAAAAATACATTCTAAGGTTATTCCATTTACAGTATTCAGTGTGTTTTTTTTTTTCCTTCCCAAGAAAACCTGAACTTCATTTACCTAATGATTTAGAGTGGAAGATTAGAGTCACTTTTCTCCCATCTGCAAACTCAGTGGCCAGGAATATTTCGTTTGAGAATCCTTCCAAAAGGATTAGGAAGTAGTTTTCTGGCAGGTTCCCTACTCTCTGAGCTGGCACATTTGCAGTAATGTTTATTTTATAGCATTTGACAACCTCATGTCCAATTCTGTGGCTTCAGAGCCAAAAAGCCTTTCTATGCAAAGGGCGTATTTTCAAAGTACTCTGTTTAAAAAAGAAAAAAAACCAACACCTACAACTCCCCACCATGGAAAACCTTTATCAGCAGTTGAAAATGAGAAACAAGAGGATGACTGTCTATTCCTAAGCTATTTAAGCAAATACATACACAGTTTTAGAAACAGCAGAAATAGACTAGGAACAAGACCAAACAACAGAAGGACACAAATCTTCTGGTGGTTTTCAAGAAATGTTCAGCAGATAAAATCAATAGGTATCCCCTTTTCATTCCTTTTGTGTGTGAAATGATCTTGATGGCAGAGAATGTACTTAGATTCTCCTGCTGCTCGTCCATACCGTGTGACAAAAACACTCCAGCAAAAATATGTTGAAGTGCTCTTGAAAGTGGGCAGCGAGGCTCTTACAAGGTGTGAAGCACGCGGTGCTGGAGGAGTTTGTGTAGCTGCATAGCATGGTGGGGACTGTTGTGCAAGGATGCGTAACTAAATTCCAATGCGACATGTGCCTCATCTTTAAATTTGTGAGGAAACCCTTAACTCCTGATGAACTCAATTAAAATGAAGCATTTATTCTACACTGACTCAATTAAAATGAAGCATTTATTCTACACTGTAAAATAAAGGCCTGTACCTTAAAATAAACATCACTTGACTATAATAGAAAGTTGGATATTGGGTGGTTAGAATTGCATATACAAATTTTGAGCACGTATCTGAGTTAACACTTAAGGACAGTTTATGATGCCCATCTTAGTTTTGAGAGGCACTTATGATAAATACCCACAGGAATGACATTTAGAGACATCTATCTGTTGCCAAAATCAGATTGTTTAATACGAAGTAGGAAACAAATTTCATTATCAGAACAGCAAAAAGAAGACAGAGGAAATCTTTCATTGGTATCATTAGTCATACTTAATTTTCAGTGGTATGAAGGCTGTTTTATGCTTTATATAGGCCTCCTGCTGAAGATGACTTTATTTCATCAGCCAACTTCTGCTTTTTGCCATTCCCTAGAGATCTTCCATTGAAGGAAATCTGTTGATCATGACCAGATACATTCATATGCTTTCCATCTTCAGGATAGCTGCTCTGTTCTTCTGTGTGTTGGTACATAATAATTATTCCCCTCTTTTTTTTCTGATTTTTGGTTTGTTTGTGGGTTTTGCTTTACTTTTTCTCAGAAGCTAATTTTTGCTTTATTGCAACAACTGAACATTCTGGAGAATATTTCGTTCCTGGTGTTTTACTGCATGTTCGACCAAAAGATAATTTCTTTACCTCTTCCAGTAAATACAAATGTGTTTTTCTGTTGTCAGAGAAACAAAGGCTTTTTTTTTCTATTGTCAGAGAAATAAACTGCTGAACTTTAACTGAAAACATGTCGTCTTACTAATCCTCATCCATTGTATTGAATCATCAATCAACTCAGTATTTCATGATCTTTTCTGGATAAATATTTGGTTTAATTTACTTCTTAACTCCTCTGTTGTTCTTTCTGGAGATTTTGAGAATAATTTCAACCTTATTTTGTATTTTTAGTTATTTTAGTTTAGCTCATATAGCACAACACGTGTATTTGTGTGGTTAAATAGATAACACATTTGAGAAACAAAATCATTGAGAACAACCTCGCTTTAATTTGTATTGTTCTCTGCTTCCTGAGCAAGTAGGTGTACTGCATTGTTATTGTTCCTTTGTAGGAGTAATTCACTTTATTGCCCTTGCATTCTTCCCTGTTTCTCAAAGGATTCCACACTACAGCAAGGTAACGATCATATAGGAGCATGTATTTAACAGAATTGTATTCTAGTTTGAAGTTAAGATGCAAAGAAATGGGTAGCCTTAATGGTTTTGCAATATATCAATAGCAGTCTTATATGTATCAATAACTCAGCCAAAGATTTTTTTAAAGCAGTTGCATGCACAGACAGAAAACTGCAAACTGTGAGTGGTCTTGCGTGTCTAAAACCAATGATTTTTGTTTCAGTGCTGTGAAGTCATGCTTTTCCCAGTGGGAAAAGCTGTGCTATGAATCTACAAACCAGGTGATCACAGTTTGAGCACACACCCAATGTTTTTTCGACTTCATATTATTTCCCAAATAAACTATAGATGTCAACTGGAAGAGGTGCTCTGGTTTCCTTTTTGTCTTTCACATGGTGATGTTTAGGAATCGATTCTTCCACGCAGTCTGTGGATTTGACTAGTTTTGTGTCTTTCAGAAAACCTCGTTAGTCATAAACTGAAACAAATGGTTTACCTGCCTGTTACATAAGAAGAAAGCTTGCAGGGTTTTAAGCAATTTTCATCTGCTTTTATGGAAGGGCAATAGGTGCATTATGCATGATGTTCCTCTTTATTTGAATGCAGCACATGACTCTCAGTCTTTCATTCATACGTTGATCTCCCAGGTGCCTACCCTCTCAGGTCTTGTTTTCATTCTATTTAACATACCTTCGTTTGGCATTAAATCTCTTGTTTAATAAAAGTGACAAAGTAGATTTTTTTCTCTGTGAATATTCTTTTTTTTCTTTTTCCTTTTTTTTTTTTTTTGTTTTGTGCGCCTGAACTGATTGAGTGTGGTGGGGTTTGATTTGGTTTTGTCTTGCTTGGGAGAGCAGTGAAGTCTTCCTTGCTTCTTCCCTCTGTGGTCACTCTCTCTACGCCTTAATGAGTGGCCTCACTGCTCTAGACAGTTGTTATAGACATTAATAAACCCTGCCTTGCACTTGATTAATTAGAGTGTGGAGGAGATCAAAATTAAAGATGGAGGGGAGGGACTCTTTATCAGGGAGTGTAGTGATAGGATGAGGGGTAATGGTTTTAAACTGAGAGAGGGTAGATTTCAATTAGGTATTAGGAGGAAATTCTTTACTGTGAGGGTGGTGAGACACTGGAACAGGTTTTCCAGGGAAGTTGTGGAAGCCCCATCCCTGGAGGTGTTCAAGGCTAGGTTGGTTGGGGCTTTGAGCAGCCTGGTCTAGTGGGAGGTGTCCCTGCTCATAGCAAGGGGATTGGAACTTGATGATCTTTAAAGGTCTTCCTTCCAACTCAAACCATTCTATGATTCTATGAATGCTTTTAGTGGCAAGCCGCAGTATTATTAATGTAAGAACTGAAGGGTAGGACAGCCTGTTTTCAACCTAAAATAACATCAGTCAAACCTCATCTCGTTTCCCACCTCTCTAACTTTTCTTTTTTCTGGGCAGGTGAAGCAACAGTAGAAGTTAACAGCTCCAGCTGGGTAACTAAAACACATTCTTATATTTATTTGTTACTCTGTTTGCTGCAAATATGTGTGAGTTTATTTTTATCTTAAGATTGTCTCCTGGATGAAAATGTTGAGGTAGGGACTATCAGGGCTTATACACATTCGTTGTGACTAGGACAGTGGGGTCCCAGCCTGAGAGCTGTTATTAAATGCTGCTAGTAGGTACTTGAATTATAATTCTATTGCATTCTGTGTATTTCACATAAATTATAAAAGGTGGTAGCATTTCAGGGTTTTTTTGCTGTTTTATGGGTTTGTTTTTTTAACAAAGTCCATGTTTTTGTGTAAAGAATTTCCTTTAATTTGATTTTTTTCCGCTTGTACTTAAAAATGGGAAATTGTAATAAGGCTCAGCACGATCTGAGTTAGGGTGTCATAATTTACACGTATGTTAAGAACAGTCATTAGTATAGTGCCTAGCAACACAGCGAGCATGACTTATTACACAATATTCTGTTTGCTTATTGCCAAAGTGGAAGGCAAAGCAGTTCTAACTGATTGCATGTTACAGGGCTCAGTTGTAATAGTCGATTTCCCCAACGTTCCTCTCGCATTTTGTAGGAAAATACCGTGATAGTGTTATGAATCAATTACTAAGTAGTCATTAGGAGGAAATGCATATTGAATATATTAATCACTTCCACAATAAATTATATGAACACACAATAAAAGCGTGCGTATACTATTTGCAAATAGCTTATCATAAGTCTAGTTCTTTTCCTGTATTACTCAATTAAATCCATAAATAGGAGAGTATGGCATCGAGGAAACACCTTGTAGGAGCTCAGGCGTAACAAAACCATGGGGCTGAAAAATCCCAGCAGCCTGGGAACCAGAAGAAGGTGCAGACTGAAGCGCAGAGGAGTCCCAGTGCTCAAGATGCTCAGGTTCATGCATCGTTACCTCTATAGGTCACCCAAGGGGGATGTTGGGGTAACTGGAGTGTGCCAGGCCTCAGGTGGTTGGTGGCTGTGCAGGGCTGGGTGCCACAGGGCCTTACACCCGGGGAGCCCGCAGGCTGGTGGGGCAGTGCCCCGGGCTGAGGGGTGCTTCACCCCAGGGATGGGCATCACCCGGTCTTCACTGGGGCGTGGAGCTGTAGTGCAGATAGTATTGATGCTGTGTCCATTTAAAGGACTGTCAGTTCAAACGCTGCCTGAGTCACCTTTCTGCCTTACTAAGGGAGATCCTGCAAGTGAAATTAGAACTTTTTGGGTTTTTTTTCTAAACCTGTTCACTCATTTTTACATATTTTGAACATCACTGCAACCAGTGAAAGCATTTGTCCTCAGAAAATATATTTTAACTTCAATATATGTTAGTTTTCCACTTTTCTCTATTGTCCAGCATGTGTTCAAAAAAGAGCTTCCATTTATATTTTCTTTTTCATATTAGTGGCTGAAAATGTTGAGAAACAAATTGGGAAGTACATAAAAACTTATCCTCTCTAAGAATGCTATACATTTAAGAAAGCATGCATTTAATCAAGATGTGTAATATCTTTGACCACTATGGAGTTGAGGGGGAGACAAAGCTATTAATGGCTTTCTCATTTAAAAATACACAAAAGAAACAAAAATCTGTAAATTATATTTTGTGAAAAGTTACCCGATTGGCATAGAATGTAGGGAAGTAATTGCTTGGGAAATGTCATACAGCACAGCACTAATACAGCCTTGTATTTTACTGTATATAGTATCAAAATAATAATTTCACAGCCTGATGTCCGTGACATTTCAAAGTCCTTGAATAAAGTCCTTTAATATTTAAAATCAGTAATACATGCTTATCACCTTTTTCATATTCTTCTTGGTATTCCTCCCTCTCAGAATAAAGGGAAAATGAATTATTTTCTTAGTTGAACAGTTTTTCTGTTGTCTCTGACAGTAAGCCTGATAATAAGTTGTACAAATTATGTGGTAACATAAAATATGTCTTACAAAGTGCATGATTGAATGCACATCTCATTTTGGAGTAGGTAGGCATGTATCAGGCTGTGGATACCTCACTGAATCTGGCATGATAACTTGAACCTGCTATTCAGTAATGTAAATGAAGCTTTGAGAAACTAGAGTGTATGTGCAAAATTAAAAAAAAAAAAAAAAAGACTGCCTGGAAAATGTAACATTTACTATGTACCTCTAAATGTCTCCTCGGGAACTACAGAATATTATCTCCTAATGTTTCTCGGTCACACCGGGTTATATGCATTATAGAGCTTCCCAGAGCAGAGACAGCCATTTAATCTGAATTAGGCCAGAGAGTAGTTGCGTCAGTGGAGCAGCCGTGGTAGCACACAGCTGCTGCCGCTGTGACTTGCTGTCTTTGTGATGGAGCCTGGACCGAAGTCCAGGTTGACCCTGGTGGTGTTTTCTTTGAGTACTGTGGTGTGCATGGAGGTAGGGCGCGTGGCCCTTTGTCGCTCCCAGAAAACATGAGTGCACACAACAGGGTGGGACTTGTCTGTCTCCTTCCAAATCTATGGAAATAAATGCTTTGGGAGAGCCCAGCGTCTTTCAGTGGGCCCTCAGGGGCTTTGCTGGTGGCAGCAGCATCGGCCACCCTTTGCACCCATGGCAGGAAGAGCGGGTCATGAATGCCTCTGGGGGGATACCTCCGAAGGGCTCAGCTTGAGTTGGTGGAAGCTGGATGGAACAAAGTACTTGAGCATGAATAGAAAGCTTATCGTCTGATATAAAGTCGTTTCTGTATATGTAAGTGAGTTTTAGATTTGTAGCAGACATGCCAGAGGCTGCTGAAATCAGTGGGACAAAGGATTCAAGCTATGCTCAATTTAAGTATAAACCTTCCTAAAAACCTTAATGTTTGTGTGCTCATGAACAGAATAGTTCACCATCATCAGGGCCCTTCTGTTAAATGCGCATTTTATTTAAAGTATATTTTTAAAATCAAAATGTTAAAATAGGGTAGTGAATGGCTGATGGCTCCTTTTCTCATAGTATTACTTAAGGTAGAGAAGCAAATTTCTGAGTGCCTATCGATGCATGAAAAAATATTACTCTCACTCATATATAAGGATTGACATGACATTACTTTAAAACTGCAGGACTTTGGAAGCTCCATTGAAATTCAATGGCTTATGTAGGGTGCTATAACCATGAAACCACTATACATGACACCTCAACTTCCAGCAATAAGCAATGAAGAATTGTGAGAACAGAGGAAAACAGGAGATCTGCAGGCTTGAGCCTCTTTATGTGCAGAACAATTCATTTAAGAGACTGGCTGTTATGATTGTCCACCATTGTACCGTTTGCAGTATTTTCTCATGTGCATCATTTCTATGTGCTTTTTCACAGCAGTTAATGCTTTTCCAGGAGACCTGTCCTTGAAATAAAGATGGCTGATGAGTCTTTCTAGGCAGTGAGCGTATGAGATGAGAGCAGTTCCTGGGTCTTGTATAATCTGGTCCCTCCCATGCCTGATAATTGGATGCTATCATACTGAAAATGTTTAATGTGGGAGGATTCAGAAAACTTACTTTTGATGCTCTGCTTCTCCAATGCACACGCGTACATCAGGGCCACAGACCATGTGCAGATGCCCCAAATTATATTTCTGTCTCAGAAAATGATAGTTTTCGCTACTTCAGGGAGAGTGAAGAGCTCTTCTGAAAACCAAACTATACATGAAGCAGGGAGAAAAAAGTTTCAGTACTCAGAAATTCAGTTCTTAGAAGTCCATTTCTTAATATGTGAAATATGGTACAAATCCTGTAACAATACAGTAGCACAAATAACAATGATGCTGTCTCCTTGAAAGCTGCATAAGTGCAGCAACAGTTTGGATCTGTGGATTTATCATTGATTTCAGTTTTTTGATGAATGACGCATAATGGGATTTCCTTCTAAAACATCAAATGGACAATAGGACACAAAAAGCATGTCTCTCTTTTGTTTTAATACAAGCAGTCATACATAATTGTATGTTGCTTTAAGTAATCCCTTTATATTAGCAAAGAAATTTTATTAATAAGTAGCCCAATATTCCAATATTTGTTGGTGTTTTTTTAATATTCTATTTTGCTTGTTAATGAGGCCTTTCAAATGTGTTGGTTTTTTTTTTAATATTATAGAAATGGCAATTATTTATATAATTGAGTTGTCTCTTTCCCACATTTGGGGATATCTTTGAGAAAGGAATGGAATTGATACTTTTCAGAAATGATGCTGCTGGTTTGAATTTCAATTCCATCCCCAAACCATATCTAAGGAAAGTCAGGAAGAGTTAATTTTGTGTGCCCATGAAAATGCTAGATTATGTAAGAGTACAGGAACCATGTTTGAAGTATAAACAAATGCCTAGTGTAAAATTGACTGCACACAAGTGGGCTATTACAGTTGTTGGATGGAAGTAAAAAGAGCTAAGATGTATCATATGGTGATGGGGGAGCACTGAAAAGATACCCTGCTGTGAAAGGTATACTGCAGACAAATATACTGATATTTGCTATATATATCACATATGCTGCTATCAAATACATACAATACTTTTGGCCAACCATCGAAGAGACATTTGGAGTGGATATGGGACAAGCCAAGATGTAGAATATTCAAAGTGGTAATATTAAAGTCTGAAGTGTGGAGGCAGGTGGATGCCCCAATTAACAACGGCTGCATACTCATAAGCTACTCCTTTACGAACACTAGGAAGTGAACCGTGTATCTTATTACCTAATAATGTCCCATTTTTGATTGAATGGTAAATTTATTATGATAACTGGAGGAGGCTGTTGGATAGATAAAACTTCCTGAGAAGGTACAACTACATTGGTAGGTTTGAGACAGAGGCTGGGCTGGAAAAATAACTCTAGATGGGACTGTGCAGGCTACAACCATAGCCAACAGCTATTCCTTTTCAGCAAAAACACAGATAATATAAAATTCCTGCAATGCCTTTATTAAAATTTTTGGTGCATAAAATTAGGGAGTCTTCTTGCAAAGTAAGACTCTCCAGGATATTCTGACACTTTCTTACTTTGCCGCATGTTTTTCCTCCTAATGCTCCCAGGTGGCAGAGGGTTCATGAGCCCCATTGTGCTCCCTGGTACACGCCATGTTCAGAAGCTGGTGGAAGCAGTACCTCTGCTCTAGCTCCTGGGGAGATGTTGTTCTGCCTTTGAACAAGGGTGGGGTGCACCTCATCTGTTACTTAGAGAATAAATTCCTCAAGTTTGCTTCAGAAGGCAGCCATGTGCTTTTTTGGGGTAGAGAAGGGATGAAAAGGATGTATTCTTGTTTTAAGTAACACCAAGACTGAAACTCCCATGGAAACGGGATCTTGATGGATTTAAAAAAGAAGAGGAAGAGAAAAAAAGACTATTTTAAAGTAACAAAATAATATAAATGGATCTATGTATGCATGCTTACATGTTTCGAAGTGCTAGTTCACCAAAAATGGTGATAGCTCTCAGCTCTGGGAACTTGAGTAAAAAAATAAAACCACTGACAAAAATCCCTTGAGCTCAGCTACCTTACAGGATAAAAATCTTAATTTGACTCTTTTTATAAGCTAAGAGAATAGAACAACACATCGGTATACAGCTGTAGAAATAACTTAAATATTTTTCTTTATTTGAACTGCTTCATCAGTATTCATCTCCCCAAGAAACAAAGTGAAGGGCCTCTGAGTTGCTTGAATTTGCTTAGGGAAATTATGAAGCCGCATCGAGACGGTAAGGCTGGGACCTTGACTCTATTGGAGTTGATGGCAAAAGTTTGAGCAAATGGGATTCAACCTGATGATTCTCTATGGCTTCCTGTGCAATACCTCCTCCGCTGAACTAAGTACAGACCAGAAGAGAACAGAAACCATGTAAAAAAGGCAGCTGGGTGGTAACAGGAAATTTGTAAAAAATTCTTAAGGACATTTATGATAACAAATGTCTAAACCTAGTTTTCAGGATTGGTTCAAGTTTTATCGTATTGCTGCAGCATTAAAAGAGGTAGTGAATATTTGTCTAGATCATGGAGATCACAGAAAATTATTTTATGTTAATTCTGCAAGCAAAATGTAACATCTAATTAATTCTTTCTATGCCTGATGTTTTTGATTCTGGCTGGTTTAGATACAGATCAAATTGTTATTTCGATTGTATCTGTTCTCTGTTTTTCTACAGCTGCACACTCAATAAGATTAATTAAGAAAAACAACAGGAGGGCAAGGGAAACACCCAAAGCATGGAATTTTTTTGTATTGCGCTCTCATTTTTCAAGGAATTTTTGGTGGTTTTTGACTGCAATGGACTGTTTGACTGTGCAGCAAATAATAACTGATAAATGTTATGTGCATGATGGTATGAATACACAAGATCAGCTATGAAAAATATTATCTGCTGAAGCATCTCTTCTGTGGATACAGTATAAGAGGCTTCCAATTGATCTGAGTGTATATGATATGTGTTTAAAATTTGCACGCATGTGTATATATGTACTTAAAAGTACTATGGAGGCCAATTATTTTTAACATCTTGATTTCAAAGTCAGTATAATTTGTTTCTTCTCAGAATAATACAGGAAAAGAAGGATGAAAAAAGGAAAATGAAAGATTTCATAAGCTTTTACCTTAGATGTCATTTCAGGAAGTCCTCATGTAGTGTGTACAAAAAAAAAGGCAAAAAGCAAAATACAGTGCAAAAATGAGTTGTGCCATGAGTGGTAAGTGGAATCACAGTATATAGTAAGATGAAAAAAAAATCCTTTATATGCTTTGGTTCACATTAATATTGATGAAGACTGCATAAATTGATTTTGTTAACTCTTCTTTTTTGACTTTGATGTATAATTCATGGTTTAAAAAATACAAAATGCCAAAGAAAACTTGTTTTTTGGAGGATCTTGCAATATTTCTTGAATGGTTTATGTTTAGAGATTAGATTTATTGTTATGATTAGAGGTATGAACAGCTGCGTAATTTAGAACTCAAGTGTAAAGAAAATGAATGGGATAATCAGAAAATCTGAAGTGTCCTCTTTCCTTTTTACACTCCCCTTTTCAAAACTGGAATCAAAATTATGGAAAAGTCTGTGCTGTAAAATGACCTGTAACTGCTTTATCATGTGAAATCACTTGATTAATTTGCTTCCATTTAACAGCAAAATATGAGTCTTGTGGATCAGAAAAGCTTGATAGAACCTGGCATGAGACCATTGTGATTTTGAGAGGTGGATATAATGATGCTTATATACAGCCATTTTTTGTTTTATTTTGCTGTAGATATTAGATTTTTCTTCTCTTTATGATGCACTTGGCTCAGAGAAAAGAAGGTTCTAAATGCTCCAATAAACCTGTTTTTTCTTTTCTACAAACTGATGAAATCAGACACAGTCCCAAATCAGTTGTTGTAATGTTCTGGCTGTCAAGCAACAGACAGAAAAAGTGATCAGGTCACTTTAATGCTTTTTCCAGACAATATACCTTCATTTAGTGTATTTTTCCTACAATTTAAAAAGATATAAATGAGTGACTCTGTTGAAGAAAATAATCTAGGAGGGAGGAGAAACAGTAGGCAGCAGATATCTGTGCTACCTCGCTGTAAGTGCTCAGCTGACATTGTCATGCACACAACTGCTCTCTGAGGTGCCTTGCTGGAAGTGTTATCTCCATTTCCAGGATTTCTCATTTGACCATCAGGACTGCTTTTGCTAGGATCTTAGGGGAGGATTAAAAAAAAAGCTGAAGAACCCATCCAATATGCTGCATCTGTGTGTACGCTACTAAAACTCATCTGCAATGAGACTTTTGTGAAATGTTACTCATAGAGGCTGACATCTATATTTTTGGCACCTGTGGAAATACTGAACTTTTTGCCATTTTATTCTCAAGTCAGATACTCATCAGATAAATACACTGTTAATTACTAGTGGAACAACCCAAGGCTCCTTTTGGTTTTCTTGTAGCAATAATATCCGAGATCAGAAAGTAATACCATGCAATAGGAAGAACGTAAACAAATGTTTATGGTGAGCATGCGTATTATTTAGAATAGGAAGTAAATTTAAGAGGAGCAAACCCACTTCTGCCTGCTAACTTGGCATTTGCTTGCAGCTCTCTCAGCCCGTAGTGTGGCCGCCTGCCTGGGCTGTCCCAGCTGGGGCAGCCCCAGAAGGGCTCCCCCTTGGTAGCACTCCAGGGGCATCCGTGTTTTGGAGAGGAGCTAAAGCTGGAGCGCACAGTTGGCACATGGAACAGAGCTTCAAGGCCAGGATTTTGGACTTTGTGGATTACTTGCAGCCCACTCAAGAGCGCATGAGCGGCTGCTTCTGCCTCATTTTTCATTTCTCTGTCTCACAACCGCTTAATGAGTTACTTTTTTTATGTCACAGGAGTTATGCTGCCATTTAGGAATAGAAATACCCTTTTCTATGTTCCTTTTAGTCTTAGGCAATCATCATGTGCCCTATTTAGGCAGGCTTTTGTACTGTCTTGAGTGGTACCAAAGAGCAGGCAGAAGGGAAGGGTGGCCCTGGTCTCACTTGATTTGCTTGTGAGGTAACATCTCTGCTATGAACCAGAAAGAGACAAATTCAAACTACTTTTAATAGCTTTGCTGTCATTAGATACTGATAACAATGGCTGAGAAAATATTGTGTGCTTTCTGTGCCTATGGTTGCAGGAAACCACCGCTGCATAGAGCAGTCTATAGGATAAGAATGTATTGTAGCCTGAGCAGTTGTAGCATAGCTGGAACAGTTGTAGCAGAGACCTTGACAGCACAGACACAAGAAGAAACCAAAGTTCCTCACACCAGAGGATGATGTATTATTGATCAGTATAAGTGCAACCCGGAGAGGAACTGATTTTAGAGAATTGCAAAACCAATACACAAGTTTTAATTGCGCTGATGAAGCCATTAGTGTGCTGTCTTGAAAACTGTTAATAACTAATAGCACAGATGAAATTGTCTTTAGATTGTACTTATAAACTTAAAACAAAAAAACATTTACTGCTGGTGCTATGCATCAGAATCAGGTCATCCTATGTCCTGTGCTGTACAGGTACATCCATAGGTATCGTCTGCTATCATTAAAAGCAACAGTACTTTAGTATCTGGTCTAAGGTGTTACTGATTGTGTTAAATGGTCTTGTATCCCACTATTATATCTAGATGCAACATCTTATTGGAGTAGAGTGTATTTATGTATCATCAGAAAGGTCCTTTGTGTATTAATTATTTCACAGTTTCTTTTGTGAATATTTCTTCTGACTGAATAGCCTGCCAGGAGTATACTCATGATGAATATCCATTTTCCCAGACTGAGACTACTAGCAAAAATATCAAGGTTTTACTGTAATTAGTTCTTTTTCAGATCTGTGTATAAACGTTTGATTATTATTTGGTACAGATAATTAATACCATATCCTGTAACATGATTTCCTATAAAAACAGAAGGTATGCATTCCTTTTAAGACTCCAGTGTACCACAGTAATTTAATTTTATAGACTGGAGGCTTAAAAATAAGCGCAGTTTCTTGATTATAAAAGCGTGTTGCTTTCCCAGTTTCAAGGTGCTAGTTTCTTGCCAGCATTTGTCAGGCTGTAAGCCTAGATGGACCCTGGGGAATGTCAGCTCAAGTGTCAGTGAAGGTGACAGAGATTGGTGGGATGTGAACTGGCATCCTTTTCCCCTTCCCTCCTCAGGCAATACTGGAAATGAGCTCCCAGTATGGGGGGGAATTCCAGTCTCTCATGAAGAGGACCTCTGTGCTTGACACTCTCGGGACTTTTTCAGCTGTCAGAGCTCTGTCATAGAATCATAGAATGGTTTAGGTTGGAAGGGACCTTGAAGATCATCGAGTTCCAACCCCCCTGCCATAAGCAGGGACACCTCCCACTAGACAAGGTTGCCCAAGGCCACGTCCAGCCTGGCCTTGAACACCTCCAGGGACGGGGCTTCAACAACCTCTCTGGGCAACCTGTTCCAGTGCCTTAATACCCTTAAAGTGAAAAACTTCTTCCTAATGTTTAATCTAAACCTGCCCTCTTCCAGCTTAAAGCCATTCCCCCTCGTCCTATCACTACATGCCCTAGTAAAAAGTCCTTCCCCAGCTCTCCTGTAGGCCCCCTTTAGATACTGGAAGGCCGCAATAAGATCTCCCCGGAGCCTTCTCTTCTCCAGGCTGAACAGCCCCAACTCTCTCAGCCTCTTCTCATAGGAGAGGTACTCCATCCCTCGGATCATCCTCGTGTCTCTCCTCTGGACATGCTCCAGCAGGTCCACGTCCTTCTTATGTTGGGGACTCCAGAGCTGGATGCAGTACTCCAGGTGGGGTCTCATGAGAGCGGAGTAGAGGGGCAGAAAGAGGGGAGTAGAGAGGCAGAAATGTTTTCCCTCTGGATGTAAACAGCTGCTTGATCTTTCTGTTGGGCATGCTTGGCCCATGAGCTAGTTAAATGTTGATTTTCCTCCAGGTTCTTCGCTTCTGTAATTCCTTAGTCTTTGGGAATGATGTATGGTGGAATCTAGTTTGGGGAGCAGGCGTCTTCATGAGTAGAGTATTCAACTATAACATGATATAAAAAACTTTTGGCTGCAGAATGTCCCAAGGATCAGAGTAAAAGATGGCATAGCCATTTGTCTTGCAAAACAAACTCTTAAATCTGTTAACTCCACTTCGCTTTTCAGCTAAGTTCAGTTCAGCTTGTGGCTTGACCTACTTTGATTTCTCTTGATTTTTCCCACACTTTTTAACAATTCATTAAAAAAAAATATCCATTTTCGGTTGATCAATTTTCTTATACTTTTTGTACTTGCTTTTTTCTGTTCCTGTTACTCAGAAGAATCCCAGTTCAGGTTTAATATCTGAAATTCAGACTGATTCTCAACCTGGCATTCACTGATACGTTCATGCCCCAGCTTCCAATAAAAAGCAATTATATACAATGTCTATTCTCTCAATTCTTATCTAATTTCCTTTATTTCTCTATTTTTAATGGATTGATGAGAATGTAAAATAACTGTTTTGATATCTAGATGATGATAACAATTTCTACTGTATCAGGCACAATAATGGCAAAAACTCAGCCTTCAGAAAGCTATTAAACAGAATTCGAGATTTGTCATGCCCTTGGTTCAGCTGTGGAATGGGAGAAAACAGTTATTTGCACAGAGTGAAAAGAACTGCGGAGTTGTGTCAATTGCAAACAAAATTCACAGTATATTGAAACATTACAAAGCCTTTCCGTTCCCAAAGTGCTCATGGTTATCTGCTATATTACATAACTTTAATCTGAGCCGCTTTAGAAAGCAAAAAGGCTCTTTTTTTGGCATTAAGCTATCTGCAGTACTGAGGATGACATTTTGAAAAGTAAATGGTAAGTCTGAGTGTCTGAGAAGTCAGTTTAAGATGTCTTAAAAAGGCTTTAAGTTAAGCACCTGCCATCTGAACAGTGTAGTCCTTTTTGAGGCCTCTAAACTTGAACATCCAAAATCATCAACTGTTTCTGAAAATTTTGCACACACAATACCTGCATTGCTTTTTTGCAAAGCGTCCCACGCTTTAAGCTATTCAGCAGCTAAGTAGGACAATAGATCTACACGGAACAGACAAGTGATGGAAGACAAAATGGCATTACAGGCTATGAATGAGTTGCGTGAATTTTCACAGCATTGGTGCGCAGCAAAGAATTTACCTCCCTTCTAGTTTAGTGTTGCCATCAATGGATGGCAATACAGCTCACAAAGAATTTGTTTATGGCCAGTCCTTTTTTAGGGATTTTATTCTTGTATGTGGTGGTTTTCCATAAGGTTTTGGGTCTGTGTCTAAGCATGTACTAATCAGGGAGAATAAGAAACTTACGGGGCTAGGAATTGGGTTGTGCTCAAGTAGATACTGGCCTCAGAAGAGAGGTAGGAAATCTCAACTGCCTTGGTTTTAATCTTTGTAGAAATGCCAGTGGAGGCAATTAGTGTTAGAGAAGCTAATAAATAAATTGAGCTGTAAATTTATTTATATTTGTTACTAACACCCACGTCTACAAAAGTGTTATCAGAGGTGCTGATTGAAGGGCTTGACAGAAGTTACTGATAAATAGGCAAAGTCAGTGTTAATAAATACCCAAGATCAGATAATAGTTACTGAAGAGTTTTTAAGTAACTTGGAGATGAAGCAGCTCAGATAAATTAGCGATTGTGATGTGAAGCTTCTCATGTAAAACTTCAGGATCTCTTGCTGATGCCAGGACTCCAGGGGAGAGCTGGGAACCACCGCCAGTTAAGGCTGAAGACTGTATGGGACAAATGAGAACAAATAGCAAACAGTGAATGGGGAAACGCAGGGCTAGATACGATACACCAGGGAAGAGTCTTTTTAAAGGGAATTCATGCTTGGCAAACCTGATTTGATCTATTTGATGCAGCTTGCTAGGATTTCCAGTAGGCATTAGACAGTTCTTAATCAAAGGCTCTTACAGAAATGAAGCTGCCACGGGAAGGAGGGAAGAGCCTTGCAGGTGTGGGCAGTGGCTTAAAGAGCAATGTGCCCCTGCCCTTTGTTTGCTAAAGTGTTAAGTCTCATTAGGGGAAAATAACATCTAAGGTAGATAAAAGACATAAAAGATACTCGTAAGGTGATGGTGTATTGTAGTGAGGGACGTTGCCTGCTGCTTTTTGCTGAAGTAAGCTTGTGATTTTCTGAAATTATTTCAGCGATTGGCCAGAGATGAACCTTACAAAACTAACAAGCTTTCAGCTGGGTCACTCTCATCTATCTCTGATCTGATAGTCAACAGACTTAAATTTCACACCCACCTCTGGTCTGTACCACTCGTTCCCTGTTCACTTACAGTAATCAGGGAACTGGCTGGAGTCAATACCCCTGACTTGTTAGTGAGATGCCCAACAAAAAACCCTTCCAGAAACCTGAAACTAGCTATCCTAACGCCCTGGAAATGTGAGTTCTTTGAGAGTACACTGTTCTGGCTTCAGGGAAGTTTGGCTTAGTTCAGCTTTGCTGCTTTGCTGCTGTGGTAACTACCCAACTGACCAGAAAAATTGGCTCCATCGTTTTACAGCTATAAATTCCTTAAGAGTGAGTCAAATAGCTGTGTGGTTTTGAAAAGCTGAAACATAACCAAAATGAGGGAAAAACTTTGAGACAGCTAATGTATGTCCAAGGGATTAACCGAAAGAGAGATTAAAAAGGGAGGCATAAAATAGAACATTAAACATTCAGATCAGAGCAAGGAGGGAACAGGCAAAAAGCTGCTTCAGATCAGCCCAGTGAGAGGAAGGAAATAAACTTGAATTTTTGTAAACTTCATTTAAATTTAAAATGGGTTGAAATGGATATCTGAGACATACTTTACAATACACAGTGTGTTCTTAAGTGTTTTCAATTTGCTTATTTTGAAAATTCTTCTGAATATATTTTTGTATCTTAACCTGTAAGGTTGTTTTTGTTTGGTTTTAATGTTTCTCTGACAGATGAGACCTGTGAGCTTTTCAAAGTCAAAAGCCAATTTAAGAAAGCTGTTTTTCTGTATCCCTGAACAACATTTCTGAAAAATACAGCAAATGTATTTACAGTTTCTACAAGCAGAACTAGAAAATTCTGGCTAGATGTTTCAATTATGCTATAGGCATTTGTTCTCTTACTGTATTTACTTTAGAGGTTCAAGCATCAAAACTCAGGTACAGACCTGGGCTTCTGACAACTTTGTGATGGTACGTGTAGAAGTAGGGCTATTTTTTTAATTGTTTCATTACTAGCAGTCATGTTTATTCGAAGAGTGCCCAGAGGTCAATCAAAGATGGAGCCATGCTGTGCTAGCCATGGGAAAAATACAAAATAACAGATTATTTGTGCCTCAACTTTCATTGTGCTTCCAATCAAAGTAGGCACAGTGGCCTTACTAACTGGGGAAATGCCTAATCTTTGTGATTTCAGTACATTTTTTAGTAATTGAACTGGCCTCAGTTTAGCCAGTATTCCTTGTCCATATCTAACTGCTGCATCCGAAAATAATACAGTCTATTTTCTCACCATGTTTTATCATTCATTCATCCATTTACTTCCTAGACAACATAGCACAAGTATCGTGTTTGTTTTGGTCAAGACTGTTTTGTTTTGCTTTGGTTTTTTGTTTGTTTGTTAGCTTTGGCTTATTTGCTTTGTTTTGTTTTTCCAAACGCCAGAGTCTCCCTAATCCTTGTGTCACTTCTGAGTAACTTAGAAATGTTTTGACTGATGGAATAAAAACATGTATATGGTTACTTCTCATTGTGTTTAGCATTGGCCTTGGTAATGGTTACATCTTTCTTAGTAAATCTATACAGTAGCATATAACTCAAGAGTAAAGATCACATTTGAAATTAATTTCAATAACAAGTTAGGCTTTTTTATTATTTTTTTAACTTGTCTCTCAATGGCAGAGACTTCTATAAACCTTTTTAAAGTAGTGCAGTTACACTTTGGAATTGCAACATATAAATGTTTTGACTAGTTATAAACCAAAGCATCAGAAATTTTTGCATGAAATTTTACAAAGAAAAGGAAACAAGATATAAATTTTTATATGAATGTATATTGGTATTTTGTTCCTAGATAGGACTTTTTCTTTAAAATTAATGAACATGTTATTTGTCTCTCTTATGAAGTTTAAAAAATTCAAGCTAAATATAGTACATAATTATGTGAGGTGAAAAGACAGATACTTTTTGAATGTTGGTGATATTTCACCTTCAAGATTTTCTCAGATACTAGTACTGAGAACTTGCATTTATTTTGAAGTTAACTTAATAGTTATTTTCAGAATTTGTAGAACTTAGATAAATAGGAGGTACAGAAGGTCTTCCAAATCGTGTTCATGTTGAAAACCACTCTGTGGACAAGAATCTATCTTGTTACAAATATTGTACAAACTCCAAAGTAACGCCAATGAAATGAATGCATATTGTTGGTAGTAGTCATGTGTAGCTGCATGTACCTAGAAAAAAGAGATTTGTTTTCTCTGAGAATCTTCTCAACTTGTTAAATGCCTGTTTAAATACAGTCAATGAGATAGAAAATCAAGTTTGGTGTTGGAGACACCCTGCCACGACAGAACAAATTTTCCTAGTAATTTAATCAAAGGACTGTTCTGGGTTTATACAGGTACATCTAAAGGGGAAAAAAATATGACATTTCTAAGATTTACTTTTAAATTATTCAAGAAAGGTTAATGTCACCCAGAGAACTGAATTCTAACTCCAGGATGTCTGATTTTTCAGGAAGTCCCAAATTCTCAGCTTTGTGCCAAAATGGGAGCTAAATGTCATCACTTAATTCTATGAGGGTGTTTATACTTTTGGATCAGATGAGTCCCTAAAGTCTTAAGTAGCAGAGATGCCAGGCTGGTGGGCACAGTGCAGGACTTGCGTCACCACGGGGCAGCCTGATGACACCCTTCCTCAGGCAGAGTAGGGCCCGTGGCCTCCAGCACCACTGGGAGGGAGAGTTTGTGCTGGTAAACCCCTTCTTGGTGGGACACCACTTGTAGCAGTTCAGATGTCTGTACTCTCTGCGGGCTCTCCTCCTCCTTTCTGCGCAAGAGGGCAGTGGGAAGGAGTGGGTTGAGTGGAGCGGTTGTGACTTTTACCATACACCTTGGCTCATGAGGTATGTTTATTTTAATGTTATTGTACAAATCAAAATGATGAAAACATGGCATAAACAGGGCAGGCAGTATTAGCTCTAATTTTGTTTGGTTTTGGAGAAATGCATCACTACTTCAGTACAGCTGATCTTAAAGGATTAATCCAATCTCAGCTATTACTGCAGGGGAAGCTGTGGGAGAAAAGTGAAATCCCGGTTTGGAGGTGGAGTTGAGAGGATGCCATCACCATTTGAGTCAATGGGAACTGTAAGGAGCCAGCCAGACTGAGATGAGGCAGAGAGCAACTTTTTCAGAATTAGAGGAATTCCTTGATGGAACAGTGCTTGGCATAAGGAGTTCCCGTGCTGGAGGCTCTGCGTGCCATCCCCTAGATGGGATTTCTTCTCAGGGATGAGGGGAGCATTTAAAATTATTTTTGGCAATGAAAATAACTGCAGCATTGGTCATGAAAGGATGGTAGTAAAAGAAAAATGCATGAAAAAACCCAAAGGGGTAACTGTTGCTGAAACTGTGGGAAGCTCTTCAGCCTTTTTGTTTGTTTAAAAAATGCAACAACCTGATTCATATGTATGAAAAAGCTGGGAATGCATAGATTCCCACAAAGGCGCAGGACATATTTCAGTCCTTTGGAATTGCCTTTCTGAGAATGTGTTAATTTATTTTATTTTGTCTAGAGGCAAAGAAAGGTACTGCCTATAGCAGGTAATCCTGCAGAAATATGATCATCAAAGTATTGCTTATGTTGATTCCTGCTGAGAAATTACAGGGGAAATAGGCTCAGAACTTGCCTAAGTGAGTTTTGCCACTGAAACACATTGAGATGGAAGTGTGTATCTCATAAGATGTAATCAGTTTGCCTTCTGGTGTCATGGTTATGTTTGCAGCAGGATTATAGCTTTGCGATATTGTATCTGTTAGGGAACAGATATAGAAAACGTTTGAATGTAATTTGAAGAAACGCTTAAGACTCCTGGGATAAAATCTGTTTTCTGTTACTAAGTCAAATTTTCAGTAGTAATGTTGAGTAAATTTTATATTTAAATTTTGATTCCTCATTTAAGAGAAATTACAATAATAAATCTTACCTGCAAAGTATGGTATGAGCACTGGAATATGATTCTAAAAATAATAAAGCCTTGTATGTTTCCTAGTCTACATTATGTTTGTTAAATTCTGAAAGTGGTCCAAATTTGGGCTTTCTCCAACAGTATGAGAGGGAGACTGCATAATTTTCAGCTGAATTTTAAGAGTAATGTAGCAAAGAATGTACTGATATAGATTCTAAACAGCTTAAGATTTCTCTGCTGTAAGCTGGAATCACTGAATTTCACAAATATCATAGGATATTCAGGAGTAAGGAGAATGCAAAACTCAAGGCAGAAATTATATGAACTTCCATCATAAACTTGAAAGCCAGAATAATGATATTATCTGAAAAAACAATTACTTGTGTAGAGTAAAGTATTTCTGGTATTGTAGAACAAAATGTTCAAAAAACTTCTACCACTTTAGTAGTCTATATTTTATTTTGTACACTCAAAAATTAATTTTATAAAGTTTTATTATTTAAATGTCTGCACAGAACTCTCTTTTTGGTTTGTACTTGTTACATTGTCTTTGTTGAGGAGACAAAAAGGACACATTTCTTTACTTTGAATTTTAACTTAATTATTCAGGCTTATGTTAATAAGGAGGCTGGCGTTTCATAGAAAGCATGAATCTTGTCAGTGTGTTGTTGTTATAACTGTCATCTGACTAAAACTATATATCCTACCATTAGTTTAGAAATGGATTTATGGATGTCAATTTCAGGATTTTTCAATTGTAAACGCCTCGGGAGGAGGGCTGATTATCTTTGCTTTTCTGACCCCAGACAACAACTTTATGAGCTCATATTCCCCAGGATAGACTGGACCAAAACTAAATCCAAAGTTATGTCAAACCTTTTTTTTTTTTTGTGTCTTTATTTGCCCGTCTTGTGCAGGACATTTTTCCTGTATGTGTGTTGTTAAAAGAAAAGGAAAAAAAAAGAAAAAAAAAGTTAAAGACCGGTAGTTTAAAAAACACTGCTGGTGCTTTGTTATTAACACCTGAGTTTTTAAACTACACAGCACCCTTCTGTCATTTTGAAGATCAATAAATTCCTACTGAAACATGAAAAATTACCAAAGTAAAGCATGAGGAAGAGCTCCAGACATGGTTTTAGTTATCAAGATAAATCAATGAAGTGGATTAATGTTTCTATGTCATTTGCTTTTCGAGTGTGTGGTTGGGGTGTGGTGTGGGTTTTTTGTTTGTTTGTTTAAACTTATTATTTTTAAATGTATTACTTTCAGCAGGAAATACATATTAAAAAAAAACTATTCTGGTTAATTCTCTTTTTCTGGTTAATTGCATAAAATGCAATTGTTTTTCTTATAAAGGTGTGAGCATGTCTGATCACCAAAGCACTCAGAGATATCAAAATGGAGACTGTATAAATCCTAGGACTAACTTCCCCTAATCAATCTTGATTTGTCACCTTATTCTTGTTTTTGTTTTTCTCTGAATGCAATTCTTCCTGCTAAGATCTTCTTTTCCCTAATCTCAATTAGATTTTCCACATGGCAAATCAGTTGTGTATTTCATGTTTCAGTAATCTGCACTTAATGTCGGAGCCCATGAGTTTTTGGTGTATTTATGATGCAGTTTGTGGGAGAGGGGAGTATGTTGTTTTAAGTGGGAATAAACTTTTGGTTTTGAATGAAAAGCTAATAAACATTCATTATTATGAGATTAATGGTTCAGTGAAATGAAGACGTCTTTGATTGTTTTCTGTTAAAAGTGCATGGTCATTCCTTTTTGTCCTTCCAATGCCACAACTGTGAAATAGAAATTGATCCTGTGGCACTTTCCAGGAATAATTTCTTTATCAAAACAGGTGAATCCTAATTCCTTCAGGATATTCTCTAAAGTAGTTACCTTCTGATTTGTTTCAAAAAAACAGTTCTGATTTCTTCTGTTGAGTAATCTACTAACAACAAAATACTTGAGCCGTGACCTTTTATGTGTTTGGGGTTGTTTGGTTTTGGTTTGGTTTTTTGGTTTCTTTTTGTTTATTTGTATGGTTTGGTTTGGTTTGTTTTTTTTTTTTTCAGTAGATCTTCAGTGCTTAATCCCAGCCTAGTTCTGAGCTTTCCCTGTGGCAAAGTTTTGGGCATGATTTCATCAACGGTCCTTGCCTGTAGTTCTTTGCTGCAGGTGGATTTAAAGCTGACTGTGCATTTATACAGAGTGCTCCACAGCTGCTGAAGAAGTTCCTGTAATGATGTGTTTTCATATGGCAGGGCCATAATATTTGGCCCACAGTTGTGCCAACCCAACCAGGAGAAGCTACCAAAAAGGGACTAGTCCAGGCCCATTTCCCTACCCCTTTTGTTTTTTCCTGCCTGCACTGCTGTGACTGTTATTGGAGACATTATTGCTTTTCAGATAGACAGATCAGAAACAGCACGACATGGCATCATCCTCTTCCAAGCATTGTTCTCTCCCTCCTCTTGTCTAAAATCACCAAGACCTGGAAGATGAGAAGGTGCATTTCATATGTTAGACCCTCAGGGTTGTGGAAACGAAAGTGTATCACTCATTCTCTTGTTGTGTTATGAATATTAAAATACTAATCTGATAGCCTTCTATGATAGCGTGACTGGATGGGTAGATGAGGGGAGGGCAGTGGATGTTGTCTACCTTGACTTCAGCAAGGCTTTCGACACTGTCTCCCACATCATCCTTACACACAAGCTTAGGAAGTATGGGTTAGATGAATGGACAGTGGGGTGGATTGAACAGTGGCTGACAGATAGAGCTCAGAGGGTTGTGGTTAGTGGTGCAGAGTCCAGTTGAAGGCCAGTAACAAGTGGTGTTCCTCAGGGCTCAGTACTGGGTCCAGTCCTGTTCAATATATTCATCAATGACCTGGATGAAGGGATAGAGTGTACCATCAGCAAGTTTGCTGATGACACAAAACTGGGAGGGGTGGCTGACACGCCGGAAGGCTGTGCTGCCATACAGCGTGACCTGGACAGGCTGGAGAGTTGGGCAGAAAAAAACCTGATGAGGTTCAACAAAGCCAAGTGTAGGGTCCTGCACCTGGGGAGGAATAAACCCATGCATCAGTACAGGTTGGGGGCTGACCTCCTGGAGAGCAGTGGTGTGGAAAGGGACCTGGAAGTCCTGGTGGACAACAGGATGACTATAAGCCAGCAATGTGCCCTGGTGGCCAAGAAAGCCAATGGCATCCTGGGGTGCATCAAGAAGAGTGTGGCCAGCAGGTCGAGGGAGGTCATCCTCCCCCTCTACTCTGCCCTGGTGAGGCCGCATCTGGAGTACTGTGTCCAGTTCTGGGCTCCCCAGTTCAAGGACAGGGAACTGCTGGAGAGAGTCCAGCAAAGGGCTACCAAGATGATTAGGGGACTGGAGCATCTTTCTTATGAGGAAAGGCTCAGGGACTTGGGGCTTTTTAATCTAGAAAAAAGAAGACTCAGGGGGCATCTAATCAATGCTTATAAATACTTAAGGGGAGGGTGCCAGGTAGATGAGAATAGCCTTTTTTCAGTGGTGCCCAGTGATAGGACAAGAGGTAACGGGCACAAACTGGAAAACAGGAAGTTCCATCTCAACATGAGGAGGAACTTCTTTACTCTGAGGGTGGCAGAGCACTGGAACAGGCTGCCCAGAGAGGTTGTGGAGTCTCCCACACTGGAGGCATTCCAAACCTGCCTGGACGCCGTGCTGTGCAACATGCTGTAGGTGTCCCTGCTGTGGCAGGGGGGTTGGACTTAGATGATCTCCAGAGGTCCTTTCCAACCCTGACGATACTGTGATACTGTGTTATTATTTCATGTTCTTCCCCTGCAGATTTGCACAGAACCATATTGTGGTCCTGTCCTTAAAATAGGAGTACGAGATGTGTAGCTCTCTTGAGCATTTTTATTTTCCTGATTTCACTTTGAAACCCAAACTCTTGTTAATATATGAAGTTATTGTTCAGAAAACCTCTGAAAGAAAATCCACACTTCATGTAAGCCTCCCTTTCATAGGGACTAGTCAGAGCACTGAGAGCATGAAGGTGTCACTGGGAAAAAGAAACGTAGCCTTGAGCTGGGTGGCGAGTGATGCGTTAGCTTTGCTAAGGAGGTAGCTTTGTGTACACTGCGGTGTTCTCATGAAAATGTGCTCTTCTGGCGTGAGAGCCAAAGCAGCGACAGCCACAAGATGGCTGTTTTCAAGGTATGAACAACAGCAGCAGTAATAACAACTCACCTGTGTTTTCAGATCAGAATATATGGAGATAGTAATCTCATTAGCAATCAAGGAAATAATCTCCTAAACAGCCATTTCAGAAGGCAGTTGTTGAAATAATACCACTTCATATTAAAAAATACATTTAGTAACATCTTGCTGGGGTGCTGCATCAGAGTTTGTAGATGTTGCTTTCATTTAGTTTGTCAGGGATGACAGTGAAATATTAGGAAAAATGAAGGATTAGGCATAATATTCATAAGTTTTTTCCTCCTATTATGTATTTCCTGGTAGTCAATTATTAATTCTAGATATAGTGGTGGGTCTTTAAAAAATACTTTAATTCCTGTTAGTCATATGTGATAAATAGAGGAAGAAACCTATAAATGTCGTCAGTTCTGCCTGGCCAGTTGTTAGTTTATGTTCTTTCCACGTGGATGGCACTAAACATAGGGAGAGGGTAAGGTGCCTCAGTTATTGATCAACAGCAAGTGTTGCAAATTTTGATTGGTTTTGGTTACTAGGAAGAATTTTAATTTCTTGGATGCTATCTAGTATCTAAACTTGTGGGGAAATTTGGAACAGCGCTTGAAGGAAGAGGCACATTTTAATAATCCTATTAGGTAACGCTTTTGTGGCTTGAAATGGATTTTTATTCCCCTCCCCTTTCTCTTCTATACTCCAGAAAGTCTCCAGTCCTCTTTCAGGTGATATGTTGCAGGCATACAATAGCCTGGATGTTGACCGATAACCTGATAATAGTTCTTAGCTGTTCACTTTAATAGTCAAGGTGGCAGGAAGATGCTGCTCGAGCTTTTGGTAGACCCATCAGAGCTTGTGTTTATTTTCCTAAGGATTGTCAGATAAGAGTGGATCAGCTGGAAATGTGGGGCTTGTGTCCTGGGCTGCCAGTGACTGCAGTCAATTAGGATCTTAGTCTGTCTGCCTGGCATTACTTATGAACCTGGGATGGTTCTAGTTCAGTACTGAAGCTGAAGGCTACAAAGGGTTAGAAAGAAATATATCCGTATTATAAACATTGATATTTTTTGTTTGTATGTACATAAATAGATATATTTGCATATAATTATTTTAAGCTGGTATGGTCATAGAATCACAGAATGAGTTGGGTTGGAAGGGACCTTTAAAGGCCATCTAGTCCAACCCCCCTGCAGGACATCTTCAACTACACCAGGTTTCTCAGAGCCCCGTCCAACCTGACCATGAATGTTTCCATGGGTGAGGCATCTACCACCTCTCTGGGCAACCTGTTCCAATGTTTCACCACCCTCATTGTAAAAAAAGTCTTCTTTATATCTAGTCTAAATCTACTTTCTTTTAGTTTAAAACCATTACCCCTTGTCCTATTGCTACAGGCCCTATCCAGCTCCAGTTTAATAAGCTGTCATCCATCAGTACATTCTAGGACATAATTGATATTACTTACTGAATTTAGTTTAAATATCATTTAGAACTGTTTTTTTTTTTTTTACCTGGGTTAGAAATTTTCCTAGTTTTTAGATTTGCTTTCTTGATTTTAAAAGCAAAGTTCCTGTAAGCACTGTCCAACTTCTGTGTTTTGCTTTCTGAGAACATTCAAGCAATCAAATTTTGCTCACATCAGTGCTCCTGGTAAACAAATTTTAAGTTTCCACACTTGAGTATGCACACTGGGAGTGGAACTGTACGCAGTGCCATGGTATTACTTGACACAGTGATAGAAGCGAGTTCCCGAAAACCCCCAACCAGAACCTGGCACAGAAGCAATTAAATATGCCTTTCTTAGCTAGGATAGTACAGGAAGATGCAATATCTTTGTGTGAATGTGACGAGAGAAAATTGCATTCAAACTCTGGTCCCAGCCAATAAATCTTACAGCAGCCTAACTTTTCTTGGAATGATGCCTCAGGCAAAGCACAAGTGGCCCAGAAAATAAAAAAAAGAAATAAAAAAAACCCTTAATGTTTTCATGATTCTCTTTATCTGTTGCTTCACCATAAATTGCAAGTCCTGTAACAGAGACACTCGGAGCCTTAGGGCTTTTTGTAAAGTTCTCCTAGTGACTGTGTTACACTTATCCCACAGGGCAAAAAGAAACTATATCTTGTCTTATCTCCCTATTCACATCACAGACTTCTTAAGGATCAAGTATTCCAACACTCACAGCAAATGACTCATTGTCAGTCCACGGTGTGCTTAAAAATTAAGAGAACTTTTGATGTATTCACATAATGAATACATTCGGTTGAACAGTATTTTCCAGGAAGCAGTAAACTGTGAACAAAATGAAGCTAGTTCATTAAAGACTGTTATTTTTTTCATAAGTCTTTTTCTGCATTTGGTTTAACTCAGGTTGTCTCTTAGCCATGCTGGACTAATGAAGTGATTTTCTCGCTCTGGTATAGTAGGCACACGTAGATCTCAGTTTGAACACCCATCTTTGGAAAAGACTATGCAACAAATCTGTGCAGATATAAAGAGCACCTGCAGCTTTGGTATTATTCAGTATGGCTCAAGGGTTGATCTATAAACCTATATGCGTGATTGTAGGCCTCAGAACATTTCATAGTTCTTTTTTCCTCTTGAGATGGGGAAGAGACTTGCTTTGTGGTGTTCCTCCTTTTTTTTTTTTTTTTTTTCCTTCATCTGTGGCATGCTGCTGTTTTTTTTTTTAGTGCCACATTTTCTGTCTGGAGTGGATGCTGATTTAGGCTCATGGCCAAAACTGTTCTTGGAAGTCAAGGGCTGACTTCTGTTCCTAACAGAAGTGCTGATATGACTGTTTCTTGGTGTTTTTCAAAAGACGTTTTCTGACTGATAATGTGGCCCCATTTTGCCAGCGAGAGCAGAAGCAGAAGAATGATGCTCTTATTCAAGTCTGTTGAATTTGGAAGTATTGACAGACATGGAGACTGCTTCAGGAACATATTGATGGCAGCAACTCTAGTTACTCTATATACATATATTAATGTCAGATAGGGATAAGCCTGAAATTGTTATGAAGAAGCTTTCTGCCTGGACCAGGGAAGCGTCTTTGCTGAGCTGTTGTTGTTCCTGGTGAGGGAGGAAGCGAGCAGTGGGAAACCAGTGTGCACCGTGGTGTAGAAACATTATCTGTCTCTTCCACAGCTTCTCCTAATTCAACTTAAAATATGTTCCAGTAATTATGCAGAGGAAAAAATAGTTTTGCATAGTGTTTGAAACTAAGAGTATAAAGCCATGCAAAAGTAGTGAATTAGAATAAAAAGACAAATTAACAGTGGGTCCTCAGTGTGTCATGTCCACCCCAAATATACAGGCACAAGGACAGTGATGGCCTTGGCATTCTGGACAGGTTTGACTGTTGATTACAGACCAAATTCGAGTAGTTCCTATTTTCTAAAGGAAGAGGGCTCAGGAGAATTATTGAGTATCTGGATGAGAGGAGGACACTAAAAACTTCCCAGCTGCCACTGCTGTTGCTGACATTTTTGAACTGTATGCAGAAGCGTGGGTACCATATGCACAGCGAACCTTTCTTTATGCAGTTTCTGTCTTTGCTTTCTGGGATACCTTTTAACTTGTCCTTTTGTAGAACTTTCTGTGCTTTGGGCCAGATCTAGTAGCTCCAAAATGACCTAGAGGGATGCTGCATGCAGCAGCATCCACGTGTTACTCACTGCTCCTTTTGAACTGGGAGTTGATGCAGGTGTCTGTCACTTTTACCAGAACTGGCTTTCTGTTTTTATCAACCGAAGTCATGGTTTCCTGGGAAATTTGCAAGATAATTATTTTGTGGTGATAATGAGGTCATTAAGTTCTGCATTTTTTGCATAAAAAGGGTTGGTAATGTAAATCAGTGCAAATCAAGTAATGTAATACCATGTTATAAGCTTAGTAGAATGTGCCCTGAATTTTGAATAGTGGGAAAAAAAGAGATATTTACTGCTTAGGGAACATGTATTCCCACAACACTTTCTTTCCATATGCAATACCTGGTTTAAGAATTCGCCTTTTATAATTGTTTTAACAAAACTTTGAGCTATGTTATGTACTCTGTTGATATCATCAAAATCTCAGCTTTTGTACTGATACAATACAAAATTGATTGCACACTGATATTATGCAAAATAATGTTAAAAATGAAGCCTGGCAAGCAAAGCGATCCTTGGCAGCTGCCACCCTGCTCACTGGTGCCATTCAGTGTCCCAGATATGCTGGAAGTTTGACAAGATGCAAGAGAGAGGGTTTAATTAGGCCACAGTTTTACTAATTCCACTAATCTGGGAGTTGTGCATCAATCACCCACACAATGCAGATTGTTACTTCTTCCTCCCTTGTTCCCACTTATTTGGGAAGTGCTCATAGTCTCACATGTGGCTCTGGGCCACCACAGATGTGAGGTTTGGAGGGCTGATGCCACGGGGTTCTCCAATTCCTGCCTTTGCCTAGGAATCGACTCTTTAAGGGTCGTGCCTTCCCCTAAATCTGCTTTCAGCTTGGCTGAGTGAGAAAAGGTTCTTGCTGAAGTGCCTTCTAAATTACTATTATATGCCCTTCTAACTAGGGCCTGTAGGGCAGCCCAAATAAACCACTGTGCCCTGACCAGTCTGGGGATAAAAAAAAAAAAAGCCAACCACCAAACATTCACAGTATTGAAAAAGAGCAAATATGCATGTCCTGTGGTTGGGTAAATAGCAATAGCTGCTGTGCAACTGAAGGAAGACTGGCAGAACTTTGGGGAGGGAGGGTGAGGGCAGTGGCTCCCACGTATGAGGCTAAGGTGTCCCACAGCTCAGATGAAGGTCCCTGCTCCACTCCCTGGCTCTTGGAGTTTACAGGGAGCTTTGAATTTGTTATTCCTGTACTGCAAAGCAACATCTTTTCTTACTGCGGTCTACCTTTGAAATGATTGGAGGATCAGGGTCTCAAATTAGGGCTCAGAATTGGGGCCAGTTCTGTTTAATGTTTCTATGTTAATACATGGTAACAATAATGTTAATACAATTCTCTGTCAACGAGCCAGGTGAGAGGATCGAGTACACCCTCAGTAAGTTTGCAGACAACACGAAGTTAGGCTGGAGCGTCAACCTGCTTAAGGGTAGGATGGCTCTATAGAGGGATCTGGACAGGTTGGATTGATGGGCTGAGGCCAATGGTATGAGGTTCAACAAGGCCAAGTGCCGAGTCCTGCACTTGGGTCACAACAACCGCATGCAGAGCTCCAGGCTTGGGGAAGAGTGGCTGGAAAGCTGCCCAGCAGAAAAGGACGTTGGGGGTGTTGGTTGACTGCCAGCTGAATACAGGCCAGCAGTGTGCTAGTGGATGTTGAGGTGCTGTAGCGTGTCCAAAGAAGAGCAATGAAGCTGATAAAGGGTGTAGAGTGCAAGTATTATGAGGAATAGCTGAGGGAACTGGGATTTTTTAGTGTGGAGGAAAGGAGGCTGAGGGGAGACCTTATCACTCTGTACAGCTACCTGAAAGGAGGTTGTAGCGAGGTGGGGGTTGGTCTCTTCTCCCAAGTAATAGGTGATAGGACAAGAGGAAATAGCCTCAAGTTACACGAGGGGTGGTTTAGGATGGATATTAGGAAAAATTTCTTCACTAAAAGGGTTGTCAAGCACTGCAACAGGCTGCCCAAGGAAGTGGTGGAGTCACCACCCCTGGAGGTATTTCAAAGCTGTGTAGATGTGGTGCTTAGGGACACAGCTTTGTGGTGGACTTGGCAGTGTTAGGTTAACGGTTGGACTTGATGATGTTAAAGGTCTTTTCCAACCTAAACAGCTCTATGAAATCTTCAGGCATATGAGAAATCTGCTGGAAAATTTCATTTAATGTTAAGTTTATCACCACCATGATCATTTAAAGGACATAATACATACCAAATGGGTTGTCCTGGTCCCCAGCATGTGGCAGAGCTGTTCTACAGGACCTGTGAAGCAGTATGGAAGCAAAGATATGGGCAAATTTGTTTTAGTCCATTAAACAAGGGTATGATAATTCTCCTTGAGGTAGAAAAAGAGCCCATCTAACTTGTTTCTCATCAGAACTTTCTGCAGTTGAAGGATGTCAGGCTAATGAAGTCTTGCGCTGTTGTCAGAGGATTGTTCTTATCCACCTCATGGATTTAGAAAATATTTTATAACCTTAATATGAAAAAGCTTTGGAGTCCAGCTCTTTGGTAGAATCCCAGTGTACTTCCATGGATGCTGAGAGAGGTGTCCCTCCTGGATGTCCAGGAGAGGAGCTGACCCCAAACAGCATTTAAGGATGCTGGAGCAGAACCAACATGTAGGTGTGAGACTGCATTCCCTAGGCAGAAATGGCAAGGCAGAAATATGGGGCAAATCTCCAAACCATTTTGGGTTTTTTGTTTTTTTTTTTTGTGTCTTTTTTTTTTTTTTTAAATGACTTAGAGATTCTTCTTTGGACTTTTCACATGAAAATGGGACTTTGAAGCTCTCTTTATGCTGAAGTTGAGAAGGTTATAGGGCACCAACATTGTGGATGATGAACTCAAATTTAGTTTCAGATTTAGATTTTTATCTCAAATCCCATTTTAGAAACAAACAAACCACCCCCCCAAACAAACAAAAAAACCCCAACCCTTTTTCCTTTTTTTAAATTATATTAATTTCCAGGAAACTAAGTTGGATTTGTCTGTTTGTCCTCCTTTATTCATATATTCTAATAAAAATAGTAGACATCCACTTTAAATCTCCAACATTAAAGCAGATTATTCAATGACAGGGATACCAAATGTGGAGTATGTTATTTCTGCTAGCAAAGGAGGGAGGGAAGGGTGGAAGATTCTTTTCGTTGTGAACCCCACTGTTAACTTGCATTGTGGCGAGAGCTCTAGATACTGCAGAGAGAACTCACATTTCTAAGGCAGTAAGTCTGTTGTGAACCACAAGGCAATTACCATGGATTTTATTTTGTTTTAATTTAGAATCTATATTAAAACATCTTCTTATGACACTGTGTAGTTTTATTTCCTGTTATGGAAACAGTAAATGTAAAATCTTATGAGATTTTAATATTTCTGAAACCCTCGTTGCTATATTTATCCCAGGAAAGTGGGATAAATAAACCAAACCCAAACCCATGGTTTCCACAGGTTATTACTGTGTGCTCTGAACTGCTGACGTGCTCAGGGACCACAGATGGTGGGAACCCCATCGGTAAGTGGAACCCCAGACTATATGGCCAGCCTTGTTCACTGAGTGTTAAGGAATTAGCTTTCTGCCCCCTATATTTTTTAGTTTTTTGGGAACCTTCTGTTGTACCAAAAGGGATTGGATAAGTGCTGTCTGTGTGGGGTGTTTCATTTGTTTTTTAAGGGATTTGCTAGGGTTTTCTGAAGTGGTTACAGGTTTTTAATGGACCCACCATGTGAAAAAGTTTCCTGGGATTTTAATTTAAGCACTCAATTAAAAACCAAAGCCTTACAAAGCATTCCCAGTTAAGGACTCTCAGTTGCCATCTTTGGAGATTTTTGACTAGTGTTAGCAGTTACAATCTCATCAGTAGTCTTAATCAGAACTCCATTTTTAATATTAATATCACAACCCAAACCACATAAATAATTAATTTAGGAAAACATAGAGCAAAGAAACAATGAGAAGTTAAGTTTGATTGAGATACTACAGGAACTTGGAATGTGGTAGAATTTGCTTTAATTTGTTCTTTAACATATAGCTGTAATATGCATGTTACCAAATAGTTAATGATCCATTGGGAAATCAATGCAATGAATTAGTAGTACCACTAAACCAGAATATAACTGGAGTAGCAGTAGAAATGACCAATAGAAAACATTTGAAAGCATGTGATCTGTGATCTCCAAAACATTTATCAACCAGCTGCCATTTAACCTGGTTTATCCTATGTGACAATCCGTCTGCATTTGGTGAAAATGGAGAGAAAGATCGAATCCTTTGCTGGAGAGTTATACTGGGTGAGAGTGCTCATGGGCTCAAAACCAGAGCGAGCTGAGAAATGGCACACAGGGATGCACAGAAGGGCAGGCTGTGAGATGAGTGTTAGTTCTGGGTTTTTTGGTTGTTGGGTTTTTTTTCTATTATTTTTTTTTTTTTAATGCTGGTACATCTGTTATGCATCATCTTGTGCATGGGCTGCAGCTGTAGAAAGAATGAACAAATTAAGGTGCTTACGTCAGTAATTATTTCAAGCCTAGCATTGCTGAACAATGTCTTTTCCTGAAGAAGTCAAGGTACAAACGGGAGAAGGTTAAAGCTGTGTAGCTCGTCAGTCTAATTTTAAAGAAGCTGAAAGAGAACAAAATACATCTTTTATGTAATTAGCACCTTAAAACTTCATGCCATTGTTCAGTGTTGTACTAACAGCACATACAAGACTTCCTTAAGGAGGAAGATTAACAGCGTTTCCTGAAGAGTTCAAGGTCACTAATTCTCTGAGTGTTAAATAGTGAAACTCTGTATGTTTCTGCTTTCTGATGTGTGTTAAATATTTGTGGAAGGAGTTAACTAGATTTTTCTTTTCTTGCTAGAACCTAGTATTTTAAATTCACTGTCACTGAAATACATATGCTATGTGAGAACAAAATGTAGAATGTCTGTTGGCTTATCTGTAGACATAAGCAGAGGTTGCCATTAAAAATCCTCAACAGTTACCTCATTTGAGAGATCATATTATCCACATTTGTAGCAGTGTTCAGATGACTATATCACACAGCAATATTCAAAATTGATGTAGAGTATCCACTTTTTAGCGTGCTGTGCTCTGCCATTAGAGATGCCCTCAGAGAACTGTTTCTGTAACATCTTTTATGAATAATTTTTTTATCCAAGTCCTGTAATATGAAATCCTGGGGTTGCTAAGGACATTTCTGCTTATTATTGTTGTAAGCTCGTCTGTAATAAAACTTTGCAAAACTTTCTTACCATAAATAGAATCAATCTCATTTTAAAAGGTTGGTCATGAGTCTTCCTAACATGTCCTCAGGTAAGTGTGTTCTGAGCTTTCAGTTTACGGCAAATGCCTGAACTTAGGTGAATTTCATACACCTGAGATTTAGTTAAAAAAATGAAGATTACTTCTGCACAAAAATGTTTGGATGAACTGTGGTGCAGATGAGCGAAAAGTTTCAAACCCCTCAAAATTTTCAGCTCCTTGAATGGCTGTCAGGTGCCTGGCTGGATGACTTCAGACACCCACATTTGAAAAGTCTCTCTGGGCAACACAGTTGTCCTGTCCAGGTGACTGGGCCCTTGAACCATTCCATTGGAGTCCCAGGGCTTGTAAGCGTCTGTGTGGAGATTATGGTTGCACTGGGCTTTTAGTTTCTAGAGACATGACTTTGTATATATCGATCATTTTCAGTTGCTTTTACGCTCTTCTGTAGCAATTTTTTAAATCTTGAGCAGTCAAAGCTGTGTGTGCTGTAATTGTCAAAAGTCACTCTCTCTAAACTATTGAGATATTGTCATTAAAATGAAAATACTGAGAACTCTAAGGGGAAGGGATTCTTGATGGACAGCTTACTTTTACAATCATACATCAGATAGTCTGTCATTGAGAAGTAATTAATATAGAATGATTAACAGTAAGAAATAATTAACAATTCCTGTCTGTGTTGCCCAAACAAACTTTCCAGGGCTCCCATTTGAAATTTTTATTAATCTAAACACGCACAGTATATCATTAAGTTATTTTCTTGCATGACTGACTGATTGAATTACTTGTTTACTGGGGGAGGGATTAAGTATCTTAGAATAATGGGAGGCAGAGAAAAAGGGAAGAGAAATGTACTTTCTTCAGGAGACATGTTAGCAAAAAAAAAGGAACAATTTTTGCTAGGTAAAATTCATTTTTTCATACGAGAGAGAGTGCGTCATGTAGAGCATCATGTAGTGCTGAAGGTCAAGGCCAACCTGCTTGCTTCATTTTTTTCATTGATCCGTTATCTACTCTTACTTTGTTGGAGTCACTAGTACTTCCAAAGAGGAAAACAAAAAGGATAAAAGAAATGCCAGCAAGAAGAGATTCTATGTCATATCTTAGTTATCATTGTAATATGCACACACCACCATAATCAAATTCAAGCACACTGAATAAGCCAATTAGTTGTTCTAGTAGCAGTGAAGCAATTAAAACAAATGGACATGTCTTTGCTATAAGCTGTAGATGGAACAGGAAGAGAGATGGGCTTCTTCCCTTTCTTGTGCCATTGTCACTCAAATAGACTGAAGTTTGTTTGCTTACTGAGTTCAGTACTGTAAAAAGCAGAATATCACTTGATGAGTGCTTTTCCACTTGTTGTTTATTTTTGCTTTTTCCAGACTGGGGACAGTTCTATATAAGACAAAAAAATTATGTATTTGTGTTATTGTGGAGTCTGGGAGCGCTACCCGTGGAGCTTTCTCTCTAAAGCAATTCATTCCATATGGGTGGGTTACTATAATTATGTCTATGCAGATGCTGAATCCAGTTACAATAAGCAGAAACCAAGGCTGTTGTTTTCTCAGAAAAATGCAGAAAAACTAGAGACCAAAGCCAGCTATTAATCTGGCCTATTAGTATGTGGACAGAATGACAGATAATGGCTTCTCCTCCCAGATTCTCCATTTGTCTCTGGGCTGTTTTTCTATAAAGCTAGTGTACACAGAAGATGCCCAAACTGGTATATTACAGTTCCCTTCTCCTCCCCCAAAAATAATTAAAAAAAAAAAAAAATTTTTTGCCCAGGGCAAAAATGGCTCCTTCGTATAGCCCTGATCTGAATGGGAATGGTCTGTGTGGCTAAACTACATCGCATCTGCTGTATGCGGTGCTGGAGGGCGGTAATACTGAATGATAAACCCCAGTGGATCCTCCTTGTAATGCCATGCTTATCTCTCTGGAAATATATTCCATAATTCCCTCTTCTTTTTTTTTTTTCCTTCCTTTTGGCTGTTTCCCCCTTTTTATACTTCTTTCTGAGGTATCCCAGTGGGATACAATTCTACTAAAGTATATTTATGCTGTACCAGATACCCCCATTCTCCTACCAGCATTATTTGGCTTATTAATATACAAAATATTTTTCTAGATGTTTCTGTGTATAATCTTGCACAGCTCAAAATTCACTGAACTAGAAATCAAGCCTATGGTGAGTTTTGAGGTACTTTAGCTCTTCCCTGCAACTAGAGGCTATATGAGCTATGAACTCATACTCATCTTTTGTGAAATACCATGTAAATTCCTTGTTGCTGTGTCTATGGTTTAAAACTCCTAATGCAGCTAAAAGTATGAAATATTAAGCATATCCTTTTATGTACTTTGAATTTATGGGGACTTCAAAGTCAGTCCTCATTTATTGTCTGGTTTGTTGTACTTCAGAAATGACTTGAACTGTGAACAAAAAGGAGCTGACAGTATTTTCAGATAGGCACTTTATAGTTGTGCACTTTGCAACTATACGATAGGACTGCCTCTGTTGCCTTGAATGCAAAATTAGCTTGTTGATATGTGCTGCTACAGACAGAGGAACAGATGTAGTAATTCTACTTTATTTACATGAAATCTCTAAAAAGGCATTTTCTGGCAGCATGCTAGGAATAAATACAGTATCAAATATAAACCACGCCATGCTATGTTAGCTCATTCAGGTGTCAGCTGTGCCATTTAGATGTGGGTGAGAGCAAGGAGTCGGATGCCTCCCAGCAGAGCTGGGAGCTCTCCCATGCTCGGCACCCCCGGCGCCAGCCCGCTCCCGCCACTGCCCGTCAGCGGGTGTTTGCCCGGGGAGCGTGGCCGCCGTTCTGCCCGGGGTCGAGGGACCCTGCGACCCTGCCTCTAGCCGCTGGGCTGGGGGTCTGCAGGGACCGAAGAAGGACATGCCCTGCAATCGTGCCCACTGATAACACCCCTGCAGGAGGCCTAGGGGAAGGTATCAGATGTCCTGATTTTTTATTTTTATTTTTTTGAAGTAGGAGATTCTAATTCTATTACCTTTTTTCCTCTTTTCTTTTTTTTTTTTCTTTCTTTTACCCTTCACTTTCTCTGACTTAAAGCTCCTCTAAGCTCATGTTTTCATGCTTATTTTTCATATCCAAGAGGTTGAGGAACTTAACTGAGACCAGGAAATTGTAAGGGAGGAAAGGACCGTCGGGGTAGGGGGGTTGCAAACCACAGAGAAGTTCAACATATCTTATCTAAGTGAAGAAGTGAGGCTTAAGTAAAACCCTATGAGCCTTTTGAGCCAGGAATATGAGAACTGGTGAGTGATGCTGAGCTGGCCACCACTGCAAGGGAAAGCTCTTCCTGGGGGACTGTGCCCTTTCCCCTTCCTCACTCCTCCTTTGCCATTGTGCAAAAGCTGAGGAAGGAGGTATTACTCCAGCGATAGTCCTTTCTCTCCCTCACTACTTCATTTAACTAACAGGTTTTAGCCAGGCAGTTGCACATGTTAAAATGTTCTTTTTTTTTTTTTTTCTCTCTCAGGTATTCAAACTTTCCAGTGTGGGTTTGGGGATGTTTATTCAGCTTAAGAGCAAGCCGACACATTAAAGAATAAATGCCTTGACTCTGAACTGCAGGCAGAAGTGGTGGGAGGAGACGCAGCTAATTTCACTTGGAAGATGATTGATGTGTATATGTGAATTTCTATTAATATTCTTTTGAAATCACTGACGCAAGCGTGTTTTTCCCCCACCCTAACAGAAAATATAAATAGAAAGACAACAAAACAATCCTATCCCTTTAATTCATGATACTCAGAAGCAGTTAAGCAAACTCTGTCACTTGAGAATGTCCTCCACAGGCTAGCAGAAAACAGCTTAGAGTGATGTTCTTACCCCTTTAAGAATATCAAGATGCTCTAACAGAGCTATCCACTTACTGCTAAAATGTACGAAGCACAAAAAGCAAAAGTCACCTACAGGTAGACCTAGATAAATTGCTTAAAAATGTACTGTTCCCTCATTAGACAGCCATTCATTGCATGAAAAGACCTAAATGTATTTATTGAGGTGTAGCTATAAAAGCCATGTTTAAAATGAAACAGAGTTAAGAGCCTGAATGCACAGCACTGTTATTCAGAAGTAGCTTTCGAGCAGAGTTTCAACGGGAAGGTGCTGTTTGGTTGGACACAAATCAGCAAACATTTAGCTGAAGTGTGAATAATTCAAGCGTGCATGAAGAACCATGCTGTCTGAAGAGACGAAACGCAAGAATAAAAAAAAAAATCTTCAAACATTTGCATCAGCCTTAGAGGACAATGTGAGCAGCAGGATTTGAAACAGATTTGCAGATGCACTCTCTTCAGGCAGGGAGAACGCTCATTAAATGCAAGATGCTTCTGTGGCTCGTGTGCTTGCACGGAGGTAGAGGTTTGCAAGACTGACGTATCAGATAAAGTCAGAGTGGTTACCACACCGACGGTGTAGCAGCTGCATAATAAATGATGGAGAGAATCATGTTAGGCATGCCCACCTAACCTAACTTGAATCATGCGAGAGGGGAGCTGCTGGAATTCAAATAGACTTTCTGGTTCCCAGCAGTCGGCAGTAATAGAATGCTTTCAGGAAGATGACAGATGCAGGGGAAAGATGCTGTTTTGCACTATCTTGATTTGTTACGGCAGCCAACTTATTGGCATGATGGAGTGACAAGAAAAGCAGCTGGCATGGAAGGTAGGATTATCAAAGCTATTGCATCATTATGAATGTAATTAGAAACTGACCATGACAAAGCATATGCTAGAACGAGCTGCCGCTGATGGCAGAGGATTTGTTGCTGAGGTCTTGAAACTCTGAAAACAACATTCCTTGTACAAAATGGATTTTGCAGTTTCATTTATGCTTGTGTTACCCTTTCTTTCCTGCTTGCCTCCAAGCTGGGGGAATCGCTTGCTTGAAAGAGAGTGTTGTGTTAGGATGAGGCTGAAGAATAAAGTATTTTCTAAGTCTGTGAAGCCTCAGGTAGATAGAAACAAACAAATGTGAAACAAAACTGGGAAAGGCTCCCTCTGATTCACTAGCAAGCTCTGACCGATGTATTGGCATATTCAGGAATCCCGAGGAGACGAAGGTGCAGGTACTGAATGTTTTTGGTATCGTGAAAAGACATTATTGCAGGTCTCTGCTTTATAGTTAGTTTTTCTGACAGGTTTTATTCCCCATCAGTTTTTAGCTCTTGACATTTATTCTGTTGTTCGGTATTATATAAAGAAAATACATCAATATCTCCTGCAGGGTTTCTCAACAACTCCAGCATCTGTTTCAGCTATTGAACTGTATTCACGTTTTGCCAACTTGATGCCTACCCAGCTGGTCTATCATTTCTCGCTTGATTACTGCTCTTAATTTCTCTGTATCAGCTTGTTTCAGATAGGATTTTGAAAGCAGTTAATGAGAAATGACAGTAACTGCTAAATTATTGAGAACTGGAGTATTCTCTTATTTTTGAAACATCAGAGAGTATTTTTGTGTGCATTTTATTAAATTCATGTTCTGTGTTGCAGTGAGGTTTTCATATAATCATTGAATTTAGCTGTGAATACTTTAACGTAAATGAGTCACAAGCATAACTTTCCACTGACTATTTTGAGAAAGTTTGAGAAAAATTTAAAGGTGCATGCTTTGGTGTATGTATCATCTTAATATATGTTTTTTCCTCCTGTCCGCCTTCCACCCCTTGCCCCGCAACCTATATACTCCCTCTCTGTCACGGTGAGCAGTCATTAAGCGTATACTGTACATATTGAAATATATTTTATCACCACTAGGGTGAAACCGCTGAGCATCTCCGAACAGGTGATTTGAACAGGTTTAAAACAGACGTCAGCTCTATCAGAGTGGGTCGCCCTGGATCTAAGAAGTAAAAGTGGTGTTTTCTAAATGTAAGGCAGGACCTCTCTTTCCTTACTCTTCAGAGGTCCAACAAACATTCAAATGCTGCTTGATAGCTCACAGGATATGATTATGTTAAATTATTTCGATTATTTTGCCTTACAAAATGCTTTTTTTTTTCAATGTAAACTTCTTCATCAGGTCTATCATTTTTTCCAAGGTGATGATCTTGTCATACTGGATATTCCCTTTTCTGACTTTATTTTAAATGACTTTGCTGGCTGTACTCTGTGTAGTCTTGTCAAAAGAGGATCAGGCTATTAAACACTAAATGTTGCTGACTAAAGCTGTAACAGTTTTAGGAAGATAGATGTTTCTAGATACACAGCAGTGAACCAGCCTCTAGAAAGTTTGAAGGTAAAGATCAGTAAAACTGATATACTGTTAGCTAGTTTGAGCATTTCCCTGCTTTGATCACCTCTGAGAGGCATTTTAAATTATTCTGTAACTGCTGGGAGGGGAGATGTACTTATTAATAGACATGATCACTATGGGGTTTGTATAGCCAAAAATAGTTCTGTAGTTTTGATGATAATAAGAAAAATATTGTTGTTATTCTGTGTCAGGCAAGTTCTATTAAACTTAACAATAATTTGTCCTTGTTGATGACGATGAAACCATAGAGAGAATAACCCATATAAACAGCTTAAACGCCATTCAACTTTTCAGGGTAGCAGTAAAACTGGTTTATATTGCATGTATTATATTTATACTCCTGAAGCTGCTAGTCGCTCCTTGTCTCAAGAGTGCTGGCTGGCTATCATCATATAGTAGTTACTTAAAATGGTCTTCTCGTGATGCCGGTAATCGTAACTGCATGCTGTCTGTGGGCATCATCCAGCTGACAAGTGATTTTATAGTTTGCTTCTGTTTTTATCTATAATATTTGGGTTTAGCTTTCTGTTTCGTTGATGAATTAAGACGACACTAGGTGGAGCTAGCTGTTGGTTATAAATAGAGCTACAGTAATACAGGCCTGTCTAATGAGCTAGCCCCTGTGTATAATGAATATTATTAAAAATAAAAATTTAAAATGTTAAGCATTGAGTTGGACCTTAGCCATGAAATTCTAGATCTGGTGGGGTTAAAGGAAGCATTTTTTTCCATTTTCCTTTCCTTTTATTATTTTACAAGCTAGTAATCAAAGATGAAAAATAATAATAGGAAAAAAGCATCTACATTCAACAAAGAGGGCTGGGAAGCAAAAGAACGGAAGTAGAAGAGAAGAGGAGAGAAGCAGCAATAAGAGCCAGCAGATGTTTCCACTGTAGAAACATGCAGATATCCAATTGTGTATCTGTCTTACTTTAGCCTGATGCATGTAGATTTTTCTCTCATCCTTACATACAAATACTCTTTCCATTCTGTCTTACTGAATTAATTTATAGAGCTGACACCTTTCACTTTATACTTAGATATGGGACCAATGCTTTCAAATCTCTTCATGGAAGGGTGCTCTAAAAGGTGTGCAAGGGCACAGGAAGTTGTCACTCACACGTTGGCCGGCCATAATTAAGAAAAATGTAAGGGTTATTTATTGACTGAGGTGAAAGCTGTTTGTTTGTGCTCCTTCACATGATTCTGGTTATTAATCCTAGGCAAGGATAAGAATTCTGTAGTCTTAGACAGTGTGACAACACTAGAAAAATACACTTACTTCCCGACAGATTTACAGATATGTACCAAAGACATGGTACATATGTTAATTTAACAAAAAAAATAGAGAAATCAGGATTTATGCTGATACTTAGGTATGTGAACTGAAGAGGAAACAACAGGAAATAAATAAGAAGTGTGAGATGAGTACAGGGAAAGGGACAGGCAAAAATAGAGATTAAGAATATAAACTGGACCAGTCTGGCAGAGCAATGATAATTCCCATCAACATCTGTTGAGTGAAGCACTTGCAAGTTCAGTCAATGTCTTGTTCTTACAGCAGTAAAAGGGAATTGGGGTAGGGAGGTGCTCAAGTCAGTGCAGAAAACTTACCCAGGAGGGAAATGATAGCTGCCAGACCCTCCAGGAGTAACGAAGTTTAGAAGGCTGGAGATAGGACTTGTTGAATGTTGTCCATAGAAACTTGAAATTTTAGTACTGAGCTGGACATGTGAGTTAGAACGGTCCTGAAAAGGTGCCAGACAAAACCAAGTTGTGCTTGGACCTATTGCTTGTTGGAGGAGTCCTGCAAGAAAGCAGTGCCGCATCATCGACCTGAAGAGACCTTTTTGGTTACAAGCTGCACAGTTGGTGTTCAACAACACAAGCACGTGAGGAGATCAGCTATGGTGGAGACAAAGTTTATTAGTCTTACAAGATCATGCACTATTTTATTGAGGCTAGGCCATGACTATTTTTTTTTTATTTTAATGTGTAGTTTTAACCAGAAACAAGGCCTTTGAAATGTGTTAGGGTGTCATTACTTCCACATCTACTTCCTGTACAGTTTTGTGTGCTGGCACCCCAGGACCTCTTGCTTTGAATGAGCTCATCCTGATGTGTCCTGAATGTTCCTTCTGACAACAGCAACATGTGTGTACTGCGGCAGGTCTTGGCTTTCTGATGCTGGTCAGCTCTGCTTCATTCAGCTTGTGGTTTCTGCTGAACAAGGTGGAAATTCTGGTTTAGAAATACCCATGGTGTGTGGAAGTGCCTGACCATCTCAGGCAAAGGTCATGAAAAGCTGACCCAGGAGAAGATGTACTCCTTTCTATCACTAAAATCCACTGGAGTGAGGAGGAAGGCAGAGGAGGAAAAATGGCACATAAGGTGGGGAATGGAGGGGCTTCAGGTGTTCCATGAGACAGTCATTTGATGAATGGATGGTAATTACCTTGCAAAAAATGCATGAGGAAAGGCACATGTGGTAATCAAGCTTGTCCAAGGGATATTACTGAGCATCTGATTATGCACTACCAAAAAGCTTCCCACAAAGAAATATTCCAGCTAATCAAAATGTATTAATAAATTAAGTCTATTAGCAAAGAAGGAAATATTTTTGTCCTTTGAGAGCCAGAGTTCAAACTCTGGGGTTTTTTTATTTATTTCTTTTTATCGTGTAACAGAATTAAAATTGTTACCAATTTGGGGGGGGGGGGGGTGTATTTGATAATAAATGCTAAAGGATATCCTTTCTCCCCACCCCATAATAAGGTTATTTTGTTCACAGAGGATTAAACCACCTATCCCTGAAATCATACAGTTTTAATCTCCGTAGGAAATGCTGAGGTTTCCAGAAGCTGCTGGTTGTTGCTAAGCACCATGTTAACTTTCTGCGTGATGCTGGAAGGAGTGAAGGGCAGGGGAAAGACCCATCTCTCTGAACAGTTTCTGGACTTTGTTCAGTAAAGACATCCAGAGAAAAGTGTGAGGGCTTTCTGAAGGCTGATATTTTCTTGTTTCCTCTTCTCATTCTGGTAAAATCAGAAAAGGAGATTACTGCATTTCACTTGGAAATAACAAGAAAGCCTTCAGCTTGCTGCTCTGCTGCATGTCGCAGCGGGTGGATACAGCCCATCTCCTTCTTCTTAAGCTACAAGGTACAAGCGGTCTTCCATCTTCTCTACTCTGCACCACTAGCTCCAAAATGTCCACGTGATACGCTACAGAACCAGAGTTGTAATGCAGCTGTTCTGGAGTCCTTGCAGAAATATCCTGGACATGACAGACACAGTGATGCAGTCATGAAAGAGGGAGAGCTGAAATGGAGACCTGAAAGGAGGGAAATCAGGGCTCTACCAGAAATGGGAGAAACATCAAGTAATAATAGTTTTGCTTGCATATTTTTTTTTTTAACTTTTGCTTTATGATCTGAGCGTCTGTGCATCAGAATAAGGATGTAAGGTGCACCCGTTTACAGAAATCAGGAACCTCCATCTGCACTGTGGTTTCTTTAGTTTTTGTTATCTTTAGAATAGATCTTAGTCTTAAAAAAGAAAAATCAGAAGAGTAAATCAAATTAGGCATGTAGTGTTTTTCATTAGTATCCTCGAGTTACCTAGCTCAGTGTTTTACATTACAACGCTGTTCTTTACAAGATGTTTCTTTCATTTACATATCCCTAAAGATATTTCATATAGCGCAACCAGTACTCTGATTTGCTTGATGATACAGAAACTCAAGATCCTGAAATGGTCAAAGAGAGACTTTTGGTTTTGACCGATGCTGACAAAGACTCTTCTTTTTTCTTTCTTTTTTTCCCCTCCACTCCCTTCCTGCCCTGCTGCCCATGACTTCTCACAACTGGGAAAAAAAGGTAGATCAGAAAAAATTAAAGTAAAATTTGAACAAAAACTAAGCCACTAGAAACTTGTGTTTTCTTAGTCTATGTATAGTTTCATCTTTTTTTGTGTGTCCTTCTGATGCTTAGGAATAAAGAGCATGCAGAATTTCTTTTATGGGTTCAACTTCTTTTAGCATTCACTCCTGATCACTTATATTGATCTGTTTCCCTGAAACTTAAAAGCCACACTAAATAAAACCACCACATGCTGTTTTCTCTAGACTTTCTTTTTATGAGCAGCCTGTTATTTTTATATAGCCATTATGTGGGTCACATATGTTTTTGTAACAACTAATGCAAAGATACTGGGAAAAAGTTAATCATTTTGTCTTTTTGGTTTTTTTTTTTAGGTCAACAATTTATATTCCCACAGTGTGCTTATATTTAGCACATCTTTATTTCCTCTTATTACAAAATACCATTTATAATGGAAACTCCTCTGTAATTTGATACTAATGTCCCAAATGGTATTTAATAAATATTCCCTAGGTACAAACATCACTCTTTCAAAGGGCAAGCTGGAATATTCACCTATTTATATAAATCAAGGGTTTTGTCAAAGACCAGACTTTTCACTTTGCAGTCCCAGGCTGCTTTTCATTCACTGTTGTTCCAGTATGAGATAAGGACTGCAAACACTGAAAAATGCAACCTATTGTCTTCAGTAATGATTTCAGACCCTGAATTGTGACTGAATTGGGTTTGATAGCAAGGCAGAAAAGTAAAGGTATTAAATAACTGCATGTACATGGAAAATGTTATATCTACATTTTTTTCTGGCCCATAATGGATGGAATCTTTTAGGATGGATGCTTTGGTGAAATAGTTTTGGTGCCATTGAAATGTTCAGTGAATGAAGATTAAAGTTAAGGTTATTAAGAATTTTAAGATGTTTATGGTTTAATGCCTGTGATGACTCTCAGACTAATAGTAAAATTACTGACTTCTCCTTTCTTAGAAGCCTTGGTTTAGACTGGTGAAAAGCACAAGGGATTTTTCTCTTATGAATGAATTTGGTACTAAGCAAAACATTTCAAAAACAGTGAAATGAATTGCCAGCCCAGTTGATCCTGTGATTAAATCTTTGTATGCATGTGTCTTTTCAGATATTTCTTCAGAAGCAAAGAACAAAAAGCATGTCACAGATGTTGGTAAATCGCAGCAACTAATTGTATTTATTCCCAGGTTCTGTTGTTTTTCAAAACTTCAGAAATAATGAGGATTAGGTAAATGATCAGTTACGATGCAACTTGAACCAAGATCAAACAAATCCTAAGACAGTTAGGGTTATGAGGAGGTTCTCAGGCTACTAATTTAAGGGTATAACTCGGAAGCAGAAATTCAAAATGTTTGATATAACTTGGTACTGTTTGCAAACCAAAACCAGCACCATCATCTGCCCTCAGAATGTGAAAGGTCAAATATGGTTTGCTTCCTTCAGAGAAGCTGCACTTTAATTTCTATTAAGTTCTTTTTAGTAGTAATACCTCATGGTACCTCAAGAACAAGTTAGAGATCAATTAAGTAAACTGGATACCCATAAGTCCATGGATCCTGATGGGATGCACCCACAGGGACTGAGGGAGCTAGCAGAAGTCATTGCTGGGCCGCTCTCCTCCATCTTTGAAAGGTCCTGGAGAACAGGGGAGGTGCCTGAGCACTGGAGGAATGACAATGTCACTCCAGTCTTCAAAAAGGGCAAGAAGGATGACCTGGGAAACTACAGGCCAGTCAGCCTCACCTCCATCCCTGGAAAGATGATAGAACAGCTTGTTCTGGGCGTCATCTCCAAGCATCTGGAGGAAAAGAAGGTTATCAGAAGTAGTCAACATGGATTATCAGAAGTAGTCAACATGGATTCACCAAGGGGAAGTCATGTCTGACTAATCTGATAGCCTTCTACGATGGCACGACTGGATGGGTGGATGGGGGGAGGGCAGTGGATGTTGTCTACCTTGACTTCAGCAAGGCTTTCGACAATGTCTCCCACATCATCCTCACAGGCAAGCTTAGGAAGTGTGGGTTACATGAATGGACAGTGGGGTGGATTGAACAGTGGCTGAACAATAGAGCTCAGAGGGTTGTGGTTAGTGGTGCAGAGGTTGAAGTTAGAGGTCAGTAACAAGTGGTGTCCCTCAGGGGTCAGTACTGGGTCCAATCCTGTTCAATATATTCATCAATGACCTGGATGAAGGGATAGAGTGTACCCTCAGCAAGTTTGCTGATGATACAAAACTGGGAGGGGTGGCTGACACGCCGGAAGGCTGTGCTGCCATACAGTGTGACCTGGACAGGCTGGAGAGTTGGGCGGAGAGGAACCTTATGAAATTCAACAAGGGCAAGTGTAGGGTACTGCATCTGGGGAGGAATAACCCCATGCATCAGTACAGGTTGGGGGCTGACCTCCTGGAGAGCAGCTGTGAGGAAAGGGACCTGGGAGTCCTGGTGGACAACAGGATGACTATAAGCCAGCAATGTGCCCTGGTGGCCAAGAAAGCCAATGGCATCGTGGGGTGTATCAAGAAGAGTGTGGCCAGCAGGTCGAGGGAGGTCATCCTCCCCCTCTACTCTGCCCTGGTGAGGCCACATCTGGAGTACTGTGTCCAGTTCTGGGCTCCCCGGTTCAAGAAGGACAGGGAACTGCTGGAGAGAGTCCAGCAAAGGGCTGCTAAGATGATTAGGGGACTGGAGCATCTTTCTTATGAGGAAAGGCTCAGGGACTTGGGGCTTTTTAATCTAGAAAAAAGAAGACTCAGGGGGCATCTAATCAATGCTTATAAATACTTAAGGGGAGGGTGCCAGGTAGATGAGAATAGCCTTTTTTCAGTGGTGCCCAGTGATAGGACAAGAGGTAACGGGCACAAACTTGAACATAGGAAGTTCCATCTTAACATAAGGAGGAACTTCTTTACTCTGAGGGTGGCAGAGCACTGGAACAGGCTGCCCAGAGAGGTTGTGGAGTCTCCCACACTGGAGACATTCAAAACCTGCCTGGACGCCGTGCTGTGCAACCTGCTGTAGGTATCCCTGCTATGGCAGGGGGTTTGGACTAGATGATCTCCAGAGGTCCCTTCCAACCCTGACCATTCTGTGTGATTCTGTGTCTGTCTTTAATCCTAATCACGCAATTTTCTTAGAGGTACTGTTTGTTATACTATATGGGCCTAAACGTGACTTTTAATCATTAGCATTAGCCAAAGTGCTAGTGCAGATAATAAAGGTCCTGTTACCATAGGGAAATGGTATGTTGCTGAAGAGTATCAATTAGGATTATTCCTCTGGCAACAAGCAAATGAGTTTTGCAGGAGTCCTTAGTGAGACTGGTGTTTGGTATTATTTAGTATTATTGGGATTCTGCGTGACCTGGCTGACCCGTTGAATAAACAGCAGTCCAAGCAGCCCTATCGGGCTATATGTATCACATAGTTTCTTAAATCTACCTAAGCCTTGGGAGCAGAACACTTATTAATTTACTATTACTATTTAATGTGAGTATTTCATTATTTATTGTGTGACAACAATGTACGTGGCACTTGACAAAAGTATAGAGAAAAGCGACTTCTTTGCTCTAGGGAATGATATATAATTAATATGAAGGGTCTGCTTTGTATCCTCAAAACCATACACAGTATGACAGCTGCAAACCCTGGCCAGCTGTGAGGCTGTAACATACCCTAAGCAGAAGTGGGATTGCATTTTGTGGCCTTCTTGTTACTAACACACAACTTGAGGATTTTGCACTGGATGGTAATTGTATCATGCAGAGACATACCACCCGTTGATGATTCTGAGGTGCCAGGGAAACACAGAGGTACCCATATTAGTTGTCGTAGTTTCTGTGAGAGCCAGAGATAGGTTTGTCATTGGGAATCCTTCACAGCCCGTGCTTCCACAGAAACACTGAAACTGAAAGAGAGGGAGGAAAAAAAAATGAAAGAGAGAAAATATGAACTAGTCTATTAGATGTGAGAAAGGCAGAGGTTTCAATTTAGAGGACCAACTTACTCTGCTGTTGCTTCATGCAACATTTCAGTATCTGCTGGGTCAGGACTTAAATTTTTTTTCCTGAGAGAACAACCATCTCAGAATAGTTGTATGCATTATTATAATTCAGGAGACAAACCTAGGTATTTGGGTTGTGTTGCAGCATAGTTTTCTGGTTTAACACCTTGCCCCAGGGTTTGTAGAAATACAGGAAGCACAATAAAACTTGAGGAGAGGTGAATCAGTGCTGAAATCGTCAGTCTTATGTTTTCTCTGGGATTTTATTTGGTCCCAGCTCTCTCAAGTGAGCTTAAAGGAAAAAGAAACTATTATTGGTATGGCTGGACAGATCTGCATTGAAAAGACTGGAAAAGCAATTTCTTATATCCCTGGTGTAGGTAAGGGACTGGCAAGCACTAGCCTTGCCCATGTCAGCACTCCCCTGGAGAGGCAGAGTAAGAACCACAGGGGGAGGTTTTGGGGGTGCTGATGCCTCTTTCCTAAGTGACTGCATTGGTGGCAAGGCTGAGGGCGCTGGGGGTGAAGGGGCTGCAGGGGTCGCCTCCATGAGAAGAGGAGATTGGCCCCATGGAGAATCCAGCCAGTTCCAGCCAGCTGCAATGGACCCGCCGCAGGGCACAGCTGAGCTCCTGAGCCAAGATGGTGGCATCTCAGGGAAAGCCTATTTAAGAAAGGGAGAAGCATCGCCCTACATTGAGTGAGGGTAAAAAAGTGTGAAACAGCAGGGGGGAGACCAGGCTCAGAGAAGAAGAAGGGGAGGAGGTACTCCAGGTGCTGGAGCAGCGATTCCTCTGCAGCCCCGGGAGAAGACCATGTTGGAGCAGATATCCACATTGCAGCCCATGAAGGACTGCATGCTGGAGCAGGTGGTTGTGCCCTAAAGGAAGCTGCAGGCCACGGAGACCCCCTGGGAGGACCCATGCTGGGGCAAGGGAAAAGCGTGAGTAGGACAGAGCTGCAGAGAGGAGCTGGTATGGACTGATATGGCAGCCCCCATTCCCCATCACCCTGCACCCCTCGGGGTGGGGGTGATGGGGAAGGACTTGGGAATGGAGGAGCGGAGTGGAGCCTGGGGAAAAAAGGGGCATGGGGAGAGGGTGTTATTTCAGTCTTTTTGCCTTTGTTTCTCACCATCCAAATCTATAATTGGCAATAAATTAAATTAATTTTCTGCAAGTTGAGCCTGTTTTGCCCGTAAGAGTAATTGTTAAGTGATCTCTCTGTCTTTATGTCGACCCAAGAGCTTTTTCATCATATTTTCTCCCTTGTCCTGTCGAGGAGGGGAAGTGAGAGAGAGACTGGGTGGATGTCGGACTGCTGGACAAGTTTGACCCACCACAGTGAGGTTAGACAGGGTTACTCCAAGTGAGCTTTACAAATCGTCAGGAGGTAATGACTCAAGGTCAGTCATTTTTAGGGATATCCGATATTAGAATGGATGGATGCAGACTACAGCTGATACTTGGTAAAAAAAGAAAGGTTGAAAAATGAAACCTGTCTCTGCTTGAAGCACCGAGTCACTCCAGAGGTACTTATCCTGAACTTGCCCTAAAAAGACAGATGAAATTACGCCATGAAAAGAGCATTATTACTATCTTAAGGCTACTGTAGGTTGTGTGCACCTGAACTAAGATCTGGAGCATGAGGAATTATATTTGGACAACATCAAGAGTGCTTTGGCTTTGCTAACATTTTTGTGTACCAGAGAGACATTACACATATCAGAATTTTTCATTGGCTGTACTTATAACATATGACTGAAACTTGAGTTTTAACCAATTTGAAGGATATCTTCTTGCTTTTAACTACTTAAAAGGGAAGGAAATTTGGTGCAAAAACTGGTTACAGCCTGTTGCTGTGACAGGCTGTATTTTCAAAAGTGTTAAAAGAACAGAGGAAAAACTTTATTGAAAAGATGTGCCATGAAAATAATCACAGAAAATGTCATTTCTTTCCTAAAAAAACCAAAAAAAACGATACTCAAATGGGTGTTTGTGGCATTTCACAACACACTGGTTGTACAGATGTTTTCTGTTATTTCTAGTGGAGTTTGAAAAAAAAAAAAAAGAAGCTATTACAGCATTTGGGTTGTTTCATCATTCTGAAATAATCAGTGAAGAGAAAATACATTGTGTCCACATTGAGAAGGTTTTAAGAAATGTCTTACTGGGCTGCTAGCAGATGGGGGAAGAGCAAACTGTTATTTGCAGAATGTTGAAAGTTGTCTACCATAGCACGTTGTATTCTGGAGGCTGTGTTCCTTTTCCACCATTGCTAACATGATCCAAGTTTGAAAGAATTCAGTTGTTCTGTAAATGGAAGGTTGTAAGCATGAAGAGTGAATGGGGGTGGGATGGGGTCTGTTCAGAGGTTCGTTATGCCCAGGAGCCACTTCGAAGGACCCAGATGGAGCCTTGTGTGAATGACAACTCAAGGCAGACTTGTTTAAACTTTTAAAAAAGATTTATTTCGAGAGATAAGTAAAAGGTCAGAAGATATTATGTGCAGGGAGCATTACCTTGGGACCATTTCATCTTATTCATTACTGATTTCAACCCTGTGACTTGGAATTAAAAAGCTTTGTTTCCCACTGTCGTCTCTCTGAGCTTCACACGTTGACAGTCTGACCACACCAGGCTCCTTTCTGCTTGGAAAACTGCTAGAGCTCCTCTTCCAAGATTTCACTGAAAGGTGGGAAAGCCTTGGGTTAATCATTGGGGTTGTAGGCCTTAAAAAGGAAGTGTAACTCAGCACAATGGAAACGTAAAGGGCTTTTTAAATGTAAAGAGCCACAATTCCTTTGTTGGTGGCAAGACAGGTTGTGTTATTTATTTTTATTTATTTGTTGTTTTTTTAATTGTACAGCAGGCCAGTAGTAGTTTTGGCGCACTTCTCAAATTTGTGAGGTGGATGTTATTTCTGGCTTCCTTATGTGTAAGTCAGAGACTTACACATCAGGAAGGTTAGACATCAAGGTGAATGTCAGGGTTCAGTGAAGACACCCATGGAAATCTGGCTTTTCTTGGGTATCTCTCCTACTTTCAGTGAAATGGAGTTGGGGATGAGGCAGCAAACTGGTTAGAAGGGACTGGGTTCATGTCTTCATCTGTTACTTCTGGAGGCCAGTCAAAGAGTATTTATGGAAGCCTGGCAGTACTTTCTCTCCTTGTAACCAAAGAAATTAAATTACTCCACCCCATTACTGGAATAAAATGTTAATCTTCACTGCAGATGCATTTTTAGATAAGATCTGTGATGTTTCTTTATACACTCTGGCATGATGCTTAGCACCTGTAAGTCATTTGTCTTCCTGATTATGCTTGCAAGTAGACTGGAATAGTCCGATTCCTTGTAGGTAAATAATGAGCTCCATTGCTTAAGAACAACATAAGGGATACGCAGTGAGTTATTATGGAACTTGAAAATTCAGTAAAGGAAAGCTCATCTGCATATGAAGCAGGGTTAATTTCATTAATCACATTCTTCCGTTAGTGTAGTTTCCTAAATTTTGGCTTGTTCATTCAGGTTTTTTTGATATTGTATTGTCTACCAGGTTGCAGTATCGAACACTTTGATTATATTAGTACTACTACTATTTCAAGAATAGGATCGGGCTTTAAGCACCTACTTAATTAAGTCAGAACAGGTCTGAAGCAGTGAGAGATTTCTTTTCCTGGCAGGAGAAGTCAGGGTGGGGTAAGACACAGCTAAAATTAAACAGTTTTAATTTCTTTTTGTAATCACTGCTTGAAGAACATTGAGTCCCTTAAGAGTACAGAGGGAGAGAAAAGTTACATGTGGAAAAGTTACTTGGGTCTAAAGAACACATCAAAGGGGTCCATTTTTGTGTTTATTTAGAAAACGTCTGTCTCTGTGCATTTTGAATGATTCTCAGCATGGTGCTCTCATGGTGCATGTGTTCAGCTCAGAGCAAAAAAAAAAAAAAAGGGGCGATTCAAGCCCTCAGAGATTTGCTCCCTTGTAATCCTATTTACAGCTATTTAAGATCAAGTCTGAAGTTTAATATTAAAGTAACTGTCGTTAACCATGGAAAGTAAACAGCATGAGAGTGATTGAGCTTTCTCCCCTCAGGAGAGTGGACAGGGGGAGAGAGAAAAACCTTGAATAAAATAGTTAAGAGAATTAATTGTTTCCTTTTTACCTATTCAAGTATTTTATTCTGTGTTTCTGAACACTGAGCATTACATGTCCTCTAGCAGAACGGTTCTCAGAATTCAGATTTTATACTGCAGAGAGACACTGTATTTGTAAACGTGGGGAGGTGAACTGAGAAAGAGTATTGGCAAGAACCTGTTCCCAGGCAGGGAGGTGCTGTGCCGCACTGAAACACTTGCATATGATTGCTGAATATGTTGCAGATACCTATATGAAGCAGCTTTGCATCTCATGTTTGGTGTCTGAACATCACAAGGTGCATCGTTTGGAATTGGTGCTCTCTGTTCAGATGCGTTTGGGAGCTTAAAAGAGATTGGGGTTTACAGAGGAAGAACCCCTGAGCCCATCCCAAGTTTCATCCTAAGCTGTAACCTCTCAAACGGTAGAAGCAGTAAGTTCACCTTCTACATCTTGTGGCTCAAAAGATGTATAGAAATCAGTGGTGGAATACCTAGACTTGTTCCCTGTGGACTAATGTTATAGTAAGTATGATAGGGCAAGTATGTTTTTGTCCTTTATCAGTTCTCCTAAAATACAAGAACAAGAATATATCCAGGGAAATTGAAAAGCGATTCCTTGAGAAAGCAGAACCATTCGTACACTGCATGTTTCGTCTTTGGAACTTGTTGCCATTAGATGTGAGGTAAAAAAGGAGTCACAATTGCAAAGTTTCAGAAAGTGCGTTTAGGTTTCAGTTTGATGTTTAACTGATAAAATCAATTTGTGCAGCATTTGACTACTTTTCATCCTTTTTCCATCATCCAAATAGTTGACTTCTGCCCTCTGTGGTGAGTGTTACAGCAACTAATGTGTTTAAAATCAGCCAACAAACTGGAACACTTTCTTTTTAGGGCTTGTCTAATATAGTTGTTTAAGGATCCCATGGCCTTTATAAAATGTCTAAATGAAATCAGTTTTATTTGTTTTGGTATACTGATTTTATGATTTCATTTTATTAATCAATGCATAATGTTTTTTAAAGTGAAGAAGTATTTCTTTGTTCTTGTCTTTCATATTGTATTCTTCTCACCTCTTATTTTACTTTTTGATATTTGCTACATCTTCCTTGCACTTTGACTCCTTTTTTTGTTTGCTTTCTGTGCTGGTCTTATGATGCTTGTAGGTAATATTCAAGACAGAAGGTGCCCACAGTTAATATTTTTGTCAAATTTAACGCATATCATTCTCCAGAGATGTAAAAGAAACTGTTTGGCTGTTGAAGCTCTCAGATAAAAGCTAAAGTGACACATGTATTTCATGCATCACATCAACCTGTTTTGCATGCCACTATCATCCTGCCTGAAGTTGTGCAAGATTAGATTCAAGCCATGCAAAACAAATAAACAGGACAGGTATGTTGCTGCCACTTTGAACTGTGTGTATCCCATTGACTCTTCTGCCAGATATGCTTAAACTGGAAAAGAACCAGTGGACGCGAATTGCACTCACACGGAAGGTCTCGATCGCCTCCTAGCCATACTCAATAGCTGTGGTAGCATTTACTGTTATGTAGCATTGACCAGTCTTTACCGCCAACCAGCTCTGTTATTAATATAATTGTTGAAAATGAGTCATGACTTAGCCCTTAGCCTTATTTAAGATTTGTGTCTTTTCTATTAAATCCTGAACCACCTCCTCCTCCTTGTCAGCCCTCACCATGTTTGTTGACATCTTGGCTGGAATTACCCCTGCAAGAGGACTCTCTCCAGCAAAGACATCTCCACCTTAACGTATTATTCAGTCCTTCAGTAAGATGTAGCTGTATTTTGAGCTTGCAAACATGTTCTCACACATACAGGTAGTTATTTAATTAATTATTTTTAAGTTACCAAAAGAAGCTTTTTAAAAAGAGAAAGAAGGTTTCTTTGGATTTAGTTTCCCTAAGGCCTCAACCTTTTATTTTCCACATTTGGAGGATACCTTTTCGGCTTCTGTGTAGATATTTTTAGTACAGCTGGGGAACCTGTGGGTCATTGTGACATATTTTCTCAGCTTAATCTGCTGTTACTTATGCTAATGAAGCTTGTGGCTCTGGGTTTGTGCTTTACTTTGGCATATTGCCACTTCTGCAGCAGAAGCCAAAGGTGACTTTATCCACTCCACCTGAGATGTTCTTTAAGCCCATTTTACTTTTCCAGTGACGTAGCCCCAGAACTCTGCAAGTGAGCCAGTTATGCCTGTCTTGATCTTCTTGTAGAAGCATGGATTTACAGCCTCAAATTTATTCTCCTTATTGGCTGGTGAAGTTCTAGAACACTGTCTAAACCTGCTATAAGAGTAGAAATTTCCCTTTTATATGGAGATTTTGGAAGTTTTGGGAAATAAGGAAACATTAATACAAACCAACTTATGCATGTCCACACATATTCCCTCTTCTAATGAGGTAATTGTATTTCCCATCACAATAGAGACTTATCTCTGAAGGACTGTAGGTGGTTTGCAAACATGGGTGAATTTTGAGTGTGACAATATACAGATGGGTAGGTACATTATTATCCCTGTTCCAGAAAAGGAAATAGCACAGGGAGGTTTAGTGAGCCAGTGGTCATAGAAGAAATTCATCTCAGTTAGAGGAACAGAATTTCTGCCTGATTTTGTATCTTCTTGTTTCCTTCTAGAATACTGTGCTAAAGAGGGATAAGATTTGGAAACTCTGCTGCTTCTTGTGCCTACTTCATATGCCTTTGCTGACCCTGTGAATACAAACTAGCTAGAGCGTTACTTAAATTGTTCAGCTTTTGCCTGTGCTTGAGTTTCATTAACATCATAAAATGTGACTGGTATTTTCTAAGCTTAGGTGAAGCCGGTGTTCTTCACTGTCATTCTTCTAAAGTGATGAAGTGGGAAATGCCATGTTCTTGCAAGCTAAAGACAATCAAAACTTAGGGTTTTTTTGAGTCTGGCTTTTGCTCCAACTTTTGCATCCTCTGAACTAAAGGATGAACTAACTTAACCTTCTAAACAAAAGCTCATTTCAATCTTTTGTTAGAGCTTCACATATTGTACTCTGCCTTTTAACAAGGAGAAATTCAAGGTTTTAATCTTGATTGGCCTTTGACAAGTACACAGAAGACTGCAATGTCCCCAGGCAATACTCATCATCATCTCCTCTTTTCTCTCTGTCTTCATTTTACCTGTCCGTCTATTTCACAGGAATTCAGGAAGGAAAAGGCTGTGATTTTTTGGTATCCCAAGAAAGGGGTTCCTGGTTCAGATATTTCGGAGACTGGGATTTCACATGGTGGTTGTCATTGAAAGGAGGGACAAAGGTGCTATTTGTCTTCTCCTACTCAAAGCAGCAGGAGAGCAGATGTTAGTAGGAATGGTGCTAATAATCTGCAGTAGGAACAGCAGTGCATCTACCAGGAAAGATCCTTGGCTCACCATGTTTTTGACTGCTTTAGGGTACAACTACAATGTGCAGTGAGGAGAGCCATGCCAGCTCCAAACGAGCCAAATCTGGAGCTGGAAGCTGTTTAGCTATGTTGCACAGGGGGATAGTGTAGTTTCCAGGCCTGCAGACTCCTGAAACGTGCTGCATCCTAAGGATTTGTCAAATGAGCAAACGAAATAAGAGGGGGGAAAAAAATCACAAGAAAGCACTGTGGAAAATTCATCAAAACGTGGGTGTGTGCACATACGTATATATGTACATACACATATTCACAAACATACAGATATTGCCAGCCAGCTATATCCGTAGTACTCTATCCTTTTCCTGCCTGCAATACTTTGAATGTGGTGACCTTGTACAGATTTAAATTTAGTTTGAGGCTAAAAAAATTAACTGGAAAGCTATCATCACATATCTAGTAATAAATACAATCTCCCATGAAATATATTTCTTAATTTGTGCTGTTGCCTTTAAGTTGAAAGTGAACAAAAGCGCCTCCCTTTAAGCTCTTTTTCTCCCCAAATTGGCAACATTCACAAATGCAGGAACAGAACCGAATGTGTTTATGGCAGTCATGATAATTATGGAACACAAGATTAACCTAGCCAGGGAAGATAAATATCTTGGTATTCTCTGCAGTGATAAACTGACTTTGGAATGCAGCCTGACAGAGTGGCAGATGAAATTTGATTTTTCTAGCTATACATAGCTCACAACAGGCCACTGTAATATTTTCTGAATCTAAATGTCCCAAGAACCTCATGTTGTCTTTGTAGCATGGGTAGTTACTCTTTTATACTATTTTATGGGAAAAGTCTATAGCTTTAATGATGAAAATAGGTAAAAGTCTATGAAAGATGCTGAAAATAGGAGACCTGCTTCAGCTGTAGAACATGGTTTTTGCCTTAATTGTGAATTAGTTCTTTCTCAAAGGCCATGTATTACAGGTCGGTCTGTCTGTATAATTGGTATTGTAGAACATACTCTGTCTTAGTAAAAAGTAAGTAAAATTCTTCTAGCGGGTAAGATCAGGTTTGTCTGAGCTGTGGTTGACTGCGACAAAACCAGGTTAAATGTATATGATTTGTGAAGAAAAATACTGTTATCTTTTCCCTAAATTGTGGAGGCAAGAAAGATGAGATGATGACAGAGAAGTCAGAACATTTACTAAATATTTGCTGGTCTGGTTCTCTGTGTTACTGAAGTACTGTTGACAAATATCTGCCCTCTGTTAGTTTTCAGTGATGTCCTCTATATGTGGAGAGGAGTGTCACAGTGATGTTTATTCATTTTCTTAACTAAATGAAAACCCTTTAACATGTTCCCCTTCAAGAGAAGTCTTCAGTAATTTCACTAAGTCACAGAATCTTTGCTTCAAGTCTTCAGTGTTCAATCACGACATTTGCAGAGTCTGGTGCTGAATTTGTGTTCTGTAATGCAGTCTTTTTATTTTACCTTCTGGGTTGAGGCACACAGATCTGCAGTGTAAGTGCAAGGAGGGGCTTCATACTAGCACTGTGTACTTTAACTGAGCTCTGTCGGAAAGGCACCCAGGAAGGTAACAACAAATGCAGTATGCATTACTACTCTTGGCAGTGTGGTTGCACTGGTTAATCGTGCTTTCTAAACAGATACGCCCTCCGTAGCTGAAAGCTTGCCTCAGCCTTTCAGCTCAGTCAGCGGGCATGCTATGCTACCTGTCACTACAACACTTCCCATTCTTAATTTTTAGCTTGACTTTGCTTGACTTCATCCATTCATTGACTTTGTCAATTGATGTGTTGGTTGAGTGCGATTTCTCCACATCCCCAGCCAACATTTTTCTGCAATCTCTCCATGAGTACATTTCCCAAGTGTTTGTCTTCACTTTACAGACGTGTATTTCCCTGGTTTCCATCCCTTTCTCCTCCCCTTGCATTCACTGTGTGTCAGCTACACAGTCAGTAGCGCCTTACACCTCCTCTTCAGCTGTGCATAAATACACTACTCTGCCACTCTTGGACTTGGTCCTGTGGTGGCATACCAACGCTTCTAATTATAAGAAAATTTAAGACCTCGTATTTGAGACATGCTTTTGTAACTGGTACTTGAAAATAATTTTTCATCAAGAAACTGTGACCTGTTACTGATTGAAGTGATTAGAAACAACTTTCAATGACTGTATTTTTTTTTTTTTTTTGAGGAGAGAAGGGAATGGAAGGGTTTATGATGACAAAATCTGGATTTTCTATTTCTTAATGGAGATTACAATTCCTAAAAAGACAAACAAATGTTATTGCTCGGAAAGTTATGCTTCAGTTATCAGTCTTGGATTAACAGCCCTATTGTATTCCTGGCATCGTCCAGTGTCTGTCTGCACCTCAGCCTAAGGCTCTCTCCACCTTTTGAGGTATAACCAAGTCATTATGCTTTTGAACTTCGTTCGTACACACCCAGGCAAATCTGGCAAGCCTCTTACATTGGTATTTTCCCTTCATTCCATGTATTACAATTGCTTTTTAAAATTTCTTACTGCTGCAACTCATTGTAGAAGAATGGTTTTTTTGAAATAGTTTCCTTCAGCTTCAGAAGGTGATCCCTTTTGAAGCACTGTGTGTATTTGCTCACTGCTGGTGGCCGCTGCTGTCTCTGCGTCTTTGTTTCAGTTCATTGTTTCTCCCACATCCCAATGGAAAGTAAAAGATGAATGGTCTGTTTTGGACAGAGACTTTATTCATGAATCCTTAATTTTATTTTACCATCCTAGCATACATGTTTCAAGTATGTAAACGGATTAATGGTTTTAGTTATTTTTAATAGTTGAAAATATTTTATTAATAATTAAAAGCCCATCTTATTGTTGCTATAATATACAGCTTTGTTGACTAGTACTTCTGCTAATGGGCACTTCCTTTAAGAAAAAGACTGGCAAATTATTTCACTGATTTCTGAGAGCTTAAGGACTAATAGAGTTAATAGCACTATTGTTTGCTTTCCTTCTCCTAGAATTTGTTTTGATGCTGGTTACTGCCCTGAACAGAGTTTTGAGACCAAAGTTTACTTGCTGCTGCTTAGAGTTCATGTTGAATCTTGATTCAGCAAAACTCCTGAGTATTTGAAAACTCGATATACGCCCTGAGCTTTGACTTGAGTGCATAGGGTTTTTTTAGGCAGAAATTTTTGTGCTGAGGCAGTTAACTTCATAGCGTTTATAAACCCTAGAAGACAGAGGCTTTCTTCTCAGAAGCTATAAGCTGTACAGCATCCACTTCAGCAATCATTTTTTATTCATGCTCTCAATTGTCCAAATAATTGTCATGTCTCTTTTATATCCGCTGTGTCATAATGCAGTATGTAATGTAGCGTGCTTTGATACGACGGTCAAAATGTGCTCAAAAATTCAAACATTCAAGATGATTGAAAGTGTTAGCAGAGCCCTTTGTGAATCTCTTAAAGTATGTGTGTGGAAAGTACTTCTGTTTTAAAAATACTTGCCCAAATTATGTTCTTGATAATGAGGGTGTCACCTCAGCAAGGTTTCAGCTGTGAAACTCAGTGTAGAATTGGGCCACATTAACACAGAAGCAGCTCATCAAGTTCCTAGAAGTGATTTAAATCTTATTAGTGCAGGTATTGTGTGATATTGAAGCTGACAGGTTCTTCACTTTGGGCAATACTAATCAAGGGGGTTTTTTAGATGTTGGTTTTTTTTTTTTTTTTGGAGAAAGGATAGGAGCATTGTTATGCAGCAGCCTTCGTTAAAGGTCAGAGATTTCTTTGGACATAAGCCTCTGCTGCTGAAGACAAATATTATTTGGGGGGGAACTTGAAAAAGACCTATGAATATGCCAGCAAGCCTCTCAGCTCCCCATAGACCTTTGAGGCCCCTGTTGAGTTCTGGCATGGTTATTACCGATTTCATCAGCCTCTTCCTATATTGTCTTTTGCAGGCAGACACCAGCTCCCTCTGTCAGTGCTCTGAGTGCAGGTTTGTTTACTCTGACCATGCTCCAGATGCACTAAAAACTGGGCATGCTAACACTGTGATAAACTAACAGATCTTACTAGGCTTAGTAACTTGGCTTTAGCAGCTTTTTTGGTTTTGTTTTTTTTTTTTTTTAACTGGCTTTGTAGTTTAATAGCTTAGCTACTCACCAGGGCCATGCAAGTTGTATTTGGCTTAGGGCATTGGCAGAGCAAGTTTGCATGTGCCTGGAGAGCAGGCCACAGGCATTTGTATTTGCCTCGGAAAGACCGTGCCGATATACCTCGAGAGAGTGAGTTTCCTTGAGCTCTGCTTGTCAGCACTAAGGAAAAAGTGGATTAACTCAAAGACAGGTCGTTGACTGCAAAGGCCAGTGGGGGTCATTCCTGAAAATTGGTTATTGGAGATGAGAACTGGAAATTTCTCCTAATGACAAGTGAGGTAAAAGGAGGAAATGGCCCAAAGAAGACAGAAGAGGGAGAGGTGAGGGTGGGTGAAGAAAAGCTAAAAATATGATGAAGAGGAAGAAGGTGAGAGTGGTGGAGAGGTGGCCTCAGCCAAGGGTTTCTTTGCTAGCCATGGACAGAGTGTGCTTCTGGGGAAGTCACAAGCCATACAAAAGCCTACACGTTAGTAAAGTCTGTGAATTTCAAGCATTTGTAAGGCAGAGGGAGAAGTATCTTATTTCAGATTACTCCAAAGTCCCAGCAGGGTAAAACTATTTTGTGAATATTTCAGGTAATAGGAGTATCTCAAAAGACTTCCACATACAAAATAGCCACCAAATGGAGACTTTCTCTTTAATAACCCATCTTCCTTTAACTGCAGCTGCTCCAGGGGCCAGATATAGAATGATTACATTATAAATATCAGGTTTCCAGGGTAGACCAACGGTAAGCTAAAATGTCAGTTTGCCTAGTGCAAACACTTGACATATGTTGAGCTGAATAGGGAGTAATGAGGTTGGAGACTATCTGTTTGCTCCTGGTCATCTCTCTTTAGAAATTTTTTCTGGGTACACATTTGACAGGGAGTAGACGGCTGGCACCATTTCATCTCCTCTCTTCAGAAAACATTCGCCGACTTAATGTGCGGGGAGCTGAACTGCTAATGCTCTGTGTGAACTTGTCTCGTGGCTGGACTGTCAGAATGATTCTACTGTGGCTTTAATGAAGTAGATGTGAGGCCAATTACACCCTATAAAAGCTGTAATGGTTAATTAAACTATAGCTCTTACTTCAGTCAGTTGAACCTGAAGGCTACTGAAATACTAGGTGTATATCTGAAAGTGAAGTGAGACGGAAGCACACAAGGCTTCTTTCTCTTCCTAGATACTTTGCTTTAATGTGTCCAGATGAGATGAGCAGCTGAATAAATTCAAGAACATTTCCTTTTTAAGAGGCAGGGAGCTTACTTAACGATTCCCAGCCTGCCCCTTTCATTCCTGTTTCTAATGCACCATCACTTCCACCCTTCTCACATCAAAGAAGAGATGAAAATGGCACCCTACAGAGATCATGAACGCTGCTCTAAAAGTGCTAGCAATGAGAGGTTGATTTTTAGTTTAATATGAAGCCTGCAAGCAGTGACTGCCTGATTTCTGCCCTCCCCCCCCATCTCCTCTCTCTGGGGACGCAGGTGGCTGTGGCAGCGCTGCAGCCCCACATTTACCTGGCGTGTTTGGCTCCCACACCTGCTGTCGTGGCTGAGGCCAGCGGGAGGGTGAAGGGCTGCAATACCTCATTTTAGCTGGTTGATATTTGGGTGTCTGAGCTATGCTGGTGCCTACGAGGGGAGGACACGTGCTAACACCTTGTCTTGGGGGCTTTTGCAGTTCTCTCTGGTCACAGCTTCCTCTCAGTCTGACAGCCAGCTGTTACAGGAGCATCACATCTGGCCGAAAGGGACTGGGGGCAAGAAGCATCTTCCTCCAAGAGGGCTCAGACCACCCTCTGCAAGGGAGGGAGGAGGGGGAATACTGTCATTGCAGCATGGAAAAGGCAGAGGTGTGCTGAAGTAAACACCTGAGGGAGAGACAGTACCTGCCTGGCTTCAGGCACTTCCACCAGGACCATGGTCAGGAGCAAGAGGTGCAACCGCGACCACCTTTGGGAGCTCTGTCTCTCCCTCCCCTTGGAGCAGCAGTGGGAGCGCTGGCACTGCCTGACAGCAAACTCCTCCAGACGGGATGAGTCTCCAGCCCATAGGGCAGCCTCAGGCCAAATGGCTTTCCCAGATGAGTTTCCATGAGTTTCTAAAGTCCAGGAAGATCGACTGCGTTATTTTGTGTCTCTCAAAATCTCAGTATTGTGAGAAGAGGGGGAAAAACGAGAGGCAAAGAGAGGGAGAGTGGACGGTGTGGCTGTGAGAATGGCTTCCCGGTGAAATGGGGCTGCGTGTTCACACACACACGGCACCTTCGTGGGGAAAACATTTCAGTAGGTAATTGCAAATTAAGCATTTAAAAGGCATATCATTTAGTGCCTCTGTTTTCAAAGAACCAATTAGAAGCTCATGAGCAGAGAGATAGGTATTTAACTGTAGGTTAAAAGTTATTACAGGCATGATGAGTACCCCCCAAAAAAACCCAGAATGAAAACAAACATTGAATCTAGTAACAGCTGGTTGTTTTCCAGACATAATTTCTCAGTAGCTGCTTGACAGAAGAGGAAAAAAATCCAACCCCAAAACAACAAATTGCAAGTATTGCATGTGACGTATATGTTCTACCATCTAAGGCTGGTAGTTCTTGGTTTTAATTAATACAAATGCCCCTCCTTTGCAACAGGGAATAAATGATAATGATTTCTATACAAGCTAGCGTTAGCTTTATTTGGCACAGGATTGCTGCTTTCAAAAAAGCACAATAGAAAGTTACTAGAAAGAGGGTGTTTTTCAAATGAGAAACTTTAATTTTCTTTTTATGTATTGTATATTTAAGGAAATTGAGATATTCAGTCAAAATTAATAAATAAAATCTTGTAAGAAACATTGTTTAATAGGCTATTACATGTTTTGATAGCATTATCATTTCTTGGCTCTATTTGTATTTTTTTCTCTCCAGCAGCGTTATTAATTTTCAATCCCTTCTGCTCTATGTGGGCTGTTGTCCAGTGACCTAAAAACTGACATGTGTTACAGATTTAGGACCATTACTATTTATGCATGGGGGGGGGCATAAGGGGTTTATTATGTGAGGAGCTGAGGTAGTGTTGGGCTTTTTTTTACATATATGTAGCATACATACACACGCTTCTGCTTGTCTTCGGAAAGCATTTAGATATGAAGTCTGTATTTAGGAAAACTGCAGTCTGGTGAGTGAGAGCAGGGTCTGATGAGAACTGGAATTGTAAAAACTTGATTTTCTGTATATTTTTCCTGTCTTTGTGAGATGGGGTTGTCCTTTGCTGGCAGCGAGGTTGGGTATCCATTTCCCCTGAATGTTTGTAGTTGCTTGCATAGAAGAGGACTTGTGGCTTGAGCAGTAGGTCTCTTGGCTGGTGCAGTGTCCTGTGACCACAGTCAGAGTAAATATTTTAAGATATCTGTGATGCTGAAGAGTTTAAGCAGTTTTGGCACCAGTAGACAGCTTGTGGCTGAAGAATAAAAGCCCATTGGGAACAGATAGGGACTTACCCTCTGATATATGAAACAACTAAGCCAGTCCCATTTATTATTTAAAAACACCCCTCACTCCACCCAAGCCCCCAAATCAACCATGTAGTCAGCCGCTGTCAGTGAGCATGTGGCCAAGGATGTGGTGTCTGAGCCTGTGTCACTGCCGCTCGTTGTAGGTCTGCCTTTGCCGGACCTGCAGACCACAGAGCCTGCCAGTAGGACTTTTTCTAAGTTATGGTTATGATAGGGCCAAAATGCATAGCAGACTATACAGCTTCACTTTAATTGTGTACAACTTGTTAATATAATTAGAAAAAAAGTGAAATATTTATCAAACCCTGAATTATGTAGATCCTGCAGATATTACTAATCAGCAAGTGCCAGCATAGTTTTTGTAAAAGAACGTATAAATATTAAAAAGGCTCACTTTGCTTTTATATGCGATTAGAGGAGGCCTCGTGATTAAGTATTGTTGTTTAATTGTGTTCAAACTGTATTATCCCTCCTTTAGCCTAAGTATGCCAAAGATAAGCATTCTACATACCTAATATGTGCTTTCATTAATTTGTGATGATTTGCTTATTCATAATTTGTTGCTGTTTCCAGCTGTATCTGGATGCTTAAATATTAACCAAGAGATTTTTTTCCCCAATTTTTATTTTGTTGTCACATGAGGATTATTTTAAATTATACATTTTTGATTTCCATGTGTCAAAAATGTTTAGAAATAAACCTTTTTTTTTATTTGCATTAGTAGCTAAGAACACAAATATCCAGCCACCACTTGTTTAGATGTTCTTTTATCTGAAACCCAACTGTTTGATTAGTCCTATTTAGAAGATGCTGGAGGCGCTGATGCTCTACGAACACCTCTGTGCTCTTTAATGAACACTTCTGCATCCTCCAGCAACACAGAATCAGAGCCTTATTGTCTAAGCCGTTACGGATAGCTCTGTCAAAGGGCCACGTGTCACTTCCTGTGCTGAAGTTGGCTTTAATTTGTCAGATGACTCCAAGGTCTCCATCAAGACCTGGGTTTATAGCACGAGCTTTGAGTTCTTGATTGAAATTCCTTTTCGGAGCAGTTCGCCTGAATCACAGACAGGAAGGGCACGAGGATATTTAAGAGACTATTTGTCATGACAGATGTAATGGTACATGAAGCCAGTAGCATCAGTGGCACCTGTGCGGTCACACTTCTAGCAGTAAAGGGGGGTATGGTCTGTGATGAAGAGACTGTGTTGTGCTGTGACCACGCAGCAGGAGCACCCAAGGTACGCGTACGGTTGCTGTTCCATCTTGATGTGGACTTTGCTTCTAAGGTCAATAAACCCAGATGTCGTCGCCGGTAGCCCATATGCACACAGAAGGCAAATCCTTGCATTGATGCGTCTGACTCAATATTGAGAGCAGTTAATGAACTTTGCTACATAAAGGCAAGGGGCAGATGGGCGCTTAGGTGTGATGATTAAGTAATTCTGTCACCTTGTTTACCCTTTCAAACAGTGTGAAGGAAAAAGGTTGCATTAAAAAGTAAAATAGAAATTGGTCTGGTGGATAACAGAGCTAATTTGAAAGTAGGGAAAAGATATGCCCCTCTAGAATCCTGCCTGTATTGAGAAAATAGGGTCATCAGGGGATTCAGAGAGAGCGACTTAAAGAAGCAACAGCATTCAAAACAATTTATTCACAGGTAGTGGATAGAACACATGCAAGTAACGTACAATTAACATGAACTTACAGAAGTTGGTCAGAAAGATTTGTGCTGCTTTTTCTCTTCCTATATCAAAAATAACTGACTGAATACTAGTATCTGACAGGTCTACATTTTGAGTTCTTTTCCACTACAGAAGGCATTGAAGTAATTAATAAATTGGCTGATATTGTTTTAATGGATAAATAATGGTAGGAAAAGACTACATGTGAATTAATGAATGCAGTATTTATATAAGCCCTGCAGGGCAACATGAAGGAAACATGCAAATTAACAAACAGTTTATTACCCTAAAGCACAAAACAGACTGACTCCATAGAAACGCCAGGACGAGTATGGATAAATATAACTTTAATTCCTTATTTGGCTAATTCTACAATGCTTTATGAGGTTAACCTGTTGCTGTGTGCCTGGGCGATTAACCTGTTACATATTGCGATTAACCTGTTAGTTATCGTGTCCGTAAATCATTTTTCGCTGTGTGCTTGCTCTAAGCTTGTAGACAGAAAAGCAAACTGTTCCTTTGTGCATATCCTATGACTTGGCTCTCCTTGTAACTCTTCCTCTGTCCTCTGGTTCTGAAGCTGCTCTCAATTTTGGCTCAATTTCCATCCCAATCTTTTGTGCCTTTGTCATTCTCCCCTGTGACTCATGCAGCTCTTTGCTCAGATGTGCAGATTATCTGAGATATTTTATTCTTCTTCAGATTAATTATTTTTAATAGTGCTTTCAGGTTACATTGAGTGAAATTAGATATTAAGTCTCCATCTACTATTAGACTATTTTAATAATATTTTGGATATTAAAGACATTAATTTAAACATTAGTTAATGGTAGACTCTTTCAATGAGACTTGACTTTTTTATTGCAAAAGCAAGGTTTTCATGTTCCTTATGTTCCCTTTCCTCTGGATATTTCTTTAGAAATTAGACAGTGTTGTATGGTTTCTCTTTTCACGTAACAGTTGTATCCAGGATGCTTAGCAAGTTATTATGTGCCATCCACAGCATTTTGTTAGGTACTGAAGTTCTGCTGTAAAGCTGGGAGTTCCATTAGAGTAGATCAGCGTGTTTTAGTCATCAGATGCCTATTACAATTATTTTATCACTTTTTTTTTCCCCTGCAGAGTAATCGCTTTCTCATTGATCTGGACATACAACTGATAGATGGATGTAGGGAAGGGCTGTAAGCAGCAAGCTCCAACTGCATTAGATTGATGTATCAGGCAGCTTCCAGCTGGGTGTGATAGGAAGATTACAGGGCTCCAACTGTATCTCCGTACAACTCAAAGTAAGCCCTGTGAAATCTATCTGAAAGATCCAATACAGTCATTGAATCCTCCAGAACTTCCCATTACAGTGGATGCAGGAAGTACTAAAAGAGAAACCTTAATTTTCAAAGACGCGAAGGTTCAGCACATCATCAGTATACGCACTGTGATTGTATCTTGTAGGTACAGATCTTTAAAACAAAAATAACAAATTAAATTACCCGGAAAATGTTCCCCATTCTGCTTTCAGCCATGTAAGTTATTTTTCCTAATAATAGTTAACAACAGGTGATAACATCAAAATTGCCCAAGGAAGTATGCAGTGGCAGAGAGGGTGGCCAGGCAGAGGAGGACAGCCATGCCAGGGAGGGCAGGGTGCCCTGTCCTGCGCTATAGCTGGGGGGAGGTAGGAGGTGTGCTGGGGCCAGAGGACAGGGGCAAAGGTGCTGACCTCAGAGGGTGCATAAGATAGAGGGGGAATGTCAGCCCCCTTTTCCATCATTTGCTCCATAGTATGATGAAACATTTTGCAAAGGAATTTACCTGCCCTTTGCACCCCATCGTACTCTTGCCTCTCTGGCAGTCCTCTCCCACATTATGGATAAGGGCACCGGTGGGGCTTTGTTTGCCACCCGCAACCTCTGTCCAGAAGTGATTGAAATCACACAGGTTTTTCTTTAAAAAAACAGTGGAAATACGAATGTCATGTTGACTAACTAGAAAGTGATGGCAACAACAAAAACAAATGTTATGCAAGTCTTCTGGACTCTTTTGTATCCTTTATAAAATACTATTTTCAGTGGCTGTATTTAGTATAAACTGTATCCTTTGCTTGTGTGATACATATACAAACTACACTTGGGAGAGACACCACCAGTGCATAAATTGACTTAATTCTCCTTCTGTTCTTCTACCCAAGTTTTAAAAATCACTTATATAGCACAATATAATGTTTGTAGAAACAAAATTTTGTAATTGGATACCATTGGCTGAAGATTGATCAAAGAGAAACCAATAAAAATATCGACTAGTTTGTAAGTGTTAGAATGACTTAAAGATTTGGCTTTTCTTCCTGGACAACCTTGTATTTCATCCTGACTTTAGGACCTAGCCTCACTAATGACTTTGGCACAGTCTCACATAATTAATTTTATATGAAATCAAATGGTCCAGGGCTCAGAATGTCCACGTTGTTTATACCAAAATAGCAGCCTTAGTTTTTTCTCATTTTTTTTTGTTTCCTTGGATCCGTCTGTTCTTTTGCACTCATCACTTGAGACTGTGCTGTTTACTGAATGACTAACGTACAGATTCCTGGTTTATTTGAGGCTCTGAGAAAGACAAGGCAGCATAATATGTACAACAGAAACACTTGGGTAGTGTAGTGAATCTATTTGAAGAAGGTTTATTTTTTATGATAAACAACATTTTTGGTAAATTAGTACTGCAGTACTTTAATGTCAAGAATTCTGTAAAATCCACTAAATAGTTAAAAGATCTAGGAGAGCAGAGTTCAGCTTGGCAGGATCCCATGGGAGGCTGCCCTGGAGGGCAGAGGGGCTTGGAGCACGACAGTCCTTTCCAGCGTGCAGGAAATCAAGCAAGTGTGGCAGGAGCAGCGTGGGCAGAGCTCATACACGAAACCAAGTACACCGAAGGGGATAGCAGGCATGGGCTACCCAGGATGGACGCAGAGGTGTTGTTCCAAACTTGCATGGATGGAGAAGGGGTGCAGGAAAGCCACAATTTAGCTGGAGTTGAAATGGGGAAGGATGTGGAGGTCAAAAATACAAGCCTCTGTACATGCCTTTCAGCAAAAGGAAGGCTAAGAAAAACGTGGGCCCACAGCTCAAAGGACCAGGAGACATAGTTGACTAGGTTACCTAGGGAGGTAACGTTGGTTACCTCAGCTTTTTATGTCTTCCTGTTTTTTCCTGGTAAACTCTGCCCTCATCTCTCCTCAGCCTCTGAGTCAAGTGGCAGAGTTTGGGGGAGTGAAGAATTTCTCACAATGGAGGAAGATCAAGTCTGATAGCTTTAAAGCCAATTGGACACACACAAGTCCAATGGTCCAGACAGGCTGCACCAAAGAGTGGGGGTCTGACAGAAGTCACTGTGAGGCTGCTCTCTGTTGTCTTCAAAGAGGTTCACAATGACAGAAAGGAGGCAAACATTGCTCCCAGCCTCAGCAATGACAAGGAGGGTGATCCAGGGAGTGTTATGGAGCAAATCCTCCTGGAAACCATGTCCAAACATGCGAAGGTCAAGGAAGTGATTGGGAATGGCCAGCATGGAGTTACCATGGGCAAGATGTCACTGACCTTCCTGGATCGCCTCCTCTGATGTATTAGCTGGCTGTGTGGGTAAGGGAAGAGCAGCTGAGGTTGCCGACCTTTGACTTGAGCAAGCCTCTGACTTTGTCTTCCATAGTGTCCTCACAGAGAGATTGGTGAAATCTGAGCCTGGATAGTGGATCAAAAGGTGGATGGGAAATTGCTGAGAGAGCTCAGGGGACATCTCATTGCTGTCTATATCTACCTGATGGGAAGGTGTAGAGCAGACGGAGGCAGACTTTTCTCAGGGGTATATGGCAAAAAGAAGAGAGGCAACAGACACGACCTGCAACGCAGAAGATACGCATCAGGGGTAAGGAAAATGCTTTTCACTTTTAGGGTGGCCAAACAGTGGAGCAGGTGCCCAGATCCATTGTGGGATCCTCTTCCTTGGCCTTGAGCAACCTGTTATAGTTGATGCTTTGAATAGGTTATCGAGCAGATGACCTCCAGGAGTCCCTTCCAACCCAAATCTCTGTCATTCTTAGTAAGTTCAAGGAACCTTGAACCTTTGCTTCCCTTTTACTTTTGTACAATTTCTGCAAATTTAGTGGTGTAAAATTAACGTGACAGACTGGAGTATCATTTTAAGAATCAGTCCTAAAGAACTGGTGTAGATGCTATCTGTGCTGTAAGGCACAAACCAACCCTGATTCCTAGAAGGAGCCATGTGTGTAGGTATTACTTGACCTGCATATAAATCTGCCCGAGACAACAGTATCATCCCCTGTGTATAAACACATGCAGTTTCTCACTAGATAATTAGGATTTGTGAAGGTAAAGGGAAAACTGAGAAGGGGAGGGTGAAGGCTGATGGCTGCAGCAGCGGTATCACCACCTTTCCTTCCAGTGGCATTCACAGCAGAGGTACCGAAATTCAGAAGAAAGGCAGTTTACTGAATCTTCTTCTATATGTTTTTCATAAGTGAAATTGAAGCCTCACACGTTACTTCTATGGAATTTGAGCTAATTTAGTGTGCTTTGAATAAATATCTGATAAAACTGTTGTACCAGATTGCAGGAATTGCAAAGAAAGAAGAAAAAGACTTGTAAATGCAGTAAAAGTGAACCAACTTCCAATATGTGCACCTAATTTTCTTATTCCTCCTTCTGCCTCAAGTCTTTCTGGAATACAGCAATCATTATTTCTGAAATTATTGCTAAATTGAAGGAATATTTTGCCAAGTGACTACTTTGAGAATTCAGTTAATCTAAATGAAAAAAAAAAGCAACACGTTAATAGCAGTTTTTGTAAAGTATCAAAAATGGATTTTCAGACATGTATCTAGGGGGTAACTAGGAATTTGTATGTCTGAAACAACCAGTGTATCTCAGAAGTGCAATATAGGGTTATTTACTTTTGTGTAAATGTGAAAAATTTAGTGAGGGGTAAAAGACTCATAACCTGGCTTTGCTGCATTTTGTGAGTAAACTTCTCTGAAGCTGGTTGGAACTGAGCAGAGTCTTGAAAAGTGAACTGAGAAATGTAAAAGCTTTTGACTCTTTTGCTCTGTTAGTTTTTCTGCCAGCCTTCAATCGAGTACTTTATAAATGTTTTGAGAAAGATGTTATACTGTCTGGGGAGCAAGCAATAAAAAGGCTAACTGAAAGCAAAATGTTTAAAATAAAAGTTGATTTAGTGCAGATGCTTTAAAAGTTATATTTAAAATGAATGGGCTAACAATAAATATTTGAAAAGTACAGTTTGCAGAAAAACCCCTCAGTAGTACCCATACTGAGCTCTCTAAGACGAAATTTAATTACAGAGATTTATTTGTGCATGACTGACTGTTGGATATTCTTTTTTATGGTATGTTACGTTTATATGCTGTGGGTACTGCATTTGTTTTGCCATAATTTCTGACTAATTCCTAAACACAGGAGAATTAGTTTCAGTGGAACAGCAAGAATGAAGTATTAGTTTAAAGTTTCATTGAGTTATCACGGGAGACTTAATTTGGCTCATGTTCCTGTTTGAGGCCCTGCTCCTCGCTTTATTTATGCTTTTAGTTAGTTCCATTAGGGCTGAATAGTATGTTGCCTTTTCCTGTTAGTAATCACTGCAGTGCTGATGTCCTGCACCCTGAGAACAGGTCTCAGGAACATCCCTGAGGCTGAGTGGAATTTTTCATATATGTAGTTATTTATGTGGGGAAGCATTCAAACTTGAAGCCCAAGCGTCTTCCAGGGAAATAATTCCCTATCATTGCTTGTAACTATTTAAGGTCTTTTAATTATGCTGAGATAAATTGAGTGAAAGAAAATAATTTGCTTTCAATCATAAAATCTGGCTGGTCTAGTAAGCATTACGTTAGTGAGTTTATTAGGTTGAAGACATAGCTTGTATTTATGGTCCTAAAATGTTCAAATTATGAAGAAATGCCCTCAGTCTGTCATTCAGTACTTCTGTACTGTCTCTGGCAGAATTCCAGGCAAATTTATAGAGTGCTTTTAGACAAATATAAGAGTAAACTAAAGCTGTCATATTAGTTCATGTTAGTGCTGAGCAAACTAGTTCAGACTCGATAAGGATCTGTATTACATCTATTCTGAATTTGGGCCAATTCCTTATTTTTAGAACTGAGATCGAGTTCAGATCTTGAGGTCTTGAAACTTTTTCACTTCTGGCAGACCTGGAATTCCAAGTGGCCAAGTACCTCATAAGACTGTACTCGTAGTATCTTTAACCATGGAAGTACTAAAGATTTGTAAAGGAAAGGTGGTGGTGATGTGGGTTTGTTTTTTGTTTGTTTGGCAGAGGGGTGTGGTGTTCTGCGTGTTTTATTTTTGTTTGGGGTTTTTGGGTGGTTTTGGGGGTGGTTGGTTGTTTGGGGTTTTTTTGAAAGACCTTTTTCATCTTGGCATTGAGAGCTAAAACGCTGGGTAGAACTTAGTCAGTGTTCTGGATAACTGCACACATTATGGAACTGCCTCTGGGGTTTGTCTGAGATCAGATCGTTTTGTACCTGTAAGATTATCTTGTGTAAATGTAAAAAGTGTTTCTCTTTTCTATTTGGAGTACACAATTGAGTTGTTTAAAACTATTTCTGTGCAGAATAGATTCTACAAACCAGGGTAGTTATAGGTCATCGGGACAAATAATTGTAGCATATGTTTTCCTCTACAAGTTGTACCTGAGAACATCACAAACTTTCAAAACACTGGCTTTGAGGGACTCTTATAATTGCCTATGACAAGCATGCTTAAAATAGCAGGTAATTTTCATACATTTCGAGCTGAAATAGGATTTGTGAGATTAATATTTGAGTTTGTGAGTGATTATTTCTAGTTGTGCAGAGCATGCCTGCTGTATGTGTTTCAGCATAGCAATACGAGGTCTCTTCAGACCTCGGGTGATGGATGTAGTTCTGTTTGCTTTGATATTTTAAATGTGCCTCTTACTGGTTTGGGCTCCACAGCCACCCCCTCCCTGGGCTAAGCAAGATGCGTCTCCTTGCAGGGCCACTGCTCCTGCCCTGACTATCCTGGGGCTCCCCTGCACTTGTTTGTCCATGTCTCTCATCTTCTGGAGGCCCCAAACACTGGTCTAATGAGTGTTGAGTAAAGGGAGAAGATGGAGGCTCAGCAGGATGTTTCTTACCATAGAAGCGTAGCTCCGGCCACCTTACTTGAAAGTAGCTATGCAATGCCAAAATCGAAACACTATTTTACAGACTCTTCTCATCATAAAATAATTGGCTGTATAAAAACACAGAAAGCAGACAAGGCACTTGGTCCCTGTAAGCCAGCCAGAAGGCATAATGAGGGGATCAGCGTGCTCCCCTCTGTCGTTGCTTTGCCCTCTGGCCAGGGGGTGGATCAGTGCTGGGCTCTTGTAGTTGCTGTGCTGGTACACGCGAGCAAAAGGACGGGATTTTACAGGTAGACCAGAGCAGCGCAGGGGGGAAGGACTTTCCAGGTGTCCTGTGCATCAGGGCTGTCCCATGCAGTACAGTATTTTGCAAAAGGAAAAACGCTGTGAGCAGCCTTCATGTTTTCAGTGGTCATTTTGTGCAATTTCCAAATTTCCGGCAAAGGCAGACTTGCTTTTTATTCCTTCTCGCCTTTTAGAGAGTCAGGATGTACTTTTAAACTGAATCGTCAACAACCACTTTGCAGAACACGGTGCAGGGCTGAATGAAGACTTATAGTCTCTAATGTCTGATACAGCCTTTGCCCGAACAGAGACGCTGCTGTCTGGTTTTCCAATTAGAGCGGCCCTGTCTGTTCTGACATCTCGGCAGGGGAAAACAGATTGATTCATCAGTAGTAGTTGATTTCTGAGCCTGTAAATCTAGCAAGTCTGAGGAAACTGCTTTATTAAAACCTAATGGCATATCACACCCGTCCTTCAGAGTGCACAGTTATTTTATGTTTGAGCTTCTCAACAGTTAAAGGAACTTGGTTTCTTTCAGTTTTCATTGGGTAATGACCAAGAGACTCACTTTTGTTGGATTGAAATAACAACTTCATTTACCATTTTCTATTCAGTAATAAATTGATTTGAGGAGGAGAGACTACAACATGCAGATTATTCCAGTGCAAGTATATGGATTTGGAAGTCCTATACTTCAGTGATCGGATGATGAAGAAAAAGCTCTTCGGCAGCTCTTGATTTTTAAGGTTCTGTTTCTATTTATAAATGCTGTTAGGATGGCACAGTCTAAGCAGAAAGACAAATTCAAATCACACTTTTTATGTAATAGTGCTCATTTCTCTAAGGATCTGAAATGTCCCATTCATCAGTTCTGTTATCTCTCGCCTTGATGAGCACTTAAAGCTGAAACATGTAGCTCTCTTAATCTACTCTGAGATATAGTGCATTTGGATACGTAAATTAGAACCTGCACTAAGACAATCACATAATTTCTTATACTGGCACAAGGCAGCCCTGACGAGGCTGGACTTTTTTCTGCCTCTTGTTGAGCTAATTAATTTTTGAAACCCTACATGTTGCTGTTTTTTATTGTTTTTTTCCCTCCCTATGCAGTCTGAAGAGAAAAAAAGAAACAAAAAAAAAACTATCCCAGAAGATTTTACCTGCTGAATTGGACATTATAATCAATTTTGTGTGCTTAGCAGGTGTTGCAAATGGATGAGAGAGGGATATTAATGGTAAGATAGTAGTGGAAATGAACAAATCACAAGTGCAATCAATCTCACTTGTGTCTTCGGGGAGGAGCATGCCGCAGGGTTTAGCATGAACATGACAGCTTGACAACTGAAGGTTACTTCACTTTGAGAAGTAATGCCATGGGCAGCGTGTGGTGGCAAGATCGTAGCACGGAGGGGTAATTGGGGTGGGCTGGGGCTGGGGTGGGGGGTGTCGGTGGCTGCACAGGGCTGGGGCAGCCCCCCGGGGATGCTCCTCCCGGGATCCAGCCTGAGCCTCCCATGTGTCCGTTTATGGCCCCTGTCCCTCGCCCTCCCGCCGGCCACCACCAGTTCAAAATACCTGACTTTGATCTTAAGGATAGGAAGAGTAACGTATGGAAATACTTGGGAAGAATGGTGGAAACACACTTCTTGCTAATCAGAGGTAAAAAAAAGCCCTTAGTTAATACATCTTTGATAAAAATAGTTACAGCTTGCACAACAGTTGTCATTTTGGTGGTGGTGGTCATGCCTGTGTTAAGATGCATTTGTTTTCATCAAAGACAGTGAGACCCAACAGATGGAGGAGGAAGATTAAATAACAACAAAAAAACCAAACAAAAGCTTTGTCTTAAAGTACATTTTTACATATGAAACAACAATTTTGTTGGGAGAAAAAAAACTCTGGTTCCCTACTACTACTTGAAAACATTTGTCAGTGCTTTTTGTTTATAAGGGTCATGAGATTTAAGTATCTGTTAAAGCTGATGTAAGTAAGATTTTCTGAAAAGAAAGCCGGGAGAAAGCTGACACCTCTCCTGGGGTCCCCAGGACATGTGGCTCGGAGACAGGAGGTCCTGCTCCCCGTCCCAGCTGGGAGGACCCAGCTTGGCCCATGGCTGTCCCTGGCACCTGGGGCAAACGTGGTCGGTGGCAGTCAGGGGCGAAGGTGACGTGGCACCTAGCATGATGATTTTGAGAGGACTGAGGTGTCGACTTAAAATGCTGGGCTGTGCAGATGTACAGAACGGCAGCCTGTTGTGAAACCGAATGACTTTGGATGGCCAAGGAAGTCGCTGCTGGAAGGCTTTTGCATCTGACGGATCTGATGGAAGTTGTTTGGGTCCTGGTCTCGGCTGGGTTTTTTGACCAGGATTAAAGCTTCCTGAAGGTCAGGCCCTGTGTAAACCAGGAGGAGAGCTTAGCCTGCTGCTTCTTGTTACCGTTTTACAGATGACAAGCTGTAGGTCTACGCATGACACTCCTACTTTGCGTGGCCGAAATTATTTTTTTTTTTTAATTCATCTCTATGGTTTATAAAATTACTTCAAGAAACAGTAGCAGCTTCCACTTGCCTTTTGTAGGAAAATCAGATGAAACACGGTTTCCTATCTTTAAACTGACAAGAATTTAAGTCCAGCATAAACATGAGCGTAACTTGAACTCTAAAATTTTAAGAGCACCAAGACAACTGTTTGCAAAGCGTTAGCTGCATCTGCAAGCAATTAATTAATTAAAATTGAACAATGAACCACTTCTTGTAGCTGTACTCCCTGGTTTGTGACAAATGGACTAAGTCAGTCACATTAATGAGGTGAGCCTGTTGCGGGATATTTCTCATTCCAGAACTAGTGAGGTCTGAAGCTGTTGAATTAGCAGCTGCTATCTTCTGCTCAGACGTTGTAAAAGCTTCATCGAGGCACCTGTAATTTTGAAGGGCTGTAAGATTTTTAGCACAACACTCCAGCCCTTGACGGCACAATGGGCACCCATGAAGTGAGAGAAATGCAGTAATAAGATGACTTTGGTTTCTGGCAACAGTCAGAGGATTGAACTGGTTGCTGTTATTGGAGAAAGTTGTGGTATTTTGAGGCAATTTTTGTTTTATGAACCTGTTCTTTTCTGAAGCTCCTGGTGCTGCAAGTATGTGACCAGACCACATGCAAAAGGGAGAAGGGGGAAAAAAGCTCTCCATCTATAAGAAGTTGTAAAATAGTGCAAACTAATAATATATTATTTCGTTTACCTTAACAGTTAAAGATCTTTTTTTCATACGAACACAGAATCTAAAGGAACTTGGTCAGGTTATAGAATTTTTACTTTTGTCTCCTCCAGAGAGGAAACAAAGCCAGAAAATGTGTTTGCCAGTAGTTTGCTAGTGGCTGAGAAGGAAGAGCTATGTTCCTGTATAACCTTGTGAATTTCCTTTTGCTCCTTTCACATGACCCAAATGAAATTTGAGGCTTACATGTCCCCGAGCTTTAGGAAAGGGAATTACTAATTTTAGTAGTCATAAAACCTTTTTGAACTGTACATTATATACTCTCTAAGAAAAGGGAAACCATATGGATATGTGTCTTCTATTCCTATCTGCCTATTTTAGTAAGTAATCTATGGATCTATCTACAGCCTCGTCCTAAGAGTTAAGCATTGAATAATTAAATTAGTCTGCTCCAAACCTCTGGTACACTTGGGGACTGTTTATTTGCATTTTATGGCCAAAAAAGCCCAATAACAAACGTGCCAAACCCCAAACCTCTGTGTTTGTGGTTTTACCTGAAACTGATGTTGAGATAGCATTCTGTGATCCTGAGATTAAAGGGATGTGTACATTCTTGTAATTAAGATAGCCCGGAGCTTTACAGGCTTTGCAGTTTGCATACAGAAATTTTGTGTGGAAAAAATGGATGTGTACATGGATGTAATTTGTACACATGTAAACAGGACAATTTAATTTAACTTTTATTAAAAAATACATTCTAAATAATTGGACTGTAAATAAATGCATCTTTAACGCCCCTGCTGGTACTTCTTTGGCCTGAGTCAGTTGACTTAACACAGCATCAAACCTCTGATACATCTTTAGAGCTCAGTTTTTTTAAAACAAGACATTTAAAAAAAAAAAATCCTGATACCTGGCTTTGGTCTTTTTTGTGTTATGAATAAAAAGTGGAAAATAATGTGAACATTGCTTTTACATCCACAGACTCTGCCTTAGTGCCTAAACTGAACCATTTTGCTTTAAAACACTGACTCTGAAGCTGCTGTACCAGTGGAAACTTTACAAAGCAGGGATGGTGGAGCTGACATTTGAAGAACTGGGCTGTTGTGTCACAAGTTAGGCCAATAGATGTCAATCTAAATCCTATGGAGAAAAGCAAACTAATGAGTCAGAGAAACATACTGGTGCTGTGTGTTTGCCCTCCAGACCTGAAACATTTTTTGGTTTCAGGGAAAGAATTACTTCAAGAAACTCGACTTGGAATTTAATTTTAGCTGTTTTCAAAGGCTGTGATGTTTTAAGAGTAGATACTGCTTCTCAGTCATAAAAAGCTGTGTTGCAAGCATTGTCGTGCCTGTAAGCAGCTCACTTTCCTCCTCCCACCCTCAGGAAAGCCCAAAGAGTGCATGAAAAGAGCTCAATTACAGGGAAGTGTTTTGTACAGTCTGGCCTAATAAATGACTCCTGTCACATTAGCGGGAGATACCTTTTGAGAAGGCACATTCATACAATTTCTCTAATTAAGCTTTCTGTCTCTTATACAAAAGAGACAGGGGAGGGATAGGGGATGGATGCACAAGGCAGACAGTCCCTCCCGCCTGCCTGCCTCCGGAGCAGGGAGGTGGCAGTGAGGGAAGGGGCCAGGACTGGCAGCCAGGAAACCCAAATGCTCGCTCTGGCTCCTTAGCCATTGCCTTTCCCTGGCCATTACAGCCTCCTGCGGCCTGCCTCAGGTTGTCCGCTGGAAGCCCTGGCCACACGTCCTCATCAAATGCATATGGGCTTGCCTGGAAATCGGCCACCCTGCACAGACAAGATTAAGCATACGAGAAAAATACTACAAAACTAAAATGAGCATAGTGCTGCTGATGTTCCATCGTTGTATCCACTGTATGAGCTAGAGAAAGGGTTCTATTCAAAACTTGCTATTTTAGATAGATTTTGGGAGTTTGGTTTTGTTTTGTTGTTTTGGGTTTTTTTTGGGTTTTTTTTTTTTTTGGTTTGGGTTTTTTTTTGTGGTACTCTAAAAGCTAGGCAATTACCTGCTGTATCACCTGTGGCTTTTTCTTTATGGGATGGAATATGATTCTGAAGGGTTTTTTGTTTGCTTTTATAAAGAAAACACTAACTGTAGATACAGTTTCTGACCCGGCAGCCTTCTGCCTTTATTACGGTATTTTAATTTAATGGGAAAGTCTGTCTCAACACCAGCATGCCTAAAATACATGCCATTTTACTTCTTTTGTAGGAGTGGTCAGAAGCAATCAATGATTTTTAAATCAGAACTTGTTTACTAAGTAGTAGATGTAAATTCATATGACTTGCAGAGGTATTGAAAGCCCATGGCATTTCCAGGTGTTTTTGAATGTGCTTTGAATGTGGACTTGTGCTTTTCTGTGAGATTATGCTGGATCATTATAATACCTAACAGGTGTTTTCAAAGAACATTTTTAAGAAAAGGCTGTGTTTTTGGTAAAACCCTAGCAATATGTGAACTTTTCTTAATCAAAGGGTAAGCATAGGTGGTGGCAAGGAAAAGCAACGCTGAAAGAGAAGTTCGGAGGTGCTCTGATGAGGTTGTTGGTATGGCTTTGATGGTACCAGCATTTTCAGAGTGATGTTAGAAATGCTAGCAACCAGAACTGTCTGGAGTAAAGAGAAAAAAACCCATATATTTTAAAAATGTTATGAAAATGTAAGTATTTTGAGTAAATGTATGAGATCTGCTACTGTTACTGAAAATAGAAATCAGTGTCTGCATATGGCTTTGGCTCTGGTGTTCTCAACTTTTGACTTGATTTTCTTTGAAGTCTTTTGATTCTGCAGATCTAGTTTTGAGTGCACCTCATTCTCAAGTGACTGGTAGAAAACACTTATGATCTACTTCAGAACTTGAAGACTTTAGCCTGCTTATATCTGTGAAATAAATGACATTGTGTAAAACCTGATCACAGATCTTATAGAGTTAGATGACAGGATGACAGTATGTTACTCACAGTTTAGATGACTGCAATAGAGAATGTAATGAGCCATAATGCTATTATTTTTCACGTTAGAATTTTAATATTGTGTTTTCTGCAGCTCTTAGAATATCATGCATTAAACATGTTTCTGAAACCACAGTGAGTTATGTATTCATAGTGTCATTAGAGGAAAACAGTCTGACAACCACATGGAATGATGAAAATCCGTCCTATGGCCCCTCTCTATTCTCTTTCATTGAAGTTGTTAAAAGGAAACATAGCAGCCTGGAAGGACCTCGCATTTAAAAGGTATTGTGGTCATATCTCAGAGGTAATAGCTTGATGCCTTGTGCTGCTGGCTGGGTTACAGGCATAGCCCATAGTGTCTGGACTTAAGTGGATGAGAAGACAGGTGGCTCTATTCAACCACTGCCTCCACCTTAAGGGGAAATGATAGCAGGGAGATGCTTTTTTGTGTGTGACTTTGACTACTTTGTGGGACCACAGGTAGAAAAGGGCAATTATGTTTGCCTTCTGGGAGAAGATTAAAAATAGGTTTTTTGGAATCCTGGAACCGATTTTTTGGGGGGAAAAGAGAGTATTTTTGAGTCAGTAATGCTCTTAACTGCATATCTTTATCATAGATACCTCAAAACTGTCATGCTAGAGAGCAGAGTGAAAATAGTGTCAACAAAAAAATAAAATGAGAAATTACTCTTCCATCAACCCATCCCCTGAAGTCATAGATGGTGTTGATTGTGTCTTATCTTAGCAGCATATACTAGGGAGGTAAATTGCAGTAACAATAGGAAACAGCATATCTGATTCGATTGAGAAACACAGTTTAAAAAACTACCGTATCACATTTATTTGGATTAAGTTTTTGAAAACTCTGAGCAGTGAGGTGACCTTTTAGTTGATTAATCCCAAACTGGAGATTATTTTTTTGTGAAGGAGAAGCAGCAGACTCAAAAAAATTGAAAATATTGCCAATCAGAATGCAGTGTTTTTCTAGGAGCTGGTCTTATTGGCACCAGAAGAAGGAGAAATACAAGACAAGAAATCGCTGAGAGACCCCGCTTTACTGCTCGTTGCAGAGCCAGGTGCAGCCCCGATGGCAAAAGAAGATGTTGCTTGGTGGGGCTTCACCCACCGCAGTACCCGGCTGTAGCGAGGGGGAAGCCCCTGCTTCCCAGCTGCTGCACCTCAGCACAGCTTCTCCTTGGGGGTCCCCCCTCCAGCACCAGCACCGTCACCATCACTGGGGGCTGGGGCCAGGGCACTGCCTGCCCTGGGGAAGAAGGGGGAGGCCACCTCTAACGGCAGCCAAACTCGTCACCTTGCAGCGATGTGACAGGGCTGCACCTGCTTATTAACGCGGTGCCACGGTAGAACAGTTTGTTCCCTGTGTCTGTTAAGAGGATTTTCCTGGTTTACAGTGTCAAAATCCTGCATAATTTCTGCCTTATTTTCGTGGAGGCATAATCAGACTTTTTACTCGGCTACATCCCCGAAGACAGTTCTCTGCTGGTGTTCTCTTAAAATAAACCAGTTCTTTAATGAAACCTCCTGTAATGAACTGCACTGTCACTGTAATTTTGTTTATGAAAAAATATGAAAGACATCAAGGGAACTACAGTATACGTGTAATGTTATTATAAGAGGGCCTTCTGCCAACACTGGAAACCACAGTTCAGCTCTTTGAGAAGATGGAATATGTTCGCATGCAACGGAATTACACTTCAGTTTACGTTTCTTGGAAACTTAGTACTTACATTTATTTTATGACATCTCAGATCTCCTTAAATGTAAATTGAAATAGATCTGTGAGGGTGAGATAATGGAAGACGCTTTCTCTACGGCATGTTTTGGTTTGGGTTTCTTTATTGCCTTTTGGCTATGATGATTGTATTAACCATTGGTGCTTGTCTTATTTTACAGGCTGAGAGTTAACTTGATTCTAAATAAGGGGATCTAAATAAGAAATGTTTAGATTAGCAGAATTATATTGTGATCTTATACAGTTCATAAGAGCATTCTGGTGTATATCAATGATAATAAAGCTGAGTAGTACTTACACTGAGCTACTGTGGAACTAAGAACAAAGCAAAACAAAAATGAGGGATAAAAATTAAGAGAGTGGCTTGACTGAGGAAAAAACATATATAGTTTATAGCCTTGTTCTGCTGCCATAAAGTTTTCCTGAGTAATGATTAGGGGGTTAGGCTCTGATTTTAGTGGTCTCTCAAAAGGAGTTATAGGTGAAAAGGTGTCTTGCCATCATTTTAGCCAAATGTCTGGACTTAGATCTGTATAAACAATTAACTCAAATTTATTTACTGACTGTATCATGCAATAACAAAAGATGTAAAAAGCGTCATTTTTTAGATCTGACTTTTTTCTTTTCCTGCAAAAATCAGGAATTGGCATCCTTTGAAAAGCTCCTTACGGAAAAGCTTTCCAATAATATAATTCATCTAGCTTTGAAGTGTCATTTGGAAATTAAACATGAAGATGCTTTATTTAGAAAACATCAAAACAATTTCAGGGGAAAAAAAATGCAGCTCCTGTGTTTGGGGGCATGAATCACAAAATTCAATGAAGTTCATGCATATTGACAAACTAGATTAGTATGTGGGCTTTTTTGCTTTGTTTTCTGTTGTGTCTTTGAAGTTGCCAGTGTGTCCCAGGGTCCCCGTGACTGAGCAGTTTTGATTCAGCTGCCACTAATCGTACCTGAGTGGGAAGCAGAAGGCACTTCTGTCTCTCTGCCTTTTTTCTCCAGGACGGTGTATGCTGGAGGCAGATCATGTCTGCTGAGGGCTGCGATCCGAGTCTATTAAAATCACTGGAAGTCTTTCCATCGATTTCAGTGGGTTTGAGCTAGTACTTTAAGGAAGGATTAATGCCACTGCCTCTGCTCCTCCTCTCCTAGCCTTTGAGAACAGGGAGAAAACCTGAGATAGGCTTTGGGGAAGGAGCTGGGTGAAAAGGGCTCTGTTTTTCTCAGTGGTTAGGAGGTTGTAGGAGTAAGGTAGAAAAAGAAATCTGCTATTTTCTAACATAGTTTTAGTGCCATACACTTGATGGAATGACCCTGGACCCAGATGATAACCTTAGCTCTCCTTGCCACTGCCATGCAGTCGTGTGTAACCTGTCTGTAACCCAGAATGGACCGCTCTTCCCAGCATCAAGGTGCACCAGCCCTGAAGGTGAGACAGTAAAATTGCAAGAAGAAGGGCAAAAGGATGTATACTGTGTTTCCAGAACTTCTTGCTAAAAGCAGCATAGCCTGCAAGCAGCAGAAAGGAGGGAAGACTACAAGGCACAGGTCCTCCCAAAAATGTCTAGGGGGAGGACAGCTGGGGCTGCTGTTGAGAAATGCTCTAAATAGGGGAGACGAGACCTTAATTTGGCACAGAGTCAGAACTGGTGTAATCTCAATGTAAAGCTTGTGCTGGACCCTATAAGTCTGCGCAGTCACCCTGCTAACACCTCTAAAGTGCAGTAGGATGAAACCCTTCTACAGTGCATCTTTATACAAGCAGTGGCTGAGAAGTCAGTGAAGCTACTCACTGGAGTACTGATTACTCACATGAATAAAAGGTTACTAAATTAAGGCCATGATTGTCATGCAAGTGGCTTACAATATGGACAATGTTTTCCTCCTGTTTTTGGACACGGTGTTTTTAGTAGTTTTTGGCAGAAACTTCAGTTTAGGAGCCAACACTGAGGCTCACTAAAGAGTTGGATAAGCATCGCCTGTTTATATCTGAAGGCACCTCTGCTCATTTCCTCTGTGTGCAGACATGCTTTGTGGTTTCCATATGCATCTGGTATTTGCATCAGTGGGTTTCTTTTTCATTGTCAACTATTAACACTTTTTATGGAGGAAAACAAACAGAATTTTTTTTAAAGAACCATGAAAGGTGCCAAGTGGAGAATGGACCAGAAGGTTGTATTGGGATGCTTTGTTCTGGCCGATTAGTATTTAACAAGAACTGATTTTGTACAGTTAAATGAGATCCAAACCATGTTTTATTGTGCCCATAATCATATGTCAGAGGAAATTTGTAAACTTTTCATCTGTTAAAGCATTTAAAGTGTTTGGAACTGCTACATTTTTAGCATAGAGAGTCAGAGAGAAGTATGAATGAAGTGGTGTTTTGAAATCTGGTTTCATATATATATTTCTGTAGATGTAGTTACCTGGTACGATACTGAAACAAGCAATTCAAAATTGTTAATAAGGAAGCCACTGATATTAAAGCTAAAAATCACCAGACATGGCTTTTTAGTAATAAAAACACCAAGGACAAAATTAAAGTGAAATATAAGCACAATAAACTGGCACATTGTACTGTTAGTTTATTAATTTTGTTCTCTGTAGCATATGGTAGATTCATGCAGCTAGGGGCTATGGCCACCTGTTAATACTCCAGAGTACAAAAGAAGAAAGGATTTGGTTGTTCACTGATGAAAAACACAGTGACTTCTATATTCTGATTAAAAGCAATTTTCTGGTTTTAATACGCAGTGTGTATTTTTTTCAAGTCTAAGTAACTTTCTAAAATGAAAACAATGCTGCAGATTTTATGGAGGCTTATTTAGAGGAAATCTGAGTTGTTTTTCCCAAACCCCCCATCAAGGCTTAAGAGAATTTACACTGAAAAAATAGCTAGCAGAAACACTTTCCTATCGAAGGAAAACGTGCCAGGATTTTTTTGCTGTGTTTTAATAAAAAACAATTTAATAATAAAAAAAGTATTGTTTGCAATAGGTCTCCTAATATAAAATACCAAGACAGTGGCATGTATAACCGTACTGTTACTTTATGAGAAATGGCTCAGAGGTTCCAGGAAACGCTTCTGGTGCTCGTCCAGAGAAGGGCGCTGAGCCATTCCTCCCCATCTGGCTCATGGGTGGCTGGCGAGGAGGCAGTGCCTGGCCCACGGCACGTGGGTCCCCGCCAGTGGCACGGGCTGGCTGGCACCGCTCAGTGATGGAAATGAAGGATGGCTTCTCTGTGGTAGGGAGCAAAGCGCCGTCTTGCAGCGGGCAGCTGTGTCTCCCCAGGTGCCTTCCTTGGCTTCCCCAAAGAAGTCAGGCCCGGTGTACATCAGGTAGAGTATGTAAGGTGTGATGGTATAGTAAAGCCGTGGCTGTCATGTATCATCCACAGGATAGGAAGACATTTCCCACTTACTGTATTTCCTCTCTTATTGCATTTTGGTGAAAGTTTGAAAGACATACGGACCTACCGGAGATAGTTAGTTTTTATCCACTGATCATTCTGCACGCTGAGAAGAAGCATTTGTTGGAAAATCCATGCATTTGGAACCAGTTGTGGCCTCTGATGGTGTGTTGTTGCAACTTTCATAGAATCATTGAATCATAGATTGGTTAGAGTTGGAAAGGACCTTAAAGACCACCTAGTTCCAGCCCCCCTGCCCTGGGCAGGGACACCTCCCGCTAGACCAGGTTGCTCAAAGCCCCATCCAATCTGGACTTGAACACTTGGAGGGATGGGGGATCCACGACTTCTCTGGGCAAATTGTAACTTTGCTCGTAGAAAGCCTAGGAGCCTGGAAGGGTTGCTTTTTAGACTGGTATCCCAAGCTCAGGTGCAGAAGGCAATGCAGCAGTGCTGTAGGATGGGGTGCAGGGAGGGTGGGTGAGAGTGGGGCTGCTCTCGCTGGCAAGCAGCCGGAGAGGCAACTGACATGAGCATCTTTGCGCACCTCACTTGGTGGAGGTGGCCCAGGGTTGCAGGGCCCTTGGCAGATAGCTCAGCACAACCAGGGTTTATTGGTAACAGGTGGCACTTTAAAAGTTTGCTGCCTGTTTTGAGTTAATTAAAACTTTGCAGCTGGAGCTCTTTCAGCCCAGAGTTTTGAGATGTTTACTTGTGGGGACCACAGGGCTGGCACTCAAGCTAGACCTGAGTGTGTATCAGAAGTGATCCCCTGTAATCATTATACTTTTAAAACAGACTAGATAGTTTTATCTTTTATGGTGGCAGATGTGAAACATACTTTAATTTTGTGTGCTGAATTATTCAGATCAGTGTGGACATGGCTGTGTATTACTCATCTACAGTTGACACCCTCCTTTCTCTTCCCAATCCCTTTTTTTTTTTTTTCAATAGGCTTTCTTGTGGATTATTTCCTGAACCAGGGAGGTTTAGGGCACATTACTTTTTGTTCCTATTCAGTTTCCACCAATAAAAGCAAACAATTAGTATTCCTTACAGTACAGTCTCTTGTCCACTGTAAATTAAATGACAGCCATCATCTTATTTTGTACAGGCAACTGAACAGCCGTCCTGTATTATTATATTAGCAGAAACAGTATTTTCATGATACATTTGAGCATAAATAGTTAGGTATTGCTCAATATGTGCAGCTGGTTGACTGGAAGAGTTTGATTTGTGTGTACAGAAATCTGAACTTTGACCAGTGCTGTGATAACTGAAATCTTACTGAAATTATGGGGCATGCTGGTGCTGAAGCTTGAGCTAAGAGTTGAATTTTGGGATGGGAATTTTGGGATGGACTGATCATAACAGAGAATTAAAGTGATGGTAACATATTGATGGCAAGAGAGATGCTGCAGAGATTTTAGAGGCAGATGCCTGCAATACCACAGTAGCAGAGCGAGGATGGGCTGCCTGTCCCCTCAAACAAAATGGCTTGTCCGCTAGATTGAGCCCATCAGAACAGAAGCAGCTTTTCTTTCCTCTGACCTGTTCTATACTTGATGGGGGGAAAGGTGTGGTTTTCATTTAAAAGCAGAAAGGCATTTATGCCTCACACTTCTCTTTATATAATCTCATACGTGCTCTGCCTACAGTCTCGATTTTTAAAAGAGAATATGCCCGAGTGTGTTCATGCTTTTGTAAAAGATGTTTCAATTTCCAGTTAGAGGAAATCTATTCTAAGACATCCTACACTGTTCCCATTAGTTAGTTCAGAGCTAGAAAAATGCTGCAAATATTATATACAATGTGTAAATACATATAATAAAAATTGAAATTACCAAAGACTGTAGACGCCACTTCCCAAGCCAGACCAGAAGTTTTTTGTAGTGCAGTGCTGCCTGTTTGACAATTATCAGTGGAAAATCTTTCACAAAAGCAACCTCTGTGGGCAGTAGGCACCATCATGACATGGGGAGGTCCTCGACATGTGCCCTACCTGCGCTTAAAGGGGGATGTCCTGGAGCATGCTGTCCTTGGGGCTGCACCAAGGCTGGGCTTGAATGCCCTCCAGACTCCTGGTTATCAAGGACCCTCTAAGCTAGAGGTATTGTCTTGTGGCCTAAATGACATCTTTGCTTTGCTTTCTCTTGTAAAAAGATCACAAATAAAACAAGCAAAAAATTCCTTTTGTTATAGATCCTGCTGGTCAATAATTCCCCATTTCCACTGTTTCAGCTCATAAACCCTGTTCAATTCTCTGTGCTCTTCATAGATTTTTCTCAACATCTGTGGTTGAGCTTAAAGTACTCTTAGTAGTAAGTGTTTGTTGGGCCCCATAGTTCTGGTGGCCAAGTGCAGGTTGTGCAAGTGCCCTGTGCACGCTGGTTTTCCTGACGATGGCTGCTGCAGAAGAGCAGTGCAAGCCACCGGCTTCCCTGGGGGCTGGGGGCCAGGGCTGTGGTGTGGCAGGCAGGATGTGCCTCCTTCCCCTCTGCCGTGAAAGTCATGCTTAGCTGTTTTCAAACATATTTTCTTTTTTTTTCCCCCAATATAAAGATTCCCAATCTACTTTTTTTTCCACCCATTATGCAAATAGTTTCATACCTCTACTTGTCATTTCCTCTCATCTCTCTGCTTTTTTTACAGGCAGTCATGGGAGCACAGAATGGTTTGTGTTGGAAGGGATCTTTACAGACCATCTGGTCCAACCTCCCTGCCATGGCCAGGGAGATCTTTCACTAGATCAGGTTGCTCAAAGCTCCATCCAACCTGGCCTTGAACACTTGTGGAGCATCCACAAGTTCTCCACTGTTCCAGTGTCTCACCACTCGCTGTAAAAAATGTCTTCCTCTTTTCCAATCTAAACCTACCTACTCTCAGTTTAAAACCACTGGTCCTTGTCCTGTTGCTACAGGCCCTGGTAAAAAGTCTCTTTCTGTCTTTGAGCTGAAGGGTTTGTTCCATAATCCAAAATATCCTTTTCATTAGCACTCAGCTTTCTTCCCTCACCTACTGCTGGAGCTGAGGAGATGCAGCAGGTATGGGGGGAGGACCACAACTGCTTTTAGTCTTTTCCTGAAAAAGATCCTTCAAAGAAAAGAGTTTTGTTTATCTTTGTTGTTAGCCCCCAGGTGACTGGCAAGATGCTGTGGGAAGAGACAAATATGACAGGAAAAGGAGAATTTTTTAAGAAGAAAGGTCTTGTAAGGGTTTAAGGGCAGCAGGAGAAGCAAGGCAGCAAGCTCTTGTTTTAGGTACTTCAGGTGCTATGAGTGTCCATGTTCAGGAGTTGCACTGAATGGGCTATGTTGTTAAATGCTGACTCAGATTTATCAGCATCTTTACAAGCACGTTTTCAAGGTGAAGCATCCCTTTGTGAGTTCTGTTCCTATCGACAGGTATATTACTAACTGGGAGCTTGCTAACTTTCCAAGGCACAGCTTAGTCCTAAGTCTCGGTATTTGAACTTGTGAAAAACCCCAGTGTTTTCCATGCATAACTTTTTGCTTGTGGTTCCCTTCCCTTTACAAACTCTTGCATGTGTTACTTTTGCCTCAGTTATGTTTCTTTTCCAAAAGTGCCTAGGAAATAAGTGGACCAATGACAATCAACTTATCGAACATTTCTTCAGTGTTCAGAGTATAAAACTGAGTAAAACCCAGTGCTGCAGATAATTGCCTGGACACTGTGATTCTGAACCTTGTACCTTGAACCATGTGATCTACTTGAATATTCAAAATTAATAAACCCATTTATAACACTTATGCTCTGGGTGAATGAGCTGTAGACTAACTATTATTTTAATAATACGGTGAATTAAATGTGAATAATTACAAGAATAATTTGTGCTAATCATAGAAGGTTCATGAATAGAAAGAAGTAAAGTTGTCAACTTATTCACTGCAAGTTAGTTGCCTCTCTCTACTGCTAATTAAGTTCAAGGCTTTAAATAAGTAGTTCTAAGGTGCTTCAATACGTGGGGAAGTGCAGCTCTGACCCATCTGGGATGCCTGAGCCACAGCACGTGATGGAGGTTCATCAACTGATAGTGCAGGCTCCAGCGTGCTTCCTCTGTTCCGAATAAATCTCTGCCTGATTACTGTAATTCACAGCAGGTACTGTATAACAAACGCAAATAACCTTCCAATTATGTGATTGGAAGAAGAGAGAGGACTTTTACAATGCATGGCTCTCAGTGGTTCAGAAAAAAACTCACATTTTATGTCCCAGTTTACAGTTGGTTAGATAAAGAAGATAAGATCTGTCTTCATTTTTGCATAATTAGGAGGGATCAGGCAAAAATTATTTCTTCAGAGAGTCTTATTTCTTGATTTCTTTACGGTTGCTTTGTATTTACTTGTTTTTGTTTTAAGGATGATCTTCCTTATTCTTGACCAGAAGTTACTGGTTTAAGTTTTCTTGTGTCTCTGATAAGCCTCTCCTGTTCATGGGCAGGGAGCCTAGTAGGTATTAATGCCATATTATCTTTCCCTCCAGTTAAATCCCTAGTCCCTGCAGCTTGCTCTTATTTTTTTCTAGATGTAACTTATTTTGCCCACCTACAATTTTTCAGAATACCAGCAAAATCGCTGGAGCACTTTTCTAGACACTGAGCAAGTCGCTGGTTTTCTGTGACACTGGTCCTGTCAGCATTACTTGTGATAATGTAGATTTATTTGCACAATGTCATCTGTGTGCCTAGGCACACAATAGATTTCAAGTACCCATTCCTAAGATGAGCCAGCCCAGTCTTTGTGACAAACTGTTGCCTCAAATCAGTCTGACTTTTGGGGCCCAGATTTTTTTTTTTTTTTTTTTTTATGATGCATTATTCTTAAATGATCTTGTTGCAGGTTTATCTGTAGAGCTTCTGACTGTTTCGGTCTGCAATAAGTCCATTACAACTTTGTTGCAACCAAGTTGCAGATTGAATCCTCACCAGCTTGATAGGCTCAGAATATTGCTGTGGGTGGAAGGAGCAGAGCTGCCAGGCAAACCTAGGGTGTTTTGTTAGTCTAAATAAAATCTTGTCAGTCTAATAAAAAAAAAAAAATCTTCATCCAGTTACAATGCTTTTGACACTTAGTGATAATATTACGTACGGTTAATATGTATACACCGACTTCCTAGTATCCATCCTTTTCTCTGGTGTTGGCTCACCTTTTCTGCTACCCCTCTGCACCTCAAGGTGGAAGGTTTCAGCCTGGGGAGGGGAAATTCAGGGAATCATTGCGTGTGTGTATGTGTGTTTGTGTCCCCAAGTCCTTTGCTGCAAGGAGAGTGATGTTGCTGTTAATGGTTTCTTCCTCCTCGCTCCAGGATGTGCATGGGGTCAGTTTGGCATGTGTGCTACCCTGCTCTACACCTTGCTCTGTAATCCTGTGTCACACCTGAATTTGCTCTATGTGCCGTGTTTTTTAAATATGCTGATTAGTGGCTTTTTATTGTCCTCAAAACTGATTTTGCCCAGGCTGCACAGGTCTGATGATGAGGGGTACCACTGCTGAGGGGTTCATAGCCCAGAGGCCATGGGGTTTGCCCTGTGCCCATGCTCTGTGGTCAAAGATGCTTCATTTTGCACACAATAACACCTTGGTTTTACTGTCTGCCAGTTACAGAAGGGCAACCTGCTGTAGGTGTCCCTGCTGTGGCAGGGGGCTTGGACTTAGATGATCTCCAGAGGTCCCTTCCAACCCTGACGATTCTGTGATATAACAAGAGGCTCAGGCCCTGGGGTGCCCCCCAGGGGATGCTTCTCCTGAGATCCAGCCTCCCAACACCCACCGTGCGGCATTCAGTCCCCATCCTGCCTTCCCAAAGCTTCTGAAGTCTTCGAGGAGTCTTTATTATAAAGAGACAAATCATAGGAGAGTAAGCCAGGAGCCGCCTGTGTAGTGAGGCTGGCGGGCAGCTGGGCACGCACACCTCCACCTTCACTGCAGTCAGTCGCTGCGTGATTAAATCGCCCCGGTCTAAGAAGAGTGTTTCTGACAGCATATCTGAGCATAGCATCTCTTATTATTCTCCCAACCCCTGGGCATGTTTTTTTTTTTTTAATGTTTTTGGTTTTATCTGTTGTCTTTTTACATGCTTTTTTAAGTTCCATCAATGTGGACTCCCCTGCGTCTCCCCATACATTTGTAAACCGGTATTCCAGGGCAGTCTGTCTGTGCGTGTATGTGGGGGTGGGGGGAGCAGGAGGGTGTCCCTTTTCTCACTGCCTCTTCATCCTATCAAAGAGACAGTTTACATTTGATAGAAGGCTTGATGGGCTTTGACATGTATATGTGTTCATATTGTTATCCAGAATACTTTAATTTTTGAAATTTATTTTAGACTTACGTTATTTATATGATATGTAGTGGAAATTCTAAATTTTTTATTCTCTCTGGAGCTTGAAGGAGTTTTTAGTATCTCAGTTAATATAAAAACCCTGCTCAAATAGAGGCACCGCTGTTAAAAATTGCCCCCAAAATATTTTTCTCAGTGTTCTGGAATCTCTTGTCCTGTTTGTCTCAAGGATGCGTCTCTTTCATGGGAAGTTTTTATACTGCATTGACTTAACTGACTACTATTTGTTCATAAGAGGATGTATTTTTGGCAATGCTGTACTTTTGAGGGAATTATTTTTAAAAGATGCCTTTAAGACACTCAAGGTTTACAGCTGTTTTCTAAGAATTTTATTATGAAAAGAAATCATTAGAATAGACTTTTTGCAGAATGGATCAGGCAAGCGAAACCAGGCTGAATGCATGACAACCTCAGCCTCTCTTGAACTTGAAACTTAGGATATTTTTGGTGGAGCCTATAAATCTTTACCTTACAGTGGCAGGTTATTTATTTTTAAATAGGGGAGGTGAGGCTGAAGGAGAAAGCAGTTTAAGGACATAGAAAGAGAGATAATCTATAAGGGCATATCCACAAGTGGAGAAAGGCGCACAAAACACTAATGTGGTTTTTACAGTGAGCTAATAGCTTAACCCTCATCTGACACTTTTTATTGAGCCCCAAAAGCACCCCTGTGTAAGATAACACCATTTTCTGAGTTAAGGCAGAAAAGCTTCCTCACACTAGGGCGTCCACATGAGGAGTCTGTCTGAAGTAATTACTGAGCAGTAAATTCAAATGCCGCCTTACTTTGCACAAAGTCCCCCATGTAGACCACCGCTAAGATAACTGGAACAGACCATGGGATTCTTTTGGAAGATGAGTACATAGCCGTAGTCTCAGGCTGCCACAAGAATATTCTAATGATATCCATGCATATGAAAAAAGCATTGAAGGGATTTAATTTTGAGATAGCTGCCGGCAAAGGCTTAGCACAAGAGTGTACATTGCAATTAATATCTTTCAAGCAATTGTGTATGTTTATAACATATCCTGTCATCAAATCATGGTTAGTAATCTGGTAGTAATGCCCTGGAGGGGCCCATCAGTGAAAATTTCTGAACTATATTAAGCTCTGAGGTTTCATAGTCTAGGAATAATGTAGGGGACAGGCGAAGCATTCCTGTGGTAATCCCATCACGCCTTCTCAATGTTTTCTTCTATAGCAAGTGATTAGCTATTGTGCAATAATTGATAAGGTTGATTATGTCAAGAGATATTTCCTGAGCAAGGATTAGATGCAGACAATTCAAAGACTGATAGTTTGGCAGTTCCCTAGAAAAGAAATTAAGAACTGTCACCACAAGGAGCACATACAATGGTTCATGACTTGCATTATCCATCACTGAATTGTGACTGGACTAACGGCTGTGCATTAAGAAGCTCCAAGCTGGTGTATGCAATTTGTCAATGAGGAAGGAGATATGCTTATCCCTTAGTGGAATAAGCACTGGAGTATTTTTGTGAACTGTAGCTACGTAGAAGACTTCAGTGGACTTAAGCTTTCCTTTATTTCTAGATACACTTAAAGTAAGGTACCCCGAAGCCCATTCCAGCACTGGGTACAGCAATTACCCTGTTTCTGTCAAATTCTACATTGTAATGAGTCCCGAACACTTAGCATTTCCTCCCACATTCCGTGTCTATATAACTACTCTAAAATGATACTACAGTTCTGTATGTTTGCATGAGTCTATGTATTTGTATATGTGTATATGGATATACATACCTACATACATATATTGGTTTTACTGTTCAGTGTGGGGTTTTTAATCAATCTGTAGGGATGGTTATTTCCTTCTGCTTTCTATCATTCTCTCTACTTCTAATGAAGATTTTGAGAGAAGGGAAAAGCACGCAGTTTTAAATAAAATAAGATATCCTATTATTTCACTTCTTCTGGTGTTGGATGTTGGAAATGCAATTAACCTCTTATTCTCCCATGCATGAATTGAATTCCACAGAGGTGTGTAGGTATGTGATGCATGTTTTGGGACTTCAGACAACTCCTTTTCACTGTATACTTGCAGGTAGGAAGAAGGAGAAGAAATGAAAATGTTATGTTAAAACAAGATCTTTTGATATAATAACTACGTAATTAGTAAATATTTCTGAAATTATATCAGTGGAAAAAACAAATACAACTTGAGAATTGAGAGGCAAAGGCTGGTATCCTTTTTTTAATCCATGAATTTTCTGAAGTGAAGAACCCTTTTTTGATTCCTTGCAAGATTTTGAAACGATAAATTAAGGACTCCTCTGTCTTACGTATCTCCCTAGTGTTAGTATCTATCTTTTCTCCTGAATGTAAAGGTATGAACCCAGTATTCAAAATGAATTACAGTTTTGACAACACTGCATCATATAGTGATGACTATTTTGTTATGATTTACAGAATTGTTTCTTTGTGTTTCTTGTAAAACTGTGGAAAAGGTAAACTAATTTTGTAACATTTTTTCTAATAGTTATCTTTTCTTGTGCATGCTGTCATCGGTGGTTGTCACTTATTAATACATCCATTTGCTGAACTTGAAACAGGAAAGTCTCTCATACCAGGAAAAAAAATCCAGAAAGTAAAAACCCCACCGAAGCCTTCTATTGATAGTTATAAAAATGACATACTGTTTTCCCTTTCACAACTGAAATGAAATACTGCCTCCACACTGAGACTTTGAATGCTGATCTTCAGCTGTGAGCGTTTTCCCAGCTATATTATAAACCCATGAAAGCAGGATATATAGTAAAAAGGTGGAAAGCTCTTTAATTTTCTGTCACGCAAACATTGCTGTACTAAACCACGCAGCAATATTAAATTCAGAGGTAGCTGTAACTACAGAAGATGAGAATAATACCAGTGATTTAACCTGTGTTGCGCTGTTCCCATCAAAGCTTACCAGCAGCATTTTGCTTGAGAGGCACTGGGGCAGGGGAAATAAAGAAATGGCTGCGTCCGTGGGGGTGAAAAGACCTGGTATGATGTTGTCTGCAGAGTGTTGCTCAGTGCTTGAAGTGGAACGCAGCTAGGTGATGTGTCCAATCCCTTTTTCCTTTAAGAAATGATCGAGTGTCTGAGACGGATGTCCAAGGAGACCTGCTGTCTGCGCCAAGTTTCTGCAGGTGCCGGGGAGCAGGCTGGGGCGAAGGCTGAGCTCCCAGGGTAGCTCACCAACAGCTGGGTGACAAGAACTTTTGGCATCCGCAATATGCAGTAGCAGAGTCCCATAATTTAGCTACACGTAGTGTGAAGAGGTACTTTTTTTTGCTTGTTTTGAACCAGACACCTGCTGATTTTCTTTCATTTTTCGTCTCTTTTGTATCCAGGTCTTGTGCTAAGAGAGACACTGAAAAATTGTTCTCTGTTCATCTTCTCTAAAGACTCATGATTTAGTACACCTCAGTTATGTTCAGCTGCAGTCTCTCCTTTTCCAGGTAACTTAAGTTCATACAGAATGTCCTGCTGGGTCAGACCAATGGTGCATCCAGACCAGGATTATTTCTCCAGCAAATGGCAACAGGAGATGTTAGTCAGGGCACATGAGCCTGGTCGCTTTCGGTCATTTTCTCATCTTCCCCCAGCATCTGCAGTTACTGTATTAAAAATGCTAGAGGTTACATTCTGGCCCTATTCCTTTTAGTATCTGTTTATAGATCTGTTGTCCATGATTTTGTCTAAACCTATTTTAAACCGGCTGATAAACATCTGCCTCCATAACCTCCTTGGGCAGCAGGATCTAGAAACTGTTAGCCCACTGGCTGAAGAAATGCTTTCTTACTGTCTTTGAAACCAATTGGGCGTTATATACCCCGAGTTGTTGTGTTGCAAGATTTGGTAAATAACTTCCTTACGCAGCTCGTTCACCCCCTTCATGCTTTTCAAGCCTCAGTCCTACCTGTCCTATCTCCCCTGAGCCTTCTCTAAAAACTGAAGCATCCCAGCTCTTTCAGGCTCTGCTCGTAAGGCAACAGCTCTAGCCCTTTGATTGTTTCCAGTTGCTCTTTTCTAACTCCACTGCATCCTCCTGGAGACCAGAACTGCATGCAGCCCTTCAGGTATGGACACACCGCAGGCTCCTGTAGCAGCAAGGCAAACCTCTGATTTGCTCCCAGCACACGTGGGGTGACCAACATTGGGTCAGTTCTTTTTGTTCACCCGGCACATTGAAATGATGGTTTTGGAGAGCTGTCAGCGATGGTGCCAGGACCTTTTCCTGGACTTGCACCTGCCTATTTGGTCCTCAGATCCTCTCAGGCATGGTTTAGATGATAAGGCCCTTGATATGTAGTTTTATGTAGTGCTGTGCTCCTTGCTTGGTTGCGTGCATTCCCTGGGCAATCTCTTCCCCCTTGTCCAGGTTCAGACGACCTAACTTGTGTGCTCATTCACACTCCCCTCACCTTACCTTGAAGACTCTTCTTGAGTCATTCTTTATATAGAAGCCATTTCTCCCTAGCTTTCAATTATTGCTGTTGTCCTTGCTTTTCCTGCCATATCTTTTTAGTGATAGGGGAAGTAGAACAGTCCACAATATTCAAAGTATGAACATCTGAAGACTTTAAATAATACCATAATGATATTTTGTATGGTGCTCTCTATTTCTGTCATAGTAATGGCCAGCATTTGATTTGCTTTTTGACAGCTTCTAAGATGGAGTTGATATTTTCATAGACCTTTTATAACTCCAAGATCTCTTTCCTGAGTGGTAATAACTAGTTCAGAGCCCATGCCGAGTACGTAAAGTTGAGATTTCTTTTTCTCCACATATTCTCGATATTGAATTTCATCTGTCTTTTTTATCGCCTAGTTGACACCCTGAGACTCTTCTGCATCTCTCTGCAGCCAACTTTCATTTTTATTTCCCTGAATACCTTAGGACTATTAGGAAACTTGAAAGTTGCCTCCTTTTTTTAGATCCGTGTAATGGTATAAATGTACTTTATAAGTTGACCAGCCCCTGGCACTGATCTCTGTGAAACTTGGCTGGTGACATACGCTTTTTAGAATGCTGAATGCTTTTGTCATTTTTTTCCCTTTTGTCTTTTAATGATTTTTTTGATTGTGAGAGAAAGTGGATCTCTTATCCCATGACATCTTTGTTTTGTTAAGGCCTTTAATGAGGAACAGCATTGAAAATGTTTTAAATTGTATAAATTAGGTTTCTTCTGACTTTGTGCTCACTGACTCCTTCAAAGAACCCTACCAGATACGTGAAGTGTGGTTTCTGTAAAATCCATTTCCCCACTACTTCGTATCTGTGTCTGTTAATTCTATTCTTATTATAATTTTTGAAAATTAGACTGGTACCATGATCAGACATACTGGGTTTTAGTTCCAGAAGAGGTTGTTTATTTTTGAATGGCTTTGCATTTGGCACCTTTCATCCAGCTGATGTTGAAACAGTTTTACATAGTAGCTGAAGTGCTTATTGTGGGTTTTGATGTATTTTGTACTTGAAATATGTTTCATCATAAAACCATTCAAGTCTGTATGTTTTGGATTAAAAAATATTTCTTCCAGTTGTATTGGTAGCCTTGGTAGGCTTTGATACATCTATATTCTGGTCAAGAATATCCTTATGAGAAGATCAATATGGGTATATTTGTCAAACTGGGAAAAAAGTCACTGGAATGATTGCAGAGTGACATAGTACTTTAATGTGAAAAATTTTTCTTTTTTTTAGAAAGAAGAAAAGAAGTCACTACTTGTGCAGCACTGGTAATGAATAAATAAGGTGTTTAAACACAGGCCATTTGAATTGTTTGACAGTGGCCGGAACTACTGGCTTGAGCTGGTGGTTCTCATCCAGGGTCTGTGGAAGACCTGTGCCTTTCAGGAGAGGCACGTATAGGCAAATTACCGTGAAGCACTTAAAATAGTATTAGATAAATTAAGTTCAGGCATCTATAGCTCTCATAAAAAGTCTACAGAGGTTGTAACCAATACTTTGCTCTCCAAATCCCTGTGCTGTTGTTGTCTTCTATGTGGGACATGTTGCTCTGTCTTCCATGGATTGATTAATTTTAGATAATTTTAAATTTAGCCCACTTTCTCCAATGTTAATATACCAACTAGTTTTACTTACATAACGTGCGTAATCCATGATTTATTACATAAAAGTAGTTTAAGGTGTATTTTGCTCATATGAAAATAGGCACTCGGGCTGTATGCAAGAGGATCTATAACAGAAAAGACTGCCAAAAATTTCTGGTTTTCATATTAATAATAAAGCTACCCCAGTTCTGATCTAAATTACATTTTTAAACTTACATGAAATGTTTTTAGAGGAAGCAATTGTTTACACACAGCATACAATCCCTTTGGACTTTTGTCAACCCTTAGGTCTAATCACATAAGCATTTGTATACATATTGCATAAGCAACTAACGTGCTCAAATCCCCCCCCAACCAACCCATAATTTAAGGTGCACCGATGAAATTAAATGTATTAAAACAATTAAGATTGAAATAATTCCTTAGAGAATAGACTTTTTAAGGTTTTGAAACTCCTTAGTTTAACCTCCTCCATGTCGTTATAATAATTAGGTGACATTTGATTGATGTTGCTTATCATTACTGATTAAAAAAATAACTGTTTACTAATTTTTCCCATCGCCTGTTCTTCTTCTGTCTTACAGAACGCCACTGAATTCAGTGAATTTTACTCATCTCATTGCCATCAGAGTGTATATCTTCACTGGAATATATTTAGTAAGATAAAAATCATCAGGCAGCATGAAGGTGCACTATATGGTTCTTCCCTTATAACTTTCAGTCTGTTGTCTTTCCTATGTTCAGTTCAGATTCATAGGTAACATCAGTTGGCATAGGTTCACTGCAACTAGACAAATTAGTGAGTAGCAGCCTGTACTGACTTCCTAGTCTTCTAAAAAGTGCATCCCTTCAAGTGGTATGTATATGTGTCTCCAGAAGAGCTACGTGGATATTAACATAATTTATGCAGTGATAATGACGCTTACAAATTTCAGTCTGTAGGTCACTTGAAGTCCTGAACCCATCATTTTGATCTCCTTTCCCATACTCTGACTACTAATTTATTAGCCACAGAGCTATTTTGAAAAGCCACTCTGTACTTACCTCTGAAATAAGTTACCTTTTTAAGATTTATTTTTTTTAGTGAGTTTGCCATTTTGTTGTTTTGCTGAATAGGATGGGTAACTTGCCCAATAAAAAGTAATGAAGTTGTAGGAAAAGTAAATTTTTCATTTTATTCTCTACTAGATGGGAGAAAATTGTCCATGCTTTCCACTTAAAGGTCAAGCACTATCTAAACTACTTGACAAAGCCTGTTATTTAACCAAAGCACTTTAGTTCACCAGTGTAATTCATCAGGAGCTGAGTATCACATATTTTGGGTGATAAGAAGATGGACTTTCCTACTTTATGGAAAACATTACAGATAGATAGATAGATAGATATGCCAGTCTTTTGAAAGGACACAGAACACCTGCTGTTGCCAAAATGGAAATGAAGTGCACCTCTTGTATTTAGCAGTAGATATAAAGATGAAATGATAGGAAGGAGGAAGGACTTTAAATGCAGAAAAAAGAAGACTTTTTTTCAGGTTTTGGATTAGTATTTTTCCCTGATATGTTAGAATTACTAATTAAACACTGCACTAAGGAAATATACTAGTAGATCATTAGTGTTACTGTTCTAATCACATTAAAATATTGTGCGTAGTCTGCATATTAAATGTGTAATCTCCTTAATCTTATAATGCTGTGGATCCTATGTATTTGAATTTACCTGAGATTGGACTAATTTCTTTTGGGCCTAATGGATAATTTGTTTTTTGGACACGTGCTTCTAACCCTGGCAGAATACAAGAGAGAAAAACATCAAGACGATTAAATTTAGGAAGGAATTTCCCAATTGAACCAGACTCTGTCATAGGACAATAATATTGAACACTTTTTCAAAAATTATTTATATTTCTATGGAGTCAATTACCTCTTTTTAGTGGAAGAAATTTCCTAGTGATACTATTAGTACGAATTTACAGGCAGTTGCTTGTAAGGCAGTCTCATCCTGACTTTGCGCCCTCCTGATCAGTGTTGGCCAGTTTGGCAAGGAATTGGTTTGCAGCACTAGCGGTATCCAGTGTGTCTTTTGCTTTAAGTAAAATTTCCTTTGGTTTTATTTTCTGTGGGTTTATTTTTACATTCCCTGAACACATTTTTGTGTTTAGTGTCCTATTTTTTAATCGTAGTTCACTTGCAGTAACATCATTTTGCAATCATCTTGACATTTGTAATGTCAGCTCTGCAGACTTGCATTAACCTCATTTTGCCATCATCTTGATGTACTAACCTGCATATAGACCCGCACAAAAATAATTTAACATTCATCCTAGTGTGTGCAGTAATGTCTCATTAGACTTGAACTAACAGAATTTTGTCATCATAATTTGCTGTCATAATAACCCAGTCTTCACAGATTTAATGTGACAGTCTTTTGCCACTGTAACTAAGGCTTTGAGCAATTGTCATCCAGGGGGACTTAAGGTGAAATCAATGTAATTAAAACAAAGACCCTTAATAGTACTATACTTTAAGCAGTTTGTCATATATCTTAAACAATAATTAATCATGTTAGTGTTTAGCACTTATTTAGCTTGTAGGTGTTCATTTTCTACGTGGGAAAGAAACAAACATAAGTTGAACCATGAGTGACTGGCAGATCTGATAATAGAATTTAGGTCTCCAGATTGTCAGTGTACTCCTGTATCCAGTGGGCTGCTCTCCTTTCACAGCACAATTAATTTTGTTTATGAGATGAATACAAACTTGAACTGTATGTGACAGGTCGTATTAACTAGTCTGTAATTCTTGCTTCAGAGAGTTACAGAAATATAGAGGTGAGAGGGATTAGATTTCTTGGACTGCAAGGGTTGAGATAGATCAAATACACTTTGCTATCCTTGAAAGAATTTGTTAAATTTTTCCTTACAAGTTTCTACTTACAAGGGTTTGACGACCTCTGGGTGTATATGTTTTCATACATGTAAGTAACCTGGTACTCACAGTTTTCACCTAATACCAAATCTAAGTTGACTTTACCCAAATGATGTCCCTCTCCTCAGCATACCTGAAAAATAATCTCCCATAAGAGTCTCCCGTAACATCCTCATATGCAAGCTTAGGAAGTGTGGGTTAGATGAGTGGACAGTGAGGTGGATTGAGAACTGGCTGAATGGCAGAGCTCAGAGGGTTGCGATCAGCAGTGTGGAGCCTAGTTGGAGGCCTGTAACTAGCGGTGTTCCCCAGGGGTCAGTACTGGGTCCAGTCTTGTTCAACATGTTCATCACCAGCCTGGATGAGGGGACAGAGGTCCCTTAGCAAGTTTGCTGATGACACAAAACTGGAAGGAGTAGCTGGCACACCAGAAGGCTGTGCTGCCATTCAGCGAGACCTGGACAGGCTGGAGAGTTGGACGGAGAGGAACTTAATGAAATTCAACAAGGGTAAGTGTAGGGTCCTGCACCTAGAGAGGAATAACCCCATGCACCAGTACAGGTTAGGCGCTGACCTGCTAGAAAGCAGCTCTGCAGAGAGAGACCTGGCAGTCTTGGTGGACAACAAGTTGACCATAAGCCAGCAATGTGCCCTGGTGGCCAAAAAGGCCAGTGTTATCTTGGGGTTCATTAAAAAGACCGTGGCCAGCAGGACGAGGGAGGTCATCCTTCCCCTCTACTCTGCCCTGGTGAGGCTGCATCTGGAGTACTGTGTCCAGTTCTGGGCTCCCCAGCTCAATACAGACAAGGAACTACTGGAGAGAGTCCAGCGGAGAGCTATGAAGATGATCAAGGGACTGGAGCATCTCTCTTGTGAGGAAAGGCTGAGACACCTGGGTTTGTTTCGCCTGGAGAAGACTGAGAGAGGATCTCATCAACGCTTATAAATATCTAAAGTATCAAGAGGATGGGGCCAGACTTTTTCAGTGGATCCCAGTGACAGGACAGGGGGCAATGGGCACAAACTGGAACACAGCAAATTCCATCTCAACATGAGGAAAAACTTATTTTCTTTGAGGGTGGCAGAGCACTGGAACAGGCTGCCCAGAGAGGTTGTGGAGTCTCCTTCTCTGGAGATACTCAAAACCCACCTGGATGCATTCCTGTCCAGCCTGCTCTAGGTGAACCTACTTTGGCAGGGGGGTTGGACTAGATGATCTCCAAAGGTCCCTTCCAACCCCTACTATTCTGTGATTCTGTGGTAATAGAGCGTTGTCATGTTTAGGTGCTGAAAGGCAGCAGCTATGTACTCCTTTGCCTTTCCTGTCCAGACTAAACACGTGATGTTCCCTCAGTCTTTCTTCACAAAGAAAACTGGCTGTTTTGATATTTACGATGCTGAGTGCTTTCCAATTTGTCTGTGGCTTTCATAAAGTGTGGTGTCAAAACTGGACACAGCTGAAACATTGACTAGAGCAGAGTAAAGCTAAGGGAGTATCTGATGGGATGACTGGAATACTGCGTAGGCGGCTGGCCGCTTGAGTTGTGTTTCCCTAAAGAAATCTGTGTTTATGTTAGCAGCTAACACATTTGCTATGCAAAATGACCTTGAATTGTCTTTGGAAGAGCTGATGCAGCCTGCCTGCAGACCTAGGTGAATTCTCTGTCTCGTACGTATGGATTGTTGACTCTGATTCACAATTACCTCTTAGTTCCTTATCGATATTCTTTGCAATCAGCTTGGCATTTTTCCTGTGCTCCTTACATATTGTATTTGCTTTTGTTTTTTAAATACCTGCTTCTCTTCTAGGCTAAATTTGTTTTTGTTTGCAGTTGCATGTTTTTAACCAGAGGAACTTCTTTTCTTTGTAATGACATGTAGGCACCTAGACACTGTTTTCAAACATCTTCCAATTATCATTCCCATTTCTTTGTTTAACTACTTTCTCCTTACTGAGAAGCGTTTATAATTGTTTTCAACTTTTTGAGATTGGGGCCTCTTAAAAGATGTATAGATGTGCACACGCATATGTTACCATCGCCAGCACTTGCTTGTGCATGCACTCAGTCTATCAGTGACATACATGCATGTGAATATGCACGTGTGCATAAAAATGGCTTAGTCTTTAACTATTTGCATGTGATGCAAGTAATCAAGATTTGAGGAACTTCTCATTTTGGAGCCTGGGATCAGTTCCTCTATAATGTCGATGATGACACTGAACGTAGCCTTCCCTTGAGTGAATCACAATGGCTTTCAGGATTGGGTAAATTCCAGATGTGTTTTGGACCCACCCTGGTAACGTAACTGCACCAGAGGGATTTCTGTCGAACTGGGGGACCTCACTTGATGTGCTGTGTCTCACTTCTGGTCTGTGTGCCTGGATTTACTTCCTGTGGATGTTGAGAAGATGGGGAGAAGAGGGCCAGTTTGATCTTGGCCTTTCATGGTCTGGACATGCAACCAAGGGTGAGCCAACAAAAGGGAAAGCCAGAGCCAGGCAGTCCCTTCTCCCCCCAGCCCCCCACCCCAAGGGTAGTTTGAGGTAGGAGCCTATTTTAGATACTCAGATACTCTCCGGCGGAGGATCCTCTCTGTAGGTTACGTGGGATACTTATGGGAATTGGACTAAGTTACACGCCTAAATCTAGAGAAGGAAATATTGGTTAATAAGATGTTCTCCCTTCTGGTCATCTGAGCCTCTCTGGAGAGATTAAGACCAGATATTTTATAGGCATAAATGAGTAATTCTAATTCTTCTTTATTACTTGGACTCCTACCATGTATATATCAGTAATTAAAATCTTTGTCCTCTTCTCTTCTTTGTACTCTTAATATTAGTTTTTATATAATTTGCTATCCTTTCTTACACTTGCCTTTTGATGGCTCAGTATATCTTCTGAGTAGTCTGGTCCAACTGACTCCAGTTAAGATTGATTTCATTTCTGCTGAGGTGAAAGTTTCTGAAAGTTGGAGAATTGACAGGGTTTGTGAATAAAGATCTGCAAAGCATGAACATTATGCATATGGGAAATGGAAGCAGCAAATACTGCCCTGCTACATCTGCTTGGGACCTTGCCCCAAAGAGAGTTAAAGGTAAAAAGGACTGGTTGTTCTTTAGCTGAAGCTTTCCAAAACAGATAGTGATTACCGCTTGCTTTCTGAGTGTTACTTGTTATGTCAAACTAGTAAGAAATGAGCCCAGCCCTTCTTTGTGCTAAATGCTCTCCAAAAAAGAGTAACCCCTATTTGGCAGCGACTACAGCATGAAGGAGATAGCTTGCATGGGGAGAGCACAAACATGGTAATGAACTAATATGCTGTTTCATATACTAGAGCATGTTTTCAAACAGAAGTGTTTCATCATATAGAAATACATGGAATGGAAAGTGGATGGTTTTTTAACAGCCCCTTGCATATGAGAGGGATTTGGCTTAATCGTTATATTGACGGCTGATTTTCTGACTCTAAACTTATATCTTCCACTCTGGAATCCAAAACCTACTACTTCCTTCAGAATTTAAAGCAAGTAATTTCTTTTTTGTGTCTGTTACTTTCTGGTCTGTAGATCACATAAGCATACAGAGAAAAAAATGCAAACAAAAGAAACCCTTGCAACCTGTACCAAAAACCTCTATAATGTATTCCTTTTTGAAGTAAAAATAGGCTAAGAAACAAATGAAAGAAGTTCTTCAGTGGCTCGCATTGGAAAGATTTGCTTTCTTCTTTTTTTCTTTTTCTTTCTTGCTGATTTCACAGGAAAATCAAAAGCTGTCTGTTTACTTCTGTTGTGATAAAGCTGTCGAAGATTTGTTTTTCCTCTGTTGCTGTCACGCAAGTGGTTTGGTTTGGGTTTTTTTTTTCATAACAGGAAGTGAGTAATAAAAAGACTCAGAGACAATATACCACCAGGGCAAAACCCCACGCTGCGCATTAGTGCTTAAAAGATTCCTATCCCAGTTCTTCCTTCTCATCAGTCCCATAGTCCCTGGAGCTCAACACTTCTTCCCACACAGATAGATGTGATAGATTTGCAAATACTGGCAAGAGCACAGAGACATCTTGTTATGAGCCTAATGGTTGAACTGAGCGACAGAATTGGATTGCCTTTATTTTTTTTAAGTCAGCGTTAGCAGGGAGTTAAAAACAGGGTGGAATAAAGGTTGAAATGTTTCCTGAAATTATAATCAAAATATCATCTGTCTTAAGTTTATGTTATAAGCGCTCTGCCTGATGTTGAGTTGTACTGGCAAACAACTTGTGCCACTGGGATGTTTAAAAACTCATAAGAGGTTTGTAAATCAGTTCTGCGCGGCATGCTACCTATTTGTTATTTCCTTGTTTTATCCGTTAGCGAGAAAGGAGACGCTGTCTGTGATAGATGATATAAATGGCAATATGGTGTTCTTTTGTTGGGGGTTTGTTTTGTGCTTGCTTCATAGAAAATTACAGTGAGATGGAAGATTAGTTACTCTGCGGAGGTTGTTAACATGATGTTCTCATTTGATTTATTTATGTTGAATTGGGGACCTCTCCTCCCATATAAATTATTCTGGCTACTGTAATATTTTTTTTCTATGTCGAAACCATAATTTTCCAATTGTGTCTTCCCCCCCCCCCAAAAGAGAAGTCCTGAATTTCAATGTAGCCCTTTAATATGGTACAGGAGAGAAAGAGTTAGAGATCTGAGAACTTGGTTCCCATGTCCAGTCTAAGGATTGACTGTTATCTTCAAGTCCGAACCTCCGTCTGGTTTAGCTTGCTGAGACAATAAACTTGACTGCCAAATTTGCATGTTGAAATCCATTTCTTTTCTAAGGTCACACTGACGTATGCTGAACCCAATCTCCGAAATGGTCCCTGAACAGGCAGTTTATTGTTGGGCCTTGTTTTCAGATTGCTACTGGCCTCTTCGGCATTTTCTCCAACTCTGCATTACTGTCACGCTCATACCATTAGAAAGGAGATATTTTCAACTTTATCAATACTCGGGTTTTGAAAGGAATTCTCAAGCAGGAAAATAAACGGCCTCTGTGTAAAGTATTTTTTAATGGGTGGCTGAAAATCACCCTAACCGTTACTGTGAGGAAGACAATTTTCTTCCATTTAACCCATTACTGATTGTGAAAGAGGAGGGCGACGTTAAACTAGAGCCGCCAGCAGTCATTAAAAAAATAATAAAATACATTTTTGTCATTCTAAATTTTCTACATTTTTCAATCTCTGTGTGACTTTGAAGCTTACTCCTTTCCCCTCATCTAGCACAGGCGCTGTAGTCTCAGAGCACCGAGCAGCACTGCTGCAGGTCAGAGCCTGCTACTTGCAGCATCTAGAAGGAAGAGTGAGGCAGGTGGCCTCTGACTACCAGCATTTATTTAGTATACATTAATTACTTGTCATAGGTCTACTAGAGGCTGTGACTTGCTCTCTGTTGCTGAAGAGAGCAAGAGCTTTTAAATGCTGGTTCAGACAAAAAAGCACAAACCTATAAATGAGCAAACCTGGTGTGTCAAAATGATAAACCTGTTCCAGGTTATACGTGCAATATAAATGTACACTATGCTGTCCAGTAGGGACTGACAGCTGCATATGAAACCTCTTTTCAGTAGAGTTGATGTTTCTCAGTGTTAACCAATTACAGCATTCATAGCTGCTGAAAATGCTATTCAAGTTTTAAGAGCCTCTCAATTTTCTTTATACCCCCTCTAACCAAAAATGAAAAAAAAAAACCACCACAAAACCTAAACATCTGAAACCAACCTAAAAACCCAGTAGATTTGAACACTTCCTTTTGTTTTTTCTCTCTATGGCCCAGCAAATCTTGACTCTTTAACCATTGACTGGAGGAATTTCAATAGGAGGAAGGGAAAATCTTTCTAGGCTGAAGGTTTCTGCACTCTTGTGAATGGACCAAGGGCTCTCTTGATACACAAGAGTTTTGAACTCCCCCAGCAAGAAGAGAGGAAGCAAATCTGGTTTTCCTGCATCTGGAGGATTGTTTCATTTGTAAGCCATTGTAAATATTACCACCAGACATTTCTTTGAGCCATATTTTAGAAGAAAGTATTGAGTAGCATTGCATTTCTTGCCAAGCCTGATCCGGGTATTCTCCGATGGTCTCAAAGACATTGTCAGAGAGGATGAATAAACCACGTGAATGTTGTGGATTATGACTGGAGTTAGGTGTAAAACAGGCTGCAGAGCTCTGTCAAGATGATGGCCCTCTGGTCATATTCAGAAACAGAGATTTAGGCACCTGGAAAGTTTTGAAGAAAAACTTTAAGTCACCTTGAAATGAATAGAAGCCAGGAGGATCGCAGTTCTTGGCTTTAGACACCTACCTTCAAGATAACTTTCCCTTGTAGTCAGTAAGTACATTACTGGGCCTCAGTTATTGACAGCATCTGCTGTCAAGGGTGACCTTAAATATTTTAAAACAGAACTTTTGCACAATAAGCAGTTCCTTTCCTGAGTTTGTTCAGTCTCCTTCTCCCTCAAATAATCAAAATGCTGCTGCTGTCACAGCGTGCTCTGCTCTGCTTCAGATTATTTTCTACATCAGTTCATGACTTGCAGTTCCTGTGGGCTGCAAATTAATCCTTAGGAGTCTTTTGGCGTGTACTGTACATTCGGGTTCTCCGGGGTATTAATTTGACTATCAGTGTAGGAAATGCTAGTGGCTGTAAGGGTATATTATGCACTTCATTTTTTTGTGTTTATTTTTCTGTATAATCCAGGAATTTACTTATAAACTTGTAATCACCATGACTAGGCACTTTAACCTTTAAAACTGAAAAATAACATTTTTCAGTTTTTAGCGACAGATTTAAAAAAAATAAAAGAATGAACAATGTAAGAGTGTTTTTTTCAAATGAAGCTATGAGTTAATAACGTGATCCTTGATGGTCTATGTGTAAAGGCCATATATACTGTACAAAGTATATACTGTAGAAAGCAGCCTTATAAAAATGCGGGTTTGGGTGGAGGATGTCACAGTCCTGTTCCCAAGTAGTATGTGGACGCCTGCTTTTCCTTCCCTGATAAACTGAGGAGGTCTGGGACTGAGTTCAAGGGGAGAGCGTGAGCCCAGGCTTGGGACCAGCAGTTTCGGGGATTTGGGAGTGAAGGGATGTTCCCGCTGTTAGCAAGAGGCAGTGGCGGGCAGCTCGTGTACTGTCCTGCCTCTGCTTTTTCTGCGGGGTGTTTCTGGGCTGTGTATAGCAGCAGCAGCACCACGTGCTTTTGTTGGGAGTGGAAAGGTCAATTGTAAGTCAATAGCTTTTTTTTTTTTTTTTTAAAGCAGCTATTGCTGCTTTATCACAACCCGTGTTTGTATTTACACACTGAGTTTGGTGACAGCACTATTTTGGGGTTTGTTTATTTTTTTCCCCTGATTGGGAGAGAGCTTGTGATCCCAAAAGTCTAGGCTGGGAGAGAAGGGCCGAATACAGAAGGGTTACCGCTCCTGTCCCAAAAGGGGAGGATCCTATCTGGGGATGGGCTGGGGTCATTTGCTGGGGAGGGGGAAAATCTGTTTCATGTGTCTCTCAGGGGAACTGCACAATGGGAGAAGTAAATATCTTCACCCTGCTCTGTAGCACTGAATGTTCCTTGGAAAGATGTAACGCATAATTAAAATCCATTGCACATGCCACCCTGGAAGCAGAGCCTTATATGTCGAGAGCATGGGCTGTCCTATTATGGGAAATCAACTTTGTTTTGAGGGAAGCACAGAGCATTGCTTCTGCGCAGGTCCTGGAATTTGAAACATTTAGGGGCCTCCAAAGAGCACTGGCATTAGTTACCATGCCGGCTGGGTGGAAGTGAGGATCCCTGCCTCTCCCTGCCTGGGACGCAGACCCTGCCGGCAGCCAGCCCGAAGCTGCATCCCACCGGGGTGCTTTCGGCGCTCTCCTCCGCAGAGCTGCTGTGGCTTGTGCGGGGACACATCTGTCGTTATGCAGGGACAAGCCTAATTCAGCAAAAGCTACTGGAGCAGCAAAGTTGGAATATACTTTGCCAAGAAATATTTGCTGTTGTTCTCCTTTTCCTCTTTTTTGTGGAGAGATTTCATGTCTGCTCACATGCTTTGGTATGAGGAAGTGGAAGATGATTGTAAGTATGAACAGACTGACATAATTTATCACAATATTCACTTTGACAGAGCAGTGTAGTGCTACGCAGCCCACTAACAGCATGCATTTTTAAATGTTTACTTTCCAAGTCTAAAGAAGGAGAGCGCCAGGGGGTAAAAAGAAAGAGAATTTTTTTGCCTCTGTTAGGGGGGTAATATCCTGCACGTTATATTGTGCTCCAGTACTCCAGAAACAGTACCTAGCTCTCCTTTGAATAAAAAGAATCAATTTCTTCCTGGGGTTCACCACTTATTAAAGCATGGGGTTGAAAAAGAAAGAATTGAGAAGACAGACCAATACATTTGAAAAACAATTGTGTCATTCTTCTAATAATTTGCCAACACATCAAAGGATTAATCAGTTGCTTAGAACTTTAATGACATAGGCAGTTGTACTGCCTAATATTAACTTACAGAGTAAGAGACCTCTTCTCTGGCCACTAAACTGTTTGGTAACAACCGAATGAAGGGGGTGTCAGTTTTGCTCAAAGTGAGCAGCAGCTGAGCTCTCCCATGCGCTTCCCAGAAAAGAACAGGCATGTTTTCCAGACTTGTGCTTGTTTGTTAGTTTAAAGCTATCCTTTCTGTGCAATAAGAAGAAAAACAGAGGATGCCAAGAGTAAGAGACTGAAGAGAGCCAAGAATGAAAGAATGACAGAGTGTTTAAAAATCCATCTACCATGCTCCCAGATGATCTTTCTTCCTTCTCCCCCACCCAGGCTCCCAAAACTGCTGGGGAAAAAAAAAGTGTCTGAATTGTTCAGACTTAACCTATGGTCCATGCCCCCTGTTTTATAATCTATTTTGACTCTTCCACTTTCAGCTTAGTCCTGTGCATGTATAATAATAGAATTCCTGGTTTTGTCTGTTTTTTTTGATCATAAAAGCCATGGGAATATTCCATATACAGTGTCATTTTCCCCCATAAGATATAATGGACTCTATGGTCACTAATTTCTGATTAAGCTTCCTGAAAATAATGTTAGTTTTTTTACATTTGATAGGAAAGAATATTAAAACAGAAAATTTCACGGTGCAGTTGTGGTCTTATGCCGCAGTTTGCTTTCATTTGTTTCAGAAAGAACTCAAATTGTGTTTTCTAGTGCAGTAAATTAGACTTAAATCAGCTATGAATTTTCCAGACAGTTTTGTACTGCTAGGAGAGGTCCTGTAGTGATAGGATCCTTTACTTACTGGACACAGTCTGAGAGTTCAAGAAGGGATAGAATAAGGAGATGATCATAATCACATATTAAATAATTAGGAGACAGATTGCTTCACTTCTGAAAATATTGGGGATGTGATTGGGAAGAAGAGTCATGGATTTCTCTTAAGGGGTTTTACTCCTTGTTGGCAAGAGGAAGATGACACGCTCAAGAGCAAACTATGTAGTGCCCAACCTTTTCCACCAGTCCTCTTTGGAAAGGAATAAGGAGGATATGCTGTCTTCATTTTTCTATGGACTCCCTTTCCAAGGGGGTCACAATATCAGCCCAGACTGCTCGTCCTCAGCCTTGAAGAGGAGACGGTGCTGCAAGGAAAGCCAGGCAGGTGCTTGCTAAGTAAGGGGAAAAGATCTTTGCTGCCTAGCTCAGAAGTTATAATTGCACTCTGAAGATGTAGTAGGTGAAGGAAAGAAAAAAATAGCTGCGTTAGAGCTTTTGAAAAATATGAATAGAAAAACAGAGTTGCATCAAGCAGATGAATAGTATTCATGACAAGAGCCATTAAATCACTTGCTAAATTATGTCACGTAACTGTGTTCATATCTAAAATGAAAGGGAGCTATCCTAGCACTTCTTGGGAATTATTTAGCTGAATTGATTTCTTCACCTGTATCCTCGCTCTTTTAAAGGGCATGGCATTTTTTCTCGATATAATTTTGTATAATATTGTTAAGTTTTTTTATAGTTGTATTTCAATAAAAAAGTAAAAAGCCGTATCTGCACTTTGTGACCAAGTGTGTCCAAAATAACACTCTCAAATTTATCCCCAGCCTTCATTCAGGACATGTCACTTCTACTTGTTGCCTGTGATTGCTTTGCATCTTTCTCTATATTGGATGAAAACTTTTTGCTAGAGGTGACAGCAGTTGCTTACACCTCTACATTATTTTTTAATTCTATCCTTGCTATTTTCTTAAAGTCCCCTCTCCAGCCCTTCATCCCCCTCTGCATTCACATCTTCCTTTTTCTCTTCTGCTCTCTCCCATGCCATGGCAGTAAAGGTGGGTTTTCTGTTCCCTGCTTTCACTTCTGCTGAGAATGACCTTTTTGAAAACATGAAGGTATTTATTCACTGCTGAGAGCTTTCTTTCCTGAGCTATTCAGTGTTTATTTCTGCCTGAGTTAGACTGGAAACTCCTTGGGGCAGCGACTCTCTCTTCCTAGGTTTCTGCAGAGTCTTTGACAATGACACCTAAATAATAAAGCGGCGGGGAAATGAGATATCATAAATTTCATTTTGTTTTAATTAAGATGAGATTATTGTGAACTTTATCTCAGAAGCCACCCTCCCTAGGGTATTCAATATGATATGCTGTATTCCTTCTTCTAGCAGATATAATCCTCTTTCTGCGTCCTTAGTCTGACATGGAACCAAATTCTGCTTGCAGCTGCACACAGGCGTCCTCTTTCTCTGCTTGGATTTGCACAAAGTAGCAACTAAAAATAGAATTAATCATCAAACCAGAGCCACTGCAGAAAAGAAACTAATCCTGCCTGAAATTTTGTGGCCATAAGGGGTCTCTTACCAGTTATCATGGTTTTAGTGTAGTGGGGGTCCATCTAGGTTCATGCTTTAGCTCAGGTGAGAAGTGCATTTCTGAAGCGAGTTTCCAGATGTCCTTGCTCATTACCATGTATTGGTGAGCATCCCAGAGGACACGCCCCTGCATCCCTTTGGGAGGACACTGAACTCAGAGATGTGCTCTGGGTTCTGCTGATGGGCACAAACTCTCAGTGTGTGTGGGGGGCACCAGGGTCACACTGAAGCTCTTCTGAAACGAGCTTGGTGATGTTCGCACACCTTGGGGGGAGCGCTGGGTTGGCAGCGCCAGCCCCTTCACCTGACAAAGTTGCTCCTATTGGTCCGTGTGGTTTGCTGTGGCCTAAGACAATTTGGTGAGGTAGGAGAAGGGTAACAGCAAATTTCTTTGGATCTTGGATGTGAGGAAAGAACATCTCATAAAGTCACTTCCCAGCCAGTGCAGGAGGGTTCTTCATCCTGTCTGTTCCTATCTAGTGTCTGCTCCCTCGCCCCTGGTCCTGAAGCTCCCCATGGGCATCGCAGCTGGCCGTGGGTCTTTACAGGATGCTTATTGAGCAGGGGACCGCATTCAAGGAACAGTAGTCTGGCAGCATGTTAAGTACAAAACTGGTGATCCCATGACTATTAACCCACCCACTTTTAAAAATTGTTTTCAAAGGAAGAGATTCAATTATGTTACTAATAGAATACAGTTGCTGGTCAGATAGAGTTATTTATAACTGAAAAGGTACAATATTTGTAGAAAAAGGTTAACCCTTGACTAATACTGTGAAATTATTTGAGCCTCAAAATTGTCCAAGGAGTTAAACATTTTTAAATGATCGCCAGAGGGAACAGGATTAAGCTCATATATTTTTGTCATGGATTACTGTTAGACAAAATCACATTGAACGGGATTGTGAACCAAGCAGCCTTGATTTGAAAAGGCTGACTTGTTGATTTTCACAGTACATTTTCAATTAAATGTTACCCCAAAGCTTAATTATCATTTAGGAGGATAACCATTGTACTGTGTTATAGCTAACTGCTGGAAAAAGACTCCTCGATAAATTTAGCGGAACTTTATAGCATCACGTTGCTGTCAAGGAGGATGCACTTGCGATAATACCATATCGCTGTCAGGGGAAGCAGATCAGCACCGGGAATTTTAAATAATAGTGGCTTATCAAAGACTGAGCTTTGTGGAAAGCAGAAATAATGGTTAGCGGAGTGTGGCTTTGCAGAACAGCTTGCCAGCTGGGCTGCGCCAGGGAACACGCTCCTTCATCTTCCCGGAAAAACACATGTGGAGCAAAGGAGTTGTTTGTTTGGGTTCAGAGTACTTGCTGCAGAGACCAGAGACTTCCTTTCTAGGTTACTTGCCACACATGCAACAAATCCAAACATTTTTAAAGATGTGTTTTGGAGGACAGGTAGGCTTGATTTTAAGAAAGTCATAATCTTTCTTGGTTCTGGTCGCAAGTTCTATTTTTATCTTTCAGTATTATTTAGATCATGGGGCTGATAATACTTAGGAGGTCCTTTCTCTCTCCAATTCTGTATTTTCTAAATGATGCATATCTATATGATTAAATTTTTATCAGTTGCATACAGTCTAAAGGGGAAATATAGTTTATAAGTATTGCAAGCATATGTAGAAGAAATAAATAGTATTATGCGAGTAAAAGCATATATTCTTGTAATTTTGAATACGTTTGTAAAAGATAATAATTAAGATGGCACAGTTACACTTAATTTCTTTCTTAAAACATTTTTAAAGGATTATCATCCTAAACATTAAGATTAGCATAATTCTAGCCATAAAAAATTACAGTAGTAAAAGTTTCTTCATAGAAAACATTACAGAAGTATGTTAGTTCTAAGGGTAGTTTTGTTTTCTACAGTATTTTTCTATGAAGTATTCTAATGGTTTGGGGATTCCTTTTCAAAAAAAAAGCTCAAAACTCTTCAGTGTGTAGAGATGACCTAAACGGGGATGCAGAATATCACATTTTTCTTACCTTGCCTTTGCTATAAGATTTTGGAAGATCCCTGGGGACCTAGCGTGATTATGAGCACCATGGAATGAGAGAGAGAGAGTTCCAGTCAGGCTGACCAAACCCTTTTGTGCCTATTTCTTCTAACCACTTTATTCCTTTGGCTCTCAGTAAACTCTGAGAAAGTTGTGGGTCTCACCCTCCAAAAGTGTCCCAGTAAAACCAGCAAAAACCAGTATTTGATATTTTTAATGTAAACTTAGAAAGAAAACGGGCAAAAATTTGCTTGCAATGTGTGCTGGACTAGATACATGGCATTGTTCCGCTAGACATCCTTATAACCTATATTTTTTATAAAGTGTGGAAGTTGTTATCACTTGTGAAAAATCAGTTACAGTGACTGCAGGAGCATGCCTGTGAGCACAGAATGCCTGCGAAGGAGCTTCCCTGTCTGCCCCACCGGTGCTTGCTGTGTTCTAAAATTGGCGCCCACCCACGTGGCTGAGCGTCTGCACGCATGCACGCTGTTTTTTAAGTGAAATTTTAAGGGAAATTATCCGGGCTTTTAATTTTTTGTAGCACAGGGAATTGAAGGAATTTAAAGGGTGATTGGAATTTGACATTTCTGCCTTTCTATTCTGAAAGATACTTTGATTAAAGTGTTGGAAGGCTCAGCTAATGGAGGCGTTGCTGCTATTTCAGATATACAGGGTATGAGATTTGAAGGCAAGCCAAATCACAATGAGACGGAATAATGATGTCCTTGGTTTATTTTTTGTTTGGTACAGTCAGGTTTTGATTGGATTCTGAGCGAGGCAACAGTTTTCTCTCCCGGAAAGCAGTGCCAGTCCTTGGAGGCTTGCAGCCTGTTATCAAAGCAGAAGCGTTTTCTTCTGAAGGTCATGGACTTGCAGTGGAAAGGGAGGGGGAGAAAAACCAAAGGGCTGGGGGAGAAAGGGAAAGAGGAAAGAAATAAAGATTTCCTTATTGGTCCTAACCAGGTACAAGCTTCTTATAAGAAATATTTCTGCAGCAAGACCTATTACTACTTTGACCCAGCTAGCTCTCTGATGACGGCATATGTATCAAAAGATATGTGGAGAACTCTGAGGTCTCTGTCCATCTGTCCTCCCTCCCAACCCTCTTTCTGCTCTTGTCACACACGTGTACTTCAATAGCTCCTTTCACCTTGTTCTTCCATTCTTTTTTTTTTTTTTTTTAAATATATTTTAAAGTTTTTCTTTGGAAAAGGCTGCCCATGAATTATTTCTCTCTGAACAAAGCTCAGAGCTTCCCAGCTGTTGCTGAGGCGATGGAAAATTAATGCAGGCACTGTATTTTCTAAAAGGTAATAATATTACATAGTTAGCGTTATTGGAGGTGTTAAAGAGCACCTTGTGAAGTTCATGGATGATGGATGTTGTAAAAAAGCGGATAGGAGCCCTGCAACATATTCTGATGTAAATGGCTCATGCTGAAGATGGGAAGAACTGAGAAGGTCTGTGCCCATTTCTTCAATACAGAGAAAAATGCTGTTAGACATAAAGCTGTCCTGTGGCATTCTTGGGCTTGGAAACTATGAGCCAGCTCCCAGGTCCTTCCTGGCTGTCTAACCCATCCCAAAGCTGATCAGCTCATAAGAAAGGAAAACATGAGGATGGCTGTTCAGGGCCGGGGGGAGCAAGAGGGATGGGGGCACTCCTTGCTCCTGAGGGACCCCAGTGGGACTACCTTGGAGGCAGTGATCCTGCCCAGCTTAAAAGGGGCTCATTAAAACTGCCCGTCAAAACAAAGGGGAAAAGGAAACTCAGAAGGTACCAGCCTGTGGTGGACCGATGGTGAATTTGTGGACGTGATGCGTACAGCCTTACTAATTCAAATAAACTTGGTTTATTCTTTTTTTTGGTTACTTTCAGTGAAGGTTGTTAGCAGCCCAGAATGAATTAATACTTTGCACTAGATTTCAGGAGGACAAAAATATTTCTTTTATTCATTTGACTTTATTTACTGTCAACCTTCTCTTATCATGTGATTTAGTACATATTTTATGCTTATACCGTGCCCCACCCTTCCAAGCCCTGTAAATGATGCTGAAAATAGAAATCAGTTTATTTTTACACTAAATTCTAAGGCCACATTTATAAATGCTTGGTCGACTGATGGTTACTCACTCTCTAAAAATGCAGAAGTTCCAGATTAAAGTGTTTGCTCTGCTTGTATTCTGTTTACAGAGGAGAAAGTTTCAGTTGCAGTGGACGTTGAATGGAAACCAAAGGTGAAGCCAAGTAACTTTTCACAAAAAGGAATTCTTGTTTTCTCGCCAACATGAGAACAATTCCTTTTATAGTAGTCTGTAAAGGACAAGCATGTTATAGGGTTGATTCTGTCCCTTCTGTTCTTCCTAATGATTAAATGAATCAGTTCTGAAAGTTCTAACAAGGGCAAGGAGAGAAACTTAAAACTGTGAAATAAATGGTGAATTTCAGGAACAGTTATCTAACAGTAGAATGTGTAACGCTTAATGGAAAAAAAAGCTTTACAAGCATACAAAATCATCACAAATCTGAATTTTCTTTTTTTTTCCTGTCATTGTTTAAAGTTCCATGATATCTGCATACAGGGTAGCTCAGCGATACTAGTGTAGATTTAAGAGATGTTGCTTAAATCACTCCGTCTGTCTTTCCAGAGAGCATGTAAGTTGAATTTGCACTTAATTGCATCAAATTTCTCTATTAAGAGCAAAAGATATCCCCAGTGAATTGGCATTTCTGACCTGATTACCTGATTGATGTAAAGCTTTAGAGAGTGTAAGTTGGGGCATATTTTTGCCTTGGGAAAGGAAATCTATTGGATTATGTTCTCCATCTCTATTTCCTGTTCAAAACAAGGCATGTCTATTCAGAATCAATTCAGAAATTACTGCTATTTTTAGCACAGTTACTAACTAAATAGTGTTTTTCAACTGTTACAGCTAAAAACCATAATTGGAAACATTTTATGTTTTCAAACAAACTGAATGACGGCAAACATTCACCCTTTCGTCTTGTAAGGACAAGCCTATATTTCTTAGGGAATAGCGGCTGAATTGTGAAGCCTGAACTCTTTCTGCTGATAGCTGTTGTCAGCTCCCTTATTTGCTCCTTAGTCCTTTTGCCACTTTCCCCTTTCTCTGAGTCATGCACATCCATTGCTGTACTGTTTTAGCTGCTTTAAATAAGCCCTTTCCTCTTCCAAGAAGGCTTGCTAATTTTTGCATATTATCTTAAGCTGACTTAACAGTCGTTTTGCCAAGTCTTCCCAGCTGCTGCTACTGCTGAATTGATTCATTTTGCTCTTGACGTGTTGCAGGCAAATGTGAAGCAAAGTTTACTTGACCAGTAATGCTTCTCTTAACTAAAAGGAGGACGTTCAAATGAGGACTTGTTCCATGTGGCCAGATTTTTTTCCCTGAATCTACCTACTGTAGACACAAAAGTTTATTGCTTCTAATCTGGGAAATTCTTATCTAGAAAGTGAAAAATGTCTTAGCCCTAAATAGTAACCAAGGAATCCATTTTTTCCTGTTGTAATAAGTCAGTCTGTGGAAGGTTTTTTTTTGACGGACTATGAGCTCCTAAGAGGTGTTATGTCTGTCTTGGAGTGCTTCCAGAAACTGTTGCTCAGCCTATAAACTGATGAAATTTCACAGACTCACAGACCAGCTGAGGCTGGAAAGCACCTCTGGAGATCATCTACTCTAATTCCCTGCTCAGAGCAGGGTCAGGGAGAGCAGGTTGCTCAGGGCAATGTCGACTTGGGTTTTAAATATCTCCAAGGATGGAGACTCTACAGCCTCTCTGGACAGTCTATTCCAGCATCTGACCATCTTCACAGTAATTTTTTTTCTTTACATCTCTATGGTATTTCCTACATTTCAATTTATGCCCATCATTTCTCATCCTGTCAGTGGACACCAAATAGAAGAGCCTGGCTCTGTCTTCTCTGCTCCCTCCATCAAGTATTTATAGTTATTGATAAGATTCCCCTGAGCCTTCCCAGCTCCTGGCTGAGCAGTCCCAGCTCTCTCAACCTTTCCTCATCTGAAAGATGGTCCAATCATTTAATTGTTTTTGTGACCCTTTGATGGCCTTGATGTCTCTCTCGTACTGGGGAGCCCAGCACTGGACTCAGCACTCCAGCTTTTTCTGACCAGAGTTCAGCAGAGAGGAAGCATCACCTCCTTTGACCTGCTGGTGACACTCTGCCTAATGCAGCCCAAGATACCATTAACCACCTCTGTCGCAAGGGCACGTTGCTGGCTCACGCCCCACTTGGTGTCCACCAGGACCTTTTTTGTGGAGCTGCTTTCCAGCTGGTAGGTCCCCAGTACATAGAATCATAGAATCATAGAATGGTTTAGGTTGGAAGGGACCTTGAAGATCATCGAGTTCCAACCCCCCTACCATAGGCAGGGATACCTCTCACTAGACCAGGTTGCCCAAGGCCACGTCCAGCCTGGCCTTGAACACCTCCAGGGATGGGGCTTCAACAACCTCTCTGGGCAACCTGTTCCAGTGCCTCACCACCCTTAAAGTGAAAAACTTCTTCCTAATGTTTAATCTAAACCTGCCCTCTTCCAGCTTAAAGCCGTTCCCCCTCGTCCTATCACTACATGCCCTAGTAAAAAGTCCTTCCCCAGCTCTTCTGTAGGCCCCCTTTAGGTACTGGAAGGCCGCAATAAGATCTCCCCGGAGCCTTCTCTTCTCCAGGCTGAACAGCCCCAACTCTCTCAGCCTCTCCTCATAGGAGAGGTGCTCCAGCCCTCTGATCATCCTCGTGACTCTCCTCTGGACGCGCTCCAGCAGGTCCATGTCCTTCTTATGTTGGGGACTCCACAGCTGGATGCAGTACTCCAGGTGGGGTCTCACGAGAGCAGAGTAGAGGGGCAGAATCACCTCCCTTGACCTGCTGGCCACACTTCTTTTGATGCAGCCCAGGATATGCTTGGCCTTCTGGGCTGCAAACGCACATTGCTTGCTCATGTCGAGCTTCTCATCAATCATCACCCCCAGGTCCTTCTCCACAGGGCTGCTCTCCAGCCATTCTCCGCCGAGCCTGTATTTGTGCTTGGGATTGCCCCGACCCAGATGTAGGACCTTGCACTTGGCCTTGTTGAACTGCATGAGGTTGGCTTGGGCTCACCTCTCCAGCCTGTCCAGGTCCCTCTGGATGTCATCCCTCCCCTCCAGCGTGTCTGCCTCGCCAAACAGTTTGGTATCATCAGCAAACTTGCTGAGGGTGCACTCTACCCCACTGTCCATGTCGCTAACAAAGATGTTGAACAGTACGGGTCCCAGTACCGACCCCTGAGGAACGCCACTTGTCACTGCTCTCCACTTGGACACCGAGCCGTTGACCACAACCCTTTGAGTGCGACCATCCAGCCAGTTCTTTATCCACCGAGTGGTCCATTTATCGAATCCATGTCTCTTCAATTTAGAGACCAGGATATCGTGTGGGACAGTGTCAAACGCTTTGCACAAGTCCAGGTAGATGACATCAGTAGATCTTCCCTTGTCCACTGCCGCTGTAACCCCTTCGTAGAAGGCCGCCAAATTTGTCAGGCATGACTTGCCCTTGGTGAAGCCATGTTGGCTCTCGCCAATCACCTCCTTGTTTTCTGTGTGCCTCAGCAGAGTTTCCAGGAGGATCTGCTCCATGATCTTGCCAGGCACAGAGGTGAGACTGACTGGCCTGTAGTTCCCCGGGTCTTCCTTGTTTCCCTTTTTGAAAATAGGGGTTATGTTTCCCCTTTTCCAGTCGGCAGGAACCTCACCAGACTGCCACGACTTCTCAAATATGATGGCTAGTGGCTTCGCGACTTGATCTGCCAGTTCCCTCAGGACCCGCGGATGTATCTCATCAGGTCCCATGGACTTGTACACCTTCAGGTTCCTCAGGTGGTCTCTCACTTTATCTTCCTCTACAGTGGGCGGTGCTCCGTTTTCCCAATCCTCTCCTTTGCAATCTGCGTCTTGGGCAGTGCAGCTGCTGTCCTTGTCTGTGAAGACTGAGGCAAAAAAGTCATTGACTACCTCAGCTCTGTCACTGTCCCGGGTAACCAGTTCTTGCGTATCCTTCCGGAGAGGGCCTACATTTTCCCTAGCCTTTTTTTTCTCACTGATATACCTATAGAAGGATTTTTTGTTTGTCTTAATGTCCCTGGCCAGATTTAGTTCTAGCTGGGCTTTAGCTTGTCTGACCCGCTCTCTAGCTGCTCGAACGATTCCTCTGTAATCCTCCCAGGCTACCCGCCCCTGTCTCCACTCCCTGTAGGCCTCCTTTTTTCTTTTGGTCACTTCCAGGAGCTCCTTGTTCATCCACGCAGGCCTCCTGGCTTTTCTGCCTGCCTTCCTCTTTGTAGGAATGCATTGCTGCTGTGCTTGGAGGAGGTGGTCCTTGAATATTAACCAACTTTCTTGGACCCCTCTTCCTTCCAGCGCTTCATCCCACGGCATCATACCAAGCAGATTCTTCAAGAGGCCAAAGTCGGCTCTCCTGAAGTCCAGGGTCATCAGCCTGCTGCGCACCTTCTTCATTGCCTTGAGGATTTCGAACTTGACCATTTCATGGTCACTGCAGCCCAGGCCACCCTTGAGTTTGACCCTGTCAACCAGCCCCTCCTTGTTGGTAAGAACAAGGTCCAGCACGGCTCCTCTCCTCGTCGGCTCCTCAACCACTTGGAGAAGGAAGTTGTCCTCAATGCAATCCAGGAACCTCCTGGATTGCCTGTGCCTGGCTGCGTTATCCTTCCAACTGATGTCAGGGTGGTTGAAGTCACCCATGAGAACCAAGGTCTGTGAACGTGATGCCGCCCTTACCTGTCTATAGAGGGCTTCATCCACTTGGTCTTCCTGGTCGGGTGGCCTGTAGCATACCCCCACTGTAACGTCCCCTGCTCGCGATTTCCCTGTAATCTTGACCCATAGGCTCTCAGTTGGCTCGGTATCCTCCCCCAGGTTGAGCTCCATACATTCCAGCTGCTCATCAACATATAAGGCAACACCGCCTCCTCGTTTCCCTTGCCTGTCTCTCCTGAAGAGCCTGTACCCTGTCATGCCGACGCTCCAGTCACAGGAGCATACTGGTTCATGGGGTGGTTCATCCCTGCGTGCAGCAAACTTCACCTTGTTGAACTGCATAAGGCTCCTGTGAGATCTCCAGCTGGACTTTGTACAACTGGTCCAAACCTTTGAGCCCAGCAGATCAGCTAATTTTCAGTACAAGTCACTGCCCACTTACCTAGTCCGTACAGTTTTTTTGTGAGAATGTTATGGGAGACAGTGTTGAAAGCCTTGCTGAAGTCAGGATAAACAACATGCACTGCTCTCCCCCCAGTCACTGAGTCAGTCACCTCTTTGTGAAAGGCTGTCAGGTTGGTCAGGCATCATTTCCCCTTTGTAAGCCACGCTGACTACCCCCAGTCACCTTCTTGTCCTTCGTATGTTGGGAAATGGTTTTGAGGATGATTTGCAGGTTTCTAAGAGGATTTGCTTCATCACCTTCCCAGGTTTTCCAGATACTCCTCCTTGCTGTTCTTGAAAATGAGTGCCGTTTGCTTTCTTCCCAGTCCTCAGGAACTTCCCACCATCACAAAGACCTTTCTCAAATAATCAGTAAGCACCTTGCAGTGCTTTTGTTTACCAGCAGTCTTTCTGACTAGCATGGAGGGTGGCTGGAAAAAGACATTTGGGGTCTCTCATGTCTCTGTTGATGCCAGTTTTTTGCATGGCATGCACACAAACATCAAAACTGTCCATATTTGCCTGTGTGCACATATTATAAAGTAGCTGCAAATCAATTTAGAGTTCATCTGTAAGGATGTATTCACTTGAACTCTCTAGCTTCTCTGAACATCTTTTTACTGTACCTGTAACCCCATCTAATGAAATTAATTTTAGTGCAGAATGTCCATTATTTGTTCATAGTCTGCCCAAGTTCTAAATCCATTAAATACATAATACCAAACCTGCAGTAATATCAGTACATTTTTTGACAGTTGTTTAAAAATTAGAAGTTAGCAAAGTGTCTTAGGTGGTATTGGAAATTATTTAATCCATTTTCTGTAAAAGCATGTTTATTATTTTGAAGACTCATTGGCAATTTACTCTGCAAAAATGAAAAAAACCAGCCTGCAAGACTGTCAGTTTAAATAGGTATAAGCATGTTGAGATTTTAGTTCTGATATCTTTAGTTAAAAAAAGGAATCCAAATAAGCCATTTAAAATGTTTGTTGTCTTCTAAATGAATGCTGTTATCCAGTGCACAATCAGTGTATCTCTGTCATAGAAGAAGTGTGGTTAACTTTGCTACTTTAATCCTTTAGATGTAGATAAATTCTGTTTGTTGCATCTTTCTCTTGATCTGTCTTATCTTTTGGTGATTTTTGTTATCATCTTCTGTTATGATGATAACTTCACTATATTTCCTGATTATTTTAGAGTAACACCAAATAAAAACTATAATAAGAAATCTTAATTATTTTTCCAGACCATAATTTTTTATGCTACCTAAGTTACAAGCCCTATTTTTAAATGTATTTTCACTTGCTAATGTGCAGCAAAGAAAGAATTAACTGCTTCTTAAACTATTAAATAGCATATCCTGCAATTATATGAATTTATAGCACAACTAAATGCTGTCTGCCTGATAACAGGATCTTCTCAAAGTCAGTTTATTTGGCATTATTTTACTTGGAATTTTTTGAATTTTAGCATAAGATGTTTGAAGTGAGATATTTGAAACATTGGCTTATAATCAGAAGTCATTCAGTCCCATTCTAGTGGGAAGGGCTCCCGGTTGGGAACCTATTGGAAACCTGAGGACTCTTGATTTGGAAACTTATAAGATGTACTTCAATGTAACAGCTTTTCATTAAGACAGAGAGTATTTCTGAGCCAGAAAGAAAACGTACCATGTGAATCACAGCTTTCAGGATTCCTTAAGTAAATCCCACTTCTTTGAAAGTTATATTCTATTTCAGTTTTACAGCATATGAATTTGCGTTCTCTCTATTTTATTTTATTGTAATACTTTTTATTCTAATTTGCATCCTCTGTAGCCTATTTCTTGGTCTACAGCTATACCCATAGCTGTGGCCATTCATGGGAAGTTGCTTTTAGAAATCCACTATTTCTTTCTCACACAGAAACAGAACAACCCTGTGCAGTTTCCCAAGGCCTTTTCCTGATAAACACCAGAGATTATTTTTTTGTCTATAATGATGTAATTCTGTATTTTCTATGCAGTAAAAATCCCTGAATTTTTTTAATTTTCAAGTTTTTTGGTGACAACAGGTTCCTGGGGTCGTGTTGTACCTGAGTTCAGAATATGCTAAGAGTTTTCAATGTACTTCCTATTCCATATAGTCTACAGCATGCAGTTTCAAATAAAAATTAATGTGTCAACAGTTTGCTTTGTAGATATGTAAGACAGTCAATGGGTCTACAAGCATTAATTGGATATTAATCGCAAATATGCTCTGCAAAATTCTGAGGCCCAGATGGGATTATGAATTTGTAATCATTGTAAGCAAAAGCCTGGTTATTTTTTAGTCGATGAACTCGAATACTGAAATTAGGTTGGCAGAAGAGAGCAAGAACATATTTTCTGTATGAAGAGAGAAGTTGTCATTGCTGTGGCCAGGGCTGAACTCATAGCTGGAAACAATCAAAGACATTAGAAAGAGGAGAGCCCTAAAATTGAGTTTAGGAAGCGTCAAGCACCTTATATGGTGGCAGTAGCAGTTATTAGCTATTACAGCAGTTGTCAAAAGATCTAGTTATTCTGAAGCACATTACAGAGTCCTTGATAACATGATAGGCTAGGGAATGAAAAGAAAATATTTTATAATTCCAGCATTAACTCATTAATGAGATACATATCGGCTCCTGCACCCACGTACCAGTTAGAGAGTCATTCTAAAAGGGCATATACAAAGGAAAAAGGCAAATAACCACAAGTTGGTTTATGCTAGTATACAGTTGGCTCCGCTGTAATTCAAAAGTGTTCGTAATCTAACTCTCACATAATCTACATTGAATGAATGTATAAATTGTTATAATTATTATTGATATAACAACTGAAAGTACTATTTGTGGGAAATTGTATGCACACTTCAATTAAGCTATAATATAAATGCAATTTAAAATGTAACTGCAGATTAAGTGTAACACTCAAGCCTGAGTTCATGCAGAGAAACCCTCTTATGGGGCCCTAACTATTAACAATATCATTATCATTTTTAACAGACAAAAATGTCAGTGCTGTAAGTGAGTCAGAATTGCACCAGAAAAATCAGTGAATCCCCTGTTTTGGGGACTAAAACAGTTAGTATCCTAGGTTTCTTTATGCACAGAGCCTTACTTCAACAAGATTTCTCAATGGAGATGGAGCTGCTGACAGGAGCTAGCTGGCAATCCAGTCCAAACACTAGCGGGCCAAATACCTGCACCTGGGCCTTCACTTTGTTTGGTCATTTATTCATGCATTCCCATGTTCCCACACTTACAATAAAAGAAACATATTTATGTATTTACAAAAGCATTACAATTTGTGTTGTAAATTGTACAGTTACATTTGTTTTGATGATACAAATATTATAGTAAATGGTGGATGCCTGAAGAGTAAGGGTCTGTTGGAGGTAGTAGGAATTGATGGAAAAGCAGAAACGGGAAGGCTGTATGAAGCCACACAGGGATGTGGGGCAGAGGGAGGGAAGCAATCAGCCAGTACACAGCTGGAGAGGATTCAAGGAAGGACCTGAGACACATGGCAGCCACCGAGCTGTGCAATCATAATGCATGCCTGTGAGGAGCCTGCACAAGAACATAAGGTGGAGAAAACCCTAAAGAAACATGAGTAGGAATAGCAGATATGGGGAGTTATTTTAACAGTCTTTACTTCTAATCTGCTTCTTTGTGTCACCATGTCTTCTCATGCTGGTTGGGAGGTAGGTTTGCAAGACCTTACTGCTGGAGTTACAGCTTTCACAAAGTCAGTGTGATAACAAGGATGAGGAAACACAGGTTTCTCAGAGCCCTTTCCAGTTTTCTTTCCTTTCCCTCCATGACAGGTCTGCTGTATGTCACTTCAGTATGTCTCCCTGTAATCTAAATTATCTTCTTCTGTGTGTAGAATAAACCACATGATTGGTTGATGCAACAGGGCATAAATTACAGGTTATGCATAAATTGTGATAGGTCTAATTAATCACAGCTTAAGTTAATTTAGACCTCACTTGTAACGTGCCTAGTTTCGATTTAGTTGTCGCACCTAATTAAGACATCTATATTACGTGTATTTGACTTTAGCTGGGTTTGTGGATAGGCAGGACTTGGTATGAGCTTGTTTATTCTCACTGAAGCTCAGAAGAGAGGCCTCCATAGACACCAGAAACCAGAAGAAGTCTCTGGGAGGCACCTGTGCTCTTCCAGAATCTACCTTCAGGTCTCTGTGTCGGCCGCAGCTGTGTGGGGTGGGAGATGTCCATCTTCTGCAGCAGAGGCTGAAAGCCACGGAGGGAATGCTGCTGCTCAGATTTGGGCTGAGGCTGCAGCCTGACAGGCCCACATATTTTTGAAACAGAGACGTATTCATTGGAGGCTTGAGGGAGGGAAGAGAGGAATGCTGCAGTTTTGCAGGGCTGGGGCGGCAGGAGGTCCTCTGGAGCTGCTCCCGTTATCCATTGTTTGGGTAGCAGTGCCCGTGCCAAACTGCTCCCTCAGCTGCATGGCGCTGGCCCTCTTTTACTAATTTATTTGTCGTGGTTCTCCCTCCACCTCCGTCCTCCCACCTCACCAGAAAAAAATTAGATTCAGTTTTTACATAGTTTGAGTAAAAGATGTTTTGAGGCCTGTTACAGCTTGGCACAAAAAGCTGGGTGAGTTGAACAGGGCTTGATTGTCTTTCACAGCAGGTAAGGGGACCACTGACAAATGTCCTGCTCAGTTTCTTTCTTCGTTCTCTTTCTTTATTGTCAGTAACTTAAACTTTTTGAAGTAGTAACACAGTTTTCTGTGGCCAGTGATATGGAATCCTTCTTTTCCTTTTTTCAGACAGCTTCCTCATTGCTGCTAAGAACCATCCCAGCAGTTACACTGCCAGGTTTGACCCCGAATCATCAGCAAGATACACTAATCCCTTATCCCTGTCTGAAAGGATCTTATTCCCTTACTGCTTTAGAAAACTAACGCCAGAACAGAACAAAACAAAAAATCCTCTCTGGAGCCTTATTCATCAGGCAACAAACAGGAGTTACCAGGGATTTTATTTCCATGGTATCGATAATATTGCCTCTTGATCTATGAAAATGGCTGTTGTCACCTATAGTACTTTACTGTTTATCTCTGAAGAACATAAGTCTCACTGTATGGGGAGACTTCTTTGAGCCAAGAAAAATAAGCTAAGTGTTCCCTGTGACAGGGTGGGAAAGTCCTCATCTTCTTCTTCAGTATTAGGTTTGCAGGCTTTCCAGTGTCTTCAACTGTAAGGCAATTTTGATTTCTAGTAAACCTCTTCTCCCAGAATGAGTTCCGCTAACTGACTGTATATATTTAATCCCCTCTTGATCCTTGACAGACACTTCTGTCTGTTTTCCTTAGGGATCTTCAATTTCTGTTGCTGTGTTTTCAGTCTTCCTTTTTGCTAGTTACTTGGATACTGAGGAAGCAGGTGATAGAGAAAAATAGAAATTTATCCAGGGAACCTAATTCACATTCTCAGCTGGGAGAAAGAAGTGTTTCAATGATATTAGGAAAAACGATGCCTGTATTTTCCTGTGTATTGAAAACATAGTGTAGTGTATTTTCCTAAAGAAAGTGGGAAATTCAGTACTGCTTTCATATTTAAGGTATACCACATTTAGTGTTACAATACTATGAAATATTAATAAACTTACAAGTCTTTTCCCCTGGCCATTTACCATAAAACTTAACTGACTGCAGCTTCTCTGGTTTATTAATTCATATGTCTAAGTTGAGTGCAACAATGCTATGTTCAAAGATTTCTTTTGATATCAGCTTTGACTTAAATCATACTGTGAAGGGTATCTGTGATGATTTTCTCTTTTTTGTCTTGGAGGTTGCAGAGTGGGTGACCTCACTGCCTGTTCAAAATTAGCATTATTTGGCTCCCAGTTCTTGCAACTCTGCGCTGCGCTTCCTTTAGACTCTTGGGAGTCCACAAGTCTGCTGGGGACAAGATGTGGGAATTTGCCAGTCCGTGCTTGGTTAGTAATAACTACCATTCAAAGATTGGTGTGCTTGGTATACATGTATAAAAATAAATTTATTTTCTCCATAATGGTACTTAGTTACAATGAGAAAGATATCAAAACATCACCTAGTGAGGATCCCCTCTTGGCTCTTTCAACATCTCTGCCAGAGTAGGAGGCTTACAGGCCTTTCCAGTCCCCTTCTGGTCTTGCAATGCCTTGAAAAGCTATTCATACTCAGGTCTTTAGAGATGGCTTCCGGAGGCATCTCTAGCCAACAAAGAAATCCTTCTTTTTTTCTTTCTCCCTGTTCTGTGTGATTTGCCCCTAAGATATCAATGGGATGTCATTCCTTTTGCCTTATTTTCTCTCACTAATTAATCTAAATTTCTGTTATATACTATGATAATATAGAGCATTCTGGATCTAAGATAGAAGCCCCTTCCTTTTCTTTGTAGCTGCCCTACAAATGACTCAAAAGGTATTTGCACAATTAATAATTTCCCTGATTTAGATCATTGAACTTGCAGGAGATTTGCACAGAGGTCGTGTATAGCTCAATAAGCAACTGGTTCAAAGATGCACTTGCTAAGTGTGGATTCATCATTTTCCTGTTAATGCAGATGTGCTTTGTTCAAAATTTGGGGAGTGGTTTCAAGGACTATGTCACAAATATGTTATTCTCATTATAGCTTAAACATGCTACATAATTCAGGTTTTTTGTGACTAAAGCTTAACTTTGCTGTTCATGGCTTCCCAGACCAATGTTTGAGTTTGCTCTGGACATCTTTAGAGGACTTAGGTAATTCTGCACAGGTTTAACAATATAATAAAATGTGGGTGTCTGTATAGTTTGTATGTATAAAAGAGAAATTATGCGAATAGAGGATGTTCTCATCCTTTTACTTACAGCTAGGTCCATAGTTAATTACAAATTGAGAAAGGCCTAAAATCTTATCATTACAAAAATGTAGGAACAGTATTGAGTGCAAAACTGCGTTCTCCCTAGTGATGAAAGTTAAAACTACTGTGCTAATTAGCCATGAAAAGGCTAAGAGGGGATCTAATTGCTGTCTTCAGCTACCTAATAGGCAGTTATGGAGAAAATTAAGTCAGACTCTTCTCAGGGGTATACAGGGAAAGGATGAAGCAGGTTTCCACAATGAAAATTTTGACAAGATACCAGGAATATTTTTCTTACCATGGTTGTCACCAGTTAAGCACCAGAGGAGGTTGCCCAGAGAGGTTGTAGAATCGCCTTCCTTGGAGGTGTTCAAAACTCAGTTGGATACAGTCCTGAGCTACTTGACCTAACTGAAGGGGGACCTGCTTTGAGTACAGTGTTAGATTAGACAGCCTCCCTCACAACCTATATTGTTCTGTAATTCTGCGTTTGCTTTACAAAGAATGTCCTAAACATACTTCATTTAGAACAGAGACATAGCTCAGTGGATTTTCTAAGAAAACCACTGAAAGTCTGTAACTTATCAGCTGAACCAAAAGTCTATTCTTGGAAATTATTTTTTATTTTATTTGATTATTTTGTTTTCCACAATCTGTGGGGTTTGTTCCTCACACTCCCCCATTGGGACTATTCTGCCAAGTCTATTTGGTGCTTAAATTTATTTCAGTGAGACACCATGCTAGCTGGGTGTTTTCTCAGTGTAAAGGTTCCAGACTGTAGACTCCAGTAATCATTAGAGCTGCTTCTCAGTGATACATCGAAATAACAATACTTTCTGTACCCAATAATACAATCAAGAATGAGCCTTGACACATTTAGGTCTATGTTATCTAATGGTACATAGGGCAGAAAGCTCTTTTTTCTGTTGCTGCACAGTAATTGTGCTCAAAGCTCTGCATAGCTGTTTGTCTCAATCTGTGGACCTTGCACAGGCCTTCTCAAAATAGTTTCCACTGCACAGAAGTAAAACAGATTTGACCTGGATTAACTGGAGCATAGACTCCTAATGAGCCAGATGGATGAACACTCTTGTTTGGCGGAAATGATAGTTACAGTGTTTGCCACAAAAATGTCAGCAGTTGCCTTGGCTTTCTCCTCAATAAAAGAAATAATTTTAATCTTGGTCTAGAGTGGTTAAGTAATGACTGCTGTGAGGCATTTCCTTGGTAAAAACCTTATCTTAATGTCATTATGAATTTCCCAGGGAGGATCCAAAGCTGGAAAGGTGAATGAGGTTTCTCCCTGTGACTCTGACTGGAGAGAGTATCCGTTGTCTATCCCTGAGCTGGATAAAGCATTCAAAGAACAACATTATCGTAACACTTTGGTTTAAGTAGAAAGTATGGAGGTTTTTATTTCATTCGCATCCCTTGTGTGGAAAGCAGGGAAAGGTCAGAGAAACTGCTCTTGGGTACGCATCAGGCAATAATTTGTAGAATGCAACATTGAAGATCCCAATGGTTCAGTGTCCAAGAGTAGAAAAGCTTTCTCTGTTCTCCAGGCTCCTCTGTGTGGGCAGAAGGGGAGTGCAGCGGTCCCTGCCTGGCCGGCACAGTGAAACACTATCCCAATACTGTGCCTTAGACAAAATGTCAACGTACTGTGTGCAGCTTAAATAGATGACATTCTCCGTGCAGCTCCTTTATCGCCGCCCCTCCTGCCATCTCATTCAACTTCAGAGATCTTTCCCATGGACTGGCAGTGCTTTTGCAAAACACATAAGGGATGGGACAGCTACCGCATACTTGTCAGCTGCCCTCACCCAACTCTGCTGCATGTTTGCACTTGTGCCAGGTTCTGCCTTGCAAGAGGAACGGGGAAGTGCTTATGAAATAGGCCTGTGTTCATTTTGAATAGGTACAGATACATACAAAAGCAAGGAAATATACTTGAAAGACTGTGTGTGTTGTGGGGGGAGGATTATATGTAAAAGGGGTTGGTTCTCCTCTTTAAATACCAAAAGGGAACAAGCCCTATCTCTGTTACCCAACATAGAAATTCCTGTAAATTCACTGGCAAACTGTGAACGATACATAAAGACCATGTAACTTAATAGTGGTCTTCCAAATTCTTTCTTGACCTTTCAGCTATAAAAGGCAATTCCTTAGAGTTTCCAAAGGTACAGTTCATTGCTCTTTGGTTAGTGTTACAGAGCAAGTATAGTAAGTAATAGACCTTATTACTGTTACTTTTTTCTCTTTGCAAGACCATTATACACCTCTTTGACCTTTACAATAAAAAGTGTAAATACAGTTCAGCAAATGTTTCCAGCATTAATTTCTGTTATTCAGAATTACAAATAAGTGAATCTTAATCCATATGGGCTGTATAAAGCCTGTTTTATTCCTTTTTGCTTTACTCGTTTTGATAGTTTTTCTCAGTTCCCCTTCACCCAATGTCCTCGCTTGTTCTTAGTCCTTTTCTAAGTTTTTCCTCTATTTGTGACTGAACAGACCAGAAAAGAATTTTTTGTACACTGTGGGATTATTTGACAAAAAAACCCTGTAAATCGTAATAAGTCAACCATGTAAAGTTGATCTTTTCAGTTTCCTACTGCTCTGGGCAACCTATTATTCTTTCCTTCCACTTACAAACTTAAAACCTGAAGGTTTTTTTGTTTAGTCTTTTTTCCACTGTTTGAGTGTGTTTGTTTAAAAAGGAACTTATTACTATGCAGCGTGTGTATAGAAACCAGAGCATTACCAAATTAATGATGGAAGCAGGAAGAATCATAGGATTTTTTTCATTGTTAGGAGAATGAAACAATTTACCATTCAGGGGTGTGACCTTAGTAAAGGTATTGCTTAGCTGTTTTCCTTTGTTTAGCTTTAGGAAAAAAATATCCTTTTCCAAGATCATCAAATACCTTATCCCAAAACCATAGGAATTGCTAAACACAAATGCTGCGTATTATTATACTCTCACACACAGGATTTATTTCTGCTTGTGGCTGAAGTTACTTGTGAGGATATGTAGATTGGTTTTAAAGGTGGAAGCAGGGTATCCATTGCTTTCATTATCTATTATTTTTCATTTTTCCTGAAGGCAAGAAGAGGGTGAATTTTGTAAGGAAGTGAGACAACACATGAAATCAACACTTCCATGGATTGTTTTTTATTGTTTTGTTCAACTGAGTTCTTGAATATTTTTGGACAAGAACAGTTAGAATTGCAGCCACAGTAGTGGTGGTTTGTCACTTAACTCTTGCTCTCACACAAAGTATTTTGCACTCCATAAAATATCCTCTGCTGATGTACGTGGACATAATTCATTCGACTTTAATTGGGGATCTGGCCCAGGCTTTGATCTCTTTTTAGAACTTGTCCAACTTTTCCCTTTATGGCCAACAATGTAGTACCGGATTTCTGCTAGCTGAATACATGCACTATATATATAAAAAGTAACTAATGACCTTTAAATAGTTACCAGTGGGCAATTTTTAACTCGTTGTAATAGTTTGAAACTATTTGGATGCCCTGTCCTCGCTACAGTATGCAGCACATTAACATTCCAGAGCCCACAAGGACATTTACTATGAATTGTGACAGTGTTTTCCTCCGTGGCAGCTTTCAAGCGTTTCACGTAGTAGCTGAGTCCTAGTCTGAGCGACAGTGCGGCGACAGCGAGGAGCACTGGCAAAGCGCTATTGTGGGCAATATACCAGAAAACAGATTTCAGCCAATGCCCCCCGCCAAAAAGAAAAGCAGGCACCCTGGAATCTACAGAGTTGCCATTATTGGCTGGTGAAATACATTGCAAATGGCAATAGCTGCCTTAAATTTCAACACGTACACCATCTACATCTAAGTACAAAAAAAACGTTTGCGGACTAACATTTGGAAGAATGGGTAAACAGGCCTATTTCCTGACATAATAGCATTGAAACCAACGTCGCACAGAATGGAACTTCATGCTGGGAAATCATTTTTCTACAAAGACAAAGCTGTTAAACCATCATCGGGAATGACGGGCTTGTTAAGTGGGAGTCCAAAAAACCACAGTGTAGAAATCGAGTGTGGCGGTATATAGGCTCCATATGTACATATTTTGCTGAGCCTGTGGAATGGCAGGACAGTGAACATGTTGCTTCCTTCCAGTTTTATTTGTATCTTTGTTTTTTGCACACATTGCCTGTGTTAAGTGTAAATGGAACCATGCTATAGAATTCAGCATAAAAGGAGATATCTTGAATAAGGAATAAAGGAAGAAATAGACACTTCCTTCAAAATGTCAAACAACTGACCTAAACTTTCTGTAGGGATAGATATGTTCTAAGAATTGCTTGAATTTATTGAGGAAAAATATCAATAGGAGGCCATAAATCTGGAGTTTGATCTGAAAAAAATTGCCAACTTCTATGTTACTCTTTGCTAGTCTGCTTTTAACAATATTCACCAGAGTGGAGGATTTTATTTTGTTAAAGGCATTAAATTTATTTCATTTGTTTCATTGTGAATTTTCTATTTGAATTTCAAATACTCAACAGCTCTGAAAAGCAGAGTTGGCTTTCACCAGCCAAGTGACTGCATGTTGGAGACGATAGACAATTTTTACTTGAAGTGACGGTTGCTGTAAGAATAACAGCTGAAGTTGTAATGGACATAAATAGATCATATATCAACTTCTCTAACAGGAGTAAGTGTTAAAGTTTTTAGGATTGGTATTTGTGGCTGAATAAAAGCTGTGGGTATTTAGGAGCCTGTATGACACTACCAGGACTGATCAGGGAGCTGACCTTTTCAATGGGAGTTTTTGCAGGTATCAGGGCTAAATTATTCCTGATTCGTTATGCCTAATACTTTTTTTTGGCTGGTTCTGGTAATTCAGGGATGTTTTTAATGGGAAGTGCGGTGCTCAGTAAATGTGACAGAACTGAGAAGATTTCGGTATGTCCCTTTAGACTCAAGGCCAGATGCTCGGTGATGACTGAAGACCATGAAATCTCCTTTCCCTTGTCAGGGGCAATCTTTGTCTGGGAGAGGGTGCTGCCTCTGTGACAAAGTGCCATCATTTACCACCGCCTCGTGTACTGTGCACCTCTGTGGCGACTGTATTTTTTGTTGATATTTGTGCTTGTTTACAGAAAACGTTTTGTGAAATGGCTGTAAACTATAGCAGGGCTTTTTAAAAATAATCTCTAAATGAGAAAGTGTTTTACTGTATTTTTTTCCTGTATGCTGACTGCGCAGTATGCAGGTGAAGCTGGTCTTACTACTGCTTAGAGCACATGCATTGCTCTTGTTCACAAGTACAGTGAAACCTTTGTGAGCTCCTGTGCTAGAGATGGTTCTTGTCACTCTTCTTCTGACCCCAGGAGACACAGATCAGCAGTAGCCTCATAGCTGAAACTGTAGCGGTAACAGGACTGTGGGCAGGAAAATATCCTGCTTACAGACATGTCATGAACAAATGTATGAGCATTTGAGGCTTAGTCTGAGCTTTAACATACAGTTAAAACAGTACCTCTCCAGAAAAGCCCACGTTTAAATGGAAGCTGATGGCCAAGTCTGGTGAATTGTACCAAACTGTTATTGCTGTTTTGTGATGTGTAAAAATAGACACAAAGATCGGAGATAATTTCCTTGACCCCTGTGAACAACATGAGAGTCTGATTCCCTGTAGATGAAAGATTAGTGTACTAACAGAGTCATTTAAGTTCAAATAATCACAGTATTCCATGTGGCCTCCTTGTGTTGCTTTTGTATAATAGTGACTTCTTCCTTAAAAGCTTTCTGTGCAACACTGGAGGAGAACAAAGTCAAATAATTCTTCTGTATCCCTTTCTTGTCAAAAAGGGTGAGTGGAGAAGTGACCTTTTAACAGTACAGCATTGAAGAACTGTATTTTGTATGAACTTTTTTTTTCGTTGTTAATAAAGCAGCCCTGTCCTGTAGAAGACACAATAAAGTAGATAGCTATGAAGAGCAGTGCAGCAGAGCTCAAAATTCCACCAAAATAGAAATATGTTGGGTTTTTTAGTATGAAAGGTAGGTTGTTCCTCTTCAGACAATTGTTTAATAGGCATGTTACCATGAGCTTGTGCATTTGACCTATGGGGGGTTTATTAAGAGGGCAGAGAACCTCAGGTTTGTGGAAAGATTTGTAATGTATGTTTCAGTGGAAACTATGCAAAACTGATATCAGGAAAAGCTTGGCTGTTTGCATTTAGGTCAGGGGTGTTTTTTCATATTTTACATGAGAATGCTTATGTCAGATCCAAAGCCCACTTGGCCCCACATCCTGACTCTGATACTGGCTGATCATGGAGGTAGGGAGTAACAGTGGACCAAGTTGAAATTATAGAGATATCTCTGAAGTTTACTTTCTTAGTCTCCAAAAATTTAAGGACTCCGTCCTTTGGGGTTTTGTTGATTTGTTTTTCTTGGAATAGACCTGCAAACCTCAGTGAACCAGCTTGTCAAATTGCTCACAGTAAAGCTCAAGCTGTAAATGCAATTAAGTTTTGTTATTATCTCATACAACTGGTTTAATATATGCAAAAGTGATGAAAAAACTATAAGACAATGTAATAAGTGTATTATGTATAAAATTGGCTTGAGCAATGACACTGCATCAGTGGCAACGTGATACTAAAACCTAATAGTTTGGTTTGTATTACCGTAACTTAAACCTTAGTTTTTGAGAATTGAGATCAATATCTCAAAGATTGACTGTTTTTATGTAAAAAATCCTTAAAGTTTTTTACAAAGCAGTGATTAGTTTGTTACTAATACTGTCACTTAAGTTTCAAACTTTATGCATTAGCAGAGCTATTTTCAGTACCATATAAAAAAAATAAAGTACATTACTTCTTCTGAAAATGTATTATGAACCTCATGTTTGAACTTGAGTAAGAAAAAATAATTTAAAAAATCAGGCTGATTAATGTGACATCTGAAATACCCCCGAAGACAGCAACAGGTCATAGTAAAATCTTGGTCTTCATTGTTCTCATCTTTTTTCATACTCACCGTGGTGGGTTGACCCTGGCTGGATGCCAGGTGCCCACCAAAGCTGCTCTATCACTCCCCTCGTCAACTGGACAGGGGAGAGAAAATATAATGAAAGGCTCGTGGGTCAAGATAAGGACAGGGAGAGATCACTCAGCAATTACTGTCATGGGCAAAACAGACTCAACTTGGGGAAATGAGTTTAATTTGTTACCAATAGATAGCATAATGAGAAATAAACCCAAATCTGAAAAATACCTTCCCCCTGCCTTCCCCCTTTCTTCACAGGCTCAACTTCACTCCCAGTTACTCTACTTCCTGCCTGCCAGTGGCACAGGAGGATGGGGAATGGGGGTTGCAGTCATTCATCACACGTTGTCTCTGCCGCTCCTTCCTCCTCAGGGGGATGACTCCTCACACTCTTCCCCTGCTCCAATGTGGGGTCCATCCCATGGGAGGCAGTCCTCTACAAACTTCTCCAGCGTGGGACCTTCCCATGGGCTGCAGTTCTTCACGAGCTGCTCCAGCGTGGGTCGCTTCCATGGGGTGCGGTCCTTCAGGAACAGACTGTCGCAGTGTGGGTCCCCTACAGGGTCACAAGTCCTGCCAGCAAAACTTCTCCAGCATGGACTCCTCTTTCCACGTGTCGACAGGTCCTGCCAGCAGCTTGCTCCAGCATGGCTTCCCATGGGGTCACAGCCTCCTTTCAGTGTCCACCTGCTCCAGTATGGGGTCCTCCATGGGCTGCAGGTGAACATCTGCTCCACCATGGACCTCCATGGACTGCAGGGGGGCAGCCTGCTTTACCATGGTCTTCACAACAGGCTGCAGGGGAATCTCTGCTGCAGTGCCTGGAGCATCTCCTCCCCCTTCTTCTTCACTGACCTTGGTGTCTGCAGAGTTGTTGCTCTCACATATCCTCGCTCCTCTCTGACTGCTGTTGCACAGCAACTTTTTCCCCTTCTTAAATATGTTATCCCAGAGATGCTACCACTGTTGCTGATGGGCTCACCCTTGGCCAGCGGTGGGTCCATCTTGGAGCCAGCGGGCATTGGCTCTATTGGACGTGGGGGAAGCTTCTAGCAGCTTCTCACAGAAGGCACCCCTGTACCCCCCCCACTACAAAAACCTTGTCACACAAACCCAATACACTCACAAAATTAACTTTGACCAATTTGGATGTTTCTATTCAGCATTGCTGTGTTGCTTGTAAACTAGCTGAGGGATAGAAAAAAGTCTTATGAAAAATTAGCTTGATAACAATTTTTTAAGGAGGATTATTGTTGCTTTCTGTGCCAGGATCAGTAATGACTTACTCCACAGTAAAGATTTAATCTCTTTTTAAAATTTTTTCTACAATCTTTTCTATGTGAAAATAGAATAATAGATAAGAAACTTAAATTAACGTGTAACCTTGACTGCAATGACTGATAGCAAACTAGAGTTAGGATCTGTGCACCTTTTGGGATAACAGTAGCTGACTTTCCTTTCAATTAGGTCTGTTTTGAAGGATTAGTGTTGACACTGGTCCAAGGATTGCTGGTGTCTGATATGTACCTAATAGATGGTTTCTCTCTATCCAAGAAATAATCGGCACTAGGGATAAAATCCTGAGTAAACAGAGCCCAAAAATGCATGGCATAATGTTTTCCTGGTGTGGTTTCTGTCCTATACTGTCGTCCATAGCTGCCATGTGTGGATTACAATGGAAGATCCAGGTACAGGCTTTCAGATGTGAGTGAAAAAGAAGCACCATTAGCGAGAAATAAAAAGAAACGTTGGAAAATATGGATAGAAAATAACAATGAGCTTTAGTTTGACAAGTATAAAGATGATGCCTTTCAGGCTGCAAAGGCTGGCTGTTCCAAGCCTTACAGGTGCTCAGTGGATGGAGAAAATCCATCACAACTGATGGATTATCAAAAATCTAAACAAAGAAAGTATATACAAACAAAATAACTGAATATATCATTAAAATCCATGGCAGTTTTTTCCTCAAAGTTTAACACACAGTAAAATTTCACTGTGAATGTGTGTGAGGTCTGGTTCATGAATAATCACTGAAGTGTGATTGTAAAAATAGTAGAAGGCATCATTTGTTAACTGTGGATTTTCACCTTTTGGTGGGAAAAAAAATTCATTATGACTTGAAGTCTGAAATGCAAAGTAACATACAGTAGAACACGGACAGTAAAAATCATGTCCATTTTATTATGGCTTTTAATCCATTTGCTTAGAAAATATTATAAATTTTGAAGTTTAAGATAACATAACTGATGTTACTTCATCTCAGGTAGACCACATGGAATTTGATTAAGTGCAATTATGAGTAATACAAATTATTAGAAGGTTAATTAATAGCAAAGGACTAAGACATTCTTCTTGCAATGGTATTTATTTGCAATTAAACTTGCGATATATTTATGTAAGGAGGGATATTGAGGGGAGGTGAGAATAAGAATGTGCAGTATGAATGTCAAGCTGGAAAAGTGGAATGATGAGGTGTCCTGATGCTGTCGTTATTTAGTTGTAGAAAAATCCTTAAAAGATTAATACATCCTGGATGATCAATTTCTTCAGACTTAAATTTAAACTTGGGGGGGAAAAGCCCATGTACAATAGGGAACAGTTGTGTTCTGTCAGGAAGACAAGTGGATTAGCAAATAGGTCTTTCCCATCTGTACAGTCTGTGATTCATTTCTGCCTGTTGCTGATAAGGAGAGCTTGGCCTAATGGCGGTGCCAGTTACACGAGTGTAAGTCCATGACTCGAGGGTAAATGAGAACAGAACCTGGCTGTTCTCCCCATCTCTTTCTCTCTCCCTCACCGTCAGCTTCTCTGACTTGTTTTTATTTATTTACTTTTACCCTTTTTCTTTCTCTTTTCTTTGCTCTTATTTTCCTTCAGTTTGCAAGATAACGTATAGATTCTCTGCCTCGTTACCAGTCTCCACATTACACGGATCTATTGCCATTTTGCTCTACTGTCCACTGAATCCTGAAACTTAAACAAATACACAGGGAAGGAAGAATAATACCTTAGTCTGTCAAAATCCTCTGTCCTGTTGTCTTTTGTGATAGTCTCTGTATACGTGTACCTTCATTGTTCATAGTAATTTTTGACAGTTGGTCATGATTGACAGTAATAGCAAGGACAATGTGCCAGGATTTTATCATGATAGTCAGTGGAAATCTGTCATGCTGTCTCCATAGCTTTGACCTGCGGCAAGTGAGAGGGTCTGGGAAATAAAGATTGGTCTCCTTCCCTGAGCATCTTATGTTTATTATTTTTTCCCGATTCCTTTTACTTATTTTTTCATAACGTTCCTCTGTTGCTCTTTTCAGTTTTTCCTTTCTTTTCTTAAACTACTTGCTCTTCCTTGTTTTCCTCTATGTACACTGCTCTTGGAAAATTTTCCTGCTCTTACTGATCTCATTTACACTTTTCTCATTCTTGGATTTCCTTAGGCTATGGTTTTCTCTGCCTCCATAGCCACATCAGAGAAAGGCGTTTTGGAAGGTCACATACTGTTCCTTCATGACCCCTGCGTAGGAAAGCAGTGAAAACTTCGGTTTTCTCTTTCTTTTTTTCTATTTCTGCTAGCCTGTTTCTGAATCATCCCCAACAGGCACGTGGGCGTACTGCAGGGACCAGGACATGGGCAGGTGCTCCTGCCCAAGAACCTGGTGGACACCTGGGGATCCGCGGTCAATTCCCAGACCAGCCAAGTGCCAAAGTAAAGCCAGTACCTCTGCCCTTGGTGGAGTCAAGATCTCAACTCTAGTGCTCTTTGAAGCGAGTGAATAAATGTTTCAGTATAACTCAGGAACTTCATTTAATAGTTTAACCATTCTTTTAGCTTTTTGTAAATAGGGTAAGGAGTGAAAATAAGACCTTCAATGCAAGTGACTTGCACACTAATGAGATCTGCAAGGCGACAACAAATAGTACAATAGTTCCTCAGTCCTTTGTAAAATGCCCAAAGGTTCTACCCAAGCAATAAATTAAATTTATCTGTTAAATCAAAGTCTTTTAAAAAATTAAATGCAAAGGACATTTTTAGTAGCTTTTTTATTATCACAGAGATACTTTTATAGTGCTCTGTGAATGATTTTTTTTTTCCTTCAATGTCACTGAAACTTCATTTGATTCAAACCAGATTTGGTAAAAATGAATTCTTTTTCAGGCTGTTATACTGTACACTGAGATCTAGCCTAAATATATTTCAGGGTATGTATTTTTTTATTAGTACAGTTAGATCAATTTCACCCAATTTTGGCTACCTAACAATTAATCATCTGCATTTCCACTGTAGTCAGAGGACAAAGAATGGTAGGTCTGAAGGGTGATCCTTATCACCTGTATCTTAAATACCAGGGGAGAGATAAATCCTCCTCTAAAGGCACCTTTTCTTCTTGCCTGAATATAGAGGGGGATTAGGCAACTATTTTAACCTACCGTCATAATTTTGAGCTGGATAATTGACCCCTAAATGCTCATGTTGGGCATATTCATTAAGGTCTGAAGAGAAGGGCAAAGTCTGTGATAGGCAGGGGAACAGTGAAAAGACTCACCCAAAGGGGCAGAGTCGTACCAAAGCCCTGGATCACACTCAGTAACTTTGCATGTGCCGACAATTCCTCTTGCACAATTTTAAGCAATTACTAAGTACAATATGCTGCTAGATGGTGCACATCACAGGTGGCTGATTTTTTTCTTTTCCAAAGCTTTTTCCACACTTTTATCTCGTTTGGCTTCCATAATGTGTGTGGGGAAAAAAAAGTCTTTTTATTATTAATGCAGAGAGTGTAAGTATTTTTTCATAAGAGGCAGTTAGTCTCCATTACACATAATTGACCAATTACTGTGTCAATGCATAAAGTAAAAACATGACCCATTTTGATATTTCCTATTGGTATTACACACATTTATTACATGTGCTAAATGAATTACTTAGTTTCCATCAAGACAGGAGACAAGAGAAGATGAAATATTCTCTTTTAGTTTAGCAAATCTTGTGTATACGTTTGTTTATAGATGTGAAATACAGACACTTTAGTATATTTGTCTTATTTATTTTTAGCCAATTTAAGACTTTAATTTCTTAGGGATGGATTTCTTCACCTCAGACCACTGGGGTTTTGCCACTTGTTTTACTTTTTCCAGGAGCATAAGTAGGAGGAGAGTTTAATGAGAACCACTTGTTTTTTACATACTCCCATGAAAAATTTAAGGGAAATGTCATCTTGACACATTTTGCTGGCTGAAATTCCACCCTACCTGAGAACCCTAGTGTTCCAGATGATAATTTGTCTTAATGGACATTTTTAAACTACAAGACCACCTTAGGGCATTGCTGCTCTGTAATTAGCAACATTTTTCATGTCTTATTTTAAAAATCAGTAGATGAATAGAAACATGAATTCAGTGCATAAGCAAGGCTTTGATTTCTTGATTGAAATTGCAAATGTGAGTTCTGACATCATGTTATTTGAGTTAGTGTATCTTAATAACTAGACTTGTATGAACATTTCCAGTACTTTGGTTGGATGATCTTATTAGGATAAAATATAAGCAAACAAATATAAATAAAATATTGATCTCATAAATTACAAGATATGATATTTTACAGACAGAATATAATGTGTAAAAATGGTAAAAAGAAAATATAATTATTTTGCATAACACTGGATTGTAGAGGATTTTTCTTGTGTTTATAAATGAAAATAAACTCTAGAAGTAGTATCCAAGATCCATCATCTTATGTGACAATTCAGGTCCCATTGTTTGTTATTTTTCTATGGATCCAAAGATGTGAGTTCAAGTTTTGCTCATGGAAATGGCATATCTGGCCAGCTGCAGTGACATGTATCTTCTTTTAAGGTTGGGCAGACTTATTCCTCTCTGGTGTGTTTGTTGGCTTCAGACAATTTCATTGCATAACAAAGTTTTGCTTGGACTATGCATTGGATTAGAGTTGGTGCTCAGTCTAGGGTGTACAAGAAATATGAATAATTTTTTTTTAAATCCTCAATATTAGTGGAAAGAGAAAACGTCAAGTTTTTCTTTTTTTCTTCCTATAAGTGCTGGTCATAAATTTTCTTATTTTGATATGAAATATGGCTTTTCCTGTTCTCCTGTGTCGGGCCTAAGACAGTGGTGACATTTTTTGGATATGGCAGGAGAGACAAAGAAGTGTGCTGACTATATTTGCTCAACGTGAACTTTTTATTAAAAAAAAGTTAGTGATGTAAAATGCTTTAGAAAACTGTAAGACATATGTACAATGGGACATGCTGTGTCTGGGCTACAATTAGACAGAAGTGAAGAATTTGATTTTGCTTTCACCCTGTTAACTCTAAAAGCCAGAGAGAAAAACAAGGTTAGTCCTCAGAGTCCTTCAAGGTCAACTCTGGCATCTGAGAGCATAGAGAGCGTCCGTGGCTGTCACAGTTTCCTTTTTCATGTGTCAGTGTGGGTAGCAGCATTCAGATCATGTTCTCCAGAAACATCACCAGTACTCTATGGGTTTCTGAACTGATCATCCCAGAAATGCACTTTATGCCATTACAGTGAGTAGACCATAAACAGCAGATTTCATGATGCCCTGAATGTAGTGATGGAGCACCATGCAGTGCTTTCCACCTTCTTTCCCAAGCCTCTTACCAGCTTTACCTCCACCCAGCACAGTAACTGGAACAGGTCACCTGGGTTAAACACAGACTTGGAAACTTTCTGAAAGAGTTTGTTGTCTCTATACTTGGGTTTAGGTCTTATTTTCTTAGAAACGTCACTGATGTTGAGTAGCTATAGCACTCAGGTAGCTTCCCCTAACAGAAGTGCATGCATTTTGGAGGTGTTTTTCTTACGTTAAACACAACACAGTACACCTAGCACAGTATGTCCCCAAGCTTTTCTGTATGAACCTATTATTTTTCTTGAATTGAGGTTTATGTGTAGTAAAAATCTCCATTTGCCTGTAAACAAGTTCATGTAACCAGGTCTCTGTGTTCTACTGGCATTAGCCGGGATGCTTTCTGACAGCAAGCAGTGCAGAGAAAATGAATAGAATGAGTATGGAGCCAGAGCCTTCCTTGCCCTCCCAGGTGACGTGCTTAAGTCAGGCTTGATACAAATTGGCATAGCGATGTAGGGGACTCACATGGCCTCTGTGTCTGTTTGCTGTCATCAGGCTGGTGTTTCTTATAAGGACTGAATTTTATCTAGACAAGATGTTGTCTTCCATTTAGATGATGCTAGGGAGTATTTAGTTCCTATGTTTGCATGCAGTTGAGTTTGCAGCTGTCTTTTCAAATCTGACTCTGGTTGCATGCAACTAGTATTTCCTGGATCAAAGGATGGCAGCACTAAACCTCTAAAGTACCAACACAGAACTAGCAAAAAAAAAAGACCCCCTTGAAATCAGTGACAAATTTCAAGAAGTCAGGAGCAAAATAGTCACTAAGTTAAATGGGGCTAGTTTTCCATTATTTTTTAAGTAAAATAAATCCACCAAACAAAAAATCCTCTTGCCCCATTTCTGCATAAGTTCTGTTCTCCAAATCGTGGTAAATGCTATCGAAAGACTCCAAGTTAACTCCTTACAACTTTTGCCTCCCTTCTACATTGTCCTGTGTGCCCAAGGCACTTGCTATTCGGAAGGCATCAGCCTCAAGGAAATAAAACACAAAATATGCCAACCTGTTGGACTGGTACCAATTTTTTTACAAAATGTCCTACATCAAATTTGGTTTGTTCTGAAGCCAAATGAAGTGTGTGTGAAGTTGTAGCCATGAAGCAAAAAATACAAGTTCAAATTCCTTATTTTATTAATCCAATAACAGCACAAAATTTTAACTGTGTTAGCAAAATGATTCATTTATTTCCCTGTCTCCAAATGGGAAAAGAACTGAAATATATGTACGAGAAGAATCTTTTTTTTTTCCTTTAAAACAGGCTTCCTAAAAAAGAACATTAGTTATAGTCAGTTCAGGGGTTTTAATTTGACTTTTCACATTAACAAAAAGTATGTAGAAATAAAGAATTTTATTAAGAAAGTGGTTTAGAAATACTTAATAAGTAATTTAAATATAATTTTAAAATAAAGCCACATCTGTCTGTAACTTGTAAAGGTGGTGATAAACTCATGCTTTATTGAGACACGGGGAAGCATCATCTTCCTTTGCTAGACAAATGTGAATTTTATAGGTTTTAGCAATTAAAATAATATGGTTATGTCAGTTGACAAAAAATTCTAGGATAAATATTTCTTTAAGTAGTGATACTATTTTGATATTGCATCTCTTTTTGGATTATTTTGATTTTTAATATGCAGTTTAGGTAGCAGGAGGTCATAAGAAGGACAAAGAAACCTTTAAGCATTGTGTTGATCTGAGCTAGTATTGCCTTCTGCTCCCTGCAGTAATAATGGCAAACAGATATTCCTTTTATTCTAAATAAAACAAATCATGCCAGTTAATAAATTTTTCATGCACAGACAGCTGGGCCAAATGAGAACTCCCTCTTGAGAGAGAATTAGAGGAAAGGAATTGAACTTTCATACAGTGTGGTTTTTTAAAAGGAAAAGTGGAAAGAAAAGCTTTCCCTTTTTGTTAGGACTATTTGGGTGATGAATGGGGAGGATTTTTCTTTTCGCTTTTACAGTTTTGTATCATTATTTAATCTCTGATATCTATTGTGTTAAATGTTACTTTCCATACACAAGTCCTGAAACCAGAGTAGAATTTAAATAAATGGGAAGTGATTTTTTGTAATGGTCTCTTCTGGTGATGGCGTTTGTAATGGTCACTGAGCTTTATGCCAGAAACAGGCTAAAAAGCTTAGCAGAAGTTAATTTTAGGCTAAGCCTTGTCCTTGCTCACAGTACAAAATTTTTCAGTATGAAACCCTGTGGATGAAAACATCTGTGCAGGATTCAGCGTGGTATCACGTGTGGTGTTGGTTACGATTTTGTATGCAGGTACTGTGGTTGATGAGGTTGATGAACAATAACTGCATATGCAAGTATTCAGGAACGCGCAAAATTTCTAGGTAATTTGCACTCTCATGCGCTCTGTTCGGAAACTCGGCTCTCAAATTGCAGCTAATAAGCAACAATGGGTGCATTTGTGGGTATGAATAAAGGGATCAAAGAGGAATTTACATTACCCATCTTTAGACATTATTTGAATGCCTGGATAGGGATACTGGGCTCCCTATGCAGTTAACAGAGAGAAGACTTTCCATCCCAAGCTCGGATCTAAAGGATGCAAAATGGTTGCGAGACGGTGGTAGTGGCCACAGTAGGCTGTGGTCCTCTGGCTCCCTGGCCATGCAGATGGGATCCAGCTGCCGTTTGTGCACAGTGATCCCCACAAGGCCAGGCGCCCTGACTTCTTCCTCCTGGAAAGATGGATGCGTTGCAAGGAAGAGGGAGGTGTTACACTCTTGGGTCTTAGTCTCAGACAGAGCTGAGATCTGCTCAGGGTGCTCAAAGGAACTCCAGGCTTGGGAAATATTTCTCAGTCCCTGTAGTTGAGATACAGTTTGACTTATCCCCTTTACATCCTATTTAATGTGGAAATGGCTGGACAACATGATTATTCTCAGACAAGTCATATGTGGTAATCATAAACTAAAATTAAATAAAAATATAGTATAATATAGCATGGTGCGATGTGAGATTTCTTCAATATGATTTGGAATAATTAATTGTCCAAGCAGACTGTATGACAAAGGCCTGATATCATGCAGATTGGCAGTATAAGTGGTACTTTATGTCTGTTAATGTCAGTAGGGTTGGGCAACTAGGAGATTATATTTAGAGATATTTAAAACAAACTGTAGGTGCAGTTGCAGGACTGATCATTATTTAGTTATGAAGAGCAGTTGCAGTATGATTTCAGTAGACAGCAAATTTTCCTGCAATCAAATTCTGCCCCTCTTTTTCCCTCAGGCAGAAGTTTTTGTAAAATCATGTGAAAAATGTAAGGTAAGAAATGACTTGTAGAAAAGTTGTTGGTTGTCAGGATGTGAATACTCTCTTAAAAGTTCATTTATTTCCATTGTATTTTAGAGTGTTTGTATTGTTCAGTTTCCTGTTATGTTTTTAATCACTGGAAAGACCATTTTCAAATATTAGAATCATGGACTTATGGAATGATTTATGTTGGAAGAGGTCTCTTGAGGTCATCTGGTCTAAAACCTGTTCCCAGGATGGTTGCTGTGATGGGGCTCCAGGGCCTTGCCCACTCACCTTCTGTGTATCTTCAGGGATGCAGATTCCACAACCTCTATGGGCAGCCTGTGCCAGTGTTTGACTACACTCATGGTGAAAACTGAGTTCTTTTTATAATATCTGACTGGAATCCCCTGTGTTCCAGCTTGTGCCCGCTGGCTCTCAGTTTAAAATTTTTGTGATAGACATCCGTGAGCAAAGTACAACTCCTCTTCTTTCCCCTTTCTCCTTCTTCCTTCAGCCAAGTAAAACCTGTCGATCTAAGCCATACAGGGGAATTTCCAAACAGAAGAGTTTCTGTGATTGAAGGGAAAGGGTACAGCCAGGAAAATCAAATTTGTAGTGTGGAAACCAATGCATTTTGAGCAACAGATCTCCTAACAAACTTCAGGCCTACAGTCTTCATGCTATTGTCTTTCAAGAGACTTTGTAACTGTAAATTTTGAATGATGACTTTATTTTAAATCACAGACACACGAGATTAACTTCCACAGCCCAGTGGCAATGTGTCTGTAGACTTATGGAGGAGCTAAGACAACCTGAGTCTGGTCATCCATCTGCGATTTGCCATTCCTTAGGGAAACGTCTGCCTGGGAGGGACAGACCCCAGCTGACCCATGGCTGGAGCTGGCTGAAGTGATATTTTACTGCTCCTTGGCAGCACCAGTCCCCCAGCTGAGGCTGTATTACCCACGCTGGCATGTGCAACTAGCGCAAAATGGAAATGTGGTTTTGGCTTATGCTGAAGTGCCCGTACTGTCCTCTAGTTGATGTGGCTAGCAATAGGAATTAAGATGTGTCAGCATATGCTAGTAGCCCAAGTGCAGGCTCTCTGGGCACGCAGCAAATGCAAAAAAGCATTGTGGTTTTAATTGTATAGTGGTCATCTCTGTTGGCTTGGTGCAGAGATGCTGTTCATTTCTTTTGAGATCTGAAGAAGGAAGGAAACCAATAGAGGAGCAAAAGGGAAACAGGACTTTGGTTACTACACAGTGCTGCCTGATCAGACTTTCTTGGTAAAAGGAGTAATGAAAATAACTGCTTTTTCATAATTATGAGCATTCATTACCAATCACAAAAACATCTTTAGTTGTAAATCTGAAAATATTGCATTGGTTTTAGAGGGGATTTTATAAATACCTGTTCTTCCAAGATTAAATTGGTAAGAAAATGTCAAGAGGTCAGTTGACTTAATATTATTAGTTATATATTATAAGTAATGAACTAAATAAAGTAACTTAATAGTAGCAAAGATTTTTTTTAGTTTATATATATGTCTGTATGTTAGCTCTGTGTGTGTGTGTGTCTGTAGTAAATCTAATCACATTGTTCATATCAACTTAATTGAGTGAAAAATGTACTTGAATTAGCACTTTTTTTCTTGCTTTTTCTTATATGCTTCTCTGCAAAAGACTCGGATTGCCACATTGTGTGTCTTTAAGTTGCCAGAGGCATCAAGTTTTGAGGGGAATCCATAACATGTTCATTTATTTCAACTGGTTAGCTGTAAAATATCTCCTGTGCAGTGGATGAAATTACACGGAACAGTTTTAGACAAGAAACAAGTATGTGCGTGTATGAAAAAAAAAAATTTAAAAAAGCCCTCTTGGAGATTCATAGTAATAATTGCACGTTCTCTCCTATCTTCATACCTAATTTGCAGACAGAATCTGCTGAATTGGTGGTTTTGTTTATTTTAAGGGTTTGACATATGTTGTACTTATGCTAGAATGTTTCCAAATGTAAAAATGTCTCTGAGGAGATCAAAACAAGCCCTGTTACCTGCGAAGCTTGGCTTTTATACTGGGTTACACATTCAGGAGCTGGCAAGGCCTGGTGGTGGTGTTTTAGAGAGGCAAGTGGGAAGGGAATCATTCAGGGTGAAGCAGACACCCTGGCAGATGCTGAACGCTGGGCATATTCAATATTTCATGCGTTCGACCAACCTGTCTTACTCTTCCCCCTGGACTGAAAAGGCAGGGTGCAACCTGCAAGGCTTTTTTTGAGCTTTACATCCACCTGCCAGTTGTGTCACCCCGGGAATGTATTTTTGCATGTTAGTATTTCTCATTAAAAGAGATGTTGAAATTTATGTAAGCTTCGATTGCATCATCTTACGATAGGAAAACAGTTTTAAGCTTAAACCCTCACCATGGGGAACAACAATCAAGCACTGTAACAAAGTATTTTCCTAATAAAATAGTTACTACACACTTGTGACAAATATGTCACTCAAAGTGCATGTCAGGGGAGGGGAAGGGGGAGTAAAGGTAGGGAGACACTGGAAAATGAAGCAGCAGGAGTGGGTATGGTTTAGGCTGTTTTTTATTTCTAACTGGGCAATCACTTAAGGTCAATTCTGATGTACGCTAAAGCCAGGGAGCATTTGTTTTCCGCGAATTAACATTCAACTATTCAACTATTAAAGGTATTTTAATAGCCAGTCTCCTTCTCCGGGCTTTTCATCCTTTTGATGGTAAAACAGGTACGTGTCTTCTGGAAGCCAGTTCACAGTGTGCCTTGGTGGGATGGAGATGAGTGTATGCTTTTCTCCAGCAGATTTACAGTGTGCTCATGTCATTGCGCTTGGCAGGAGCACACCTGAATACCTCGTTGTTCTCCGATCATCTGTCTCGTGTGTGCTTCAGAGACCATGAATTATTCACCTCCTCTTAGAATATTCCTCTGGATTTCTTGTGCTAGGCCCCCAATATTATCGCTTTTAAGGTTTGAAATGTAATTTCAGGGATCTTATCATGTCACTTCTACAAATATTTTCCTGTGCTGCAGATTAACCCTTCACATGCATAAACTGATTTTTGTTTTCCCAGGAGCCTCTTCTTGCTTACCGTCATTTCCATTGAATTTATTTGAAGGTTGTTGATTGATAACAGTGGGATCATTTAGAATTTAGTCTACCTAAAAACACCTGCTTATCATTTGTGTAACATCTGTGCTGTATAAGCGTAATGGGCTTTGATGATGATTGGGAATTTTTACTTTTTATTTGTGCTTTGCCATTTTGCCACTACTCATAAATTTCCCAGTAAGTCCAGTTTTAGTTTTCCTGTGTGATAAAGTCTCTGCATTATGAAGTCTCTCTGAAGGACAGCCCTTAATCCTCATGCCCCTTTATTCCAAAGCTATATGTATTACTGTAACTCAGCAGTAAGTACAATTCAGCTGGCCTAGTGTCCAGCAACTGAACTTGGTCTCAAATCCCCTGCTGCATGCTTCACATGACACTAAGCTGTCATTTTAATCCCTGTTGTAATGAATCCCACACATACAGAGTGAATTGCATTATGTTGTAAAAGTGGTTTAAAATATTCTGGCAGAACAGTTTTCCACTGGAAAAAGTTGGGTTTCTTGAAGCAGAAAAGTTTCACAGGATCTTTTCAGTCTTTAATGAAAGACTTGCTTGCAACACTTTATGTTAGGATGGAGTTTCCCTGGAGTTCTTTGCTGAATATCATATTAGATTGTAGACCTTCTGTCCATCCAAACAATGCAAAAAGACTGAATTTCATCTGACCACAAAAACTCGGGGTAAAAAGAAAAAGGCTAGAACAAAGGAACTGTGTATTGAGAAACATTCCTGTCAAACAAGAATATAGTCATTGGTCGTCTGTGCTACAGGGGTACATGCACACACACACATACAGGGTATCCTCACCCTGATTGAATTGTGAGGACATGATCGGAATGTGCGCTTAATGAAGTGTGAGTAATGGAGGTAATTTTAAAAATTTAACAGTGGAAATTCCATCTAGTTTAGGCTGACTTTCATACTATTTATTTCTATCTTTCAAATTTCAGTCAATTTTATAAGCTTTCAGGTGCTGCTGCCTTCAGGACATAGTGACTTAATACTACAAATTAGCTGTTTAACAAAAGAACCTAATTTGCAGTGTAGAACAGCATTTAATGGAGAATTCCCAAATTAAATTTTATTATCGTTCTGAACAGAGCCCTGATGAAGTGTTTCTGCCTCTGGGAATGGAACGTAGCAATGTGTGCACATGCAGAGGATGCTGGGAGAAGTCTTCCCTGCATGTGGTGCGCAAGGATTTGTAGAATCTGCTTTTCCCCATCACACCAGAATGGCAACAGTCTTAACAGAAGTAATTGAGCAACAGGTTGAGAACACAGGGACCTGAGTTTTCTTTTTCACGCCCCCACCATACATGACAAAGATGTGGGGATTTATTGCCATGGAATGCATTGGAAGCCAAATTATAGATGGAATTAAAAAGTAACTGGGAGAAGTCACATAAACAACACACAGGTGGTCGGTACACAGGTCCTGGGGCACTGGAAGTCCTTTTACTGTAGACCACTGGAAACATTTATGAAGGCTTTTTTACGAAGGCAACCCAGAATACTACATCAGATGTAGAGTTACATGTGATTGGTCCCAAGCTAGCTGTGCTTGTTCCTCTCCACCACCTAAAAATGGAGCTTTGAGTGACTAGTCAGAGGTGGATGCTGGTCTTCATTTGGTCATGTCAGTCCCAATGTTTGTGAGGCTCTGTATTTGAAAGAGTTTGAACTGTGATTTATTTCCAACTAGACTTGTTTTCCCATTAAAAAAAAAAGCCAACAACAGCAAAAAAACAACAAAACCAAAAAGCCAAACAAAACCAAACCAAAACAGAAAACCAAACCCCAAAACGCAACAAGTCTTTGGTCAAAAGATGTCCAAGATTAAAGATCAGCGATTAATACAGAGTACAATAAGGAAAAAAAAGAAACTGCTTAGCAATTGCTCTCATGAATGAAGACCAAAATTTGAAGTTTAAAAGGAAGAGAAAGTAAGTATACCAATCCCAGCATCTAAAGTGCATGTTATAAACTCATTTCTTGTAGGTGAGGCTACTTAACTCCCAAGTTTTTGCTGGAATGATCAGTATGCAAGAGACTCCTTAGGTCCACAACAGATAAAGCCATATATGACTGTGTACCATTTTATGCTTATTTCAACTCTGTCAAAATTCTAAATGCAAAATCAAAAGACGCAAAGACACACATGTTATTCGTGGTGTTCCCTGGAGGATGTTGTGTTCATAAAGCAATAAATGGTTTGCATTCAGACTCACAAAATGTATATAATCCAGGCTTTTTCTTCTCTTTCGTCGTCTTTCATATGATGTATCTAAACATTTCAGACAGGCTGATGAATATAAACAGTTCTTCTAGTAGAACTGTTATACGCAGCACAATTCATTGCATCCAAAATAAGTTAAAAATCTTAAAAATATTGTCTGGGAGGGAAAGGACTGGAACAAATAGAAATGATTCAGAGGATTCAGTTCCAGCAACATGTTAGGAAGCTGAACATTCAAATTAGAATAAAACTGCTGATTAATTAAGCAAGCCAGATAGGACAGTAAAAGCAAACGCTGTTAGCAGTTTATGTAGCAGTGAAGATAAACTTCATGAACTTCACCGTTAATGTTACCTGATTACGGTAAAGTAGGAAAAAAGTATTTAAGAACTTCATAAAATGTGTTAGAAGAACTGAAGCAATATATTAGCAATTCTATCTTAGAATTAACACAGCAATACTCGACAAAAATAGTAGGAAAAAAATCAAAGTATTTATAGAAACAAGGGGCATATATTGAAATATTAAAAATATTTTCAGCAGAATTCATATTAAAGATAAAAAATAGCATACATAATAGCAAGTTAGTGCACTCATTCCCAACTGGGATTGAGGTATATGGCAGACCAGATTTAGAACTCACCCAAACTTTTATACAGAAGACGACTATCAACCTCAGGCAAGCAAGTTCATTCTTTTTTCAGGTCTCATGTCAGTCCTCCCTAGTGTGATCTTAGACTGGGAAAAAATGCATTACTAATCTCACTGAAAACCTAACTCCTAAAATTTCCAGCATAAATTTGACAAAGCACAGGAAATTTTAAGGCAGTATCATTATCTTCTGTTTTCCTTAACCCAAATTCCTAAGTCCGCTGACACTAGCAGTTATGTTTTATGTATTTCTGCTGGGTGAAGAAAACATCCCAGTATTTAAAGGAAAATGGACAGACGTTGAATAGTAATCTAGTCATTTTCTTAATATAATCAGTCTTGGAAGAAGTAAGTATACAATGAAATAAATCTCTGGAGGTAGTAAATGCAAGAAAGAGAAACGGGCAAAAGTACACAGTACGTTTTGAAATAAATCCAGTTTTGTGGTATTTGTTATCTGGGGAAATACTGCACTCTGAGGTACCAAAAAATGAATTAGGAGTAATCTTTTCAGTTGTATCTAAGATATAACGTGACTTTAGCAATGGCTGTAACCAATCCACGCTCAAGTTTGTTTAAGTCAAAGCAAAGAGTTTCCCTGACTTGAGTCAGCACTGGATCAAACCCAAGCTGCTTCTGTATGGAGAACATCCATGTGTCACGGGTGGAGGCAAACATGAAAAGTTTAGCTACTAATAGGAATTTCTGTAGCTGAAGCCTAGACTTAATCCCATGTTTAACTTCCGTTTACAGATTTTGTTTTCTGAATCACAGCTCAAGCTGCATAACTCAGTTTTTCATTCTGCAAATAGGAAAACCTTGTTGCCAAAAATTAAATTGATTGCAGAGTGCTAGGTTTTACAGCTGGATTGGACAACTGACGGAGCAGTGAAGTGAAGGAACTTAAAAATTTATTAGTTATTTAGTTCTTTCCAATGCCAGCATTTTACCAAATTGTATTCCTCCAGATTAAGAGCTCGAGGGTGACATCCTAATGTGGGATTTCTTCATACTTTATTTTTATGTTAAAAGAAATCTTTATTTTAAAAATGTACGTTGACTGTCTCAGGGAGGGATGACTTCAGCAATGTGGAGACACCATACTGATTAGGACGCTAGCTTACGTAACTTTTTACTGCACTTTATTCTTGCTACCATATGCAATCCTTAACTAATGAAGGTTTTTGTTACTCTAACAACTAAAATATTGGTTTATGCTTTAAGTGATATTTAAATTAGTAGAATATTGAAGGAAATTTAAGCCTTGTCATATTTTAAATGCTAATTTAACAAGTGAATTGATAATTTATTTTTTTATTTCGTAATTGAAAGAGATCACTTTATATTTTTAACAGTCAGGATAAAATTAAAAGGAAAAACTTAGGTAGAATATCAATGAAAAGGAAAAACACCTATGATTAATTAATGGCTGTACAAGGAAGAGAAACAGAAGTTGTAGCTTTATTGTTTATAGTGGTAAAGAACAAGTTGTAACAGATTTTCTTGCACTGTTAAGATTTTGACAGCACTCTGCAGAAAGCCTTTCTTATTTTCGTTGTGCATGAAGCTGATCATGCAGCCTTTGTAAAGCATTTGCCATGACATCAAGGGGAGTTGTGCCTGGATAAAGGTGGAATGATCAGTCATTGTACTGGGAGATAAGTGGTATACTTTAAAATGAACTCACCCTCAACATTTTCTTAAATACAAAATTTAAAATCTTTTGTGCTGAAGAGGTAAAATAACTGTTGTAAGAAGCTGTCCCTCAAAAAGAATCAGAAAATGTTATTTGTAAATATTTTATGGAAATTTATTTTTTATTTCATTACAAGGAAATAAAACTGCTTTGTGCAGATTAATTTCCAAGTGGAGCTGAAGGAACTGGGTGGACTCTGCCACTTACCACAAAAAAAGTCTGATTATTGAAAGAAGGTCTAAATATTGTTGGTAAAAACATTGGTTTGGCTGCTAGTTAAATGCATTTGTGGCATAACACAGCTGTCCCAGGTACATTCTAAAGAGGAGAACTGAAGTGAAAAATTAAAAAAATTTCTAAGATAAATTTTTAGTGATCTCCTTACTCTCTTCATGTGTCTGTTTGACTGTAATTGACACTTTTGTGTCTCACTCCTGTGCGTGTTCCCTTGTGGGTGAAGGTTTTACTTAAAAATAACTAAAATGGCAACATGGGGAAATAATTCACTTTTGCCTTCCCAAAACTTTTGAAAACCAGTTTTTTACTTAATAAAGCACTGTTAAATAAAATAGATTTTTTACCAACTTTTTAATCTTTTTAAAAATCAATTGAAATAATTGGACTAAGTAATAATGACACATTTAATTTAAAATATTTTTAGATTACCCATAATTGATTTCAGGACATTGACTGACTGCTGTAAAAAGCCTGGTTTTAAGCAGCTGACAAGCTGATGACAAGCATTAATGGATTTTGCAATGAAGAATTTGAATTGGAGAAGGAATTTTATCACAAAAAATGCATGTTTCTGTCATAAAAGTGCATGACAGAAAAGATGGACGCTATATCACTGAAAACACCCTGAAAACTAAGTTTGAAACTTTTTGGCAGAAAGCATAATGGCCTATAAATACAACCATTGTGCTGAAACCCAAAAGATTGGGGCTTTAGTTGCTTATCTCACTACTAACCTACAAATTTTAATCCACTTAATGTATGTAGATTATTAAAATGTAAAGTATTAAAAGGGAGGAAAGAAGCACACAGAGAGAGATGCATAAATGCCCAAGTAAGCCTAAATCAGCTCTCAGGTGCAGGCAATCTCACTACCTTCACTACCCAGGACATTACTGTTCTTATTTAAAGGTTTGATTATGAGTGAAGGGCTTGAGCTTGCAAGGTGTTGTGCTCTGGTTTTATAGAAGTTCTGCTCTCTTGAACCTACATGTGGACAGGATGTTTCATGAGCATCTGTGAAGATAGAAGTGAGTCTTATTTCATTTTAACAATGGTTGGAATACATGCCTGTATTATCCTAATATTTCAGTTATGAGTGTAAAAGAGAGAGAACATAGCTTTAGAAATAAAGCGGATCTGTAGTATAAGTTCATAATATCTGATAGGGTCATAATAAAACCATTTGATGATCTATGGTAAAGGCAAAAGAGTTCTAGATTTTTTTAAAATAGATTTATTGGACTGGAGAGAGCAGGGCTGACCCTAACTGTAGCAAATGTACAGGGTATTTTATTTTATAAACCAAAAAAATAACTGAATATGGGTTTTAATAACAGAACTGACTAAAGTGTATGTTCACAAGACTGACTGTCTTGTGGTCAGTGTAGCTTCTTGCCAGGGCGAATTAAAGGAGAAAATTGAGGGAAATTACTTTAGGCATGAGGGACATTGTCAAACATTTCTCAGTTTGCTAAGGCCATTAAAATCCTGAATGTGATGCCATTTAGAACAGTCATCCACAAACAGATGGACTGAAGTTGAAAATGAGATTTCATAATTTAATTTTACATCTGAAAAATCAACTATTATGTATTTTAAAGGAATACAGGCTAGGTGTTAATATATTCAGAAATCAGTCATTGACTTTGAATCTACCAATTCATTGTTTCGGGTGTATTTCACATGCAGACGTTTACTGTAAGCAGCATATCATAAACTAATCTGTGTTGTGGCATGTATTTTGGAGAACTTCTTATGTTCTACAGTATCAGTTGACTGGGTAATATTCACAGCTCGGGTTCTTTTTTCCTTATGTACACATACTCCAGGGTTCTCTGCATTTCTGTTAAACCTGTGCATCTCTGTATTTGTGTAAATATGCATAGATATCTACATGTGCACCAGATTTGCTGGAATGGTGATTGTCAGTCTATAGACTCAGAGATCAATCATGGGAAGGTAGCGGAGTCCAGTGTTAAAGCAGTCATGATATTCTAGGAGGAACAGAGAGTTGCTATTTAAGCCTACCATTGCTGTTTCACTGGAAACAGTTGTTACATTGGAAACAGCCTAGTTGTTAATGATACTAATATTGCTCTATTTGTAATTAATTTTTTTTTTTTTTGTAACCACCTTTCATTGGTAAGTCCGGGTCTGCCCTTAAGGCACACAAATAGTTCTTGATTCTACAGCATATAGCAGAAATTCCATGTTCTTTGACTCTTCATTTTCTGCTGCTGAATTTCAGTTCGTTTCTGTTAACATGTTCCTGAACATTGCCCAGCTCTTTTGTGTCTGATATTTCAATCTCTGTGTGTCTTGACAGTGAGGCTCAGGGTTTTTTTGTCATCATTTGACTTCTTTGGCATAAACTGTTTGTGCAAATGTCATTAGTGCCTTCTGTCACAGGACCACTTTTTAAAAAAACACTCAAGTAACTTGGCTATGAGCAAGTAATTCCTTTTCATCATACTAATTGACATTTCCTCTTGTTCTTACTAGCCTTGTGATTCTTTAATGAATTCCTATTTCTCTCAAGCTTGACTTCCATTAAACTTGCCTTTTTTGTATCTGCCTTCCGCTGGTGAATTCTAGTCAGCCATAGCATAGGTATTTGAGGCACTGTCAAATGCTGACATTCAGAGAGACTAAATCCATTTCATTTCTTTGTCTAGAAGTTCAGTTATCTGTTCAGAGGAGGATATCAGGTTAATCTAGTGCAATCTTCTTTTCGCAAACTCATGATTCATTTTGTTCCATTTTCCATTTACCTCTATATTTGGAAGCCTAAAACCGAGGCTATATAACAAAACAAATTCAATAAGAAAAATGAAGTGGAGAAATAACTTTAGATAGTGCCATATCTGCAACTGAAATATAAGACTCTAGATATTGTAAATTCAGGTTTTTCTAAATGTATGTCACATCCCATATGCACTATAATATAACAGTTAAAACTAAGGTATAACTTTAATCTCACATTCCCTTTGATACCTGTGTTATACAGAACAGGCAGAAAAGCCAAGTTAATGCTTTTCTCTTTCCCCTTTTGGTAGGTAGGATGTGGGGGCTTTTTAGATTTTGTAGTTAGTTTGTGTCTCAGCAGTCATTTATCTGCCTTTATTTCTGTTGCTCATAATAAGCATTTTCTTATCATTAAGAGTAGCCTTAGAATATTTGCCACGTCAGTCACTCCTAAATATGTCTCTTATCAAATGGATCTCAAGCAAATATATTTAAATATTAAGAATGTTTAGGAAGATACAAATGAAGGAATCAAAATACTTCACAAATTTTTAACTATGTTGGAAGTATCTGTTTACAAACATTGATACAGAGCTTTGCTGATTTTTTTTTTTTTTTTTTTTTTTTTTACTGTGTTTCCATTGCCTGGTACTGTGGTTTGTCCTAATGAGACCCAAAAAAATTACACTGTGGCAACATTAGCCCAAGGCTAAGCGGCTTTGTGAAGAAAAAAATAAAGCAAGCTTGTTGGAAAAGAAAATCATCAATATTAAAAGAGTTCTTTTTTCCCTGGTTGTTAAAACAAAAATTTGTTTGGAATTGCAACTGTTTCAACAAGGTTTGAGAGATAGGAGAGCTTCCAGGTTCCCAGGTGCTTCAGTATCTGCTAGCAAGGAGAAAGTGAACTCTGGTTGAATTGATTGAACCTTTTCATTTTGATAGGTCTACATATTGCTATTTCACAAAAATCAATTAGGAAGATACTGGTTTAATTCCAATAAAAATGTAAATAAATAAATTAGCTGCTATCCATCTGTTCTCTTCAGCTCTAAGCGGTCAGGCTTTATAGAGAGGAACAGCAGGCTTTTCCCTGTCTTGTTCTTTAAGGCAAGTACTGAAAGTTGGTTAATGCTGACAGTCTGCCAAAGGTGCTTAAAAACTGGTTTAATATATGACCTAGTTTGAAGAAGAAAGTGAGCTGTCAGTGCCTGCTATTCCCCCCCCCCCCCCCCCCCCCCTTTCTCCTCCTGGTCAATACTTGATAGCTCTTGGAAAGAGAGAAGCTTTTAGATGCTAATATTCTTTAATGCCTGGTGTATTTACTTCAGTAAATCTTGTCCAGAAGTGGGTGGGATTTTTGACAGCTACAGTACACTAAGCATTGATCTACTTAAAAGGGCATAATGTGGTATTCTCGGAGATCTTTCAGGAAGTTTGTTTCTAGTTAAAATGATGTTCTCCTTTCCATTTGCTTTTCGATGTCAGTGTAGCACAGAGCACCGTGTACAGAGTACAAGGACACAGCTGAGTCTTTTTTTTTAATGGAGAGTGATAACCTGTGGTTCATGTACAAGTTGGAAGGCAAAGGATATACTGAAATGGGGAAGAGGAAGGAAAAAAAAGTATTTCTTTACAGAGGGAATCTGTGCAATTTTGCAATTCGTTAGTCTGCCTGGGCACTCTGACGCTGTGCTAATTGAGGCAACAAGACAAGCAGCGTGTGTGTGAGTACATTAATGATCAATTCCTCTTCCCACTGAGTCAGGGCATTTACTGATGGTCACCAATCTCTACCCTGCCTGTGCCAACACAGGTATGAAATAGAGAAACCCAGGGGTGATCATAGCTGGCGGCAGCAGCACAGCATGGCCTTGCACTGCATGCCCAGGTTGCTCCCCTTCTCCTCAGCCCCTGCCCCTCTGCTCCAGCGCCCTGGCCCCCTCTGCCACCCTTCCACAGCAAGGGAAGGGGGGAGGGGAGAAGCTGCTGAACAGTGGCATGGAGGAGCAGGGAGCAAAGAGACAGAAGAGGAGAACAAAAACTGTATTTTATTACACCTCAGTACAGTTTTCAAGCGGAAAGTTTAAAACCAAGGAGATGGTTGGAACGGGACATCAACATTGCAGCAGTTGTGATTGGAAACTTTCTTCACACCTTTTTGACCTACTTACTAGCGAAGATTTATGTGTCCATTCACAGCTAGAATCTCATCTTGTTTTTAAAGAATAAAATGTAAGATTGCCCGCTTTAGTTTTAGACATTCTTGTTATTGTAGATCAATGAAAAGGCAAAAAAAAAAAAGCTCTGAAAAGTTTGTGTATGATTAACAATATATCAAGTTGTCTTATAGGTACCTCTGCTTGCTTTTTGCTTTCTACTTTTTTAAAGATGGTTAGCAAAACTGTCCATAGAGATGGAGAGAGAAGTAAACAGTTCATAGAATCATGGAATGGTTTGGATTGGAAGGGACCTTGAAGACCATCTAGTCCAACCCCCCTGCCATGGGCAGGGACACCTCCCACTAGACCAAGTCCCATCCAACCTGGCCTTGAACGCTGCCAGGGATGGGGGATCCACAACTTCCCTGGGCAACCTGGTCCAGTGCCTCATCACTCTCACAGTAAAGAATTTCTTTCCAATATCTCATCTAAATCTACCCTCTTCCAGTTTAAAACGGTTACTGCTCATCCTATCGCTATACTCCCTGATAAACAGTCCCTCCCCATCTTTCCTGTAGGGCCCCTTTAAGTACTGTTCTTACTTTAAAAAAAACAGTTCATACTTTACAGTTCATACTTTAAAAAAAACCCCACACAATTGTACACATCTTAAATCCCAATTGTACAATTATTTGCACGTATATTTAACTTCAAGTTCAAAATGACCATGAAGCTGAAGATCCTTCTGTTATTTGTTTTATTTGCTGTATTTTAATTGTACTGTATGTGGGGGAGTCATCTTAGCGGTCACATTTGGTGAGTCATTACCATGTTTTGTAGAGGATTCATGAAGATACATCCAAGAGGAAGCAACATTTGACAAAGGTGATATCGTTAGAAATACTCCATAAAAAAAGAATGTCTTGTAGTAAAGTTTTATGCTTATGATGTTTGGGTATCTTTCTGCTTTTAAATGTGCTTATGTGAGTTCATCAACCCCCAAATGCTGGGGTTCTTAAGATTCTAGATTCTTAATCTAGACCTGAGAACATTTCTCAAACTGTGAGACGTTTTAAATTAGAGTCACATTGAACCTGGAGAGTAAATGGACCTGTATCAGTCTTATCTTCTTTAGGAACTATGTAATTACTATTCTGCTAATTCATTGTATATGCAGAGAGGTAAGGACATAAACCAAAGTCAAATGAAAACTGTAATGGAGCTGATTTCTTAGGGTTAGAAGGGGCCATTAAGATTAGACTGACTTCTCTAACACTTCTTGTAGCTTTTGTACCACATCATAGTTTTAAACTAGACTTACAGCTCTTCTTTTAGAAATCTATCAAGTGATGACTTAAAGATTGGGAGAGAACGCCGGAACTAGAAATGTTTCTTTGGCATTGTTCACATGTAAAAATTTGCAGTTGCTATTCCAAACTTGTCCAGCCTCATCTTGCTATCGTTATAAACTTTCTTTTGCTGGATTGCGAGCTGCCTGCTCTTACTGATTTCTTCCAACATGGGTACTTTCAGACAGTAATTTCCCCTTAACCGTCTCTTAATGGCCTAGATAAAATTGCAAGCAATCCAAAATGGTCAAAATAAGACGGGTTTCCAACTTTGTCTTTTGCCATGAATGAAGTTCAGCTAGGCCAGAGGTGCCCAGCCTAAAATTTTAAAGATGGTTTTCACTCTTTAGAGTAATGAATGTCTTCTAGTTGCTGCCTGATACTTTTTCCCTGTCGTGTGACAAAAATTCAGTCAGTCTTTGTCACAGGACTGTGTTTATCCAGTCATATGATCAGAGCGTGGGTTGATTACATGTTTCCTTACATGATGCCTCCATCAAGTGAGTAAAGGTGAAATCCTCCTGTCACTTCACATGTGTCTGTTTCAAAAAGCTCTGATCTTTGCAGTTCCACTTAGACAATGGCATTACAATGCTATTGCTGGGGGGGGGGGGGGGGGGGGGGGGGGGGGCGCAAAAAGGACTTGTGCAGAAAAAGAGGAAAAAAGAGTTTTGTGTTACTTGTAATCAGTTAATCTGAAAATGTAGAGACAATTTGAAAATAGATAAAGTGATTGCCTCATGCAGTATCTGTATGTTGGTCTGGTTTAGATAAATACCAATCCCTGTATTCCAAACATGTCTCTGAAAGGAGACTGCGAAGAGAAGAAAGTTTGACCAAGTTCATATTGATTTTTATTAATAAAACTCCCTATTGGCTTCCACAGCATAAGATCAAAATCTCAATGACTATGAAAATCATTGAATTCATTACTACTTGCATTGTTCCTTATATTTAATTTGTTTTTAAAGATAACTAGTATTCAATGATTTGGGAGTAGTCATTCTTCTAAAACTCTTAAGTAAAACCATTGCTTGGTATTTCCACAAACCTATTTTCTTGCCATATAAAAATAACTGTTCCCACAGGAAACATGGATAGGCAAAAAAAGATGGGAAAAGTAAGAAGAGAAAACCTACTTCTACCACTGTAGTATTACTTTTTATTTAAAGATAAAAAACCATGAATAATGCAGATTAGCTTCTGGTTGTGTTCTTTCATCTAACCTTTCTGAGCTTGTATGCAGGTCCAGCATCTGCATTACTTTTGGTGTAATTGCAACTGAAGTGATGACTGTTTTAGTGTATTTTACAATCCATGTCTTAGATGTTATGTCAGTTTGTGTTATCATACTGAACACTTGCAACTTGCCTTCTGTATGCAGACTCAGGGCTGTTTAATTAATTGGGATAAAAACAGCAAATCTCTGACAAGCACTCTAAAGCAAATTATGGTGTAATCCCTGTGACATTTTGGACGTGAGGAGTAAGGGAGGGGAGCAGTGGAGACGGTATTCGATTGAGCACCATAACTCATCCTGTTTGGAAACCCCGTATTTATTGGTCTGTCAAGTGTTTATCAGGAAGTCTGAGAGAGCAATTCAATTTACACTAATCTTAATGGCCAGTTTAATTGAATTAAGCCTTATCAGTGAGACGTATGTTAAGGTTTTGTTTTAATGCAGACTGGAGCTATTGATGTAAATCTGATCATGTGAGATTTCACAAGCCAAGCAATATGGGCCTTTACCTGAGTGAGACAATGCAGAAAAAAAGGATTAAGACAAGTTATGATTCAGTACCGAACTAGTGCTCCAGAGTGGGTCAGTGACGTGCTGCTAGAGATGTGCTACTCGCTACTTTTCAGATGTTTGTAACTTTGCATTTTGTTTTGTTTGTTGTTTGGGTTTTTTTTGCTTCTTGTTGTTGTTTGTTTTATTTTGTTTACTTTCTTGGCACAGCATATAGTTGTGGGATCAGAGTAATGGTGCTGGTCAGTGAAAAGCAGAATATATTATGAAGCAAATGGACATTTCCTGTATGTAAACAGATGGTTTTGCTGTTACAGCAGTATCTTTTTCCTTCTTTAATAAATAAGTTTGACTGAATAAGACTTAGTAAAAACAAAATATAAATGTTTGCTCTAATTTTCTTGTAGAGAAGCTCACTTTTATTTAGGTAAAGACAGACCATACAATGGGAATATAAAATGAACAGGACTTTCAGGCAAACAAATAAAATCAGAAGACAAGGAGCAAAAACAAAGGTCAAAAATCAGGAAAGGAATTAAGGGGTCTGTATTTCCAAAGACATACAGGAAAAAAAGTTATACACTGAAGGTTAGGGAAAATCTGATGTGCTTTCCTTGATTCAAGTGTACTGGATTTACAGCTCGCTTGTCTTTCCTGAGTGGGGCAGGGAGCTCTGCTAATGAGGTCCAGACTTCATGGCTTCCCAAGGATGTATACAGCACAAGCCCATCTTTGTCAGGCAACTGGTTTAAAACTCATCTTGCCAAGGCCATTCAGTTGAAAGCAAACAGTGATGTAGTCTGAGGGTGCCCAAATACCTTGGTCTTTATCGTAGTTGTCCTAAGAAACTAGACAAAGGAAGCAGTACATTTGAGGGGCACTGTGCAAAGGATGGAGCAGCACAGATTTTTCTTTGAGGAGTGAGGAGGCTGAGGTGGTGGTTTCACTCAGAAGCTGCCCCAGATGCTTTCTTGTAGTGCTAAAAGGGAAAAATAAATGTATTTAGATCAAAAGTTGAGGAAGAAAATGCGGTGCAGGAGAAGAGAGCAACAGTAAGGACTGGCTTGCAGAAGTCTGGGGAAATGTACTAGAGATCTCTGCTGCTCCCTGAGGAGGCATGTGGCAACAGGAAAGCCTTGCAAGAGGAAGCAGGGGCTGGAATATCTTGTAATAATTCTTACTATATAGCTTGCCTAATTATGATATTATCCAACTCCATGCAAATGTTAGTTTACGGCAAATCGGGATTATAAAACTCAGTGAAACTGTGGTTTGTAAAATTATCAGAAATCACTACATCCAGCAGATAATGTTTGTATTTTATGATTTTCTGACAGTTGTATGTAGATAAGGTTGGCTGTTTTGGTAGTTTGGTACCCTGGGAAGGCCGACTGGTCTTTCAGAGTGGGCCTGCATGGAGATAAGGATTTAATAATGTTTCTTTTACTTTATCACAATGCCAGCTGACAATTGGACAAGCTTCAGTACATTATGCTGGATCTGATAATATATTGAGTTCATATGTGTATGGTTTAAATTCAGTATATATGATCTTCCAGAGCAAAAACTGCTTTTTATCTCCATTCAACCAAGTAGTCATCATACTGCTACAGTAATAGCAGTCCTTGAATATTCCTGAGAAACTGAGTCAGAATGCATATAATTATAATGAAGTGATTTTTGGAAGGAATCAGGATCTAACAGATCTTTGTTGCACCTTAAATTTTAGGTATAGTACTCCTAAAAACACCCCTGATTCTAAAGATTTATTTCACATATAAATATATATTAGTTTTCAGGCAGATTACAGTGGGCAGCACAGTAATGGCTCACTAACATGTAACACTTGTAATCCTCCAACTTGGAATGGATAAAAACCTTTGCAAAAGTAATTATTTTTTTTTTATGCTTGATTATAACTGTATGGCAAATCTTACACACTTTGATTTCCTGACCTAATGAGGCAGTCCTTTACTATCCCAAACAAGACATTAGATTGAATAGACACGTTTGGGTTAGGCTTACATACAGTATCATCGGGTAGTCCAAGCTGTGAATGTGTAAAGGAATTGAAAATGGAAAAATTACAGCCACTTGATGTAAGGAGATACATTTTGGGGTCATGTGAGATTTTTTTTCAGGGACTGCAAATATGATACTGCAGTAAAGATCTTCTATTTTACTTTCATATCTTCCTTTTTGGAAGAAAAAAAAGGAAAAATATTATCATAGCTTGTAACTTTAAGAAAACACTGTTTTAAGATCTGTATGCTTCCTTGGCAGGCTGTTATCACTTGATAACACTGGCAAGAAAAAGCGTAAGACAAGTACAAAAATGGGGGAGCAAGTTGATGAAAATAGAATTTTGTGTTTCAAAAATGTATACACACCCACCCTGAAATGTAAGGATATATTAAATTTCTGTGTATTTACACATACATATATGTAAAGTATACAAAAGTTTGAGGAAAATATATGAAAATACTGAATAGCTCTATTTGTATACGTTTATAGGAAAGTATACAGACGTGCTCTGAGTGTTCAGCAAGGCCTCTTGAGCACAGCGCGAACGAACAGCTATTTTCCTCCATAATGCGACACTAAATAGAGCAGATGTTGACTTTTGATCTTGAAGCAAAATCAATTTCCAGTGGAGTTTTGCCTTTGACCTCAGTGGAATCAGGATTTTGCCTGTGATTTTATCAATTTATTCTTCCTGAAAGCCTTTGCAGTTTTTGGTTTGTGTTTGGATTTTTTTTTTTTTTGCCTCTGCTCTAGCTATTCTTTTTCTAATCCCAGATTATCAAAAATCAGTTGAGCCTGAGGAAAATGTGAATCTCCCTGTATAAAGCTCGTTCAGTAGTAACAGCTCTCAATTATAGAAGAATATAACAGGTTTTGCTGTAGAAGGTTCCTTCTCACACGCAGTTTGTAAGGACTACTTATACTATCTCTATAAACTCTGATTTTTCTTGCAAAAACATGCAAGTTTCTCTCCTGTGTTCCAAATTACTGAGGGAGATAAACAAGATCTCTGCTCAGATATGAAACCACCTATGTGTTTTTTATTTTTCAGTGGCTTAGTTCCCGGTAACAGTATCCAGTTCCTCAGTGTTTATATGGTTATATGGCACAACTGCTCCATATAACACCCTCCTTCCCCAAGTCAACCCCTGATGGGTAGCTGGGGGCAGAGGCGCTTCAGCAATGTGGGAGGAAGGAAAAGACTGTGGAAGGCACAGCAAAGTGAGAAACTGGTGAAAGCATTTGGGGAGGGTGGGAGAGATGGTCCTTGAGTGCTGTGGGTAGCTCTTCCAGCTCATGAGGTGGGTGGAGGTCAGAGAACAAGAGCTGGTGTCCTTAAGATGCATCTCTCCAAAGCTAGGAGTCCCATATGGGGGAAGAGTCCAAAGCTGAGCTGTGGTCTATGATTCTAGACTTGCTTTTCTTGTCAGATGATTTGCAGCTATATTTCACACAGGATATGAAGGGTTATGTGTGATGGAGTTCTTCTATGGTTCTTCTGGATGTGACAAAAAAAAAGTTGTGGACCCTCTTGCCATTAGTCCAGATTGCTTACAGATTGTAACACTTCCTTTAAAAAGAAATTCCCTCCTCTAGCAGAAAACACTTCATTTTTGAACAGCAATAACTTTGCCTAGGTGTAAAGGAACCTAAGCAATGGTGCTTAAACATTTTGGGGTATTTTTGCTTACATCAGCTAATGATCCCAGTCAAGACTGTACCTATAATAAGCAAATATACCCCTCCTGTGGAGCTTAGGGGAAAAAAAGGACAGAAAAGCTTTTCTTAAATGCCAAAAAACCATAAATGATGAAAAGTAACTGTTTCTGTGAATTAGTATTTTAGCAAACTCCTTGCTAGATGAGGCCTGTCCTTACATTCCTGTGGTGCAGACATACAGAGTAAAGATGGAAGCAGCTGCCCTTTGCAGTGCATGTCTGCCCTTTCACAGAGTGAGAGAAAACAATTTCTGTGAGGAGGAGTGGATTGTATTGAAAATTGCTATTTCTTTCTTCCCAACTGAAATTAAGAAATCAAGCAGCGTGCTCTGGCTCATGATAGGCTCCTCTATACTCTCTAACCATTATTTTATTATGAATTACTAATTTATGTAACTGAGTGGGTTTAATCTTTTTTCCCCTCTTTTATTTCTTGCCTGCTTTTCATGCTTGTGTCAAATTCCTCATAGTTTTGAAGGTCTTGGGAATAGACATAGTGTCTAGTCCTGTGTTTCTGCAGTACCTGTTTCTAGATATGGATGCGATAGAGGCCTCCATGTTATCAGAGTTACAAAGAGTAAGTAGCTACATCATGTGGAGACGATCATAGCATCCCTATTTGTAATTACTTACTAACCTTGTTCTGTGTTATGCTAGTACTGGAATAAGCTTGCCATCATGTACGTGTCCAGTCATGTACAGTTTCTGCTGAATTTTGTTTGGAAAACAGGTGAAAGAAAGAAAAAACACAACCTGTTCTCCTCATAAGAGGCTTGAAATTGCATCTCTGAGCCTTCCAGAAGTGCGGCAGCACACTATTCTGCCATGAGACGTGCCCAGCCCTGCTGTAGGCACTGAGGCATTCCCCATGCTGCAAATGGCACGGAGAACCTGCCTAGATGCTCTATCTTCTGCATTCAATTAAAAAAAAACCTCTTAGCTGCTGTCTGTCTTTCCATGACTGACTGAGTAGTTCAAATGGCTTAATCTAACAGGTTTAACTGAAAGCTACTCTCAAGTAACCTTCTCTAGGCTGTTGTCCTAAAAGATGCTAAGTCTTGATTCAGAGTACAACCCCACATAGGACATGAAGTGACCTTTAGTTTCAGTTCAATGGACTGTACAGCAAACTAAGAGAGGCTGAGTATGTTTCTTTGGGTGGCAAAACCAAAGCACAGCAAAGTTAAGTTCAAGCTGGAGCCTACTTGAATTTATTATATCTTTATTTGCTTGCAGCTGAAGTGTAGAAAAGTTTAGTAAATTGAACAGACCCATTTATGAATGTCTAGTATATATGCCACAGCCTTTCAACTCCGTGTGGTAGTTTCACTGTGAAAAGTGGACTGCGTTATAGAACACATACACTGCTCCATAGGAGAAGAACATGTTTCTCTGAACAGTCTATGTTTTGGGGTGGCAAAAAAGGAGACATATCTGGTATGCTAACATCTCTATCCTGTGAAATCAACACCTGCATGGTTTTGACTTTTTGGCTTTTTTTTAATCTGGATTTCTAGATTTCTACTTGTTTTCTCTATTACTTTTTAACTTTTAATTTTGTTCTTTAAAAAAAGAACATAACTGCTAAATTTGGGGGTTTGCTGCAGGAATAAAACCTGGCTTGATAGACATAAGCCTGGGGGAAGCACCCAGTGGTTGAGGGATGGTCTGCTAGTGAGGTCCTTTGGTCTGCCATCTTGGTGGAGGTAGGGGATGGAGATCCATGTGGCAGCAAAGACATAAAAGGTTATTGATGTGTTAGAAACTGTGAAAGTGCCTGAGAGCGGTCACGTAGGAATCAGGGCTTCTCCCCCTGAAAAGCTGGTGGGATCAATAGGCCAACACCAATGCACGCAGCATGGGCAACAAACAGGAGGAGCTGGATGCCATTGTGCAGCAGGAAAACTAGGATATAGTTGCCATCACAGAAACATGGTGGGATGTCTTGCACAACTGGAATGCTGCAATGGATGGCTATAAACTCTTCAGAAGTTCAGTATCCTGGTTTGTATCAGAAATAGCATGGCCAGCAGGACTAGGGAAGTGATTGTCCCCCTGTACTTGGCACTGGTGAAGCTGCACCTCGAATACCGTGTTTAGTTTTGGGCCCCTCACTACAAGAAAGACGTTGAGGTTCCGGAGTGTGTCCAAAGGAGAGCAATGAAGCTGATGAAGGGTCTAGAGCAGAAGTCGTCTTATGAGAAGTGGCTGAGGGAACTGGGATAGTTTAGTGTGGAGAAGAGGAGGTTGAGGGGAGACCTTATTGCTCTGTACAGCTACCTGAAAGGAGGTTGTAGCAAGGTGCAGGTTGGTCTCTTCTCCCAAGTAATAGGTGATAGGACAAAAGGAAATGGCCTCAAGTTGTGCCAGGGGAGGTTTAGGATGGATATTAGGAGAAACTTCTTCACTGAAAGTGTTGTCAAGCATTGGAACAGGCTGCCCAAGGAAGTGGTGGAGTCACCATCCCTGGAGGTATTTAAAAGCCACATAGATGTAGCGCTTAGGGACATGGTTTATTGGTGGTTTTAGCAGTGTTAGGTTAATGGTTGGACTTGGTGATCTTAAAGGTCTTTTCCAACCTAAGCGATTCTATGATCCTGTGATTTAATGATAGTAGGTAATTGACTGGGTAAATAAGCTTTGTATTTAACAGGTACATTGCATGTTTTTGGGAAAAAAGTAAATTTTGAGAAAGAAATGGATTCTTACTAATGAACTCTATTGAGGTGTTAACAGGACCATGAAGCTGGAACTTTCCAGCAACAGTGATGCTACTCTCAGTGCAGGATGCAAGGGGAGGGAAGACTTGTGGTTGACCACAGTAAATGTAGGAGAAGCCACCTTAAGTTCAGAATGTGCAGTAATATTCAGGCTGTCTGTTCCTTCAGAAGCTTCTCTGTACTGGGCTTCTGAGCTAAAAACAGAGAAGAATGGTCATTAGGTTTTGTTAGGAAGCTGCTATACAGTTTGGGGTTTTTTTTTAATCTTTTTTTTTATTGGGTCTTCTGTCAAATGAATGCTGATTAATATTATCTTTTTTAATCTACATAGATTCCAAGTTTTATGATAACTCCCAGTTTTACACTGACCACAACAGTCAGTTTAGCTTAGTTAATAAAATCACCAGATTTTAGAGATCTTCACAATGCTTAAATACAGTACCACACTAACCCGGAATGCAGTGGTCCTAAATATTTACTATCTCCACATCTCCTGCCTCTTAGCTGTCATGGTTTTATGCTGTGCTGTGCCTAACAGATCACATGCTCTACAGCCCAGTTGAAATACTAGTGTAAATCTTTCCTCGATCAATGCTTTGCCCACTGCTTTCTCTCAACAAATGTTTTTAAACTAGCCTGTTGGCTAGTGAAGGAACTTTTGAATTCGTTCTGATATAGTCTCTAAACTTGGATTAGAAGAGCTTTACAGGAGAATAACAGTTAATAATGTAATAATCAGGTTAACTGGAATAATCAGAATAAGAATATAGAGAAAAGAGAAAAATTATTTTGTCTGCATCTCCCCCCCCCTTCCCCCCAGTTATTAAAAAAAAAACCAACAAAAACCACCAAACTAAAAACAACCCAAAAACTAAAAAACTCTTTCAGGCTTAGAACAAGCATGTTTGTTGAAAGACAGCAGGTGGTGTTAAAGTTGGTTATGGTAATATGTGTTGTACCTATCCTTCCCCTCTTCTTTTAGTTTAAAAAAGAAAAAAAGGAGGGGAAGCCAATTGTACCTCTTCTATTTCATTAGAATCAGAAAAGAATATACTGCAGATGGAAATATGCTGTCATATATGAAAGAGATGTAAACTGGTTTTTGGGAAAGGATACACAAAGACCGCATCGAAAAGCAGCTACTGTCTGATGAAGCATGTAGCCTTTTTTTCTTAGGGACTTTAAGCCTATTTGAGTAGGATTGTAAAAGCAGGAAGAATAATCTCTCTCACACGCAGCTGTACGCTGTATTCCAGCATTTGAACAAAAAGCAGTCAGAAACATGAGTCTTTCCAAAATGTTGCTCCCTTGCCCCGCTTGCCTGGAGCACGGCCGCTCTGCGGCTGCAGCCTGCCCTCCAGAAATCCCGGGTGAAAGAGGAGGGCTGCTACTGCTGGGGAAACTAAGATTACTGATTAGGAGAGAACATAATCAGGTAGATTGAGCCTGTGTAGGGAGAAACCATTGCAGCGAGGAGGGAGGGAGCGCAGCACACGCTGGCTGCCTACCTTGGGAGAGTACCTCGCTGTTGCTTAAGAAAACAAAATTGGCCATAATTCTCCTGTCAGCTTCTGAGAAGAGGGTGCTCTTTTTGTGCCTGTGAAGCTGGAGGGTGATTGTGTGCCTGCGTTACCTGCACCTGGCAATGAGTCTCCCTCCAGGTTTCTCCTACTTCGGAGAATGTGTTAGAGAGAAGTACCCACAGGGAAATCAACTAACCGCTTCCCCACGAAGGTAGCAAGACACTGCGGTGCCGGCAATGCCTGGGGATGCCTCGGGTGAGTACCGGCTGTAAATGAATACAAGGAATATTCAAAAGAGTGAAGAGCAGCAGCAACGCAACCCTAAAGACGGCATTTAGGTCAGTTGGCTGCCTCCCGGGATAGCTGTGGCTGGCTGGGGCGCTGCCTGCTGCGTAGAGGGGGCTGTGGGAAGTTCCTCTGAAGGGACTCCAAAGTTACGGGCAAATGGGGCTCCTGGGAGGGGACTGATCCCATTGCAACACCAGCTCCATTCTGCCAGATAGCCATGCCTTGCATAACTTTATTTTTAAATCTGGTTCAAAACTGGTTGGAGAATATCAACAGGGTGTTAATACAGAAGGGAAAACAAACAAACTTTTGCATGCAGTAAGTCTTTGATTAGGTTAAACAGATTTATTTTTTTTTCCTTGCCGATGGACCGTGACGTGTGTTGAAATTACAATACTGAGTATTTGCACAGTTGTAGATAATAGATGCTAGCTGATCAAAGAGGGTTTAGTTGTTTTACTAAATGAGCTCCTCGTTATAGAGACAGCAGAAAGATGAAAAGTTTACTGCGAACAAATTTGGACATGGTCAAATGAATTACTCAACTCATGATATAGAAATAGCTTGGAAACTGGGCCATCGGGTGAAAACAACCTTGCATTCAGTCTAGGATAATTGCATAGACCTGTCTGCAGAGGATTGATTCTGAAAAGTAGCTATAGTAACTTTGTATCTTTCAAGCCATTTGGAAGTAAATCTTGAGAGAATATTTGACTGTATATATGTAATACAATGCTCCACTGGGGGCAAAAAAAAAAAGAACGCTAGCTTCTGTTATAAATAGGCACCTTGATGCATTGTATCAAGTTTTGTTCTATCCTTCCTCCTAAAAAGGCAGGGAGAATATGTATTTTCTCTGAAACAAGCAATATTTTTTGTCTCATGCAGGAAAAACCCAAAGACTTTTGCAGCGGTTCAAAACTGAAGTGTCTTCAGGGTATTTCAAAATTAATTTTATTTTCTCTTCCTATTTTTCGCATCCTTTCCGAACTTGGAGATGTAAAAATAATGCTAGCTCCATCATAAGGATGTGTAGCATTGATTAATAAAACCAGCCAATATGACAATCTTTATTGGAGTGATTAAAATACCCTTTCCTGTTATTAAATGGCTTTTACCAATCTTCTATCTTAAAGAAAAAGATGTTTTGTTTTTATTTCTATTTCAACATTTTTGCTTTATTCATAAGACACATTTCTCTGGAAACTACAGAGGCCAGTTAATGGTTTATGAGTTCAAGCTGAGCTGAATATAGCTAAGCTCTGTCTTGCTTGACATTTCATCAAAAGCTGTGTTGATTTGCAATGTTTACGGACCTATTTATTGAACCTTCACAGCTTGAACTATGCCACCGAGCTTGTTGACATTGCTGAGTTTATCTCTTGGTGCTTGTGCAATCTCAGAAGAAAAGTTTAGAGCAAATGAGTTATAACAAACTTGTCACAGTTCATAAAATATGCAGTTAGGACAATGAAGTTGATCTTCTTGTTCATTGACCACGATACATTAGAGAAATCTGAGTAGGCTAACGCAATCTCATCTGGGTAGGTGTGCATGTGTCCTTCTCTGTGATATTAACTTTCAGATTTGACTGTAGCATCTTATGGGCTTTAAAAAACAACTCGTAAATAGAACAAATAGTTTCAGTTCATAGGACTATTTATATTTGAAAACAAAATCCAACTGTTTTGCAGCTCAAAATAACATGATTATCTTACTTCTGTATAGATCTTATTTTGTGAGGAGTGATATATCAAATGAGCAAACAGCAAATTGAATCAGAGGTTTGTAAATACCATAAAAAAATCATTCAGCTTTTAACAGTGAGAGCATCCCATGCTCTGTGCTGCTCTCCAGAACATCCTGTCTGCATAACCCCTATTTTTAGCCAATAAAATATGATATATCTTGCTATATAATCTACTACTATTACTGGATCAATAGTGCACATTATCATGGTTTCAGACACTTCTCTATGTAACTTGAACAGAAATAGATCAAAGGTAGTGCAACTGCCTGGCATCTCTGCAAAAGCAACAGAAAACTATGCGCTATTTATTCAACACCAGTAAAATGGATGGTTTAAGAAGTCAGGAATTCTTTTTTTCCTCTTCTTTTTCTTTTTGAGTTGCAGGGGAAGCTGCTTTCCCATGTGAACATTTTCATAGCTACCATTAACTCTGTTAACATAGTTGTTCATTCTCCTTTTAGAACTGTGGGTATGCAGCCAGTTATAAACATCCAAAAGGGAAATCGGATATTCAAAAAAAAAAGTTGGAGGATTTTTCCATGTAGTTCAATGGTCTTTGATTGGGCTCTTGGTTCCTTTTCAACAATGAATGAATAAAGAGTTTATGCTTTTCAAATAAAAAGTAATTGCTTATTGATTGTTGAATGTAAATTGTGTTCTAAGGGTACAATATTTAAAAAAAAAAAGATATGAATATGCTGGGGGGGAATATTTGCTTTGCGTAACTATCACTATGTAGTGTAGCCTGCTGAATTATCTGGATAGACTTACTAGACTCAAATATCTAGACAACAGAGAGCAATAAGCTCTTTCAGCAAGCAAGTCCAAGCAAGAAATTGACATTGGTGTTTTGTTTCTTCAACTGCCTGTACCTTAGCAGATTAGCCTCCTAACTTAAATGCTTGAATTTGGATTTGAATTCTGAATTTTATGTTTATGTAATGACGTATAGGAAATACCAATCAGCTCTCATAGTTGCATACAAGTTCTTAACTCTATGGAAAATGAAACATATTTTGGAGAGAGCATTTAAATTAGCAAGGATGCATTGTCAGAAATTCTAAAGTTAATGGTGTTCTGTGTGCATGGGAGGGTCACCTGAAGTCAGTCTGGGGAATCTACAGAAACCCACAACTGCGTGAAATGTCTTAAAAATATTTGAATGCATTTCATAGGATTGTGTCTTTCATAATGATATTTCTTATTTGATTGACTTCCTTTCTCTCAAGCTACTCTCTTCCTGTGCCATTTGTCAGCTTGGCTTGTCAATTTTTTTTCCCCTCTTACGGTAGCAACATCCTCTGGTTTATTTTCCTTTTTACATGAGAATTCACCGAGAAGAAAGGCAGACACGTGGGCTCTAAGTGTTTTCAATCTGTGCTGACTCTTGTAGAGTATATTGGTCAGTGCTATATATGTAAAGGATTCTTAATTTAGCACTCGTTAGACAGTAGAACCAAATCTTTCTGCCTGAAGTTAAGTCTTGTGAACATACTGGAAAGCATTGGGATTAAGGACAGTATTAGATTCCAACTAAAATGTCTAACAATCTTATGTAAAAAATATGATGCATGTGGGGTACTTAAGAGTGTATGTGTAACATTGAACAAGGCAAGTCTTAAATATAGATAGCCCTGTGAGGTAATTTTAGGGGAAAAAAAAAAAGTTAAATGGATTCTTCTATTCCCTGTATTCCAAACAGAATGAAGAACTTATGAAAATTTCTACCTCACTTAATTTTTATTAAGTCCATCTTAAGCAATTAGTATTTAAATTATCATAAACGTATACTTCTCAAATTCACTGTTCAGCTTTGCTCATAATTCAGCGCTGCATTTTGTCAGATACTTGACGTGTTCAGCAACCACTTCTTTTGTGGCAGATGGAGAGTATCCCTTTTAATACTCATCACAGGATTAATTATGACTACCAAACGGAAGGGAATTTGCTGTAAACATTGCAAGATGTGTTTGGCTTCTGTTTATTTAATAGCTAAATGTAGTGATGATAGATGCAAGCAAAGTTTCAGGGGAAAATGTTGTGGGTTTTGCAGTCTAGTCCTCATCCACCAGAATAGGATGCCTATCTCATGAAACTCAATTTTAAAGTAAAGATTCCATTGCATGTTAGAAAGCATCAGTTCAGATAGACAGGTCACAAATACAAGCACAGTCAGTGCAAATCTTGGGTGAAAGGTTATTGTGTTGCTACTGAACTAGCTTCTTAAAACTGATAATAAAAAGGTCAAGCTATCATTTTACCATCAAAAAGTAACAGAGAGAGTCAAGGATATTAATCCGTACACTCTTTTCTCCCTCTCAAAACAACTTTTCTGTGTGTGCAGACATATATTTAAGAAAGTCACTTCCATTTTTTAAAGTGTACTTTTGTGGGCCTATTTAAGAGAATAGAGACTAATGCTGATAATGGATTTTATTTTTTTTTAGGACTTTGGTGAAGGGAAAGAAAAAAGCTCTTTGCGATATTTTATTTCTTGCAGATAAAACTTGTTCAGCATAGCAGAATCAGGGAAGTATCGTTGTCTTCCTGTTTTGGAGGAAGTTATGAGATAAGGGGGAGTAAGCACATTTCGTGAGGCAAATGTACAATAAAACTATCTAAATAATTGGAGATAAATTTCTCTACCTTCATGTTATAGAAAGAAATTTCAAACCCAAGCCAATAATTTCTCTAACTTTTTGATAAAGATAACTATGTTCAGATGTGTTGCCATCATGCCAGTTTTGTACTATTTGAGTTAATAAAGGCACAAGTTCTGTTTTGTACAGTATTAAAAATATAAACACTTCAGACAGAGGCTATTCTTTCTGCTTGTTTTGTGTTGTCTAGATCAGTAGACAGCAAGGCCCCTAAGTGCTAGTAGGAAGTGAAAACATTATGAATAATACAACATACAATTTAAAAAAAAAAAAAATCTGTATCAAAATTCTGGTTCAGATAAACTGACAAGGATAGGATGGGCCATGAAAACTTGACTATAATATGTAAAAAGCGTATATAGTTTTTCAGGCTTGTAACAAGATTAGCTGTTTGTGAATCTTCTGCTGACCACTACAAGCATATAAGATTTATTTGTTTGATGAGATTATTTTTTATAAGGATTCTTTTTTTCCAATTTACACACTAATTGTTGCTAATCTTTGCCATGTGTGCCCTTAAATAAAGACACACTTCTCCCTTATAAAGGGTCTGCTTGAAGGCTTTACATAATTGCTATAAAAATATCGTGGGTTTGAGATGTTTGTTTTTTCGTTGCTAAGAACCATGGTCAGTGGAAGATCTCTTGCTAAAGTACTTCAAGATAGAATCTAGAAGTATGTTGTTCTTCATTTAAAAAAAAACCAAACACCTTTGCTCTCACTTTTTTTCCCATTGGTCTGGCAAAGCCTATTGAATTTGAGAACAAATTGTAAATGTAAAGCTTCTTTGCTCATTCAGGATTTTGTTCTGAGAAGGTAGTGCTAGGTCACAGGATGCTATGTTTAGAGGCCGGTTTCTGGGTTAATCTCTACATTTATAATATCAGCTAATTTTGTTTATGTTTTTTATGTTCTTCCTGACTGAAACAAAATAACAAGAAAAGATGTGTACATCAAGGAAGAGATAAAAGCCCATGCCTGTTAGGATTATTTTATTTTTTTTTTATAATCTGAAGAAGTCCTGAGATATTCAGAAATGGTGAGGATTAAGCAAAATGCTCTTTGGTAGAATTAATTGTGGCCTGGAAAAGGCTGAAGGCACACACATACGTAGGGAAGAGGGTATGAATTTATTTGTTGGTATGATTAATGAAGTGTCACCTGTAGACAGGAGTATTGGTAATTACTGGAGGCACTTTAGCCCTGGTCACAGGTGACTTGCAGTGCATCCATGGTTAGAATTACTGTCTTTCTAAATGATCCAGATAATTCAGATACTGTGCTTTTACCATTTACCTATGCACTACATATTTTGCATTCATTGGCTCTTCTAGATTCAAAGCTCTAAGCAAAAATATTACTCTTATTAATTCCTTGTTAAAATAGTCTTTGTCTGGTGCCACTTATCAGACTGTGATCTCCACTGACTCTTTCTCCAGCTCAGGACTCAAGCAAGCTCTGGGCAGCTGCTCTAAAAAGCTGTAAACTGACTCACTGTGTCAGTGATTGGTCCTGCTCTTCCCTCTCTCCCTCTGTCCTCCTGCCCACCCTTCCGCCAACCAGGGCCTGCACTGGCTGGGCAGTGGTGTCTGAGGATGCTCTTAAGTTGCCACCAAGGTACAGCCATCTGCATCCAAGTCACTTTGGTCTGTGGTTTGGGACTGGCCTTTGCCGCCTGGCACAGTTGAGCTGGAGGGATGAGCATGGCTACGGAAGACTGAGAACTGCCCAGAAATCCCCTAGAGTTATTTGAATCCTCCCAGCTTTTCCACCGCTGGCAACAAAACTTACTGCCTCTCCAATGTTGGGACTTCTCCAGCAACAAAATTAAATTTTGCGTTAGTAATGAAAAGAAAATAAATTACTTTATCCTTCACCTTTGGAAAGGGGAAACTCAACCTTGGTTCTACTTCTGAGAATCTTTTGAGTCAGTTTGCTCAGCTCTCGTAGAGAACTGAAGACTTTGCAGCCCTATCAAGTTACTTTATTTTTTGTGGCTTTTGCTTTTCCTATAGGGCTGATTTTTTCTGAGCAGTGAGTTCCCCAACTTACTAGAGTCATATTTTCTCATTTTGATGAAATTTCCACAATCTGAGCGCTTTACTGCATAACTAATTCAAACCTTGTTAGTATGCTGCATTGCACTTGGCTGTAGATGTGTCAACAGAGGTCTGTGATGAAAGGAGATCGGAGTCTTCAAAGATGTCGTTAAGATCACTATGGGGTATGTTAGCAGAAGTGTGACAGTACAGTCCTTGGAACATTTACATTTAAATTCTTAACTATTTATGAAGTGCAGCAGACAAAATTTTGTAACATTTTGTACCGGAGTGATGTAACTTCAAGTTTAATCCTAGGAAATTCTGAGTAAGATCTTCAGGGTCAAACAACTGAATTTGTCTAGATTTCTAACTTGTTTCCTGCTTCAACTGGACTTGTACAACTGATTCCCATTTTTTGTTTTATAGCAAAAGGAATTGAGGAGAGAAATACCATTTGAGGTAAACCCCCTGTTGTGATCATTTGAATTGTTAAAACATTTATGAAGGATTGGCACTGACAAGTAGGAAGTTCCGTCTCCCCTTAACAACACAGTAGACATTCTGGTGATTTGTAGTAAGAGTTGTCAAGCTATCTGATGTATTTTATAGAAGCAGTGAGAGTAATTTAAAAAATGGTAAAACCTCTTTTGGTTATAAGAGGTTTCTTCCACCATTCTTTTGAAATGAAAGAAAATAATTTATTGACAGATTCAAGAAGAAAAACTAATACAATTTATAGGGTTTTAGTAGCATGGGAAAATTGTGTAATGAACATGGATCAACAGCATACCATCAGAAAGTGATGCCTCCTCTCAAGTCAACTCTCCTGAGACCTGCCTGGAGTGTAGTCTCTGCTTTTGGGATCCCCCATAGGCACAGATGTGCTGGAGCAAGTCCAGATCAGGGCTGCCAGGATGGTTGGGGGCTGGAGCACATGGCATGGAGGAGCTGGGTTTGTTCACCTTTCAGAATAAGGCTGGGTGAGAGGGATGGCCACCTACAACTACCTGGCTGGAGATTTGTAGAAAAGAGACAGATGCTTCTTAGAGGTGCATGGCAATAGGACCAGAGGCAAGGCACGTGAGTTGGAAGAAAGGAAGTTCAGCTCAGGTATAAGAAATACTTGTTCTCAGTGGTTGGTGACTGGAAAGGATTGTACAGAGACCTTGTGGGATCTCCATTGCTGGAGACAGTCAAAACCCAATTGAACATAGCGTTGAACAATCTGTTCTTGCAGTCTTCTCTGGCTATGGAACTTGGACAAAGGGACCTCAGGAGGTCCTTTCCAGCCTCAGCTCTTCTGCAGATCTAGCTATATTGCTTGTATTAAGACCTTAATATTGCACAGTACTTCTTGTTAAAATATCACTCGGGCTTTTTTTGGTGAATGCTGATTCTTTGAGCAAGAAATGTCTTTTTAGGAATCGGATCTATTCCTGGACTGAGGGAAGAAATTTTTAATAGAAAAATCAGTCTGAAAATCAAATAGATCTGGCTAAATCTTATGATGCTTTCATGCTTATTAATTATTTTTTTAAAGAAGTCAGTGATGTTTGAGTCTTAAACAAATTTTGAAGCAAAATTTTCCAGAGTTGGGGGGAAAAAGGATAAATTACCTTTCAAATTCTGTAATTGACCACTGTTGCCACTTTGCACAAGTAGCAAATTTAAATTTCATCAGAGTGTAAAGAACAGAGGAGTGAGTGTGTGGCAGTGTGCAATAACTCTTTATGTGCAAGGGCAGACATCATTGATCTGTATTACATTGAACATTTGAAGCTTAACCCAAGTCAGCATCCTAAGCATAGCAAAATGCAAACATTTTGTAAGAGAAATGCTTTGAAAGAAATCTATTACCAAAGTCTTCATCTTTTTAATTTTTGTTTCTTAGCAGCTGGTCCTTAGTCTACCTAATTGCATTATAATGGCTTTATGCTGCACCAGATGCTGAAGGGATAACATTTTTCTTTCCTAGATAGCAATGCAATCTCTTTGTTTGGAATCCTGTTTTGTGTTGTCCCTGTGTTAAGCTATGCCACAAGCAAACTGCAAGTACTGGATTCTGATTTTTATATTAAATAAAACTAAATCCTTTTGAACCTCCTTGAGAAATAGAAATAAAAGATCTCTCTAATTGACAGAGTTTTGTTAGTGACTTAACTTACAAGTATTTCAACCTTTGTTCCAAGAGCAAAAATAATGATTTATGTTCCTGTCATTATGAGTGTTTGCTATAATGTACTAGCTTGCTTCCTTTCCTATTTATCAGTCTTTATTAAGTTGTTCTTTCTATAAGCATGGCTAGAGATATGCAGTGGTCTAATTTGTTATGTTGTATGGAATAAGGTTTTATGAGAAGGAAGCAATCTATCTTTATGGCTAATTGCGGGGGCAATCATAACTCATGGAGGCTATGATCAGATTATGAGTTTCCTCAGCCATCCTTGCCAGGATCTTATTTAAAAGAAAAAATGGAAAGAGAGGGGATAAAAAGGAAAGAAGAAAGAGTTAAGAGTGCTGTTGCACTTTCAGCCAGTGCAGATATATTGTTATTGAAGAAGGCTTCTGCCTTTCATATGTGATTGTTTTATATGCCCTGTTTGGGAAAAAAGTAACTTCATAGCAGCTCACTTTAAAAGCTTGAAAGGAATCTTTAAATTTGAAAATGGAAAACTAATTTTTACTAAATGGAATTCTTAAATTAATAACCACCTGCTATTAAAATATCAGTAGATAGCATCTTAGCCGTCTTAATTCTTTTATAACTTATTACATCATCATGTAAATCATGCAAAGTGTAATTTATTAATAGTTGTATTGCTTTCTTTTGTGTAGATGTAGTGCACTAGAATAATTTATAATTATATTTAAGATGTATCTGACCTTATTACAAAGGAAAAAAAATAATGAATGTTAATATTGAAATATTTTTGTCTGTTCACTGATATGCTCATTTGGGGCTATCAACCTCAACATTGTATAGAATTTTAACTCTTTCCCATAACCCTTACTTTGAAAACATATTAAAGGGCATCATGTATTTCTGAAAAACAGTTTTGTATGTTTTCTTTTCAAATAACTGCTTACTAAAGAGAACGTGTTTTGCTTCTGAGACTAGTGGGCACTAAGAGCCTGTGAACATTTACAAAATAAATTTCCTGTCAGTGCCTGAACCCCTTAGCAAGCACCAGAGCTGATGGGAGTGGAGGACAAAGGAGGTGTTGTTGAGACTTTATGCTTATGTTAGGGGACTGCAGCTTCAGATTAAAACAGCCAAATGTAAGCATTTTCTCTTCCACTGTTTTCAGTGGAGATCTTGAACCAGATTCAGTTGTGCGCACCTAGGTACTTAGCATTGTTTTAAGTACAGTGAGATGTCCTACCTGGCCCCAGCTGCTGTTGCAGGAGGATGAGACTCTTGTGCCCTATCTATGAATGCCACAGAGGTGTCATTGGTCGCCACAGAGCACAAGCTGTCTGCATGTAGGCAACAGAATACCACCACGAGGAAATGCAGTCTCTGAAGCCTGGAGAGCAGCCTTAAAACAGGCACTTAGTGGCTGTGCAGCTCCCTCTGGACTCAGCAGACACTGCTGCTGGGGTCTTGGTCCAGTTGCCAGCATTGACAGAGTAATTTCACACTATTTGAGATGCTGTAGCTTCTCCTGTTCAGCCTCTAAGTGCTCATACAGAAAACCATGTCATTGCCAATTCCTCTGTTATATCTATCAATGCTGTGAGACCTTCTGAGACATAGAATCATAGAATCGTCTAGGTTGGAAGGGACCTTTAAGATCATCGAGTCCAACCATCATCCTAGCACTGCTAAAACCACTACTAATCTCCCATGTTAGGTGCTTGTGTGGAGACAACACTCTTTATAGCCTAGTCACCATCTCTCATGAGATTTTAGATTCTTATTTCTAGGGTGGACACCTAAATTAGAGTTCTAATTTCAAACTTAGTCTCACTCCTCAAATTGTTTTTCTTCAGTTTTGAAAATAAATGTTTTTCACTGTGTTTATTTTTGTGTGTGTAGAAACTTTTATTGCATATTTTCACTCATAATTTAGGGTAGTGTTTTTTATTTCTGTTTGCAAGTAAAAAAAAGTCAAAAGTGTCAAAAAAAGAGAAGAGGGAGAAAGGGCAAGTGAACAAGACAAACTACCTAAATCTGTTCATGAGGGTTTTTTGGGGGGGAAGGAGATCCTTAAATAGATACAAACTTTTGTTAGCTATAAAGCACAAATAATTTCAATATGCCTTATGTCTTACCTTTTCTTCTGATCAGTAAAACAGTTTAATTATCACTTCTCCCCATGAAGTGACTGGCCTACAGTAAAATGCTATGAATAGCCTTCATCCCTCATGAATGAGAATTCCCTCCTGCTATTAGTAGCTGTCAACTTGCATGATTGTTTTTGTACTAGAATTCTTCGTAGAGTTCCTCATTAATTACTTTGTGTACAAACATGACTACTTCTGCCAGTGGGAATAATGGGATGCCATTACAGGTAAAGCCAGAGAAGATTTGACTAAAGTAGATGAATCTCCATTACAGTATCGCCATATGACCTTTATCAACATCTCAGGCTTCATTACACACACAAGGTTGTTGCTCCAGATTTGCAGTGATAGCTTCAGATGCTCATTTTTTAGTTTTGCTGCTATGCAGTCCATTTTCTTCTACTTGGATTCTACTTTTCATCAGAATTTATTTGATGTGTTTCAAAAGTTGTCTTGCATAGCCAAGGAGTGAGTCACACTGGTATATAAATGTGCATGGTAGTGTGCAGCTAGTTTTTCTAAACTTCAAGTGGCCAAATAATATAATAATCACTGGATTTTTTCATAATTGTTTTTTTTAATCTGGTAGATCCCATGCCTTTTCTTTATGTGGACTATGTCATTATGTGGAATATGTCATTCTCATTGATAAAATACAAAAGCGAAAGAAAACTCATTCCTTTAGGAAGAATAAATAGTTTGACTAGGGCAGGCATCAATGTAGTGTCATGGTTCTTATGTCAGTATTTCCTCCAAATAATGGGTGTCCATCATCATTATTTAAAAGGTTACCTCGATAACCCAAAGGAGAAGTTGCCTGGTAGGTTTTGGCTGAGCTGTATTAAGGTGTAAGAGTCACCAAGAAATTGGATCCTGCTCAGACCTGAGAGTGCTTGTTCCTTTGTGATTTTTCCAAGAGTCACCTTCCACTCAGATTGCAAGACTGGTGACATCCCTACCATGTCACCTGAGAAGCTTTTTGGTTTCTTGGTGATTTTAGGTTAGCCAGGATACCACATGTTTTTTCACTGATGATATTCCTCAAATAATTGTTTTAACCGGGTTTTTCCTGCTTCTGAGATGGAGGAAGACCTGAGTGTCAACCGGACTCCTAATGTGACCTTTCTTTGGGACTGGACCCATGGTGCCTGGTCCTGTGAGGTCCATTTTTTTTGTCATGCAGATAAGTAAATTTATCAGTGCCTTGTTGACCACAGAGTGATTGGTCGGCATTAGTTACTTCCCCACTTTTCTGTCCTTGTGTAGTGGGTGTTTGCAGCATGATACATTTGTCTTCCAGTGACTTGCCTATGCACAGTGTGCTAATTATTTTGTTTATCTCTTTGTTGCAATAATACTTGTATTAGACAGGGATTCTCATAGGTGCTTGTCCTAATTAACTACAATGTTAGAATAACAAAGTAGCCCAGAACAAGTCCTAAACACATTGAGGCAGATGAACTATGTATGAGGATTTCCAAATTGCTCCAAATTCCCAGAGTCAGGCATATTTAACATCCTTAGATCCTGCTCAGTGGGGAAGTGGGGGTGCCAATTCACACCAAAGCAAAGGAATATAACGAGATATCTGCTATTAAAAACAAAAGGTCATCTTGTGGTGGGGGAGGGGTTCTTGTTTGTTTTGAATGTGCAGGGGTTTTTGAGGGTTTTGTTTTGTGGGTTTTTTTTTTGTGCAACTGGAAGGGAAAGGGGAACAGTAAGGTGTATCAGTTCTGTTGCGGTAGTAGGAGGGTTCTGCCCTTTCCTCTTGTGGGAGGGATGAAAGCAAATTGCTGCTTCTGAGCAGTAATGGAATAGTATTGCTGAGCTGACATCCCTGGTTCCTTGAGGCTGAGCTTCAGGCACCCCTGGATTGGTTAACTTCTCCTCCTGAACGAAGCAACCAAAATGTGCAGATAAGGAGGCTGCTGGAAGTTCCTGAGAAGTAACTGTGACATAGTGGTTGCACAGTGAATTGTATTGTCTCTCTCCCTTAGAATTACAACAATGCTGTGCATGCTCCAGGATGAGAGCCAGCAGTGTTGTGATCCATATGCTGATGCTACGCCTGTAGGGATGCCACTGTGTTCTATGCTGAACTTGACAGAGCTAATGAAAGTGTCAGGGGCTGCAAAGAAGGTTAGAGCCCCACAGGACTTTGCCAGGATATTTGTGCTGGTATTCAGGAAGAGCCCAGAGGTCCTGGATCACAAGCACTTTCTTAAATTCTAGAGCAAGAGTTTGAAATCTACTAATCATTTCTATAAAAGGCTAATGGGAAATATTTAGTGGAAGGCTCTTCTGTTAAACTGTATAACTGTACATATTTCCTTTCGTGATTCCCCTACAAGGGTTTTTCTTCATTCCAGCATTAGCCAAGCTGGTCCAAGCTGGCAAGATTGGTCCTCAATCAAGTCTCCTTGTAAGAATTGTGTATTTTGGAGTATGTACACTTATTCAAAAGTGCCATGAGAAACTCAGTAAAAATATCCTACTCTTTTCAGTGGAGTTTTTGTATCAGGCTCCCAGCATGCTTTGAGCATCAGTTCCATATCAATAACAAGAAAGAACACATACTTTAATTTTATACTCCAGTTAGCCTCTTTTTTGATTATGTGGACACTGTAAAGAGCTATCAAAACATATAGTCTTTTGCTGGACTGGTTAATTCTTCTACTGAAGGTTTAGTTGCAATGTTTAAAAATTTATAATTCGATTAATAATACGCCCTTTTATTTTAACATTTCAAATTGTCGTGGCTTAGCTATTGGGTTTGATGGATTTATGTGCAAATGCATTTTCATTCTAGAGTTGTATTCATCTGTGTTCTATTAGAAGCTTTAATATGTCAAGTAACCCTTTTAGTGTTTGAAGAAATATCTATTAGAATAAGTTAGCGAATTTTCAGCTATGTTTTTTTGTGAAATGTGAACCCATTGATTCTTTTGCTCAAATTATTACTTTATTATGGAAAGTTTTCCATTTCAGAAAACCTGTTAAGTTGTTCCATTTTGTTATTTTCAAAACACCATGATTGTCTGGATATTTCTCCCTTTGGGTTTTGGAATCATCTTAGTAAATATTTCCATAAACTCAGAAATCTAAAAAAAAAAAGTTTAAACTTGAAAAAAAAATACAAAATTGCAGCCCACATTTTGCCCTATTTTGGGAAGAAAAAAAACACTCTTATAAATTACATAGTATGGGAAACTAGATTCTTTTTCCTACCTAACTGATATTAATTTGTGTGTGTTCCTCTCTCGTTGTTCAGTTGCATATACAAGTTTTCTTCTTTTCTATCACATCTTACTTTTCTGTCGGCAGTTACCCCTATTGCTTTTGTGTGTTTAGGAATGCTCCTACTCTAATAGTATGATTCCCCAAGAGATTTTGTGAAATAATGTTAAAAGATACAGAATTGCAACCTTGTGAAAAGGTGTATTTACTGTTTGTTGATTAAATGCCACAAGTGATATCTGGGTAATATTAAGAACTCCATGCCTAGAGCAGTTGAGCTTCTTGGTTTAACCATAAGGAGTTAAGAACATGAAGTACTCCTACGCAGATTGTAAATTGGCTGTTGCTAATTCTCCTGTCTTCACCAGTTGATGTACTATCAATTAGCAAATATAGGTTTTAATGCTGCCTTTAATATTCATGATTCTTAATTGCCTTTGTTAATTGAGAAGAAACACTCTGGTGCGCAGTGCTTGACAGGTAAGAATTATTATCTGCTGCTTGTGTTGGCAGTTGTCCAGAGAAAAGTAGGTTACTGATATGCAAGTATGTGCAAAGATCTCGCCCACTGATCTGTTCTTTTGGCCATGAGTTTCCTTGCTCTTGATAGAAAATCTGAATAACGGAACAGCTAATGTTTCAGGTAGAACATCTGAATAATCTGTTTTGAGGAATCGGGTGTGCAGGTTCATTTACAACAGGGAGCAGGCAAAAAAGAGAGTTATTTTTAGAAGCTGCTAACCTGCAATTATTTTAAATAATTATAAGTCAAAGAACTGACTGAGACTAAAACAAAGGAGACTGTTATTCATGGTGAAATTAATCTGGTCAAATTTTGTTAATTTTTTTTTTTCCAAATACGTAAAGTTTGATTTGTATGTATATTTGTCTTTGGACTGTATGTTTCAACCCCTGAAATGTATCTTATGCTCAGGTGTTTCACTTTTTTATGCTGTCCATACAGCTTGGCTATATTACATTTTCTTTATAATGTTACAAAATTGGACTTGTTTGAAATATCCTTACGACTACTAAACTATTTTCATGTAAACATTTTCAAAAGCCATTTTTTATTTTCAACCAACTTGAACTATTGTTTTCATGTAGCTTTTCATATAGTAAATAGAGATGACTTTAAAAACTATGAAAGATATAATCTGCCTTAAAAAAATAATCAGAAATGCTTGAGTGCCAGCTGCAAAAGTGACTTAGAAGGAGGTGCTTACTAAAGCTAATTGGATTTGAGTTTGTGTTTGCTTTTTAAAGAGACTTAAGATCTTGGTTTATTTAAATGCTTTCAAAAATTTTTGGTTCAGCTTAATGCTAAAAATGAAGGAAAAGAATCATATAGCAGGTCTAGTAAGGCATGATTAATGCTTCTAGTGAGAAATGCTCATTATGCTAATAAATGAGGCTTTCGGTCATTATTTATATTCAAAAGATATATTCAAAAGATAGTTTCTTAACTGGAAAAGGTGGTCATTCAGTGTTCTGTTAGGAACAAAAATAGCTTGATTTTTTTTTTTAATGTTAATTAAAATTAAAATGTTAATTTTTCATGAGAGCTGTAAAATAAATTGAACTGGAAGCAGCTTATACAGGAAATGAGGCTTATTAGTTAATTTTATTGTCTAAGGTTTGGCATCTTGGCTGATAAAAGCGAGTCTCACTTATAATTTCCCTTTCACTTCTCTCAGGGTTAGCCTGTAGAAATTACACCAGCATCGCATGGCATGAGCCACAAAGGGCTGCTCTGCACCAGATGGACTTCAGAGAGCTAATGGAAGCAATATTGTCCCCAGCTTGGCAGCTGTTGCATGGGCTAAGCTGACCAGCTGTACACTGTGGGCTTCGGTGGAGGATATTGGAGCCATAATCTCATGCTTTGTAGGGTTCATGGACTGTTGTTGTGAGAGATGGAGAAAAGCTTCTTTCTTCACTCTCGCACAGTAACTTTCCATAAGGTGCAGATAACCACAGTGCTGGCTGGGATCGTTTCTTTAGCTGAGGCTTTGTTGTTGTAGCACTTCTTACTCTTTTATGGTTGTGCAGCAATTCTACTGTATTCTCAAATCAGAACAGTTTAAAGCATCCAGAACTGGGAATTGTTTGGAGAAAAAAGCAGAGAATAAGAGAGGCTGATTAATAGAAAGTTGAATAGCAGCAGGAATGGATGCTTTCCCACAAGCTCTCCAAATGTAACTGATCAGATTGCTGGTAGCAATAGCCCAATTATGAAAGGGCTACCCGTCCATCAGTGTTGAAAGGACATTTGGAAGGAGTGGAGGTCGTGGCTGCTCCTTCTGACATATCAGTGACTATATTTGCATAATAACTCAGCCAGTCTGGAGATCCTATATTAGGAAAATGTCTGGGGAAAAAAAAAAATTGGGTATAGGCATGGCATTATCTTTCCAGTAGTGACAAAATACAGGAAGGTTGCAGGGTAGAACAATAGTGATGAGCCTGAAGCTGTATATCGCGCTTAGAGTTTCTTATGGTTAGAATATTTTTATTGGAATTGTTTTGTTTTGTTGATGCATGACTATATACTATTTCTTGTCAAAAATCGCCTGTTGTGTTAGTGATCATCTAGTATGAAGTGACATATATGCCTAGGGAAATTATGGTTATACTTCTAGTGCAAGATTGCCCTGTGTAGGTAGAAATATCAGATTTCCAGCTCTACACCGTATGCATTCACAGCTGGCTACAGTGTTTTGGATCATCAGTAATTGGAAATGTGTGACTTCTACAGAAATAGGATATCAAGGTCATCATAGTATCAGGCTTACCTGGAAACACTTCAGCCTTTAAAAATACACCTGTCTTTGCCACCTTGAGAATTTCTGTATGGCCTAAGTTCTTCCAAAATTCCAGTGTTGTTTTGTCCATTTTGTCCATTTCCAGTGTCAAAATCTAATGAATAAATAAAAAAATAACCCCAGCGTCCCTCACAGAATTATTGTCTGAAATCTGCCAAACTTTTCCTCTTTATTTAGAGAGGAGAGAAGTTACTGTTGAGTTAATGTACTGAGAATTCAGATGCTCTGGTTCATGGATATAATCTGATTGTGTTTGGTGGAGGGTTTTTTTTTGTATTGGTAAAGGGCTTTGTATTTATTAATACTGTTTTCTGGCATATTACGAAACAGAGATAATTTTCTTTGCACCATTCAGTCATGCCTAGAATACGAAGCTGAAAACTGTTAAAAACAGGTATCTGTGTACTTCAAAATTTCTACCAGTGATTCCGGTAGACCATGACTACTTCATCTAAACCTTTCCTTTAGGCAACAGATTTTTAATGATACTTGGCTGTTGGTTGTGTAAGGATACACTGGCTGTGTAATGATACTTGGTACACTTGGAAGTATCTTATTAGACGCTTCACTTGATACTTATTTTAATTAAAAGCCAGTGGTACCCAAAGGGACATATTTTTATATTGTAGAGAGCTTATAGTTAAAATTGTAAGATACAAGTTTTACAATACCTTTTAGAAATTGTCCTTAGTTTCTGAAGGGTTCTATGAATCCCCTTAAAACCTTCAATATGTTCGACTTTGTATATTGTTGGTCATGTGATTAGACTGAAATTATTATGGCTTTTTTAATGCTTGCTGGTTCTATGAGCTTTGAAGTGAAGTGATCACATTACAATTATTTTGTCTGTAAAATACATTTGAAGTCACAAGTTACCTTAGCAGAAATCAAGAGGTGACCTTTCTTCTAAACTTAAAAAGTAAAGTCTTGTTAGTGGTTTGTTAGCGCTTTCATCCTTGCAACTTCGTGTCTTGGCAAGATGTGATGACTCATGGTTGTTATAGTTGTCAGTTCGGTATTAGAGCAGAACAGCTTCACAAATGTCCTATTAACCTATCTCATAACCCAGTGCCAAAACACTTTCATCTAGTCTATTCTAACACATTAATATAGCTAAAGATTTTTTGTTTTATTACTTGGTGCACAAAAGTCAAATGACTTCCTTGGTGTCAAAATGAATTTCCCGAATATCATTACCCAAATCACCTCTTCCTATTTCTGTTCCTCCTACTAACAAGAGTTTCTAACCAGCTAAATTTTGGAAGGGTCCTGTTAATTTATATTTATGTATGTACAATTGCCAGTACCCTTTCTGTGGTCAATAATATATGTTTTAATCTAATGGCATATTAAAAGTTTAATGGTTTCCCACGGGTCTCTTCTGGTGAATTATTCTAATGTGATTGTACTATTTCTATAATATTATAATCTTAAAGAGAAGTAGAGCTAGTCTTTCTTCTTCCCATAGGCAAATGCATATGAAAGTTAGAGAAGTGACTCATTGGTTCAGTTTAATGCTCAGTTTTCAACAAAAAATTAAACCATGTGGTGAGGCATAAAAATATTCCTGTTTGTAACTGCTGGTTGCTATTTCATTTGGAATGAAGACGGACCAGTTTATACTAGAGCTGCTAATTAAAAAATAGTCATGAATGTAGAACAGAGATAAGTAACAAGATGTCCTAGAAGCTGATTAGATTTAAAGGTGACCTTAAATGGTGAGGTACCATGGACAGATTGTTTTATTTGGATACACATTTGCTTTTGTCTTCTCCCCCTGCCCCCAAAATTGAGTAATTAAGAGCATGCATATAAGAAATTTCAATGATGATTTAAATGATTTAGTATTGCTTGTATGCCACTGTATCTCTAGTTTATGAGTCTGAATTGTATTAGAAACATAATGTAACATATTATTGCTGTTCACAATGCAGTTACAGTTCTAAAAGCTGAAATAGTTAACTGTATACTGTAAAGTGGTTCACTGTTTAAAAAAATAAAGTGGAACACTATTTTTCTTATTTAAATAGTAATGTTTCTGAATACTTTTATTTCTTTTTCTAAATGTAGTTGAATCACATTAGAATGTATACATTACTATAAAAAGAGACTTTTCTTTATAGTATAGAGTATAGGATAAATATAATATGAAAGGGCATGAATTACTAAATTCAGAATGGGAAAATCCCACAAGAGAGAACTCGGGTAAGAATTTGGGTATAGGAATGGTCAGAATGTAATTCATATTACCAAAAAGAATTATTGCAATTTATATTTTGTTCATTGCTCATTAGAAGAGAGTGAAGGATTTCCAGAACTTTATTTGAAAGCTGAGAGGGGTTTCTACTTTGTGTGTACTTTCTGGTAGCTCACCCAGCTTCACTTCTCAGCTTTGCCTCGTGTGAACAACAGTCTCATACCTTAGCCTTGTCTAGCCAATCCAGCCCATTATTTCTTAGGAAAAACCAAATATTTACACAGCCAAAGTGAGAGATGGATGGGTTCTCTTGCCCAAGGCTTAAGGATTTCCTGAGGGACAGGGATGGCTGAGGTTCAAGTGGCTGCTCAGAAGCACTCAAAGTACGGTCTTGAAGGCCCTGTCCTCAAGCACAGAATTATCTTCTCTTAATAGAAATGCTGTCAAAACCAGCTAGCCCTAGAGCATTTTTGTGAGTGAATAAATCATCATGTTCTGACATGCAAACATCAAAACTGTGGACATAAGTTTCTAATTGGCTCTAGACGGGGATCACAGTGAATCAGCAATTAAACACAAGCTGCCAGTGCAGTCCTGTTGGTTGAAAGTGTAATCCCTGGGTGTACAGACGGGGAAATTGTCAGAAGAGGCTGGGAGATGTCTGCTGCTGTGAATAACAAGGATGAGGGAAATCACCCATCATCTGGTCTGCCAGTACATCTCGTCCAGGTCGCTGGTGAGACTGGCACGGAGCACACGCTACCTGTCAGGTTTCCAAGGGACATTAGAGAAGGCAAGCGACAAAAAAATGAACTGAAGAAACGACTTCAGATAAGGTCTCTGGTTACTTTTATTTCAATGTCGGAGGGGATAGTTCATACAGCCCTGAGGGAGAAGATTCTGGACAATAATTAGGTTTTCCCCTTAGAAAAGATATGCATAAAAGGAAGGATGGAAATGAATTTTAAACATTGGTCCTGCAAATAAAGCTTTTTTAAAACTTACTATTTAACAACAAAGATAATTAACCACTGAAACAAATGATGAAGAGATGTTTTAAATTGTTCACTTTTCTGTGTTTTCAAACCAATAACAATACCCTTCTGAATGTTATCTTTTAGCCAAACACGAATTATTTGGCTCACTTTATGGATAAGTAGGTGAAACTTAATGATCTGTGTGCAGGTTGTATTAAATGATCAAATGGTTCCATCTGGCTTTAAGCTCTAAATCCACTTAATGAGTGAATAACATTAATATCCACAGAACTTTATCAAACTGAATCTTGGTTCTCTTCAAAAAAGCTATGAAAGTTTCTGACGGGGGTGGGGAAGAACCCTGCCTTCCCATCCCTGCTTCACCCCTCGTCGAGGTGACTTCAATTTATAGTATTAACCTTAACACAGCTCCTTGTGCTGTTGGCTGGAGAATATTACCAGATTAGTGTCAGATTCTAATTCCTTTTATTATGCTGGTAATTACACTTTCACGTAGGCTATATGGTACTTCTCATTTTTAAGATGTTGTTTACAGAACGGTGCCAAACAAGCTAACATTTTCTAGGCTGTTTGGCTATGTCAGGCAGGTTCCTTTTGCTTGCTTATTTTGAAGTTCCCTCTAAAATGTCCAAGCCAGTTCCTCTCCCTTTCCCCCTGCTGACAAAAAGTCTTCCCAATGAAGTGCCAGCACTCCCTAAGAAAAAGTAGCGCTTTGGAGAAAAGGTTTAAAGTTGAAAGTCTGTACCTGCTCAGCCAAGATTTGTTAACATTTGCCAATGATTTTTTCCATGGTTTGCAGCTGGCCCAAGCGTGCTTCAGGCTGGGACGGCAGGGATCAGGCCATGCTTTCCTTGCCACTCTTCTGTAATGGCAGGTGCTGCTGGGGCATTGCTGTTCAATGGAAAAGGAGGCTTTCTCCCTGTAACTCCCTCATCAGCAGTCTTTGCGATGAGCAGAGCAACAGCTGTTTCGGTGAAAAAGAGACTTGTAAGATGTGAGGTAGGATGCAAGAGGGAGTTGGTGGCTAGTGGGGAAGGAAAAGCGGATCAGGCAAAGGAGACGATCGTCCCCAAAGCCCTTCCTTTCCAGTGTAGCGGGATCCTGCAGAGAAAAGATATTAATTTGAATTGTGCAGTCCACTTCACTTTTGACGCATCTTAACTTTTTTATGTCTTAATGCTAAACCCTGCTTCAATTCAACCTTTACATTAGATACCATTGCTAGATATTAGTTGTATGTTCTACATGTTCCAGCAGGTGGTGGCAGGGGTTGGTAGCGCCGGTGGTGGGAAGAACAGTGGATTCTGCCAGTTCATTGAAACAAGGAGGTGGTTGCCACCTCCAACCCTTAGGTAGCAAGGAAAAGAGGAAAAATGGGAGGAAAAGATGTGTGGCACAAGAGAAGTCTGTACCAGAAGAAGTGGAGGAGGCTTGAGCTTGTTTTCATATTGTCTTGTTATTAATTTCTTTATCAGGAAAGCCATTGGGCAGTCAGAGGAGTGAGGTTTGTGCACTGCCTGGCTGTACATCCCCTCCTTAGGGAAAATCACTTATGCACCAGAAAATGGACTTTAAATTAAACACAAATCTATTAGCTGTGTTTATTGGCTCTTTTAGAAGAAATGATGACATTACTTCAGCAACATGTACTGAAAGAATGAGTTACTTATGAATAAATATTTCCTTTTATTTTGGGAAGTTTAGATATTGCAATTGCCTGTAAAGGAGTCAGATAGTGTGACAGGGTTTAAGTCTGTTGGATCTGTCTGGTTTACACCTAGTGCTGGATTTGAGAGTTTTTGCTTCCCAGATACTCAGCACCAGCTGTCTCATAGAAATAAAACTCACCTCCTAGCTTTTCAGTGCCACACAGTCACCTCTGCTGTCCTGAGTTAGCTTAAGTAGTAGTTTTTATGCTTATTTAAGTATACTTGATATCTTGTTTATGTGCTTGTATGGCTCATGGAACTCTGTGCAATATCATATCTGTGCCATTTATAATCAAGTATATTGTGTGGATGTGCCAGCTTTACTGAGTTCAGATCAGTGGAGTTTAGTTGTTGTGGGTTTTGTGCGTGTGTTTGTTTTGGTGGGTTTTTTTATTTGAACAAACTTATGAGGATGCTTCTAACTACATAATATGGACTGATGCAATATCTGGTCCCTTCACTATTACCATATTTTTCTCTGAAAGTAAGAGTGTATATTAAATGGAATTTTTGCATGACTTATGAGACTGAAGGTGAAAAAGATGAAGAAGAAATTAATAATACAAGTATTATACGGTAACATAGAAACATCATGCATAATCCACCTAGCTTGTAAAAAGCTTGGGTCTCTAATATTTTGGTAGTCTCTTCCCCTTTCCATCCTGATTTGTTATCTTAAATTATAAGGGAAAAATGGTGTGGCACTACTTTACTCAATACTTTTTACCGACATTTCATATGAAGTAGATGTAGGTTAACAATTTGACTGTAAACATAATCCATCTACAAAGTTCCTCAGCTTTATCTTTTTGCATTTCTGATAAAGCTGTAGTTTGGAACAAAAGAGATTGTTTTAATGGCTACTGAGTCATTTACATGAGGTGCTACAACCCAAATTCTGTCATTTATATTATGCAAATTATCTGTGCTCTTTTATCCTTGGTAGCTCTGAACAGATTAAATGGACTTTATGGATTTATTTTTAAAATGGAAGCAGATGTAAAGTCAGTGAACGTGCATGCACATGCAAATATTAGTACTGTATAAAGTCAGCAGTTCATACTTTTCAATGTTAGATGCATGCTGAACATCCTATGTTAAATTTTATTACATCATTTATAGTATGAAATTGCTAGGATATAACTGAGATGACTTCCTGTCATTAAATATTCTGTGGCTTTTTGGCAGGAGTTAGGGGTGTTAACCTCAATCGTCTGGCAAAAAAAAAAAATCCTGCTGTGATAACCGTACTGTCTATTTAAATTGTCCTCATAAGATTTTACCCAAGTTTCTCATCTCTCTGTAAAATTATAACGTTATTGGCCCAGAATGAAGTTCAGTCCCAATGGGATATGCACTGTAGTGGTGGGCGAGAGATCTCTTTATCAGATTGCTTTGAAGAATTTGTGATTGAGAGTGCCGTATAAATATAAGCTGTTGGTACCAGAAATAAATCAGTAATTAGAACTGATGCGAGTGAGGCAAAGCCACGTGAAATTCAAAATTTAATTTGATACATGAATATTTTAAAGCAAATATGAACATGTGCTTACTTTGGACTGCATTAGCTCTGGGCAGCAATTTGTTGTTGTGGTAGAGGAAATGAAGGGTTTATAAGAAACTGCCAAGACCATTTTTGCTTAAAATATCCCTGCACTTTCTACTGTACATCAGTGAAGAGCATGATATAGGTTGTTTTATGCAATGCTATATTTTGAAGTCAAGCCAATCATTTTCCTGGAGCAAGATGAAGGAGAGTTTTATTTTACCTAAGTTTAAAAATGTATGAAACGATTTTATAGGAAAATTTCAGTCCTTTGTGCTGGAGATTTGAAGCTGACAGAGATGCAGGGGAAGAACTGAGATAGCCCCACAGTAGCTCCAAAGGAGGCTTTGTGGGCTGCCGTTGGCACGAAGGCTTCTCAGCCCTTCCCCTAAATGCATCGACTACTTCTATGCCAGCTGTGCAGAATGGTACTTATTCATTTAATTTACTGTGGTGTATTTCACTTATTATCCAAAAAGGTATTTAGCATGTGCCAAAAATCCGTTGATTGCATTACAGTGTGTTTTGGGGGTGAGGGAGTAATTTTCACCACAAACTGAACTTACTTTTCTATTTCCTTTAAATTCCATTGTCCAGTCAAATTGGATATTTTGTTTTTATTTTTAGCAGGCAGTTGTGAGTGGCAGCTGTTTACTGTGAGAACATCAGGGTTTTTCAGGAATCTTTAAAGAAAAATACCAAGCTGTTTAATCATACTTCATTGTGCTTGCTGCTAGTAATTTTTAGCTTGATACAGTTTTGTGTGGGGACAGGTAGGGAAGCAAAGCTGGTTTTTAAGTTGAGTAGTTTGTTTTTTTTCTGGAGTGACTTTATAGAAGCGTAAGTAGGTGCATTTTGTATGTAACTGGCAAGCTGTTCATGACAAGTTTTTTAAATTGTATAATTTGCCTTATCTGTGATGGATTTCATTAAAGGCATGGATTTGAGCAAGCAAAACTATGCATGTCAAACAATTGTATTTCTATTTTTTTGTGGGTTACTTGATGAAAACGCCTCTTTCCAGCAATGACTCCTAGCCATGTTAAGGAGCAACACTGTAAACATCTATTGCAGATTGGTTAACTTGTGTTCTGCTGGCGTCTTTTGCAGTGCGTCTGTAGTACTTAGAGATCTGAATTTGTGATCAAGACTGAGATCCAAGATGAAAAAATTCCTTTCCTGCCTTTCACCCAAATGATGTTTCTGAATTTGGGTGGAACGGTTAATGTTTCTGTGCCTCAGTTCTTCTAACCAAACGTACATCTCTTCATCTGCTTCTCATTTCTGCTAAAGCTACGGGAATTCAGTCTCAATGCATGCAATATAAACTGTATCCAACTCTGTATGTGTACATAGCTACCAAGGTGTGAATTGCAGCTGGTCATTTTGATGTGCTGTAATACAAAGCACATCAAATCTTGAGTTAAGAATTAGGGGACAGATTACAGGTATGGTCAATACTGTGCTTCTCTTAAAACATCCACATCTAGCAATGCATTCTGTGAGCTGCAGGTAGTAAAAGCGCTAAGTGAGACTGAGAAGAACAACGAGAAGTTAGCTTTGACTCGTTTGTTATTGAAGTTTTTCAGTATTTTTGAAAAGGAGCGGTGGATCATACCAATTCTGTCATCGTGTCTGTAGGGATGGTAATACAATATGTGTTACGATACAAGGTGCAGTTTAGGAACTTCTGAAACTGTATTTCAGGTTCAGAAATTCTATAGATTTATATATCACAGACACGTCGAAAAGGGAATTGTGCTGTGTCTGAAGAAAGAATTGGAAATCAAAATATCCTGAAATCAAGATGTGGTTGCTAATAGCTGCTTCAGGCTTTTGAAGACACTTGACTTAGCTTATGTAAAGTGCTCCGGTGTCTGAAAAGCTGGAGTTCGGGAGAGCCTGAAGAAATTCATCAGGAGAATGCAAATACGTTTAAAAAGCAGGGTAAAGTGCCCTGTTTGGGGTTTCAGGCAGGGCAGACTCTTGTACTACCCGAATTTTGAAATGGGTGATTGCCTAGCTTGAGGTGGTAGCTTCTGCAGTGGGTCTTATTTCTGTTGTGCCACTTATGCGGGATTATTTTTTCTATGCCATTAAGAGACCTCCTCCTCCCGCACGTCCCTGGGAAGCTGTCTAGAAGAGCCACAGCACAACTCCTGATTTGGCAAATAGTTCTTACTGTCAAGCCTATGCAAGCCCATTGCACAGCTGAGTGATGTTGGGACTCGCCTTGAGGTCTGTAGGAGCCACCACAGGCAGGCCAGGATGGAGAGCAAGTATCTGCCATGCGTTGTCTAAAGAGACTTGACAGCTGCACCAGATCTGCTGGGAAATCGGCCTGACTTGCAGACCGTGAAGTGAGGAAATCAAGATGTCATAAGAATAATCCATCTTGGAAAAAGGTGTCGCTGCTTCCCAAGAAATTGCTGTGTGTGCAGCTGCCCACGATGTATTTTGCTGTGCAAGGTCTATCAGAGCGATAGCTCACTTATGTGCTGACATCTCCGCATTTGGCAGTCTGCAACATCTCAACTGAGTTAGACTTAAAACATCCTAGGGTTGTCCAGCTTGAAACAATTTTGGGTTATTTTCCTTGACTCACCTGTTTTGCCTACCCTCTTCTTTCTTGTTTTCAGTGGAAATTCTTAAGGCCAAAGATATTACACTTGAAAATAAGGCAAATTACCACTTTGAGCATTGGATTGATGGTCCTGGCTATCAATTTTAGCCAGCCTTTTTAACTACAGCCACAGTAGTGTGGAGATCCTTAAAATATTTCTATCACTACTGGGAGAAGCTTTCTGAGAAAGAGCTCTGTACATGTAATCTTTTTTTTTTTTAAAAAAAAAAGCTATGCAGTAAATTAAAACTGAAAGAATATAAACATGCAAACATGGAATGGTGGGAAAAAATCCCAAATGTTTGAATCCAGCAAAAGAAATGGCAACTTCCCCCCCTTCAATGACCTTTTCTTTTGAAAATATTCTGCTTGTTAGCAGGAGTAATTTGTAGTCTCTAAAAAGATAGTTTTATCCAAAGTCTAATTCCAAAGAAAGAAAATGCAAGGGTTCAGACGCTGCTGCTTACTCTTGAAAATAGGCTTAAATTTGTACGGCTGGCTTTAATGAAACTCACTCAGCAGGCATCCTACCATTGTAGCTTAAAAGCTAAGCAAACGTGTTACCTTTGCTGCTGTAGTCTTTCATTTGTAATGGAAACTAACAGTTAGTGTAATGCAAGATAAGTAACTATTTCTTGCATATTTCATTTTACACACCATGTGCATAATGTTTACAAAACTTGTGATTTTTCTGAAGGATAACTTTATTATAGAGCTGCTCGTATGGCATGTACAATTTGTCCTAGTCCCCTGATACAAGCAAGCCCATTTTTTGACCTGTCTCTTCACGTGCAGATTAATGAAGATGCTGAGTGATCTGGTGAAAGTAAACATTTTTATTGCTGAAAACCTGATGGAAAAAACTCATTTTGTTCACTGTTTACATTCATATTTGAAGTATAGGGTTAGAAGCAATCATGAGAACCAGCGCAGAACTATCTGAGGAAGCTGTCACAATTTCCAGTTTCTTTTGCAGTGGAAGTCAAAATGACAATATCTGTGTAAATCTTGATCAATGATTTTATTCATATCAAAATAAATTAACCTGCTTTTCTGCGGTGGTTCTTGTCAGTATCTTTGCAGCTGACAGTGCTAGTTAGACTTAAAAAAAACACCTAATAATACTGTCACTAAAAAATGATTGGCATCCTTAAAGGTAAACATTTAAAGGCCATTTTAAATCCGAAAGCTGTTGTTGCTGTATGCAGACAGACGTTTCTCCTAGAGAGAATGATGGCTGGTGTGAATGTTGGCTCAAGAGAGAAGGCTTCTACATAATGGAAGTGACTTCTCTCATCAAAAATCCATATACGCATAACAATTAAGAGATTTTACTTTCTTGACTAGCATGGCAGTAATTTACTGTCAAACAGATTTATTTGTAGAGAAAAGGTGTGCAAAATCATGGCCAGTAATTTTTTTTTCCTGAATTAATAAAACAAGAACATACATTATCTACTAAATTAAGGGCCTCTGAATCTTTGACATTGTTCCTTGAAAATCCCCAGATAAATTAACACTGAGCAACTGACACACCTTCAGGTAAGGCACCAGGACTTCTGCTTATAAATCAAAGACTTTCTGTCCGGAAATTACTGTGCATATTGAAAATCAAAGGAAATTAACTTTTCAAGCTATAATGGATATTGTTGAAAACCCTGCATGGAGCTGATGTCATAATCATATTTCCCAAATGTATATTTGCAGCAACATGAGTAAATTTTTAAGTAAGCATGCTTCTAGGTAGTCTAGGAGGCTGTCTTGATCCATACCTGACCCTATGAAATAAAACTGATTCATCATGTAAAAGCTTTTAAAATTATGCCTTTCCAACTAACAAGTCCATAATCCTGTTGGGACCTTCAATATGCATAATTGCATGATAGGACAGTATTGGTACTAGAGACAATCAATTATTTAGGACAGTTTAGTACTGCTTATGCTTTTAATGAATCTGCTCAGCTGGACCCCTGCAATCTTAAAAGACTATACTCATTATAAGCAAGGTCTTTGCAATGTGTTTTAAATATATTTTCATGAATGCATTTTCTTGGGGTTTTGGTTTGGGTTTTAGCATTCTTTCTTTCCTTTCAGTCTAAAACAAACAACAAAAATTTTGAAAAACTAAATCTGTTTTTCATTGAAGACACTCAGTTAAAAGGTACAAACTGAGGTTACTTTGATACTGTGTCCTTTCTCTTTCCATTCTGCTGGTGGGTTTTCACATTTGGCTATTCCAGTGCATGGTGCTTATGTAAACACCATAGTTGGTTTGGTAGATAATCTTCAAGGTTTTTAGAGGACTTATTTGAAGTAATTGATAGAGTAAAAAAAAATAGAATTATATGCTGTAGTATTATGGAATAATGCAATATTTCTGCTTGCTGTTGAACTTTTCTTGATGTGTTGTTATAATCATAGTGAGAATAGGCAACCTAGTGGAACATATGAAATGATGGAGAGGGTATTCAGATGGCGGTTGTGCACTGACCAAGTCTGGTGTTCAACCTGGCAATGTTTTTTCTTGTCTTGCTGATAGCAGCTGCTCTACTTTCTGTAGGTCTTCTCTCTTTGCAAATTCTTGTTGCTTATATATAAGGTTTGGGAACTGTGCGTTTTTTTGTTGTTGTTAAAGGTTTGCCAAATGAAATTCTAAACCGTTGTATTAGATGAGTATATAGTCGTCTTTAAAGTATTTTCATATTTGAGGGAGCAATTTAAACTGATTTGGAGAAGATGCCAAGCACCAGGATTTATGTGGGAATGTCACAAGTGACAAGCCTTCCCTAATGAATTGCTTCAAAAGAAAAGTACCACCTGTCTGACATTATTCCAGACTTAGTTAATTACCCTGTATCACTTCTGACAACTGCAGAAAAATCAGACTGATGTTTCTGACCTCTAATCTGAAGAGATCTTTCCATCTTGATGTTGTTTTAATCAAATAGCACAAGGTCTCAGTATTACCAAGTCACAGCTGCCAATCAAGAGGATTGCATTCTGCATGACAGCTCCAGATTCTCTTCATCAGTATTGTGTTGCTTTCACTCCCATTAAAACTTGTGACAATTTTAGTCTTTATTTTTATATTATCTCTTTAAAGAGAAGATTCATATAAACTTTCAATAAGCATACCTACGAAGCATCACAGGTTTGTTCTTTTTTTTCTTGTAGGCTTGTAAAATAAATGCTAAACAATCGCTTTTGCTCCCAACCCTTCTGCATATATGAGAGTAATCAGGAAATATAGAATTACCTAGAATGCAGGCCTAACTGCTTGAGATTTTACCTAGTTTGAACAACATTATTTCTGGTCACAATTTTAACCTTTTTTTACCTGAAACCATTTATGACTATTTGAAGTTCTTTTTTTATATACTTGAGAAATATGTCTCACCCTGGAATATTTAATATAAAAGTCTAAATGATTCTGTGGTGAACTGAATAATTAATTGAGTCTAACTGTATTTGAAATGATTGGAAAGGAGTGTATGTGTTTCTATGGCAACTTTCTCTTCAGTAACGTTTCCTCTTAATGTGAAAATTCAATAAAGTCTATACTTCAGTAGTTGAGGTTAAATTAGGAAGATATCCCAAATGTAAAGTCTGTTATGTATTGTGAGGTAACTGATACTTCTTGTAGAAATGAACACAAACTTGTCTTCAACTTGTGATGCCAACAACCAGGAAATGCTACATTTGATGACAGTTGTGCAACTGTTCGTTTTCCCCATTGCTGCTGAGCATTTTGATATAGCTTTTAATTGCACAGTGACATAGTGGTGCTTATTCCCATATAATCTCAATGTTTCACAAACATTGGTCAGTCTGTTTTTCACTCTGCCAACAAGGTGATGCAGCTTTAATATCTCTGTTTGACAAATAAGCAACGGCACAGAGCTATCAAAGTTAGAATTATATGTTGAATTTGGGATCCATCTTAGAGGCAGCTGTAATCAGTTTTTCAGAGCAATTAGTGCTGTGGCTTTGAATGTTTTTAGGGCATAATTTTGTGGTAGATGTGGTGCAGGTATGTGTCCTTGTATGTTGTTACTAGCTGTGCTTGTAATCTTTGCCACTGGGGTTAGATTCATAGGAATTTGGCATTCTCTCAATAGACTAACCAGTGGAATGGGCTCAAAATATCCCTGAGGGTGATCTTTTGCAGACATTTGAGAACAAGGGAACAGAGTTTGGGGTATTGGGAGGTCAGGAATCTGGGCCTGATTTTGCTTCTCTGATTTTGCTGTGCTTCCCCCTTCCACCTGCAAGCCCCTCCTGTGGTCTACCTCCATGTCCATCAGCTCACCAGTCTTGTTTCTGCTCTCCAAGTTCTTGCTGTAGGAGATCTAGTTTCTCTTCCGTGGATTTTTATCAAACATAAATTCAATTAATTTTCATGAAAACTTGTGTGTTTTTGTAGTTTTGGGTTATTTTTCAGGGTTTTTTTTGGAGGGGAGGGTGGCATAGCCCATGTGGCAAGTCATTTGTTCCTCTGTTCTCTGCTGGTTCTCATGGTATTTCTTTTATTTTTAGCTCACCTTCCAGGACCATTATCACCTTTTGTTCCACACTATTGTGTGTTTGAAGGAAGTGTTGGAATAGAGGAGTAGCAGGACACTTTCTATGTCCACTGCAACAGGAGCCAGTAAAAGTTATGAAAAAATGAAAAGGTTTTTTTCTGATCACTCCCTGGTGCACTGCCACATGCTTACTACTGAAATACAGGTGCCAGGTTATTCTGATGATTGCAACTTCTCCTATTTTATGTATTTTCTTCCTCTTTCTCCTCTCACAGGGACTAGGAAGGATGTGTCCCAATCAGGCACACTGAATTTCCTTGCAACTCCACAGACACATTGATATCACTCCAGAAAATAGCTATAAGATTAATATTTTTGACAGGAGAAAATATTTTCCATAGTCTGACTCTCAAAAATGGCTAAACTATTCTTAACTATAATTTTTAAAAATAGAAGTAAAAACAGAAGCATAAAAACTTCAGCCAGACTAGGCTGTGTGTGATAAATGGGGTAGAATGGAAACCTCATGATAGTATCCATGTCTTCTAAATGGGTCTTATACAATCAACCCTGTTCATATCAGTCATGCTTTTGGGGCATTTGTAGCTTTATAAAGGAGAATCTTAATCTCTTTCATAATGACTAATAAATCAAGACTAACACAATTGGCTTTGAGTTGGATGCAGCAGCTGAAACACAGAATTTAAACAGCTTAACATGTATTTTGTATTGTGTCAGAAAGAATTCAGATTTTATGGTTTTGTTGTTTGGTCTTTTTAACTGGACAAAAAAAATAATCCATCTCATGTAATAACATTATGCTGTTACAATTACTCATAGTTCCACACCAATTGGAAAGTAAATTTTTTGTAAGCCATCCTGTATGCTGCCTCTGGATGCAAATTATCATTTAATCAATACTTTTGGTCTTTCACTTGAATCTTTATCACCTTTATGATCATTTCAAGCATGGAAAGTTCACTGACACACAGCATCTCAAAGAGGGTGGAAAGGGCAAAAGAGAAATTTGGATTGGAGAAGTCTGCTGTATCTCATGCAGCAGGACAGGTAGCTAATATTTCCTAGTATCTCCTATAGTCAAGCTTCTTGATAGATGTAAAAATATTAGCTGTTAAACAGCTGTTGCATCAGAAATATTGGAAGCACTTTCAACCTTATCTTTATACTTCATGCACTATTTAACAAAAATATTTTTGTATGGGGAAACGTACCTTATTATTTATACAATTAATACAACTGGATGGTGTTAGTAATGCATCATGTTTGTTAGTATGTTGGTGACGTTAATCAGACTTTCCAGTATTATGTGACTTGCTGTGTGTCTCTTCTTCATGTTCTTCAGTTTGTGTTTTCAAGAAATCAACTTTGTTCAGTCTGCTAATATAGCTAGTGTTATTTTATAGTGAGAGAAACTTACTGGAAATATAAGTTCATTAAATCAATAAACTGGAAAACAACTCTGTTTAGGTTAGTTTTGTCTTCATTTATTTCTAAATGTGTTTATTAGCATGTAGTGAATGACAATGTTGAGACTGTTTAGGACGGAAGTATTCTGGGTAACCAGAGGGGAGAGATTCTTGAGTTGCTACTTCTGTTTTCTTGTAAAAGAAACTATGGAAATTTGCATTTCAATCCTTTCCTCAGATGGCAAAGCAGTCATTTATGTTTGCCTGACTTCTGTGGCCAGTCTTGGAGAAGGCTTCCTGTGGGTTAGCTGGCTTGGTGAAGTGGCTGCTCAGCTATTAGTTATTTTTCAGAAAACATTAAAGTGGCTGTTCTTCAAATTAGGTAGTAACGAGGTTCTCCTCCCAACAGCAGGTGTTGAGCTGTAATTGGCCATTACGATGTCATGTTTTGCTTGGAGACTTTGAGAGGATAACAAAGCTATTTTCTATCAGTACATGTTGGCTTTTATTACAAGTAAGGGACAAGTCCAAACCAGGTCAGGGTGGTCACAGAGGTAGTGTCCTGGGTGAAACCAATTAAGTTCCTTGATTTCAGAGCTCATATTTCAGTGTCAAATACTTGATTGTGTGAAGGCACTGGAAACTTGATTAACATACAAAGAAGTTAATTTTGCCCTAAAAAGCAACCAAACAAAAAAGCCCCAAACAATACTCTGGAGCTTTTTTCTGTCTTTAAGTAATTTGAAAAACAACCAACCAAACAAACCAACTTGTTTTTTCTGTTATGAGTAATTTGGTCATAAAGTGTAGTTTTGGACTACACATGTAATGAGTGGACCCTGCAATTCTAGTCCTTTATTAGTTTCCAAATACCACTTAGGACATGATTTCTGTAGCCTCAGATATAAGGACAGTGTCGTAAAGCTATGGAATAAAAATACTGAATAAACTGCTTTCCATAAGGTACAGACAGGATACTGAATTATAAATACTGTTGTCTTTGTTTATACAATCCAGGGCAACAGTGTAGTAGTGACTTGCGTTAAAACTGTGTTTTCCTTCATCACGGTGATGAGATTTTTAGTTTGCACCCGTGAGCATTACTTTCAAAGTATCATTGTCTGTGCCTAGAGACGTACAAGAACCTGCAGCAAGTAGCTACACCAAAGTGAGTTCTGCATGTGGTTTGCTTTTAAAAACTGGGGGGTTTAGTGCATTGTTACTACAGGTTCACATGAGAGTCACGTGGAAACGGGCCACTCTGGCATATTGTACTAGTGGTTCTGGCTGGGCCTGTAGATGACTGGGTCCAGGTCCACGCATGCCACAGCTCGCTTCAGCAGAGGGGTTCCTCGCGTTCTGAAATTCAGTGGCTACACTGATAATGGGATGGGAGCTTATTTTTTCCCTGTTCCTGTTATAGAATCCGGAGTAACAATAGCATGCTGAACATCTGGGGGTAAATAATAAATCTGGTAATAAGGTTGAGGGTTTCTTTCCTGGATCCAGGATTTGAAAGGGGGAGGAGGAAGCTGAACTAAAACCAGACAATAACAATAAGTGCTGAGGATGTGCGCTAAGATTTAAGAGCCAGTTGCAGATCCCTGCTGTGCTTTAGTAATCTAAGCTTGCCCAGTCGCTAGCAAGCAGAATCTTCTGCCTGGGTCTTCCTTGGTGTTTTTGGTGAGGACTGTTACCCTGGGGCAGTCCACAGGGACACAAGTCTTTCATTGGCAAGACAGAGGTGTGTGTGAGTTAGGATGCATAACCAACACTGAATGGCAGAAGTTGATGGATGTTGTCTCTTAAGGCAGAGTGAAAAGACAGTAATTACCTAGCTTTGTAAAAATAAGGGTAAAGTCTAGGGGGTTTCCAGTCACTGAAATGTACTGTGGCATGGGCGCTGTTGCGTGGCAGAGCGTAACAAGAGGTGGTTACTGTTCATCCAACTGTTCTCTTACTTCTTTGGTATGACAATAAAGTAGAATGAACCCTTAGAAAATGAGGCTGCAGAAATATTACACTGTAAATGACACTTTTTTTTTTTGCCTTTTTTGACCCAAGACATTCTGAACAATGCCTTCGGTGCTTCAGTAATCCTTTGATGATACTAGTCAGAATGATAATTCAGTAAATAAAACTACTTTCATACATTCTGCTGTGGGATTGTACTACCAATCATTTGCTTGGAAAATATGCATATCTAATTAAATGTTTTCAGTGGAGGAAGCAAAAATTACTAGTCTCATTAATATACTTAACATTTTCCAAATTTGGTATGCATCTATGTTGTTCAGTGCTTTGTGCCTTCATGCACCTGCATATTTAGATAGCTTTTAGTCAGCCAGACCATGCCTAAAAGAAAATTAATGGACCTTTCTTCACAGCACTAGTAAGATTTGAGTATGATTTTTATAATTTCATTTCAAATATTCCTTCTTCTTAATGGCATAAATATATTTTCAAGTCTGAGATAACTTGTTAAAACTGTGGGTAATATAAGAGACAGGAAAATAGAAAGCTGTGCATGAAGATAAAATCTATATGAAACAATAAAATGGCTGCAGAAAAACTGAAATGCAATTAAGAATGTTTGTGTTTACTAAGAGAAATCAAACATACCTACTTATTTTTTTTATATGTAATGAAGACATCATTTGTTGACATTTCTGAATTATGCTGATATATTACTTCTATTGAAGCTTGCTTCTACTAGAGATTTGATTATATTTACTTAATGGAATATGAAAGCATATACCCTGAGGTTCCTGGGAATTATTGTTAACTGTATAGAATATTCATTAATATAATGAATATAATGCTATGGAAAAGCCAACACTTTTTTCTTTCATGTGTTCTTTTACCCAATACCAAAAAATCTTTACAGATTTAGTAATGTGTCTAAAAGTTTATAATAATGGTATTTCGACAGAAGATGGATTCAAGAGGCCTTTCAGTCCAGTCATATATGTAGTTGGAAAACTTATATCTGACCTCCTGAATTCTTTTTGTTACGGGAGTGTTATCCTTGAAATCTGACACATGCAGCCTTTTTTTAATTTCTATTTATTTATTTATGATTTGGGAGGAAGTGACTTTGTATGAACAAATCCTTCTGTTATGGTCTCATATCTGATATTTTACTAATTCTCTCTGAAAAGCTGAATCTTACAGGCCTTTATCCCAGCTAGATTTATTGGGGCTCCTCCCCTTTCCAGTAGAGGTACAGCAGTTTGAATTTTATTACAACTGATTGTTTGATTTTATTTTATTTCAATAGTGTAGAAATATCTTTGGGAAAGCTGCAAATATGTTGTTGATATTTAACCATTGCAGATTTTTTTTTCCCCATGATATAAGCTGATGAGAAGCTGCAGATCAACTTTTTTTTTCACAGAAAACTTCTAAATTCAACTAATTACATTGAATATCAGCTCTAATTAGGCCTGGAAAAGGAAGCACTTTGGGAACGGGGTAAAAAGAAACCATGATTATTTAGCATATTCTGATACAGCCCTGTAAAAGGAAGCTAAGAAGCAGAGAGATGCTGCTATGGTAATATACATGCTAAACATGCATAATTTTAGCAAGTATGGTCATGAATTGCTGGAAGCAATAGGTTACAGACAGTGAACGCAATCAGGTTTTCAACGTCTTTTTTTCCCCACTCCTTTTTAATAGTTTAGATTACTTGACCTGTGAGAGATGAGCATTCTCAATTTTTGTGCAATGAACAATACAGGACATCTGTGAAATCTACCTGCTTGGTTGCTTTTTATTTTTAGAGGTTCACCTTGTGTTTCTCCATAGGAGGATGACACAAGATGGGTAAGGATAGCCTGGGGGATTGTGAATTACAGATTTATGAAATGGTATTAAATTGTGTGGAAGTCTAGTTCCCCCTAACTAGTCTATAACTATAACTATAGTCCCACATGTAACCCAAGGGTTTTGTAAGATCACATTTTCTCATTGGAAAAGACTTTAAGAAAGAATTGATGACAACATAGGAAAATATTCTTGCAGAAATACGGACTTCATATATGGACTTCTGTTTTCCCTGATCCAAACACTTGTATTAGTACAGTTTGTTAAAAAATGGACCTTTGCATTGAGCAAACAGCTGATTCGGAGGGCTACTTCTGGGCTTGGAGTGAGGTGTATGTGTAGTTTGTTCAGGTAGGCAGTTCTGTAGGTATTTGGCTCCCAGTTAAGCTCCAGCTTTGCCTTTGACTTCCTCCGGTTTCTTCCTGTATAGGAATGACATTGATTTGAAGTGAACAGGAAATGATCACAGGCTTTTGTAATAATAATCAGATCTGAGGATCTTAGTTTATTTATGTAGGAGCAGTAACATCAAGATAAGGTCATGATAAATCTGGGCCGCCTTTGTTATTGAGTCATTTTTTAATGTGTCTGGATTCCTTCAGGCACCCAGACCTCAAGACCAGGTGAGAGTTCTCAGAATTGTGTGTTCTCTAGATATTTGCTAAAAGCCCCTAAAGTCCATTAAAAAAAAATTGGTTTTAGTGTCATTTCAAGCACTGGTAGGAAACTACATGTCTTCTAGACACTTAAATACTAAATTTTCTCATGTGAATGCCTAATAAGTTCTCTGAAGTATAATCATTAATTTGGAAGAAACTTTTTAGGAATTTAGATCTTGTGAATCCAAGAAGAGTATGTTTTTCAAAGATACACTAGTGACACAAACTTTTTTATATTTCATATTTACTTATATTTAAATTTTTATGTTTTTAATATTTTAAAGGATTCATTAAATTTTAACTACAAAATTCTTTTTGAAAAGTTGAAAATATATCTGTTGCAAATATATGAAGACAGTTTAACCCTAATTCTTACCTTTTTATGCTAATAATAATCTCGGGAAAGACAAGAGAATAAAAAGGCACAGAAATTTAACTAGCTTCAGCCTCTTGAAGCTGAAAGACACCACTCAGAGATGGAAAAGATAAATCTGTTTGATAAAGGAGGAGTTTCCAAAGATGCCAAAATGAAGATTTTATTCTAAGCATTTTCCTTTCAAGGTTTGTCGTATACATAAACTTAAATTACTTCTAAAAAATGTCAGGTTTCTTTTAGTACATGTAATTTGGTAGAATAGTTGCAATTGCTACCCATGCTAAAACTTTAATGAAATAGCATCCTCTAGTAAAAAAAAAAAAAAAAAACCAAAAAAAACCCACTTTTAATTATATATCAGGAATGTGTATTAGCTAGTCTGTTTTAAATAATGCTGAAAAGCCTGCAGTCCTAACAGGACAGATGGCTGAGTAGCTTCATAATTTTAAATCTTATTTTTAAATAAAGATGTCATATGTTTATTGATGATACAGTACCTAAATGATACTGGTGCATCATATCTACATGTTTGTTGTTGTAAATCAGTGCAGCAAATTAATCACCATAATAATTCTTAATTTTTGAAGTTATTGTATGACGGGTTTTGACATAGGGAGCCAAATTCTGTTGTCTTTCCATATTGGCATGAACTGAAGTTATTCACTTAGTTTCACTAAGATGGTTTCAGACGTATTGCAAACAAAGTTAGACAAAATAAGGCCACAATAAATTCTGTATCCTCTTCAAAAATACAGTTTATAAAGGCTGAATTAATGGGAATGTTTTATAGTTAGGAAAAATAGCTATTTAGTAAATGATTAGTTAAAAGGTTACTAATTTTGGCACTGTTAAATTGTATACATCTGCTTAAAATGCTGTTCTTAGCTTTTGGAGGTCTTTGTTTATGAACAGACTACAAAATTTTTCAACACATTAATCATCCACAATTACTCAAATTTCAGTGAATAATTATTAACACACTGAGGATTTGCAAATATTTGTAGTTCTCCATTCATATTTTGAAATTACCAGTACTAATTCCTCATCTCAAAGTCAATTTTGAATTAGCCAGCATAATATGTATTTCCAATTATGTTTTCAGAGCTGCATTTTAAGCTGTAAAATTCAGCTGGAGTTTTATACACACAGAAAATACAAAATTGAGAGTTTTTACCTTATTCCATCAGGATTACTTGCAATGGTAAAGCTTGAATGCCTAAATATTAGTAGTACAAATATTTCATCAAATTGAAGTTTTGAGTTGGAGTGTATGCTTACAGTACTTGTACTTGTTTCAGTACGACTGATACCTTAGCAACTAGCATTTGCCTCTTGATTGATATGCTATCTGGTGGCATCCCAGGGTAATACTAAACCGCTTGCAGATCTTGAGCAATTTTCTATTTGTTGGTTGTTTAAGACCCATTTGCATGAAAGCCCCTGGCTTTTATTTTTCACTGATGATGCAAGTGAAACACTGCTGTGAACCAAAGACAAAGTTACTCCTGGCTGCTTTGGGAACAGTGTTTTCCCTTCTAGCCATCTCAAGGAAAAAACCTTTCCAGAGCAAAGCAACAGATTGAGTTGCTGCTCTCATCCTCCTGCCCCCCTTGCTTTCTGCTTTGCTGTACTGCAGGAAAATCCTCCTGTGAACAGTGTGTTGTCTCACTAGTGCCCTTAACGCATGCCTTAATAAACTCAGCTAATTTAGTCTAAATCAGTCTAGCACACGTGGCTTAGAAAGGGTTTAGTTGGTGATCTGGATGTGGCTGATTGGACCAGATCAAGAGCTCTCCTTTGTACCTGTCCTGATACATAGTGGGGAGTGTGTGTGTGTGTATATATATATATGTGCATATATATATATATATATGAAAAAAGAATGTTTGCTTTCTTGCCCATCTCCTTTATTAGTGAGTAAACCAGCACATTTTAAGTAAGTTGGGTTTTGGTACCATTTCGTAGTATAGAATTTCAGAAATGGGCCTTTGTCAGCACTAATATGTAATTTGTCATTTGGTGGTATGTAATGCATGTGCACAAATGTGCACGTACGCTTGACATATCAGTTATTTTCGTTCTGTTAGGCAGTGACTCTTGTATCTTGACAGTTTCTTTACCCTTTTTGCAAAGGAAGCAAGAGCAGTCGTGCCTCATTCTGAAAGCTTGTGCTGTCTTACATTGTTAGTAGTAGAGAGACCAGTACAGTGATGTTGCAAGTATAGTTGTGTTTGTTTTAAGGTGATCAATAAATGATACTTGTCTTTGGCAACTATTGTTATAGTATATTGGAATTACGTATATTGCTTCTCTGCTAGTTAGGAAGGGGAGCATTGCAGATAACGAAGTATATAAAATAAATGAAAAAAACCCCTTATGATGTCAAGAAATGTCACTACTTTTTAATTATCTTCTGAAGTTTTTTTAAGGAGCTTAGAGTACTTAGTTAACTCTTCATTCTAACTGTATTAAACAGCTAATAGAATAGACTGGGCAATTTCATTGTATTAATTAAATGTAACAATGGTAGTCTTTATTCAAACAAGAGATAACATTTGAATCAATAGGTGGTTTTCTTACTTGCTATAAAAGAACAAATTGTATTTCCAGCAATTCCTCTCCTTAATAGCAATTCTATAGATGGACTCACCTTTTGACTAGGGGTGTTTCTATGTATTTAATTAATGAACTAATATAGCCTTACACAGTCATTTTTACAACCCTGTTAATAACTGTTCATGTAAATTAAGAATAAAATGTCTTGTCCTTGTCTAATTTTTAAGTAAAAAAACTCAACCCAAAACAACAGCAACAACAAAAATGAACAAAAAACCAACATAATTTTTGTACATCTCTCCCATCAATGCAAAAGCATTTTTCATTTCTTCAGATGTGAATAAGTGGTTATGATGGCTATATCTGGGAGCTCTGGGACCGATAGGTGTGCTGCTCACTGCTCCAGCAAGTGCTTCACTAGTAGCAATATGAGGAGAAGACCTTCCTAACCTGGGAGAAAGGTCAGCATACCCAATCTCGAGTCTAGGTCTTCCTCAATAGTTTCAGGATAGTTAGCTCAGCTGGAATGTAAATACGTTGTGAAGAGTGTTCCACTGCACCAAAAAGAATGAGGGGAAAAAAGGGAAAAAATTTACAAATCCACAGTTCTATGCATCATGTAATTTTTGGCCTTTGATTGAAAGTCTGATCAACTCACTGAAAATTTTGCTTAGCATCCCCCCCCCCCCCCCCAAAAAAAAAAAAACCCACCCAAAAAAAACAGCAAAGAAAAAAGCCAGGGTTCTTGCATGCACTTCCTTGGGGCTTATTCTCTTGGTTTGGCATTTTTATATTCATATTCTCTTCATTTAATGACTTGCTTGTAAATGTCAGTGGCATAACCGGTGCAATTTTCAAGCACTTTGGATTCTGTTGGCATCTTTTCCAGGTAAGTATAGCTGTAGAGAGTGAAAGTGGGTGGACTTGTAGACTGAACCACAGCTAACTTGCAAGTACCCAGAACATTTGGAATACCTGTTGGGTGGTGAGACTTTCTGTAATACTGAGCATGGTGGTTTAGATTTGCAGACCCAGGAGACTGCAGCCAGCAGTGTTTACATGGCTTCTCACTTCTCACAGGAACAGCAGCTTTTCAGAAGGATGCAAAATATAAAGAAAACAACACTGTTTTGAAGAGTTAAAGGTGGTGGAGGTTTAACACCTAAAATGTGTTAACACAACGTATGCATAAAATGTTCATGAATTGTTGCAGGCTATAAGGTAAATGGTCAGGCATTTTCAAAGGATTTCTGCTGGGATTACATTTGCAAGGTCACCCAAAAGCCCTGATTGGTGGGGCTCATTACTTGAAATATTTGTTGATAGTTGGGTATTTCATTATGGGTCTCCTATACCTTGTATTTTGCAGAAAAATGTAGAGGCACTAATTAATCTCAGTGGTTGAGTATAGCAGTTTGCCAAAAAATAGTCAGTGATAGGAAGGGTATATGAGATACACAATCTACGGCCTTTGTTACATGTAACAGCTCTCAGAAATATAGTTCATGCATTTTAACCATCAAGCCTAATTGTTGTTCGTAAAGCAAAGATGAGAGCTAGTAATAACATTGAAGAAAAGACAGCTGCAATCAAATATACGGTATAAAAGTTAAAAAGAGCTGCTTACACATATGGGTTAAAGTTTATGTTCCTAGATTAAGTCATGAATTAAGGAACAAAACCCACATATAATGCTCATTTTAGTGTCGTTGGAATTGAAAACGATCTTCATAAATACATAGAAGGGAGGAGAACACTTCTTGCTTGACAAGTTTAATAAAAGTCATCAAACATCACTGGATGTATGTGCCATCTATCCAGAAACATGTGGAAAGCTATGTTAGCATATCGGTAATGTAGAGACATGGCTGCTTGAACACTTGCACAAATGAAGATCATATGCGTGATTATTTTGCTTCTGTCACAACTAATCAGTCACGGAGTACTCTGATACATCTGAAGGTCAGAACTGACGGCAAAAACTTCGCTACTTTAAGCACGTATATTTGTGTATATGTGTGTGTGTTTGAATTGGTTCCTTGGGTCATCACTTAAGATACATTTCACTTGATACAAATACTGCAAAATTTGAATATGTATGTACTTGAAAATTACCTCCTGATTTTTTTTTTATTGTTTATAATTTGCTTCTGAATCACTTTGTTGATGTCTTTGTTTTTATAGTCTTCTGAATGTGCATAGAAAGTCTGTGTTAATTAACAATCAGTTTGTCTAGCTGAATTCCAATTTTGTAGAATTAAAATTAATTCACCTTCAGTTTTTCATTTTTGTATCATTGTATGGTGTAAGCAAGTGCACAAAATGTTAATACCTGGGATGTTTTTGGCAGTAATAATTCACTCCCTAAAGCAGCCTCTAATCTCAGTGATAATTCATTCTGTAAAGTAATATCTAAATCTCAACTCTTAAACTTGTAAAATGCTTATATTTCTGACAAGCCTGGCAGTAAAAATCAAAGCCAGCTTTTGAGTGTGTTTTTCTGCTGCTGTCACTGTAATCCTAGTAACTGTGTTATTTAGGAAAGTATAGAAACACTTTTAAAGATGTAAAGTTCTATGCAAAAATAATAGCTTGGGAAAGCTATTAAGCTCTACAAACTGATAGCGGGCAATAATTCTGTCATTTGCTTATTTCTTAGCATTAGTCACTAATGATATGTAGTAATCCAGCAACATGCATCATTTCTGGCAATGGCACTGCTTTTTTCCCCTCCTTCCAACCAGGAGGGTGACTTGTGATATCTGTGAAATAGGAAACTACTTTTTTCTTTTTTTTTTTCTTCTTTTCTGTCCATGCAGTGTATTTTTATTTTTTGTTTTTCAAAGTTGAAATATACAGCAGGTTTCTGCATGCACGTATGTTCTAGCAGAGCTTTAAACTATGGGAGAGCTGTGGGGAATGGCTTGACAGTGCAGTACATTGAAAAGTAGGTGTACATCTGTTCCATTTTTAAATAAAAAACAGCCAACCTTTAAATGCACACCTCAAATCAAGTGCACTTTAATATATCAACAGCTAAAAGGAAGATGAATTAAGTTCACTTTTTCCGTTTCTGAGACTATAAATATTTTCAACTTTTAAAATACTTAAGTTCTGATGATAAGCTGTCATACAGGTTTGTTGAATGTTATGTTATCAAAGTCATTCTCGTATTTTGTGTGAGGTTTATGTGGTACAAGCCAGTGATGACAATGAAAAATATTACAGAAATATAAGAAAAAGTATTAAGCTAAAAAAATAAGAACAGCTAGTGTGTGTTTCTCTGATTATTTGCTATTCATAGTGAAACTGGAAGTCTCAAATATCCATCTAATTGTGTGTGAAGATTTAAAAAAAATTGGGAATGAAAACAGATGTCTTATACCTTACAGTCTTATCTTAGTGTTAATGCACTTCTATAAAGACAAAATTGAAACATTAAGTCATATTTCCATTTACTGTAATAATTTTTTTACTGAGTGTAATTCCATACTTTTTTCTTGAAGACAATTAAAGCCATATTACAGTACAGTCATACTTTTTAAATTTTGTATTCATATTGCTTCTTCAGCCTGCTTCTTCCCCTGCCCCAATGGATAGTTCTGTCAGTATATTTGCTGTTAGCACTGGAAATTTTTTTCTCTTGACCACACCTAGCTTCATGGGGAAATGGGAAATGATGACTAAATTTTTCTATGTTTAAGTTAGTAATCAGGCTCACTTTGTTTAGTCCAAAAGTTCAGTCTGTGTTCTGGGTAGTTCCTTACAATGTATAAAACCTAGCAGGAGGGAAATAGCTGCATTTTATCCTTTTACATAATATCTGCATGCCCACTTAAATGAACAAAATAAATTTAGAGGCTATCTTAAGCTTTCTTCATATCTTTAAGTATTACATTTGATTATGGTTTGAACAGAAATAATTAAAAAAGGATGAGTTTTTATGAACAGTGGTCTCCTCAGGTGTTAGACAATTTAATATGGAGAACTGTGTATTCCCAAGTTCTTTCTCGACTCAAGACTGAACTGTGAATGGAGAAAACATGTCCAAGACTTGAAATGCACTCCATTTCCTTTTTACTGGGAAAATAAAATAGAAATGAAGAGAATTTTAAGAGTTTGGTTTGCATTGATTGAAATGACAGTCATGTCAATTTGACCTTAGTAAGTTCTTTTGTATTCATTAAAAATCCTTTCCATGTTACTTTTATTACTCTAGCTCCCTGCTGCATGATTTTCTACTTGTTCCATTATAAGAATGGCACTATTTTTAATTTCCAAAACTAGTATTTGGTTACAAACTCTCTGGATTCTGCTGTGATGTTAGATGGAGCCTGAATGTCATAGAAGCCTTATTCCTGATGGTTAATTAGATATCCAAGTGATTTAACCTCTGTGTGTCATTGTCATCAAGCTGATGATCCTGATGAAGAATAACTGACAATTAGTGATGTCAAAATACCAAAACAACATAGACATTACTTGTGTGGTTGCTAAATTATTTTTTAGGCATTGCAAATATTAGAGGAGTAGCCAGCTCATTCCTCATTTCTCAAAATTCTCAAAAATACACTTTCTTTTTTGTTCTTGTATTCGCCAAAGCATACTTTTGTGAGTTGAGTAAAAGGAGTGAAATACAGAAGTCATTCTAATTTTCGTAATCCTGATCTGCCCTGAATTAGCCTAAATACCCACCTAGCAATAATGTGCAACAAGAATTTTTACATGGTAAATAATACCTCCTGGCTTCTGAATATCAGTAATTAGTCAGTACTGAAGTTAAGCGCTGCCTCAGGATACTTGTGTTTGGATCCGTCTGCATACCTTTCCACCATTAATTTTTATACATCCTCTTTAATCCTTTTACCTATTTGACCCATGTTTGGATTTTGTATGTTCAGGAGCTCTAAGTGCAAGTGTGAACCATATGGAGAATGGGTAAATTTTGGTGTATGAAAACATAAAATAAATTAAAGACTGTGCAAAGGAGGTGTATTATTAATAAATCAAAGGAAAAAACTGAAGAAAATAGGAATTACATTTGGTTTGGGAAGAGAAAGAGGAAGTATGTGTTCTCTAATTGTAGACACATTGAACTGTTCTGTATAGTGGTGTCTGAACTTCCCGATAAATAATGGGTAAAGTACTTTCTTTGATCCATTCTAAACCAACATGTTCTTATTTTGGTGAGTTTCCCCTGGTTCACATACAGCAATATTTAATAGAAATTCCACCCCTTTCATGCTTTTCACATCTCCGTATTATCTCCCCTGAGCCTCCTCCTCTCCAAATTGGTGTCCCAGCTCTTTGAGTATCTGCTTATAAAGCAGCAACTCTATCCCCTTGATTGTCTCTGCTTGCCCTTCTCTAACTCTGCTGCATTCTCCTGGAGATATGGAGACCGGAACTGCGTGCAGCCCTTCTGGTATGGGCACACCAGACTTTTATAGGGGTTCGACACTGGCCAACCCACCACAATGCTGGCTCAGTTGCCATTGGTAATGACAGGCTATGTGACTTGGCCAGCTATTTTTCAATTTCTTATTGGGATTCCTTCAGAAGTCTTGAGCATGCCTGCCAGCCTTGGTGACTTATTGCCATATAACTTACTAATATGGCCTAATACTTTCTCTCTGTTTATTTCAAATTGATGCAATTCCTCTGATCCACTCGCTACAAAGAACATGTCAGGTGTGGGAATCTCCTGAACATCTTCAGCAGTAAACACCATTGCAAAGATGAGTGTCTGTAATGGTATAGTAATCCCTCAGTGCCCATCCACCAGCTTTGCTGTCTGGCTTCCTGCTTCTTACATACTTTTTACTACTGGTTTGTGCAACCTACGCAGGGATGCAAATTCCCTTCAAACTCTTTCACCCCTCTTAATTTCCTGCTTAGATTTTAGCATTGGTGTTGAAGTAGCTGAAAGTTTTGCCTTTGTTCCATTGTTCGATGTTGCATGTTTGTCAAATGACATTGTAGGTGGCCCAGTTTGCTTTTCTTATCTTTTGGGCTGTGTTGTTATTTGGAGGAATACTCAATCTTAGCTCCATTTTGGTATGGCATTTATTTCATTCAGCTTATTACAGATGTTTGAGATTATGGAGCTGAACTACTAGAGAATTGCCAAGTATTAAAGCTTTTATAACAGTAAAGTAAGTAATTCATATGGAATTCACTTTGTGTACTAAGTTTACTTTTTAACGATTCTGAAGTTTGGCTATATTTGTTGGATATTCAAAATGGTTGTACTTTAAGATATTCTAGTAGCTGTCAATGCCACGATGTAATAGTCTCAGCTTCTTGGGTGAGATTTTATCAGTAGTTTTTGGAGATGAATCCTCATTTCCTCTCCCAATAAGCTGTCTGTGTATTTTCATATTTGTTTAACATATATTTTGGGTTTCTGTTTAAAATATTACTTTTGGCAGTTTCCTACCAAGAAGCTGCAGCTTTAGACCGATCATTGGAAAAACTTACTGAATGGGATATAAATGCAGTTAGAATTAGGTCCCCTTCTTATTCACATAATTCTGGTTCCTGCAAAACAAAAGCCTTGTCAAACCTGGTCAAACAAAGGCTGTGTAGAAGAACAAGCTGTTTGTTTGCCATGTGCATGCATTGTATGGCATTCCCGTTCCCATCTCATTTTGCCATTGTTAAATGAAATGTTTATTCTGAATTTACCAGAAGTATTAAAATTCACTAATAAAATACATATGCTTTCTTCTTTTAATTTTTAAAGTATATCTTCTTATGCATGTTATAAATTGAAGAAATACAGTTGTCTTGGAAAGCATCCATTAAATCCTAATCTATTTTCAAGCTTGATTTCAAAGGTTTAGAACACTTAATCATTCCCATATGACTTCAGTAGCATTTGTGCATGCTTAGATCTTTTAAATTATAATACATGTCCTTTTTTTAATGCTTGTAATATTACTTCATTTCTATTATAACTTTATTAAAAATACCTATAGATTTCAATATAAGTATATGTAAACCAAAACAGTAAAATGAAAACTACTTCCTAGTCGAAATCAGTAGATAGGAGATCTATTTCCAGAATTAAAATGTCCGTCATGCACATTTTGAATATTGTGATATAAACATAATGCATGGGGAGACTGTGGGATGCGTAGTGAAAGAGCAGATGCCTGGAACGTTGCTTCAGTCTGTGAACAGAGACATTTTTCCAGGGTCTGATAGGACTGGTTTAGGTTCCCGAGGGCAGGGGAAGCAGGGGGCAGTGTCTGTCTTGGTGATGCATTTTTCCTTCCTCCCTTCCCTCCCTCTGCCGGCTTGGTGTTTTCTTGCCTATACAGCCCTGAATGTTTTCATTTGGTCTTTTGCACAGTCCTCCAAGGTAGAAGCCAAACCTTAAATTCCAATATATATTCACTTCTGTTTCTCTGTTAGGATGGATGTGATCAAAATATCTATGTGGTTTGATTGAGGTGCCTCTAAGAAGGCATTAGACTACAAGGAAAATCACAGTATCACAGTATCATCAGGGTTGGAAGGGCCCTCTGGAGATCATCTAAGTCCAACCCCCCCTGCCACAGCAGGGACACCTACAGCACATTGCACAGGACGGCATCCAGGCGGGTTTTGAATGTCTCCAGTGTGGGAGACTCCACAACCTCTCTGGGCAGCCTGTTCCAGTGCTTTGCCACCCTCAAAGGAAAGAAGTTCCTCCTCATGTTAAGATGGAACTTCCTGTGCTCAAGTTTGTGCCCGTTACCTCTAGTCCCACCACTGGGCACAACTGAAAAAACGCTATTCTCATCTACCTGGCACCCTCCCCTTAAGTATTTACAAGTATTCACAAGATCCCCCCTCAGTCTTCTTTTTTCTAGACCAAAAAATTACTCTTTTTTTACTGTTGCAAAAACATTGGAATAGAATAGTAATATGTTTCTTGAATGTAGTTTATGATGTTGTGAAATGTCATACTTGCCTTGAGTTGTCTAGACTGGAAAAGAACAGCTGTAAAAAGAATCACAAATAGGTGTTTTTCTTCTTTTTCTGTGCTGAATCTATATTAAAGAGATGCAGCTCCTCTCAGTAGAGCTGATGAGTTGGCACTGAATTGAAATCAAAATCAATGTTTATAATAGGTAACTGTCCTAACATCAATACTAATATTTCTTAATCTTCGCTTAATGTTATAGATATGAAGTCATTCACTGCAAGCAGTTCTGAATGATGTATGAAATAAAAAATCCCTGATCAATGCACAGGATACATATAGGCAGCAAATATGTTAGTTATCTAAAATGTTCATGTCTGCTGCAGCCAGAAAATCCTAGTTTCAGTTAGGAGGGCATGAGAACTGCATGGATTAAATAAATAAATAGATAGATTATTTATCTTGCTATTGCAAATATTTTTGGAACTTCCTCAGACAATGCCCACTTAATGAGAAGATGAACAGTATTCAAATTAAATTTTAGCAAGTATTTCACTAATGCCTCAAATATTCTGAAGTGGGGTAATAACTTCAAGGAGATGTTACAAAATCTAGTCATGTTACCTTTCTAAAGATCCCCACCCCCCCACCCCCCCCCCCCCCCCCCCCTTTTTTTTCCCCCCTTCCCATCATGGAAGAAATAGCTCAATATATGGATAAGGGAATTATTTTCCTCCTCTTTCTTCCTTGCTACCTCTATGCCCCTATTCCTTTTATTTTTACCAATTCTTTCTAATCCACCCTCCCAAGATAATTTTAAGATGTTGTGCTTTATTCCCATGTGTGGGTGAACTCTGTGTCTAGCCCCAAACTGGGTATTCAGATTTAACAGATGCCAACACAGTAATGCCAGGTAGATGGATTCAGATAGGATTCCTTACTACGTTTGGTTAATTCCTTAGACAACTTAAAATTAATCTGAAAAGTATCTGCAGAATTGTAAATGATACATTTAATAACACATAGCAAAGTATGTTGTTCCAGTGTTACTATAGACGTTAAAATGTTCCTAAGTGGAACCTACACCTGGCTGCTTAAAAAGAAAGAGATCCTGTACCTCCCCTGTGGACTGTAGGCCAGCTACTTCTGAACTCAGTATAATTTGATAGACAAGGATGTCACGTCACCTAAAGAGCTTCTCTTGTGTACAGTGATGTAATTTCTACAACTTATAATTATAGTTCCATATAACGATAGTTTTTGCCCCACTGGTTTCTGGGGAAAAGAAGAGTTGGAACTATCGGTGGATCTGGGCACATTGCTGAATCCTAACTTTAATACATTTTGTCTTAAAAATACTAAGTGCATTTTCTTTGTAATGGTGATCACCATGTTCAGGATGAAGAGTAGAACTGATATCTGTTGTGTTCTCCTTTTTCAATATATTAATAACAAAACAAGTCAACTCTCCCTCCCCCAATATTCTTCCAATTTGAATATTTTTTTCAGTCACTTCCCAACTAAAGACATGAAATGAAAAATAGAAGCTTCAAAAAGAAGCTGAAGGAAGAACTACTTGCAGTCTACAGTAAGCATTGTGGCTGTTTGTGAAGTGTTGCTTATGAGCTGTCTAGAAATTCAATGACTTTCTTTTTCCTTTCAAGAATGCTTTTTTATTATATGGGGTAGGAATGCACATTTAACAGTAGCAGTTTTCCTGAATGTGGGGTAATACAAGACAAGCACATTTAACGTACCAATTAAACACTCAGACCATTTCATCTGTATTTCGGAAAGTTTAAGATTCTTCAGTCACTTGTTTAATTGAACCACTACAAACAGGATAAAGTAGCTGTGAAATTGGAAGGGGTTTAGAGGAATTATTCTATTCTACTCTGTTCTGTTCTATTAGGTCCCCCCAACACCTTCATTTGATCAATATCAACAGAGGCTTTTTAAATGCTTTATCTTACTGTTTGAATATCCTTTCTTTTCTCCCCTTGAGAGAGGGGAGTGCTTGGGGATGGTGAGAGGAAGCCAAGAGACCTGACAACATGTGTCTGTAATAGTTCTCTCTGAACAAAATAAATGACTATTTTACACATTCATCATTATCTTAGCTACTTCAAATAAGATTAAAACAAGAGTGGAAAACTCTGATCAATCACCTTTAATTTATACAGCTGTTCTTAGGGGCGTATTTTCTTCTCTTTCAAATATTTGCAAATGGCATATAATAATGTGAAGCCTACCTGAGGGCCAGTAGATGTTATCAGCTTTGCTATGACGGTATCATCACTGTAAGAAAAGGGTGCATGTATTGTAAACAATTGCATATTAACATCTTGGTCTCATTAATCAGAAACTTCTCTGATACACGTCTCAGTGGCAGCCTCTACTAATTAACTCAGACACTAATTGGGTCAGATGGAATAAAGTAGACAGCAGTCACTCAAGCAGACTAGAACAGCCTGTTCTCTAATTGCTTTTGACAGAGGAACAAAAAAGGAACTTGAAATACTGCAGACTAGTGCTAGCCACCGCTACGTACTTAGCATGGTTATTTGTAATGCATGTTTTAATACAAACTGAAACAAATATTGGTCCTCCACGTACAGTTAACCCGTTCTCTTCTGTGTTCTGCATCTGTGTGACATGAATTTTGATGGCCTGTGACATGTAAAGCATTTGTCTGTTTTGTTTCATAGAAGCAAGTCAAAATCTGCAACAAAATACATAAAAGTCAAAGCACTTCCAAGCTTTGCAACAATGTATCACTAGGTGGCATTTGCTGAAAACAGTACAGCAATTTCATTTTTACATGAGAAGCTTGAGTGAAACACTAGGTAATAGTGTCGTGTTTTAGACTCTGATTACCTGTTTTAAATCCTGATGCTTCTTTCAGCTTCATTTGTTATTAGTCAGCAGTCTATCATTCAGAAAGTTTGTGGACTCTTATTTTCCCTTTTTGATGTATGCTGCTGTGACTGGCTTATGAATAAGCCTTACTATCCTTGGTCCCTTGTCCTTATTGTTTGTATTTGAACATAAATAGAAATCTAGATGGTAAAAATCTCCAGCTAAGGAAAGGAACGGTCAGTCTAACAGTAAGCATTTCCCTACCATTTCTTGGGAAAAAAAAAAAAACAACCAGAAATAATTGTGTATTTTTCATAAAAGTTGTAAATATGAAAATTGTGGGTAATTTTATCTAGTTACGTAATCTTGAATTTTTTATAATTATTCCCTGTTTTAATAACACTCTCATGCAATACCTCTATCATAGGTTACTCTGAGGTGGCCTGCTGATCAACTAAATGCTGATCTGCCCTCCAAAGTTTAAAAAACACAAACAAAAAAAAAACACCCCAAGAAACCTACAGGCTCCACGTCCTGGAAAGAAAAGGTCGCTGTTGGCCACAGCTCCTTTACCACAGTTTTCCTCCTGACAGTGTGTATAACAACTTTCCTGCTGAAAACCATAAAGGCGAGGGCCATTTAAAGTTTTTCAAAAACATGTTTCTTATTTTGGGAGGACTTTTTTTGTGACATTGCTGAAATACAGGATCTGCCAGTGCTACTGTTTTCTGGTATGTAACTTTTCCCACGACAGTGACAGGAACATTTATAAGGCCGGGGTTCGCTTTGAGCCGGCTTGGGAACAGCAGCCCAGGTGAGAGCACTTGCTTTCACTTTGAATTAGTTTCAGCAATTCCCGGATCATTGCTACAGAGGACTAACAACACTTATTACAGGTTGTCACTAAAGGCGCTATGTACACAAACCACTTTTATTAGTCTTTAACTGATGAGGATTTTCCCAGTGCTGGCTGTACATTAGGCCTCGCAGAGGGACTGCTGCTGCCACGCTCCCTGCCTGGGCCTATCAATCTGTCCTGACACTGCATTCCTTCCTCCGCAAGGAGCAGCCTATGAAAATACCTATGTGCTCTGTGGAGGGGGAAAAAATATATATATATCTGATACTGATTCCCTCTTTCTTCTGCTAACAATTCCTGTTTTTTCTGTTAGGGGACAAAAATGGGTCAAAAGTAAGACTGTCTGAAACCAGAGTTAATACAGTCAAGACATATTTAATCTGCTTATCACGTGTAGTCACTCTTTCAAACAAGTTAAACGTGTTTTTTTTGTTTTGTTTAATCAAATGTCAGTTAGGTTCTACCCTTTTGTCCAAGTCAGACCAACAACCAGGATTGGGCTGAGCAGAAACTGTTGCTTCCTTACTCCAAGCAGAATGTGATCTTTGCTAAGGACCTTACAAGTCCTTAAATGTCCTCAGGAAATCAAAGAGTCAAAGTATCTTTCATCAACCACAGTGAAAACTGCAGCTTTGGGCTATGGAGTTACAATGGGGGTTTTGTGTAATAATAGTAGCAGTAAATCTGTATAGCAAAAGGCATACCTGTAGATTTTATACTATGTAACATGACATGATGTATAAGCAGCATTTAATTTGTGCTTCCCTAATCTGTAAATAGGACCAGAAATAAAGAAATCTATTCAAAATGATCAATCAAAATAGACATAATAAGGTATTGTCCCCAAATGTACTCATTTGACAAGATGAAGGTAGTATCTATGAACTCCTCATACTACTTTTCTTTCTCATTTTGTTAACATTGGTAACCTTCCCCAGATTTTCTGTGAATTTTTAGTGACTTCCATATAGTTTATAGCACCAAGCAGACTTACCCTGAAAATGCATTTTGTTACTTTCAACAGAAAAGGGCTTTTAGATCATCTTTATTAGCATTTTTTCAAGGTACTCGGATGCACTGGCAACATGATTTCTTTGGTGTCTGACTGCTGAAAAGTTGATAATATAATTAAATCATACGATATTCTGCGAGTTCCAGCTTTTAGCTGCTATACAACTTCTAACCATTTAAGTGAAGGTAAACATGTTACCTCATTTTAAGGTGTAATATATCACCTATAGTGTTCAGAAAAGACTATAATGATGGTGTGATGCTTAAATAACATGTGCTTCTATTAATATGTTATTAAGCCTACTTTTCATTTGTCAATATACATATATGACACTGAACGATAGACAGTAAAGGGGACACTGCTTATATACAGCTGAATATTCAAATGAATAAGTATATATTTCCATGTAAAGATAACTTAAGTCATAAGCTGAACCCCTTCCCTTTTGAGCACCAGCTTCTCAGGCAGTTATTTATTATTTACGTTTGAGAAATTATTTATTTTTTGCGGAGAAATCTGATGTATTGAAACACTCGGGCTTTTTAGGTTGCCCTTTTTAGGAGTGTTTTTCCCTTTTAGAAAAACTTGTGGATCCAAAGGAATTGCTAGTTAAAAAAGAATAAAAGAAAACCAACAAACAAACCCAGTAAACCTTGTGTTTGTAAAGCTGTCAATAACCAGGAGACCGGGGTATTTTTGGTAGAGTGTGGTTTGAAATTGGTTAAAGTCCTTATTCTTGAAAGCCTAAGGCAAGTATGGGTCACTAATATTTGAGGCTGGTGTCCTGGTAGTCAGTGTGGTGTTACATGAGATGGAAGAAGAAAGCAGGTGCCACTCTGTTCCCATGCCCTTACCCTGCTGATAACAAGAGACATGAAATCAGGGCCCTCTTCCAAAGAGTACTTACCTCCTATAGAAAATCAGAAGGAAGGACGCCTTAGGAAGCTTTTCAGGGCAGAAAAAAGAGTTTGTTGGTGGTTTTTTGTTTGTGTGGTTGGTTTTTTTCTGTCCATTGATGCTTTCTCTACTTTTTTTGCAACCTGTGCAGCTAAGTCATTAGCTACTCCATTTAACAGCCAGCCAGCAAGAAGACAGTGACCAGCCCATGAGGCCCTTCAGGAAGGTTATTCCCTACTAGCAGTTCTGCTTCTTCCTTCTGGGTCAAATCCATAGACACGAAGAAGTACAATCAGTTCCCAAAGTGTGCTTGCATGTGGTAGACCAGAGGAGGACTAGGCCAACTGCTGGGAATACCGTTACCAATGTATGAATTAGAGCTGAATACCCCATGTTGCATACACTTAAAATGTTCTGGAAATGTGAACTGAAATTCTGTTTATTTCCTTTCTTTCTTTTTTTTTTTTTTTTTTTTTTAAATTCTATTGGAGTTGTGCTCCTGCTTTTGTCTTGGGCATTGTACCTGCTACAATTTATTTAGGGGAATGGGCTGAGAAATTGCCAGGGGGCGGCTGTTTTTAACAAACATGCAGCAAATAGCATGAGTTTGTTCAAACCTAGATCTATGTGTACATTTCACAGCTGTCTGTTATTGTCTTAGGGATCATATGTAGCTTGTTTGCATTATCCTGGGTTTTTTTTGGATGCTAGTCAAGTCTTTTTCTTTCTTTTTTTTTTTTTTTGGAAGTGGTACATACTGGGTAGTTCTGTTGAAATCCACTGCTTCCCTGCATGTGATCATCTAGTTACCAGGTATCACAACCAATGCCTCATCCCTTTTTCTTTCCAGAAAGTGTTTGTCTTGGTCTTTTCCCATTCCATTTCTACTTCTCCATAAGTCTTTTTCCCCCCAAACCAGGGAAAAGGTGTTTCCCACCCCTTCTGTCTTCCACCCCACTCCTTCCTCATCTTTTTTTATTGTTGTTCCTGTTTTCTTTTCTTCTCTTTCCTTCTGTTCCAGGCTCACACTCATTGTGTTCTCTATCCTTTGTGCTGCTCCTGCTCTTTTTCTACCCCATGACTTCCATACTGGTCCTCAAAAGCACTCTATAGTTTTTCCCTAAATAGCTAATTAGGCGAAGTTAGGTCAGAAGAATGAGACCTTATATAAACACTTGTAATGCCTTAAAGAATTAAAAATGGAGAAAAGTCAAGAAGAAGTTTCCCTTAAACATTTATAAGGGTAGAACAATTCCAGCTAGCATAATGAAATGAGAAAAATACGAGACTTTCTCAGCCTGGGGTTCAATCTAGGCCTATGGTGTCAGTAGAAATCCTGTAGGTTGGATCTTATAGCTATTCTTTCTTCTGTCCCCTGAGCAGGAAATGGAATCCCTCTTTCTGAGTTCTTATATTTGAAGGGGGGAGGGGGAAGGGATGGAGGGATGATGGGGAACAGAGTTGAGATTTAGTCTTTTTGGTATAGTAATACCCCTGCTCCTTTGTAAATTTGCCTTGAATTTTACCGGAAGTCCTCAGAAAATATTGATATACTATTTCTCAGAGGACCGAGTTGTACATTTTTTTTGTTTATTCATGAGGGTTTTCTAGATGCTGAAGTCTCATTTCTGCTGAGCTTTTGAATAGGTTCATCAGTGTTTTGAGAAGCCAGAGATCATCTGATTATGGTGATTTGACTCAGGTTCCCCCGTAAAGTCTCAAGGGGTAGCACAGGACACAGGGAGTCTTAACAGTATTCAGATAAAGTCAACACACTGCTCATCAGTATATTTACAGAAGATGGACAAAGAATTGCATGCTACACATTACCTTACATGAGCAATAGACTTAAAATCATTGGCTGTCTGTCAAAGCAATGTATTGTATTTCCTGTCAGCTTGTGAATGTCTTGGATGACCTCAATGACTAAAAATCAAAGCTAGTCCACTCAAATATCATTCAGTCATTGTATTGCATTGATTTCTTCTTCCCCCCTCAGATAAGCAAGAATAGGAAGGGAACATTTCTCAGCAGTTGTAGTTACTGACAAAGTAATGTAACAATGTACTGGAAATATCTAAGAATAGTGAGCCGATGGAGCCGGAGTATCAATAATGTGACTATCTTTGGCTTCTTTTGTTCCTATTGCTCCCACCATTGCCGGTACTCACTCCCACTCACTGAAGCAAATGCTGGCCTTTTCTAAATCTGCATTGCTTGGCTGCTAGAAAATCAAATAGCAATTTTGATGGTTTTGTTCTCTAAAGTGCAGTCTTCCCATGAACCTGCAGTTGCCATGAATGACAGAATTGACACCTGCCTCAATACCATTGTTTCAAAGTTTCCAGCTAGTCTAGGGGAATTTTTTTTCTTTTTTGTCTTTATTAATCTTTTTTTTTTTTTCCCCTGATAGGTCCTGGTAGACAAAACACAGTTATTCAATTATTGTTTAACCCACCTTAAAGCAACACTGTGTAACAGAGTAAGACAAGTGTCCTTCATTCCTGCTTGTGTGCTAACCTGTTTGCTTGCTGAAGACTGCATAAAATCTTCTATTACATAACTGAGCGTCTTGTCACTGTCTCTCTCTGCAGTGATTCAAATATTCTACACATATTATTTAACGTCTTTATTGACACCTTAAAGACAGTGATTTGTTTGTTTCAAATTAAAGCTTATCCTCTGAGGATATGGCTCATTTCCCATACTCCTAAAGTGCCAGTGCACTTTTGTTGAACATCTTGTAATTTTCAAAAATGAGCTTTACTTGCTCTTGAGGAGAGTTTCCTAAGCTACTTGCAGTGGAAACCACCACCCGCATCTGTGAAAGGCAGAATGCAGATGATAGGAAAGATGCGGTCTTGATGTTGCAGTCTACAAGTGGAGAGACTGTGGAGTCTCCATGCTTGGAGATATGCAAAACCAGACTTGACATAGTCCCAGGCAACCAGCTGTAGGTGACCCTGCTTGAGCAGGAGGGTTGGACCATGTGACCTCCAGAGGTCCCTTCCAACTTCAACAATCCTCTGAAAGCATTATTTATTCAGGTGCGTCAAGAGTAAGATAGGCTGAAGATCCTCTAGAAAAATAGGTAAGGATGCACCAAAGAGTGGAAGCTTCCTTCCCCTCGCTCCATTTTTTCTGTGGGAGAGTGGCTTATATTATACAAATGGAATGATGTAGTGACATATATGCTTTATGTTTGTGAACCTTAGTTCATTTAAAATCTGCTTGGTATTCATCAGCTCACATTGTTTAAAAATACTGCTCTTTTATGACTTGTAAACACTGCTGTATGCTTTCAGAATAGTATCTTCAGTATACCAAATATCTTAAAAGATTATTTTTTTTCCAGTTGACTAGTTGCCATTTTTTATTTAATATACTTGGTGGTATTTGGGGGGGGGGGTGGTGGTGGTGGTTGTGGTGATGGTGATGGAAAAATAAGTGTAGTAGAAAGTGTAGTTTACTAAAAGATGACAACATATAATGCTTTTTTTTGGTGGAAAATAGAAGGGAGTTTCATTTGAGTAGTAGGTTGCAAACATGAACTACTTTATTAAGTATCGAGGAAAGTTGTCTGGTAACCACTTGCCATTAATAATAGCATCTTTGTTCTGTTGAATCCTGATTGCAAGTTCCTAAGGATTCTTCAGTGTAACACTTGTCTCTATTAGCCTTCCACCTGATTAAATCTTAGAACCGTCCTTTGTCAGATGACAAGCTCCATTAATACTGCACTTTCTTTCCTGGCCATAATTTCTTATGAGCCTGGAGTAATACATTTAAAGTCAAATGTGCAGTTAGCTAATGCGAAAGGTTTGCATTCACAGTTGCAAAGTTGGATGCTTATCCTATCAGAAATATATCAAAACTGTAAGACCCATTTGTGAATGTGTTCTAATTAAAACAAGGTCTGTTCAGTGGTACTAGAGGCTCTAATGCATGAAAATCACATAAATTTCACAGGTCAGTATCTTTTTTTCTCAAAGGCTTTCTGTAGACCTCACTGTGTTCATTTTCTGAGTTGATAACCTACAGAAAGGAGGTTAAGCCTGTCCCACTCAATGTCCAGCATTTTGAAAAAAGGATATTTTTGCTGAGAGAAGTGATCACATTATTACTGCGATAAAGCAATTCAGGATCCAGGCAGTGTTTCATGTTTAGATTTAACCTGAAGAGAGTCAGTATGCTATTCTGCAATTCTTCCAGCTTGAAAGAAAAGAAGTAAACATACTATATTACTTTTGAACAGCCAAAGGAATTACCTGCCTGGCCATTTGATTATTCTTATTGCCCCACAGCAAAAACACCTGCAAGGGCATTCATCGCCTCTCTGCTGAAGGATCTATTATAAACGCAGCATTATGGAAGTGGCAGCTGAGCGTTCTTGGCATGTTTCTACAGCACCCAGACAAATGTCATTCAGCTTCCACATCTAGCATTCAATCCGTAAATCTGGGTTAGGAGAACATCTTTTTTTGGGGGGAGGAAAAGAAAAAATAAATCATGCTTACTGTGGGGAAATCATGCTGTGCATTACCAAAAGATCAGTTGTTTTTTAGGTTAGGAGGCTGCCACTAACAAATTGCTGTGGTATAAACTTGTCAGAGTAAGCATCTAGGGATAAAAGTGCTTGAAACGATCTCTGTATAAAGATGACGGCAGTGGAATAGATTTGTGTTTGCAAAGGTAGGAGAGCATTGCCTGAACTTTGAATAAGTTTCAAACATTTAAATTGTATGTTTACCTCTCATTTTCCTCAGGAGACCCTGGCTTTTTATTAGCTCAATGGACATGAATTAATTGGTGACTAGCAGTTAAATCTCTGGCATATATCTTTATGGGGGAAAAATATAAATCACACAACACACTGTTACTGAATATTCTATTACAGCAGCCTGGGGTGGAAAAGAGAAAGTTTGAACAGTTTGAGACACGGTTTTGCCTCTTTCCTTTTCCCTGCTAAATCCCACATACTCTTCTACTCCATTTTAAGGTTGCATGAGGTGATTTTATCAGAGATGATTAAACAGAAACGGCTATTTATATGTAATATTTTATATGAAGTTGCTGAAGAAGTTTGTAATACACCATCAGATGGAATATGTATCTTCCACCAACAAAATGCATCTTCCTTCCCATCTTCTGTCTATTGCACATGGCTGGAATAAGTCAAAACTCATATAATAAACAGCTTACTAACAGTCAACAAGGACGGAAGTGATGCTTGTGGGGAAAAATACAATTTTTAACAGATTTAGCATCGTGTATTACCAAAAGCATGCATCTCCTCCACATGCTGTTGTTTTTTGATGAAACCTCTAACTATTCAAACATAATGTTCAGCCAAGGGATGAAGCAAGCAGCATTATTTGGGATAGAAGTTTATTGTAGTGAATACTCATATATTAGTGGCAGAATGTATATAATGCTTGACTTCTATGGCGTGTTTCCAGTAGTACTATTGCATTGTCAGTCTTTTCACTCATAATCATCTGAAAGCAATTAGAATACACACCTTCCTGTATGCAGAAGTTTTTTTATAATGAAATGGTAGCTTTACAAAATCTAGTGTTATTTTTTCATTAGTATATTTTATTGTTGAGAATGAAAAAGATTCTTGTGAAAAGACACTTTTAAAGTGCTATTGAGGTGAAGTTGTAAGAACAAAAGACATATTTGTATCAAAAAGAATTGCCTTGTCTTGTCTTCTTGGAGGGGTGGAGGGATGTGCATTTCTCATGTAACTCATCTATACCTGCCTTTCAAATTCAGCTGAATCCATTAACATTATTAATTGCTGGACATTTCAGATGGGAATTTAATATTCCTTTTTATTTAAGAGGTGTAGAGAATTTTACTGCAAACCAAAAGACAAGGCAGAGTGAGCTTTATTTTAGTATAAGCATTCTGCAGCCCTCTCCACATATGCCTTTTAATTCTAGTTTGGTTTGACTTTGTCATACAAAGACGTCTGCCCTTCTGCGTTATTTCAGGAATGATGCCTAATAGATCTTTTTAAGCAAATGCTTATTAGGTTCTAATTTGAAGGCCTCTTTCTCTTCCCACCTACGTAAAATACATCAGAATTGTGCCTTTGTGTGTCCAGTTCCACTCTGCATCAAGACTGTACTTATATCTTAGATACAGAAATCAGGGCCTAAGATAATCATCTCCCTCTACAATGTTTTTCATGTTAAAGAATTGAGAAGGAATTTCATGTATGGCTGAACAAATGTGTGGATTTTTTTTCTTTTTCTGCTGGAAGAAAAATATATAACAAATGATGACAAGTAAGTAGCTGTAAGGCAGAAAAGGCATAAGGTATGGCAGGGGCTGCTAATGGAGAGCTATCATTGCAGTCCAGAAGGCTTCACTTCCTCGAGAAATCTGAGGACAGGCATATAAACTTGTTATTTCAAGTACGATTCCAAAAGCACTACAGAAGAGTTTCCTGCTCCCAAAACCATTGAGTAACATGTTTTGTTATATGAAACTGAAAATTTGAATGGGATATTTCAGATCCTACTGCAACATGTTCCCTTCCAGAAGAAAATACCACAGAATGGGTGAGATGAGCTATAAACCATGACTGTAAAAGTAGTCTTTAGGCTTTCAAAAATATATTGATGTAATTGTCAAGGACAGAATACATCCAAATAGGAGCCCTGAATGCGTTCGAATTATTAGTAGTAACTTTACTACAAACCAAGACTGAAGCTTTAATCAATAATATTGTATTATTTTGTTGAATAATTCTAATTAACTACTCTACTTTTTTTCTGGCAGATGAACGGGAAGATGTTCAAAAGAAAACATTCACAAAATGGATAAATGCACAGTTTGCTAAGGTAATTAAATATTTTTAATTATTTATAAACCAAAGTATGTTTTATGTATTAAAAAAAAATAAATGTGTTCCTCCACTGAGGCTTAATTTTCAACACAACAGTTACAAGTTTCAGTTATTGCTGAATGCAGTTGACAGATTTATTAGAAAACATGTCCAAGTTTTATTCCCTGGATTTAAGTAGGGATTGAAATGTAAGAAGCCATCCTCTTCTTAAAATGTTTTCTGCCTTGATTAATTTTGCCTTTTCTCAATCTAGTGATGCAGATGTATTACTGTTTGTTGGACTTCTTTGTTATGTTCCCAATATACAGAGGAGTTTCTTCTATTGGGCTTGTCTATTCTTGTTTCTAATTGCAATAACAAAACCAGATGAATTGGAGTGGAACAAGGTTAAAGATAAGAGGTGTGATCCAGTCAGCAAATTATGAAAGTCAATTATAGTATGTTTTGAAATAGTTATCTTTGTGAACTCTTGGAGAATGGTAGAGATCTCAAATGTGCTGGAAAAAAAAGAGCAAATAACTTACTTAAAGAAGCCCCCCTGGCAGTATATAATAATTTTATCTTTAATACACAGGATTTGATTAAACGTTTTTGAAATTCCTGGAGGATAATTACTAAACTATATTTGCCAGTAATAAACTAAATCAATCCCATAATCTGTCATTTTATCTGCTAGAGAATAATTGGCAGTAAACATTTAAATAGTAGCTGTGATATAGCTTCTGTTTAGTCTGGTTTTTGATTGTGTGCCGTCTAATTCTCCTCATTAAAAAGAGAAGAAAGATAATCTGAGTATGACCACCATAATATTGGAAAACATGCTTAGCAGTGGTTCGTCCAAACAGGGAGTCCCACAGGACTTTTCCATGGTCTGGAGCATTTTCTAATAGTGATTCAAGTGATTTAGACAGCACACATTTGTGCCTAGCATCTTCACAGCAGAGGTATCCAGCAGTTTGGAGAACTGGATCAGGATAAAATACAGTCTTGAACAAATGGTCTCAAATTGATTGATGAATTACAAGACAAGTGTGAAGTGTTATATTTAGGACAGAAATAAAATATATGCATATAGAAGGGGAGATAACGGCTGGCAATAATAAAGTAAAGAAAAGCTCTGGGAAGTGCAGTGAATCCCAAACAAAATGAGTCAGCAACATGGTGCTATTGCAAAAAAAAAAAAAAAGGTGAATTTATTATGTCTCTGATAATGGAAGTGTTTGACAGAAGGTGAAGGTGAATTGTTTTATTTTACTTGGCAATAGTGAGATTTTAGCTTGAATAATTTACGGTCTTGGTGTTCCACATATGAAGAAGTAGTCGCAGCAGCAGTGGTGTGATACAAGCTAATTTGAAATGTATTGCCAGTTAGGCCTTCTTGTGGTCACAGAAATAGTTACAAGAAAACTAAGAGTAACTGTTGCTTCTATATCTAAAGAAAATATCATGTTCCTAGAGCGCTGCTTTCGCAGAAATGGTTGTTTTACAGAATAGTAAACCTTGCAATTACTGAGGAAACTTGGAGCAAGTCTGCAGAAGAATAACAAGAATTATGAAGGGTTTAGAAACTGTGACCCATGAGCAGATGTTTATAATAGTGGGTTTGACTCAGTCGTCTAAATGATGTAGATGTCTTTCCTCCAATTCTAGTTCAGTGGAATGTATTTTAATGGTATTTTAGATACCTTCAGTTCTGTAAATAGTATTTTTAGCTGTATGTGAACATGCATTCATAAACCTACTGGAGAAGTACTGATCTCCCTTTACTTCGTTTGGACTCTGAGGAAAACCTCCTAAACACTGTGGTTCAAGTTTTTCTTTGCCTCGTGTCACCTGTGCTTTGGACAGGGTCTTTTTATTTCAACAATCAATCTCCAAAAAACCCCTTTATCTTTAAATCTTGGACAAATTACTCTTGTCCTACAAAATTGTTATGTGTAACACCAGAATAGTTGGTCTGAAATGGGAAATCACATATGTCCGGTAAGCTTAGTAGTTAATACCTGCAGGCTGCCTGTGTGGTATGCAGGCAGGAAGCATAGTTTGCTCCTCAGTGCAGTCACATACCATGCAAGTCTTATTTTTGTGTAGGGTTTTCAGGACAGAAATATAGGAGGCCCTGCTTGTATTCTGCTGTAACGAGTGGTCATAGTTTATAGCTATGTGCTGTCCTGGGACTGTTTCTTCCTCTTCTAAAGACCAAGATGTTTTGGGAGAGGTGGTCATCAAAACATGAAAATGGATCTCTGTGTGAAATCTACAGCATATTGCCCTTCTTCTCCTGACTGGTTTTTAGTGGTACAAATCCATCTCTGTTTCTAGCTGTGTAATTGATTTCAGTTAATGGGATACTCCTGGTTAGTGATTTCTCATAATTGTTAGCTTTGTAAAAGTGTTAAATAAATTACTTTCATTGTGTAATTGGTTTGTATTCAGTCCTATGTGGTTCTAGAAGTGCTGTCTTGAGCAGATTAGCCTACGGGGTCAGAATTAAGATAGAGGAATATATTATGTCGTGTGTTTCTCTTATTTGTGAGTAGTGGAATCCAGGTCATTAGTGAACTTTAAAATATTTAGGGTTGAATAAAATTGTTTTATAAAATTCCCACCCATCTGCCACCCTCCATAGGTAAAAAAAAAAACAATAACTAGTTACACAGTCAAAGGAAAACCTTAGTTCTAAATTTCATTTCTGTTGGGTCTATAGTGCATTGCCCCCCAAAGAGCTGTATTCCGTTCCTGAAAATTTAGTGTCTAGCGTACCTATGTCTCAGTACACTTATTCTCAGACTAAGCTTTCAAAACACATTTGCAAGTTGCTTTCACGTGACCAGTGATGTAAATACAAATAATGCTTTTAACGTCAGAAGTTGTAAATTATTGAAGAATAATTTTCTAATTTATGTGTCCTCAGCATAACTTAACAACCCATACATAATTTTTCTTTGTGGGAAAAAATATGTGCGGATACTTTGGACTCAGATGCCTTGACTTCAGCAATGAACGTTGCTATATCTTAGCTAAGGAGTCAAGTGACTACTACGAAATCCGTAACAAACTCTCAACCACACCATCTTGGCAATTTTCCATCTGTGATGTGCAGAACTTAGAAACCTCTGGAGTGCTACCAAGAAGTCTATGAAAGGGTATCTAGGGAAAGCTAGCAGAGCTGTCAGCAAGATTGCAATTGCTATGAGTGAGGCCGTGCCTCTCTTCAAACCTTTTTTGGGAGATTGAGTGGGGTGCTTGGATGGAAAAACTGGGGGAAATGTATTTGCAGGTCTCTTACAGATTCTCAGAAGAACAGATTTCTCTCTAATTCCTAGTTCTTTTACTAGCCAGAAACTGAATTATACAGAAAAACCTGTGCTTTAAATATTATAGTATGTGACTCATCTATAGGCAATTCATCATTATTTCAGTGAGATAGGCCAAAAGTTGGGTTATGATGTTTGTGAGATAAAATGCTTAGCAAATTAAAAGTATAGGAGAAATGGGAGAATGTAATCCAAGAGACCTTTATGTTTTCCCCCTTCTGATCATAGACATTGTGTATGATTTTCTTTAGTGATACCTTCTTAGTTTACCATCTAAATGGCGTGCAGTAAGTTGAAACTCAAAGCAGCTTTAAAAATGTGGGGCATATTACTTTAAAATCATTTTATTCAGGAAGAGGTTTTCTTTGGCCTCAGAAAAAAGTTTTTTTATAAAATAATGAAGTTCTGCAGGTTGTACGTAATGATAGCAAAGGAACATATTGTAACCTAGTTTTTAATAATAGGACTATAATTAGAGCTCTCACAAGAGATATATTAAGTGCGGACTATGATAGCTTTTGCTCAGGTCTCCACTTTTTAAATTTGGAATAACTGAAGCCTTTGTTTATAAATGAAACACACAATCTTAACTATGTGTTTTGGGAGAATGCAAATATATCACAAGCCCTCAAGTGTTGCAGCTCTCTGCTGGAACTTTGAAACAGCCAGAACAATGACATTAACAATGCCTGTACCCCACTTTAAATGAGCTTATGTTGCCTCACTGGTTAAACATTTTTAGTTGTTCATTGCATAATAGGCTTCAAAATAGGACACATTACTCAAGATGGAAATGTTCTTTACTTGTATGTAGAAATGAGCTTGTAAATGGCAATTAATTTTAAAATTAAAACCTGAAAATTCCAGCACCAAAAAAACCCCACCCCACCCTAGAAAGGAAAGAGCGTACTCCTATGACTAAAGAAATACTGGCAATTTATTTTGTTCCCTCGTTATGGAGAAAGCGTCTCAAAGTACTGACAATTTTAATGTCAGCAATAAAAGTATCTGTTGTGAGTACAGAGAAGGCAAGCAGCTAAACATTGTAAGTTTTGGCAACTTGAATTTTAGGTTAGACCCTTATGGCTGACTTGACATCAACAGCTTAACTTGTAAGTGGTTTTCATAAAAGATTGGTAATCTGTGAATGAGTTTTCACCATTTTAATCTTCAATATCAAAAAACAGATGATCATAAAATTGCTTGTAAATTCAGAGGGTTGAATAGGTTGTCCACATTTCTGCTACAAAAGGGTAGAAAATTCCACTATATAGTCAAAAACGGCATTATATATGACAATACACTTTTTCATGTAGACTGAAATTATTAATCTTCAACCAAGTAGGAGCAAGAGTCAGAAACCAGAGAATGGTAGATTGTTGGGGGAAGAAAGTGGCTAATTTTTTATGGTTTCTCTACCTCATGCTTTGGTTTTCCTCCTGTTGTTATTGAAGAAGGCAGAATATGAAAATAAATTTAGGGTTACCCCATATTTCATTACTTAGCTTTATGGAAAACCAAGTAAGTAATAATTTTAATGGAGAATTTAAGTTATGAAAAATGGCAGCTTTTTATATGCAGGTGGAAATATTAAGAGGTACTTGTTTGTGTGGTGACTGTGGAATTAGATTCCGGTTCTTGTAGTGACTGTGTGAAGAAACGTAGTGAATATGCAGCCTGTGCCAAAGAAGGTAAGGTTGGCAGCCTAACTTAAGATATAGGTAGCTAGTAGACTAGCAATCAGCAAAATTAAATACACGTTTTACTAATGAAGTTGTTTTGAATAGCAGCTAGATTGTTCAGGCAACCGGTATATGCAGGGGTAAAAGGAACACAGAGGGGGCATTGCTTACAACTTTAGTTGAACTACGTAGCTGTCAAAATAATTTTCTAATTACCCAGTATTTGTATTTGCTTATATGATAGAAGTGTAGTAATTGTCTCAGTTCTTTCCCTCTTCCTGAGTTCATGGACTGCCTAAAGTTATTCAAGACTCTGTTTTACTTTCATGGTCTCTTGCAACTGTAGATTAAATGCCTTCTGCATATCATATAACAAAAACTACTGATACAAACCAAATGTTTACTGACCTTTTGAGAAAGTATGTCAAATATCTGAGGTACAGAGAAACTGTACTACCGTAAGTCTGGCATCTGATAGAGAAATTTGCTGCTTTTGCGCACACACTTCGTCAGTTTTCTGTGCTATCATTCAAAACGACTTCAAATTAAAACAAATTTTAAAAGCCACTCACAACAAAGTGAATTCAAAGTGTTGTAGACTCTTGGAGGGGAGTAATCCGGTGAAGCTTTGTGGAGAAGACAATAATAGTTTCATTTGTCAAATTTCTTTAAGATTTAACTTCTATGGAAATATGTTAACCACTGTGACAATTACATCAAACTCCATCAGATGTACCATTTTTTTAGCCATGTTTCTGAACTGCAATTAATAATCAAGAAAAGGAGCTGGAGGGAGGGGGTCAGCAACAAATCCCAAAAGCACAGATTAAAATGTTCAGTATTAATCTTGTCCAAACTGCTAACTTGACAACTTGGTCAAATGAAGAGAGCTGCTTAGATGGGTGAGTGACCAGTAGGAAAATTAGAATTAAATCCTATACTTAGAGGTTCCGATCAGTGTGCTCAAGCTTCACTGATGTCTGCTTCACTGATGTCTGCTGGTATGTTGTATTTTCTAAAACCAGAACAGTAGTAGTGTATGCATGTCTACGAGAAGACTAGAAAAGATCCCTAGCTGTTTCACATAATAAAAGTAATCAGTAGGGTGTGCTGGTGTTGTAGGATTTCAGTTGTAGGACTGAATTCTAGAGAGTACATCAACACTGGCTTTGCAGGACAAACTTTGATATCACTGTAGACAAGTTCAGAAAAGTTCATTCAGATAGCTGTGGTGCTTTGGCCACTTACACAGAATTTAGTGCCTGTGCAAAAGCCTGTTGGAGAAACAGAGTAAATAACAATTTGCTAAGCTCCGTGTTGCCACAGGTTAGCCTGCACAAATCAGTCAAAAGCATTTGCATCTAGCCCTGTATTTTTACAGTATGTTAAACCAGTACCTGACACTGCAGTGTAGATGGATTCTCAAGCTGTGTAATTCATCCAGTCTTTATAACTGTTTTCAGCTAAAAACAGAAATCAAACTGAGGTCTTCCTACATTATCTGATACCCAAACTGGTTTTTGTTAAGGTAGAATTTAAAGAATAAGGAGGAAGTTGAACAATTTATTTTTTTTTTAACCAAATGCAAACTAGACACACTTGCATTCATTCTCAATTACAGAAAAAAAACAACCCCACTTATTCTTTTAAATTAAGAGGTAAAAAGAGTTACTGAGAAATTCACCTGAAAAGGGTAATTGTGGTCAAAGTAGCTGAGGGTTGAATGCTGACCCTGCTGCAAGCCTTGAGGAATAGTACCACGGAGCAACCAGCACTCACTAATAGCCAGTGTTGCATCTACCAGGTCATGAAGTAGCATGTATTGCAATTTTACTGCTGACACTGCGTACTCACACTACAGCTTGCTTCAAAAGCTTCTGGTTTTGTGCTTGTATCCCTTTCCTTATTTGGGTCCGTAGAGTTATGCTGAATTTCACCAAAAAAAAAAGTTGTGCTCTATTCATCTAAGGAGCACTAATTTGGAGAGAAATGTCAAGGAGGATCAGGTGTCATATGTAAGAACATTGACTCCAGGACAAACAAAAGATGGATTGTTAGTAAAATTTTGAAATTGTATCTGTGGTAAAACCTTCATCACATCTTTAATGGCTGCATATTAAAAGTGAATATGGTAGATGTCAGCTCAGCTCATTAACTAAACATTGATAATACCTTTGGAGCAGCCTCAATTTCTTTTTTCTTTCTGAAAGAAAACTTTCAGAAAATCACACAGACTTCAAATTGTGTCATTTGTGATAAATCTGAAAAAATTATAGTTGGTATTATTTGATGTTGGTAAGGCACCACGATTGATATTCATCCATCCTAAATACCTAATTAATCTGTTCTGTGTCTCTGTTGCCAGCATTTTAAAGTGCTATGGTGAAAGTAATGAAAAAGAGCAGTTTACTAATGTGGGAGCCAAATGACTTTTCTCTGCTACAGTGTGGCAAATAACCAGACCTCTCATTGAAGATTAATAGTGCTTAACTTTGCTTTCCAGCTCTGCGTGATCAAGACTACCCTTGGGATACATACTGTTTTAAAATACCAGGCTTTCTTATGCCAATAACATTTTTATAATACGTCTTGCAAGAGCACACCAAAGGCCCATCATGTCTATTCTGTATTATTAAAGCAAAAGCTTTTCATCTTTTTTTTTTGAAGCTAAATGATGTTTAAACCTGATATAGAAAACACATTTACATTGTTAAGTGTTAAGTGATTTTCCTTTTTTGGATATTTCCAGAATACTTAAGCAAGTGTCAGGCAAAACACATGCTCAGAATTATTTGCATTGATATATAGTAAATTACCTATTAGTTCTCCATATTCTGCATCTTTTTTTTATGATGCAGTAAAAAGGGATATATGCTGTGTGAATATTTAGTACGTTTCAAATGGATTTCCTTTGGAATGAAAAAGAATTTTAAAAATATTTTTGCTGTACTTCTTAAGGTAATACCAATGGCAATATTGCCATTTATTTTACTCAGAATTTTATTCTAGAACTTCCACTACCTATTAATATATTTTTATACCTTTTTTTGGTATGATCAATAAAGTTACCATGAACAGAAACAGGAACAGTTTAAAGGCACAAATATCTTCATGCCTTGAATTTTGTGCATAACATCACCTCTATGTGCAAGCTTTAAAATTTATAAACTTGATGACTTTTTATATATTGCTTCCAAAGTATTTTTTCAGCTTACTATTGGCAAAATACTTAGTGCATGTCTGCCTTATCAATTTATTATTTATCAATATTTAACTCTGCCCAATATAGAGGCCTGGATGCTGGCAGGGATTAAAATAGAGGATTGATCCCTTTGCACTTACTGTAAAAGCAAGGAACACCAGAAGCTGAGTGGTGTCTCAATGCAGTGTGACAAAAACAAAGTACTGTTTAAGAAGGTGGTCTTCTCTATTTTCTCTGTTCTTGCTAGCATCAGAAGCACAAGCCGCATGACCCACTGTGGCAGTCACGCAGCTGGAGATGCCTTCAAAACTGTCAGTACAGAAAAGAACCCTTTCACTGAAAACCTAGAAAGGACAAAAATGTATTTGGTTATGCTTCAAAGACACAAAGATAGACATTTGAGGTTAACGAAAAGCTGATGGGACTATATATTGTTCTTGGTCACACTTTTTTTTTTCCAAGTTGATGTTCAAACAGCAAAGGTTTTATTACATGTGCATGAGGGGACAGGATTCTCTAATGTTTTTCCTCCATAACATTCTCACAGTGCCTGGAGACTTTACAACTTTGCAAGTAGGGTTTTTTTTCCCCCTAAAATGTCTAAATGACTGCAATTAAACAAGACAGCTCTTGGAGAGCAGATTCATTTGCACTTTGATGAAAAGTGAAACTTCTCCTTTCACTTAATTATCTGCACATCTTTTGGTAGAGCTGTGGTTACTGGCCGTGTCTCTCAGAAGACCTTTTCCTTGCAAGCGAGACTCGCTTCTGTCTGCTCCCTTGACTGCACAAGCAGTGACATGTTTTCTCTGCCTTTCCTTAGTGGGCATAAATTCAGAACTGGCTACCGTTCAGGAGCAGCTTTTCCTTGGGGGACAGAGTGACGTCTGCCTCCACCAGAACTTTATACCCATCTCCAAGCCTGATCCCCTTCTCGGGCTAGGGTGCCTGTGGGAGCTCCAGGCCTGGTGCCACAGCCACTCTGCCCATGAGCACAGCAGCCCTCAGGGGGGGAAATCCCCACTGGTCAGAAAGCATTAGAGCTGTTGCTGCTCCAGTGTAGTCACTGAAGATTATGTCATATTCTTGGTATCTTTTGTTTGCACATGCAAAAGTTACATTCCTTTTCCAAACGAAATTTTAAGGCTTACAATGTTTTCCATTAAAAGTGACTTCCCTTCCCAAAAAAATGTACAAGCTTACATCTTAAACAATGAGCATCTGCATGACAAAACACTTTCAGCATTAGAAACGTCTGAGTGAATTCAGACTACATTTTAAACACTTCTAAGATAATGTAGTATCCCCAACCTTTAATTTGAAACTTCAGATTGGATTAGTAAAATTAGGAAGCTAGACTAAAATACATGCATTTTAATTGTGTTAAAATCATTTGTCTTTGCATTCCTGTTTTTATAGCCTCTTTTTGCAGAATAACAAGGGCTTGCCTCAGATGCATTAGACGTGCCAAGCAAAGCAATCACTAGTGTTGGCAATAGAGGGCACTGGACTTTCATTTCTTAATATGTACTACTAAGGAAAAATATAGTCAAGTGAGGTCCGTTGAGCTCTTTCACCTTTTCTTTCTCATGCTTGGACTTGCACCTCCTAGACTTTTATTCAAACTCTCATGCTTTTTTGTTGCACTTACTTTAAGTAAAAAAGATTAATCAAAAAAAAATTGAATACATGCTGTTCTCTTGAAGATATTATTGTGTATGTATCTTGAGTGGGGAATAGGAACAAGCTAAATATAGCACTACAATATTGGTCTCAGTGGTGCATATGTCTAGCTTGCAAATTTGTAAACATTTACAAATTTGCATGATTGTTGCTGGCAGTAGACATCATCATTTCCGTGCTCAGAATTCATTACCATTACATCTAATCATCTTCAGAATCTCCAAAGCAAAACTCTTCATACAGGCAAATAAGGCTTTAGTGGATTTATGTTATACTTAGATTGAAAGTTCAAAAATAAAAACAGGAGAAAAAAAAATATTGAGCTATGCTTATCTAAATGCCATCTTATGTAAACCTACTGAAGCTCAAGCAAATCACTGACCATTTTCCTTGTCTGCAAAAGAGGTATCACATGCGTAAGGTTCCATGGAGAGAGGAAAAGAGAAGGTGCAAGCACGTGCACTTCGAAGCAGTGCACTTATTTCTCTTGAGCTTTCTACACCTCTTAAACAGATGCAGCGTGTCTCCTTGTGTCGGTGTCAGTGGGGCTGAAAGTCAAGGAGAAACTTCTCTACCACTATCCCAGCAGCATGCCTGCACCCCTTCGGTAGGACTTCATGAGCTACTGCTCTCCGCTGCTGCTGCATACCATTCTTAAACCTCCCTCTGCCTGAGGTAGTGGGTACATTTTCTGCCTCTCAGACATACGTACTTTTTTCTATAGGGCGTCTTTCCCATCAGGAAGTGTGGCCGTTCCTCCTATGTGTTTAAATGCATACAATATATTTTAAAAAGCACATCTTGGAGAAAAACAAATAGTTTGGGGCAGACTGCATCTGTGTTACAGACTGCATTCTTGGATGTTGATGTTTCAGTGTTGGTGATGATGAGATGTCCCTACGCCAGTTCTGTAAGCATTTACATTTTTGTGTATCACTTTATTATGCTTTGAGATATCTGTATTGTGTACAAAGACGTTCTGTTCATTCAAAGGGTGTGCTGATGTACATGATTTTACACCTGGATCAAATGCAACTTTTATTGAGGTTAATTTCTTTAAACCTTGTACCTATATTTTAGGTCCTACCTTGCCATGAAGACAGAAAAAATATCATTATGAAAGACGTTCCTATGGTAGAAGGGCATTATCAGAAATAATAACCTTATTTGTACAAGGTTGCAAATAACTGTATTTGCACAAAACCTTGCACATCTTCCTTTTACATATGAAGGGGCTCAGTCAGATCTTGGGGGTATTTCTGGACTAACACTTCAAGAATATGTATGATTTTTACATCTGCTTACCTCTGTTCTTTCTCTGATCATGTGTTTGGGCTGTTTTGAAGGGGAAAAACTGTCTCCTTGCACATGGTATCTGCAGTTATTTCTCAACAGCAGTGGCAAAATTGACACAGACACCCTATTAAGTCTTTGCTTAGAGAATTAGTTATTTAAAAAAAAAAAAAAATCCTCTTTTTTCCTGCTCTGGAAGGGCTATCTAACTTGTAAATATTTTTTCCTCTGTTTTAGTATGCTAGCCCAATTAAATATTGATATTCATGTCACTGACTTTGCTAATACTTTCAATTTTTTCAAAGATCTACATGACAGGTGTTATTACACAGAATAGCCATTTTTCTTTTCTATCTGCTTTTCATAGTGTGTTTGATTGATTTGCCAGTTTAAACCCATCACATTTCCTTCCTAGTAAGCCTAGTGAGCGTATATATTGTTGACTTAAAACCAGGATTTTTAGTGTGCTCAAGTACTTATATTGGTTCTATTGAAATTAAGATTTCAGGGAAAAACATAAGTAATTTCTTCTGTTCAGTCTGGTGCAGCTTTAAATATATATGTGTGTATATATATATAAGGTTACTGAAAATACTAAGCTATTGGTAACAATAAAATCCTTTCCATTAAAAACCCAAAACCAACCAAAAAAAACCCAACCCTGGTATTGCTTCTTGGGAATAATAACAGTAAATTGTAATTCCAGCTGGTTACCTTGAATCAGTTGAAAGTTACAAGAACTTAACAGCCACAGGTAATCACTGTTATCAAAAACATATTAAATGAGACTGTTCTCCATCTGACGCGGATGGAAGTATTTGACACAGTTATGATTTAGCAGTGATTCAAAATTTATTAATAATTTGAGATAGATCAAGAGGTTGAATCTTAGCAGCACTTAATCAATAACTGATTTAAAGGTTTACAAAGTGATTTAGCAAAATAACTAAACAGCGACTTAATTAGAGATTTGAAGATGGCAAGATTCACATTAACTTACTGTAAAGTATCCCAAATCAATACATACATAAATGAGCAAAAGCACAAATCTCAAATTAATACATATACATATAAGCAAAGAATATAAGTGCATGCGCACACGCACACCCCCGGTCTATAACCACTGAGATCAAAGATGTCTTAATATTGCACGAGTAATGAGCCAGCGGGTACCCCTTTTAGCTCCTACACATGCATGGACAAATGGAAGAACATCCACATCCATGAAGCTAATGTCTATTTATCATAAACCTATAAGTGGGGAGGTGGATGGAAGAAAGGCTCACCTATTGTTAAAATTTCCCTTTTCTTTTTGAGTAAATACTCAAAATATATTGGCATTCCTCAATGGGCGATAATTGAGGCTCGAGAAGAGTTTGTCTTACCCTGGCCTTCTAGTCCTCGAGGTGTTGCCTGAGTGGCATCCCAACTCAGAGGAGATACTGGCCACAGCCTGCTGCAATCCAGAAGAGCTTAAAGGGTCTTTACTAGAATCGCTACTTATAGGATCTGAGATAATTGACTTTTGTCAGGTACTTTTCCACTCCGCCCCAGCTGAAATACAATGGAGTGTTTTGGTACTGTCCTTGGTTACACAAGCCCAGGACTTTCTAGAACTTGTGGTCCTGGCCACAAGTGGCCTCTCTGTGGCCATGATCCATGTGTTGTCAGGAGTGATCAATTATAGTTATTATCTTTCAGTGGTAGGAGCCATGGGGACCAGGCACACTGTTGTGTTCTTGGTCCGTTGCTCCCCACCTTTTCTTTCGTTCATACTAGACCACTGTGTTAAGCTCTGGTCCAGTGTATTCTTATGTGGTCCAGGCGGTGATGACATCACGCCGAGTACCAAGAGGCCTAAGGTCGGGGGCAGACTGTACCACCACACCATCTTTTCTGTTTTTTTGCCTAGTCTTAAGCCTCAGAGGAAATCGATCTGTAAGGCTTTATCTGTGGATAAAACAGACTTTGTATGTTCTACATAGTCTATAATCTTAGAACAGAGTTACTATGTGCTGGATTGCAAAAATAAAAGTATGATGGTAATTTACAAATGTGTTGATTTTTTTTCTTTTTCTTTTCTTTTCTCAAAAGTCCTCGATATACAAATTTGTGGTTTAAGTTGAAGGCTAGTTTTCTTTGTGAATAATTCATATAAAAGGCACATCTGCCATTTGGTACAAGGGAGTCAGACATGAGACACTGCAATCAGGTATAAGCAACACAGTGTATCACATTTGTAGAAACAGGGTTCTGTTATAGGGTTGTATTCAACAAATGCATCAAACATTAAAAGTCCATGCTCAAAAAGAGGGAGGATTATCTTGCTACCTCTATAGCAATGACTCTAAAATACTAAGAAAGCTCAGACAGATTGCACTGAAAAATCTCAATCACTGTCTCACAGATTTTGTAAATGCCATGTATGCATAAGATATAAACCTTAATTTTTCGGGCATTGTAAGGGACCCATTCTTAAAGCAACTAGTCAGAGCTCGCAGGAAGAGGAAAAGAAAGTCTTGAATCAGTCCTGGGCAATACCCAAGACTCTTGCAGTAAGTAAGGTTTTCTATGACAAATATGACATTCAAAATGTCTAAGAAATAAGGATTCAAAAGTGGTGTCTTCATAGAAGAAAGCAAGACCAATTAAATATACATGGTAAGATTTAACTTCAAAAACAGGAGCTACGCTGAAAAGAAGATGAAAAAGGAACTCAAAAGAAGAATCGAAGTATTCTGTAGCAACAGGCACCATGGAAGCAACTTATTGGAGTCCTGAATTGAATACACTTATCAAGGTGTATTACCTATCAAAATCAGAAACCTACCTCTGTTTAAGAAAAAAGTAGATTAAAACAAATTTCCTTAACTCAGTTATCCAATGCAAGTTCAGAAGAAACCATTAAGATATGTGGCAAATTCATGTGCATATATGAAATATATGGAAATGCTGATTAAATAATTACAAAATTAAAACAGAGAAAGATGCAAACACAAAATCAAGAATAAAGACTATCTCAAAGAAACATTAACAGAGAAATGAAATATGAAGACAAAAACTTGCCTAAGGTCATCAGTCAAATTTCAAGGAAGAGGTTTCTGAACAGGACTTGCTGAAGTACAGTGGTACACAGTGCTAGAAACCACTTTTTTTTTTAATAACTTTAACAATATAAAAATCTCTTTGTATAAGGTTATGAGATATAATGTTTTACCATCTCATCTCATATGCTTTTGAATACTAAGGCAGCATTCAAGAAGTTGTTTCTAATATTTTTGCCTATGGGAAGAAATACCTAGTACGCCTTTCTTTTGACTTTTTGTGATCTTCTAACTTCTGCTTTTTTTTTTTTTTTTTGTGTGTGCGTGTGTGTGATCTTCCAACTTCTAACTTTCCGGTCAGTGTAGAACTATGTTGACCTATGCTGTCTGTACTAATTATTCACACAGGTTAAATTAGTGTTTTTATTCTTACCTGACTCTGTCTTTAAGAAATGTTATAAATTATCTTTATATACTATATTAAGAGCAATAGTTATGTATATTAAAAGAGTTAGGATTAAGTGATGCATCTCCTGGAGGCAGTTAGAACTAAAAATATGATCTTCACAAAGTGGGAATTATAAGGAAAACAGGAAAAACTGCCTTTGCAAAGTTGCAATTAAAAGAATAATCAGGGAGTCCAAAACACTGGGTTTTGGTTTTCATGTTGGGTTTTTCTGTTATGTGAAGGTGAAAGTTTTTATGGTAAGAGCTTAAAAATTAATAAAGCAAGCATTTTGCAATGCTTCACAAACGAGAAACATGCCAGGGAGCACACAGCAGTCTGCTAGATGATCAGGTTGTAAACAGTGCGTGTTGCAGGGCAACTAAAACACCACATCTTAAACTGATTTGCAGAGACTGATGGTTGAATTGAATGACAACTAACACAAGCCATATGGAGCTATGCTGTCCTTTATTGCATAAAACAATATTCCAGTTATTGTTATATATCTTATTATTAATGTCTCAATCATACAAAATTGCCGTCTTACCTAGCATGATGACAGCCTTCATAGATATGGAAACATGAATCACACCAGCTTATTTGTGTACTGACCCATTACCACAGGACCCAACACCTTTTCAGCCATCAGTGACAGCAGGCAGTCATGGTCTCCCATGAGGCCCAACAGGTGATGGGGTGAGGGTGCCCATGCAGCTGGTGCTGGTGCTGGTGCTGGTGCTGGGTGAGTGTTGATGATCCCAAAGTACACTCAATAAACTTTACCAGGCTCTACACCTGCAGCTTCTTGCCTCACTGGCTGCCTCCACTTGTGGTGACCTCTGGGCTCTCCAAATGTGATCTGCCACAGCTAGTCCCTATTTTAGTAATCTCTGGTCTAGGAATCCTGTAGGTGTCTCAGTTGAGTATTTCCTCATTCATCTTGCCATGATTTTATCAAGTTGTCACTGGTTTCCACCAGACAATGTGTTTCTGAGTTAAACAAATCACCTTAAAGGCCAACAGCTGCTTTTTGTTGTTGGTGGTGTGCCATTCTCTATCAAGCTCTGGTTTGCATGATTGTCTGGGGTTGAGGTGGTAAAGGAAAGCTGTGCATACTTTCCACTGGAGCGCTCATGGAAGTTTAGGTAACAGCTTAGTAGATAAACAAATTGTTTCTACTTTTGTTTACTGTGAGGAAGCCTCCTGCATTAATAACTTCCTTTACATAGCATGATTCTGAGGATCTGTCTTAATTTCAGTGGCATTGGAAGTCACCTCTTCTAAAAGAAATAAAATTCTAAAATTGCAGCAAGCAATGGATCCAGAGAAACTTAAATGTAGAGCTGTAAGCCATTAGTTGGTTTGGAATTGGTGATTTATTTCAGCCTTGTATCCAAAGGAGAGTGCTAATGATGCTAATATTTTTAAACTTCATCTATTTCATTACCTGGCAGAAATGGTGCAAATTAGTAGACAAGTGGATAAATCTGGTATTGTGGAGAAGAGTCGATATAGTTTTGCAAAGAAGCCATACCTCCTAATTGCATTAATTCTTCAGAGGAGTCAGTACACATACACACATATGATGGAAACAGAAGAAGTGTGTATCTGTAAATATTTTGACTTTTTTTCTTTTGAAAAGAAGAAATGAAAAAGATCTCGTGTTTCAGAAAGCTGCTATAAGGTAGGAAACAAGGGATAGAAATTAAGTCAGTTTAAACAACAGAGGGAGGTTAGCAGTGGAGTTGCATGCAAATTTCCTTTGAGATAATGATTATCTGCTAGAGGGATGTGGCAAAGCTACTGATGGTTCAGAATCATTCAGGTCAGATAAAAACAACCAAAAGCTTACATGATACTGAATGGCTAGGTGATTAAAGGGTAGATGATATTCAGTATTTGTTTACAAAAGGAAAAAACACTTTAATAGACAAAGCTTATGTTACTCTTTCCTTTTTGCATACTATATGCCCTAAATGAGATGTTACCACTCAGAGCTGTCTACAGTGAGTCACATAGCTTTTTCTATGAAGTTCCAAAAAAAAGTTCACTTAGTTTTTTATTTTTTCATTGAAAAAGTTCAAATCACATCAGCATGAAATGTAAGTCCACCTTGAATATTCTGAACATTATGGAACAGAAACTTGTCTTGGGAAATTCCTAACCAAAATGTCACATAAACTAGGGCATTATTCTGAAGCACTATGTGATTTTACACATGCCCTGTCCTTATACTCTGTTCTTAAGGATTCTGTGCAGGCCACCATTAGAGTCGGATGAACTTAGAAGAGCCCTTGGTTTGCCCAAAATAGCAGTTCTTATTTTACTTTCTTATAATAATTTCATGCTAATTATACATTAGAATATTCAAGATTTTTTTTCAAGGAAATGAGAATCACTTCCCATAGTGAGATATTAATGACACTATATTTAGCATAACATAAAAATGGCCCTCACAGGCACAGAGATAGTAATCCAAAAGCTGGAGGCTAGGCTGAGACTCAATCTGCGACAGAGTAATGAACGCACCCCAACTCACTTTTGGGCAGATGAGGGAATTCAGTGTGTTGGGAGGCAGGAATGAATACAGAACCTGAAGGACTGATGCTTTTATCTCTACGTAATGTCCAGCTACAAAGTTGCTGGACCAAGAAGTGGTCTGTAGTGATTTATCCCCTTCAATTGGCCCAGCCCCAAAGCTGCTTGCACACCACCTCCTCAGCTCTGCAGTCTCCCTACTCTTTGCTATACAAACCAAAAATATATGAAACTGATTGTCTCTTTCAGCATAAATTTAAGTAGAGATTCTATAATGCGAGTCTCTGTTTTGATTCAGGCTCAAACTGAAAAGAGCTCTGCAGGCATTAGGACCTAGGATGGAAAGTTCAATTTGACTGTGCCTGATGAAGCAGTCTCTCCAAATTAAGGTCCAGAGTGGAAATCCTGGCAGTATCACACAAAAACCTGAATGTACAGTAGTCCTGGGTAGGGTACATTGCTGTAAAGAAATTGTAGAAATGATACAGTACTAAAAACCTCTTAAATGGAACATAGAAATTGAAACAAACACAGCCACTGTTATAATTCTGATCACATAAGGATGATAAACAAATCTCATGATGGTGGAAATCTGAAAAGTGAGATTGCTGAGATTTGGGGTAGAGAAAACAAAAAATACAACTCTGATGTGTCCTTGAGTAACCAATTCAAAATCAGTTTTCTATTTTTCCTTCTCTAAATATTGTAGAAATTAAGGGTAGAATCCAAAATGATGTCTCCTTGTGTATCAGAGAATACTGGAAATGCAGTTAATATTCGTACTCAAAAGCGAGAATCACAGAATCACAGAATGGTCAGGGTTGGAAGGGACCTCAGGAGATCATCTAGTCCAAGCCCCCTGCCACAGCAGGGTCACCTACAGCAGGTTGCACAGCACGGTGTCCAGGCGGGTTTTGAATGTCTCCAGTGAGGGAGACTCCACAACCTCTCTGGGCAGCCTGTGCCAGTGCTCTGCCACCCTCAGAGTAAAGAAGTTCCTCCTCATGTTAAGATGGAACTTCCTATGTTCAAGTTTGTGCCTGTTACCTCTTGTCCTATCACTGGGCACCACTGAAAAAAGACTCTTCTCATCTACCTGGCACCCTCCTCTTAAGTATTTATAAGATCCCCGTTCAGTCGTCTTTTCTGTAGACTAAAAAAACCCACGTCCCTCAGCCTTTTCTCATAAGACAGATGCTCCAATCCCCTAATCATCTTAGCAGCCCTTTGCTGGACTCTCTCCAGCAGTTCCCTGTCCTTCTTGAACCGGGGAGCCCAGAACTGGACACAGTACTCCAGATGCGGCCTGACCAGGGCAGAGTAGAGGGGAAGGATGACCTCCCTCGACCTGCTGGCCACACTCTTCTTGATGCACCCCAGGATGCCATTGGCATCCTTGTCCACCAGGGAACACTGCTGGCTCATGGTCATCCTGTTGTCCACCAGGACTCCCAGGTCCCTTTCCATAGAGCTGCTCTCCAGGAGGTCAGCCCCCAACCTGTACTCATGCATGGGTTTATTCCTCCCCAGGTGCAGTACCCTACACTTGCCCTTGTTGAATTTCATAAGGTTCCTCTCCGCCCAACTCTCCAGCCTGTCCAGGTCATGCTGTATGGCGGCACAGCCTTCCAGTGTGTCAGCCACCCCTCCCAGTTTTGTATCATCAGCAAACTTGCTGATGGTACACTCCATCCCTTCATCCAGGTCATTGATGAATATATTGAACAGGATTGGACCCAGTACTGAGCCCTGAGGGACACCACTAGTTACTGACCTCCAACTAGACTGCACCACTAACCACAACGCTCTGAGCACTATCTGTCAACCACAATGCTTATTTAATTGGTTTGGAGACCTATTGCGCAAAATTTGACTCAATATCCCCAAACATTAAATGCTTGCTTAAACTCACAAGAAAAAAAAAAAGAAAAAAAAAAAAAGGACGCGGTGGAGGGGGGGAAGTTAAACCATCAAAGCATAAATTACTTTCCTCATAAAAATGCACCAAACTGTCTTCCCTCAGAATCTGGGATGGTGAGGTTGTCTTTTTGGAATTAATTTTCTCATTTGCACTTAAAAATCCTATGTTGAATATGATTAAAAAAAAGAGGTTGTTTGAATATGAGACATTGTGACAACTATGTTCTGTTTGTTGTTACAGTAGATGCTTTTTATTAACTTCTCAGGAAATAATGGAAATACACTTGAAAACCTCTACATTTCAGAGCCCTAAGCTATATTCAGTGACCTTCTACACCACGCTAAGCTATTCAGTTAGATTTCCCCATTAGCCAAGGGGAGGAAACCTAGTGTTAAACAAGCTTTATTTTTTTCCTTGTGTTTTTTTCTAGTTGATTGAAGATATATTCAGTTGTGGGCTGACAAAAAATGTATGTGAAGAAGGTCAAACGGGTTACAAACATCTTTTAAATCTTATGTTTCCCTGTTTTATAAGCCTATGAGCAAAATGCCTTAATAGAAAAAAATGCACCCTCTTTATGTTATTCCTTTACCTCTAAAGAAGAAAAACACATTTAATAGCTTTCTACCCCCTTTCATTTAGCTGCAATATCCTCTTCAAATTATCTAGGCCACTTAGGCCCATATACCAGTTAGCTATTTTTAGCTTGCTAGTTGTCTTCTACTTCTGAAAAATTATCCTTTTTGCAGGATTTGACATCCTGTCACAATTTTTTTTTCCCTATAGGCTCTGCACAAGCACAAAGTTTCTTATGTCACTGTTTACAATAATCTATATTTTTTGTTGGGTTTTTGGTGGGTTTTTTTTCTGGAAGGAGAATATTAGAGGACAGCATCTCATTAGGAGAGTGGGCCTGTCTTGGTATGCAGTACAGGTCTCCCCTGGTGTACAGTTAGACAAATTATGATTAATCTGTGCGCATGTATTTTCCTTCTTAGCAATATGTCTGCTCGCTTCCCTAGTTGCAGAGGCAGCCTGCAGAGACAATTCTGCCGTCTTCGAGTATGGACTTTGATGAATTGATCAGTGGGGGCACAATACAGAGATCTCGGAGCTAGGGTCGGTCATACTAGAGGTGAAGATCAAAGCTGCATAGCTACTTCACGTGCAATCAAGCTAGCTGTGGGGCAGTGTATGGCACAAAACAACTGTGCCCACCTGCTCTCCTGGAACAGTGCATGACATTGGCTGGTTGTAATATATGTTGTAGTTGCGTAGACAGGGCCAAACACAACAGGCATCTAACTTTGGTTATGATTATTGGATATAGCATTTGTGCAAGTATGGAGATATTCATACCACCTAGCACTGGATGTGTGACGTTGCCTAAATAGGGCTGAAGTTAGCAAGCTAGTCTTCGTAAGATTCCTGTATAGTGGAATAGAGGAGAGAGATGAATGTATTACTTTAGAGGGAATTGGTTAGTCTGAAAGCTTATGATAACTACGACAATATAAGGTAGGAATCTTCTCTTCTGATACTCACTGCCAGTGAAGAATGCATTAATTTATGAGTAATTATCTTATTGTTTTATTATTAATGAATATAATGGTGGCAGAATATGATCTTGTGCATTCATGAATTTGCCTTTAATTATAAACAGAAGGAATGTATAAGTAATATCATAGAATCCTAGAATCCCAGGTTGGAAGGGACCTCGAGGATCATCTGGTCCATCCTTTCTTGGCAAAAGCAGGATCTAGATAAGATCGCCCAGCACCCTGTCCAGCTGAATCTTAAAAGTGTCCAATGACAGGGAATCCACCACTTCACTGGACAGATTATTCCCTTGTGTTCTCATTGTGAAAAATTTTCCTCTTGTGTCCAGTTGAAATCTCCCCAGGAATAACTTGTAACCATTACCCCTCATCTTTTTCATGTGATTCCTCGTAAAAAGGGAGTCTCCATCTTCTTTGTAGCCACCCTTTAAATACTGGAATGTGGTGATGAAGTCTCCCCCAATCCTTCTTTTCTCAAGGCTGAACAACCCAGTTCTCTCAGCCTTTCCTCATATAGTAGGCTTCCCAGTCCTTTGATCATCTTTGTGGCCTTCCTCTGGACCCTCTCCAGCCTGTCCACATACAGGGACCAAAACTGAACACAGTATTCTAGGTGCGGCCTGACAAGTGCTGAGTAGAAGGAATAATGTCTTCTTTACCTCTGCTGGTGATGCACTTGTTGATATAACCAGGCATCCTGTTGGCTTCCTTTGCTGGAGCAGCACACTGTTCAGTCATACTGAGCTTGTTGTCCACCAGGACCCTTTCCACAGAGCTGCTCCCCAGCCAGCTAGATCCCAGCCTGTGCTGCACTCCTGGATTATGTTTTCCCAGGTGAAAGACCTTACATTTGTCCTTGTTGAACTTCATAAGATTCTTGTTAGCCCACTCTTCCAGCCTATCCAGGCCTTCCTGCTCTCCCTTCCAAAGTGCCCACTTCCCCACTCAGTTTGGTGTCATCTGCAAACTTCATCAGGGTACACTTGATCCCATTATCCAGATCATTTATGAAGATAATAAACAGTGTTGGGCCCAATATCGATCCCTGGGGGAGCCCACTTGTGACAGTTGCCAGTCTGAAAAGGAGCTATTTACCACCACCCACTGGGTGCAGCCTGTCAGCCAGTTCCCCACCCACTGCACACACCAGTTGTCTAGACCTTAACGCATCAGTTTCTCTAGGAGGAGGCTGTACGAAACTGTATTGAAAGCCTCAGAGAAATCAAGGTAGACAATGTCCACTGCTCATCCCACATCAACCAAGCAGGTTACTTTGTCATAGAAGGCAATCAGGTTTGTCAAGCACAATTTGCCCTCGATGAATCCTAGCTGGCTTTTCCCAGTCACATGCTTCATTTGACTTGTGATAGCCCCCAGGAGGATTCATTACTTAACTTTTCCAGGGGCCGAAATAAGACTGATGGGCCTGTAATTTCCTGTATCCTCTTTTAGGCCCCTCTTGTAGAGAGGGGTGACATTAGCCTTCTTCCAGTCTTCTAGGACATCTCCGTGACTTCTCAAAGATTATAGAGAGTGGCCTCACAATGACATCAGCCAGCTCTCTTAACACCCTTGGCTGGATAACGTCAGGGCCCATTGATTTGCAGGGGTCAAGCTCCTGTAATAGTTCACATACCAACTATTTCTTCACTGACAGTGGGTCTGAGTTTGGATCAACCTGGATTTTTGTTCCCAAGGCCCGGGGCCCAAAAGTGCTGGTAAAGACAGGAGTGAAGAAAGCGTTGAGAACCTCTGCCTTTTCAGTACTGTTGGCGACTAGTTCACCTCTCCTGGTCAATAGTAGGCCAATATTTTCCTTCTGTTTCTGCTTGTTGTTTACATACTTGAAGAAGCCTTTCTTGTAGTTTTTGACATCTCTGCCCAATTTCAATTTGAGCTGAGATTTTGCTTTTCTAACTGCATCTCTGCACACACTGGAAATGCCCTTGTAGTTCTCAACAGCTATTCATTCGCTTTTCCATGTCTGGTACGCCTCTCTTTTGGTTTTGAGCAGACTCAGAAGCTCGCAGTTAAGCCAAGGGGGTCTCTTGCTCCGCCTAATTCCCCTGCCTTTAAAGGAGATGAACTGGTTTTGTGCTTCCAGGAGAGCATTCTTGAAAATCTCCCAGCACTCGCTAGCTCCTTTATCCTCCATGAAAGCTTCCCATGAAATCTCTCCCAACTGAGCTCCAAGCGAGCTGAAGTTCACTCTTCCTAAATCTAAAGCCTTTGTATCAGTACTAACCTTCAGCATGCTCAGCAGGATCCCAAACTCCACAATACTGTGATCACTGCAGCCAAGGCTATCACTAATGGAGATATCACAAAGCAGGTTTTCTTGGTTTGTGAGTAGCAAGTCCAGCAATGCCTCTTTCCTGGTTGGCACATCTAACATTTGTATGAGGAAGCAATCCTCAACGCATTTCAGGAATATAAAATTGCATTATTTGCTCTATACAAATGTTTCATTAAATGTCAATATTTTAATTCAAAATGGTATCACATGCTTCATCTAAACATGTCATTCGTTGTTACATATCTTATCTACTAAATGATAGTGGGCCCATTTGTGAAAGTAATTGCAATTTTAACAATGTATGCATATGCAATTTTATGCTATTTTAGAAGCTTATACCATAATCTGAAATCATACTGTGAAAATATCAGAAGAGAAAGGATCTGTTGCATATTTGGGATGCTCTGCAACTGATGCATGGGATAGTATATATGAACTATATATGAAGATCTCAAGTTAATAAGAAAACTGTGGAAAATAGTCCATGTAATTACTAGTTTCTCTCATAATAAAGTCAAATAACATTTTTTAACCTCTGTAGAATCAATAAATTCAGATGATCATAGCACAGTTCACATTTTAGAAAGGGAAAGAGGCATGTTTTAACATTTCATGATGTTATGCTTTGCTTTTAGGCTGACACATTCTAGTCTGTGTCAAATAATTTTAAGACGCTTGATATACTTCAAAGTAAAAAACATCTTCTCATGAATCTTACAGTGTAGTGGGTCACTGTTTCAAGTAGTTGTTTCATGTGACTTCATAATGCGAGTTATAATATGCTAGAGATAAATTTGGAATCTGTTACCTGATGAAAAGTAAAGGTTTTGTTAAATATAAAATGTAATTCCAGCATAGAAAGAGATTTTGTTATCTTACTTTTAAATGATATATTAATAAATCTATTAAATCCCTTCATAGCATCCATATTTTATTTTTCAAGGAATTTCCAAAATTCAGTTATTTCACCTACTGAAAGGAGGAAAAGCAAAATTTCAAGGGAGAAAAAATAAAAAGCCAATGAGACTATAACTGAATATAACTTTGTAATACTGCAGATTTTGGTCCTACAAACATACTTGCCCTGTAAGAGTTCTTTGCATGTAGTAAAAGGCAGAATATGTGTATTTGGTGGATTAGGATTTAGAAGTGTATTACAATATTTTACATGGATTTTTCACTTGGATTCCATTAGTTAGATCTCTCGGTTATGTTCTTTCTCACACGTGCAAGTGTTTCTCAGTTATTTTGATAGTGACTTTTGTCTATGATGAACCCATATTTTGAGACCTGCAGTACATCATAAAACTTACTTACTAGGTATTTTCAACTTCCCTATGAAATAATAGTAGTTGCTGAACTTAGTTTCTCTTCAGGCTATAAGAAGACGGTTTAGATGCTCATCAGAAAGTTGTGAAGAATTGTAGTTGAATGTGTTCAGGCATTGACATGACAGAGAAATGCTTAAGTGGTATTGAAAGCGCAGAAGAAATATCTGCCAAAATAAAAAATGAATGATTGCAGAGTGAAAATTGCTTGGTGTAAAAAGGCTACATTTAACATATGCATGTCCCTAAAACCCTAGTTGAAATACTGGAGAAGCTCAGAAGTAGTTTTGGCATTAAACATAATCTAAAAATATGGTTTAATGTGGTGTGTATGACTTTTGTAAGTCTGTTACCATTTTATAATAGATCTTAAATGAACTTAACGCTTGTTTTTCGGGAACAAAACTTTTTTTCATTTTAAGTTTGCCTGGAGTTTAAAATGCATCTGAGTGAATCTGAAAAGCTGAAGGATGATTACTTACACAAGAGTGATGAATCAAAATTAATTGGTTTAGCATGGAAATCTTTTTAAGAAATTGGTCATTTGAGATATGTTTGGTGATCCCAATGTTAGTATATTTTTTTTCTGGAGGTTCAAGTATCTGAGAATGGACGATCACTGTACATTGCTCACCAGACAAAAAAGGAAGAGGATCCTGTGCTCACCATTAGACAGTATTGCTGTCCACCTGATGAGGGTGCCTAAATCTATCAAGGCAACCTGTAATGCAGGAAGAATACATCTTGCCCCATCTAGTTTCAGTTAAGGTAGAGATATTCCTTATTGTTCCCTATTGTATCTTTGGTACTCTCTGAAATTAAATGTCTCTGTCGTGTTTGTTTCATTTTCTCTTGATATCTAGAACTGAGGTATTAATTTCTGAGTGTGTGTATATAAACACACAAACTGTATAACATGAATATATAATTGTTTCAACATTCCCTTGTTATGCTATGCGAGCCCAAAAGACACTGGATAACTCAAAACTTGTTTTCAGAAAAGAGACACTATGTTCACACAGTGTCATTAGTGAAGAAATACATCACATCCATAAAGCTATGTGAACTTTCATGCTGCTCTGCTTTTAGTCATAAATAAGTTTGAGGTGTTCAGAGCATTGGCAGCTGAGTTGGAGAACCTGATAATCCTAGCAATTGCAATACTAATGTTCTTCTGAATGTGTATTCTTGTACAAAGTATGGATGCACTAAAACAATATCAACTGATAGAAGGTCTTGTGGAAAACGTTTCAGTCTTTGAATAGTTTATCAGTTTTTTTTAAAGTGGTTATCACCAGAGCAATGAGGAAAATTGCCTCATCCCAATTACTTAATAGCGGACAATAAAACTCTTTGCATGCAAAGACATTTACTCTCGACAAATTACTAAATGCCAAGCTATACAATTCTCCATATATAAAGAGATTGACTCTCAAATTCTAAGTCTCAAATTCATGGAATACATGAATCAAAGTGTTCAAAAAATGAATTGCAGTTGTAACCAACCACCAACAATATCAAGTTGGTCAGTATTTCAGTGCTGAATCAGTTTTATCCATGATGGCTTGAAAATAGGCAATCCAACATATATCTAAGTATGAATGCAAGCAGAGTTTTAGAAGACTTTCAGGAAAATATAGCCCCTTTCTCCAAATTATTCTTAGTTTTAGTCCTCTATACTTTGAGATCCTTTGTCTTCCATTACAAAATGGATTTTTCTAGCCTTATCTAATTTATTAATGTGCAATCACACATGTATTAGGGACACACCTAAACAATGTTCTCCCCTGAAACAAAGGAAAAGATATACAGCTAGAAATGTCCATAGGTGTTTGCACTGTAACTTCAGTTTGGTCGTCTTCTTCTTTTGTGTAAGTGTCAACGGTATCAGTATTAATCCTTAACAGAAAAGATTATAGATACCATTTATCTATATATATTTATAGATATCATTCAGCCACTGTAAATAAAACCAGGCTGCAAGTACGTGGCCTAGCATTTCCCTCCTATTTTTAATTTGTGGCAATCAATTCCTCCTTGTATTGCCCTTCCAGCCTTGAAGGTGGTGTGAAAAATAGTCTGCAAAGCCATGGTTTGTCTCTCTTCCAATGTGCTGCATGCCTTGCCATACACAGTCAGTGAAAAGGAGATTTCTATGCCTTCCTGTACATACTCTCTTAAAAGGAGATGACAAAAGGCCCCAAAAGAGTTTGCCAAACTTTCCTGGACGCGCATGCAGACGTAATGTGGAAATCATACTTTCTGCAGATGCCTGGGAATGATAGATGAGAAGCTATGTTTCAGATAGATAATACATAATTATCCCGCTGATGGATGAAGGAAAAGCTGTGGATGTTGTCTACCTGGACTTTTGCAAGGCTTTTGACACCGTTTCCCATAGCATTCTACTGGAGAAACTGGCTGCTCGTGGCCTGGACAGGTGTACCCTTCGCTGGGTAAAAAACTGGTTGGATGGCCGTACCCAGAGAGTGGTGATAAATGGAGTTAAATCCAGTTGGTGTCCAGTGACAAGTGGTGTCCCCCAGGGATCGGTGCTGGGACCGGTTCTCTTTAATATCTTTATTAATGATCTGGATGAGGTGATTGAGTGCACCCTCAGTAAGTTCGCAAACGACACTAAATTGGGGGGGCGTGTTGATCTGCTTGAGGGTAGATTGGCTCTGCAGAGAGATCTGGACAGGCTGGACAGATGGGCTGAGGCCAATGGTATGAGGTTCGACAAGGCCAAGTGTCGGGTCCTGCACTTGGGTCACAACAACCCCATGCAGTGCTACAGACTGGGGGCGGAGTGGCTCGAAAGCTGCCTGGCAGAGAAGGATCTGGGGGTGTTGGTGGACAACCGGCTGAGTATGAGCCAGCAGTGTGCCCAGGCAGCCAAGAGGGCCAATAACATCCTGGCCTGCATCAGGAATAGTGTAGTGAGCCGGAGTAGGGAAGTAATCATCCCCCTGTACTCGGCACTGGTGAGGCCTCACCTCGAGTACTGTGTTCAGTTTTGGGCCCCTCACTACAAGAAGGACATTGAGGTGCTGGAGCGTGTCCAGAGAAGGGCTACCAGGCTGGTGAGGGGTCTGGAGGACAAGCCTTATGAGGAACGACTGAGGGAGCTGGGGTTGTTTAGCCTGGAGAAGAGGAGGCTGAGGGGTGACCTTATCACCCTCTACAACTACCTGAAGGGAGGTTTTAGAGAGATGGGGGCTGACCTCTTCTCCCACGTGGCAAGTGATAGGACAAGAGGAAACGGGTTCAAGTTATGTCAGGGCAGGTTTAGATTGGATATTAGGAAGCATTTTTTCACTCAAAGGGTTATTAAACATTGGAATGGGCTGCCCAGAGAGGTGGTGGATTCACCATCCCTGGAGGTGTTTAAGAAAAGGGTAGATGAGGTGCTTAGGGACATGGTTTAGAAGTGGGTGTTTTTAAATCAGGGTAGGTTAACGGTTGGACTTGATGATCTTAATGGTCCCTTCCAACCTCACTTATTCTATGATTCTATGATTCTACATAAATGTGTTAGGTTTCTTGTGAGGTATAAATAAGATTATTCTATCTGGAGTGCCAGTTACAGTTGTTGCATGGTTAAAGCAAACCATCTGCTGTAAGCGAAGCCCTGAAGCAGTATGTGTGTGCTCAAGCACTGGGCTTGGGCATATTTTTGTGTTTGGGCAGAGGAGTGCATTGCTGGTGGCCTTCCCATGTGGCGGGAGCATCTTGTCCACTCAGCATGCATCAGAGTGCCCTGAACACAGAATTAGCTGGAGCATCTTGTCCACTCAGCACGTATCAGGGTGCCCCGAACACAGAATTAGCTGGTGGTTTCCCGTTGGCCTTCCCTGGAAAGTTCTTTGCTGCGTGTGAGAAATGATGTGTGTGTTTGTGTCGAGTGTCTTTTTTTTTTTTTTTTTTAATTTGTTATTTAAGAACCAAATTCTCACACATTTGCTTCAGGGAACTGACCTAAGTGAGGAGACTGCATGCTAAATAAGCCTTCTCAAAACCAACTGTTTCAGTTAGCTATTTGAAAGGGAAAGGACAGATAGATAGAACAGTGGCATGGAAAACTGTGAAAATAAAAGTTGCTTGTGCAAAAACCTACCAACTTTCTTCATCAAAAGACAAAATAAGTAAAAGCATGGTGTGTCAGTCTGTTTTAACTCCCTACAGGAGCACTCATTAAGAGAGGAAGAGAGAAGCATTTATTTTTTTAAAGTTCTTTTTGCAAATTGGGAACTATAATATTTTTCAGCAGGTACTAGTTTCATTATTCTACTGCAGAAACTGAAGTCTTTGGTATTTACCATTCAGTTGTTTAGAAGGGAAGAATCGAAAATAGGTATTGGTATCTGTTCAAAATTCTGATTATCTTCTAGACTGTGTATTTTTCTTCTCAGTGGTGAAACGTATGGGCTGGCCCTGGGGCTTCCAGTCTTTGAGTCAGACTTTCTGTTTGTATATCAAGGACTAAATTTATAGTTTGTTATTTTAAAAAGTTCCTGGTTCTCTGGAACTATTTATCGAGAGATCAGAAGGATTAATGTTAACTTCATTCTCTTGCTCCTGAACTGCAGTTGCTCAGTGGTTTCTATGCTTTCACAGACCTTCCTGATGTTGACATTACAAAAGAAGGAAAATAAAATGGCAGGAGGCTAGAAGGGAATGTGAGGTTTTGCAGCCCAAGGCGCTTCCAGTGCCACTTTCCTCCATTTATCTGTGTCACAAAAATGGAGGCCTGAATGGAAGTGTAACGTTGGTTTCTAATAGAGACCAAAGAGACTAGAAAAGAAGCCATGGAGAAGTCATAGAAGTTGACTAATTACTCACAATAAAAATCAGATTCTTCACAGATGTAAAGGTTTATCTATGTTATGGTTTTGAGTAAAAATTGTTTGTGGCTTTACTCATAAATCTAATGATATCTATTGTGTTATGAATGAATGAAATGTGTGGATAGAAGTCTCAGCAATATAACATTTTACAACTGTTTTACAGTATTGGTTTATAGTGACAGGTACAACTGTTTTGCCTTTAGCACAGCCATCTGTCTGGCAAGCTAATCCCTCTGAATTGTAAAAGTCTATCCCCATGGTATGTGTATACTCCGGTAACCCAAGTAGTGGCAAACAGCCATTGGTTTTTCCCTGGGGATACAACTCATACTGTGTCGCCCAACAGGACTTTTGTGAAATCTCTGACAGGCACACCTCCCTCTGCTTAAGGCCGATGGGGATGGGCAGCTGGGCACATTGTCCAGATTGGCAGTGACCAGTATTTTTGCTGAGAGGCTTCTTTCTCAGCAGTTTTGCAGGGTTCCTTTAAATTAGGGTCTTGCAAAAGTTCGGTTCTACTGCTGTGCTATACCATGAGATCTCCAGATGACTCCAGGGAGTGGAAGTGGGGGTTATGCTTTGGAGAATAGAATCTTTCCATGGAGAGATTCTACTTGGGATGAGATTTTTCTGTGCAGTAGACAGCGTCCTGTGGCCCCACTTTCTGTTTTGTTGCAGTGGCTTGATCTTGGCTGGATGCCAGGTGCCCACCAAAGCTGCTCTAACACTCCCCTCTTCAACTGGACAGGGGGAGAAAAAATACAATGAAAGGCTCATCGGTTGAGATATGGACAGGGAGATCATTCAGCAATTACCATCATGGGCAAAACAGACTCGACTTGGGGAAATTAATTTCATTTATTGCCAGTTAGAAGTCAGAATAGGGTGAAAAAAACAAATCTTAAAAGCACTTCCCCCCCCAGGCCTCCCTTCTCCCTGGCCTCAACTTCACTCCTGATTTTCTTTACCTCCTCCTGCCGAGCAGCGCGGGGGGATGAGGAATGGGGGTCGTGGTCAGTTCACCACATGTTGTCTCTGCCACTCCTTCCTCCTCACACTCTTCCCTTGTTCCAGCATGGGGCACTCCCACAAGAGTCAGTTCTCCATGAACTTCTCCACTGTGAGTCCTTCCCACGGGCTGCAGTTCTTCACAAACTGCTCCAGCTTAGGTCCTTCCACAGAGTGCAGTCCTTCAGGAACAGCGTGAGTCACCCATATGGTCACAAGTCCTGCCGGCAAACCTGCTCCAGCCTGGACTCCTCTTTCCACGGGTCCACAGGCCCTGCCAGGAGCCTGCTCAAGTGCAGGCATCCCTTGGGGTCACAGCCTCCTTTGGGCATCCACCTTCTCCAGCATGGGGTCCTTCACGAGCTGCAGGTGGGTATTTGCTCCACCATGGACCTCCTTGGGCTGCAGAGGGACAGCCTGCCTCACCATGGTCTTCACCACAGGCTGCAGGGGAATCTCTGCTCAGGCGCCTGGAGCACCTCTTCCTCCTCCTTCGCCACTGACCTTGGTGTCTGCAGAGCTGTTGCTCTTATATATTGTCACTCCCCTCTCTGACTGCTGCTCTTCAGCAGGTTTTTTTTTCCCCTTCTTAAATATATTATCACAGAGGTGCTACCACTGTTGCTGCTGGTCAGCCTTGGTCAGCGGCAGTTCTGTCTTGGAGATGGCTGGCATTGGCTCTATCAGATGTAGGGCTTCTTCTCACAGAAGCAACCCCTGTAGCTCTCCCGCTACCAAAATCTTGCTATGCAAACACAATACATTTGTTTAGGTGTCTGTCTTTGGATACGGAGAGGCTTTGCAAAGCAGGATGTGTGCAGTTTTAATGCGTAAAGTGATTATGTATTGGCGAGCACACAAGATGCACAGGATTTATTTGGTTAAGTGGAAGCACCACCACCGAGGCCCCAAAGAGTCTGTCCTGACCCGGCAGACACCAGTCAGGTGGGGAAGAGTCTGCCCCTGTGGCTCCCAGAGGCGGCTCCTCAGTGTGGTTGAGTTGCTGTCTTCCTCCAGCTCCCTTAGCATGGGTGACAGTCACAGCTGGATCTGATCTGTCCTGACCATCCCTGGCCAGTGCCAGCCTGCCTCCAGCATGTTGTCTCCTGAAGGGTTTCAAACATTTCTGTGCCAATGTTGTCCCTTTTGTCATGTTCAGTTACTAAATTCTCTCTGAGCAGTCCTAATGCTGTCTATACTTTTTACCTCTCTTACCTTTTGGCAGACATTTTCTTGGTTTTTTTTTTCTCAGTAGTCTAAGTCTGTGTGGCACAGCTGTGCCACTCTGGGACTGTCTTGTGGGGCCTTGGTGCCCAGGTACCTAAATCTGTGGTGGGGCTGGGGGGAGCTTTATGACAGAGGCTGTGCAGAGAGGGGGTGTGCAAGGGATAACTTCTTCACTGCTCTTCAGTGTAGTGATGAGTAATTTCCAGAATGTTTTGTATCATGATAAACATGACAGGATCCATTGCTGGATGTTGATAACAGAATGTAAGGTCTGCGATGCTACTCCCGACCAGAGATGCTCTGCCTCCCATTCTTATCCATAAGTTTCTGAGTCTTAAGGTAGATTTGAAGAACACGGTGTACATAAAAGATCTTTTCTCTTGGCTATCCCAATGAAAGCATCTTCTAAATATGGTGCATAAAAGCTCAGGTCAGACCTTGTTCCTGATTTTGGTGAAAGAATACTTACTGGTGCCTCACAACTCAGTTTTGTCCCACAGAAACCTTGAATCCCATTCTTTTACTTTTTTCTTTGCTATTTTAGCTCAGAACTCTAGCCAGGAGTACAAGGGTGGGATTTAAGCAAAGTTTATGTCTTTGTACAAAGTTATTTCTTTATTATCTCTGTCTTTTTATTATCTATAGCTTGCTGTTACTCAGAAAGTTTATACTGTGGTATTTTCATTTTTAATGATTGTTTGGCATATTTTCTTGTTTGGGAAATGCCAGTGTAGTGGCATGGAAGAAATGATGTGGGTTTTTTTATTCTATGAGAGTCAAAATCACTGTGAAACATATCCTGCCATCTTCTCTGCTGTTGTAGAAGATACTGGAAAGGGAACTTAGTGTGGGTCTTTGTGACAGAAATGAGTTAAAACGTGGGAGGGAAAAAGTGGTTTCTAAAACCAAGACTGTTGAGGGTTAATTTCATATGGCATTGCAACATATAGTTGCAAAAAAGGTGCCAGCAAACTTTCCCAAGTGGTGTTTTTTTGTCTTATGGTAATGATCATTCATATTGCAGAAATTCCAAGGTGAATTAGTAGGCAAATGCTGCTTTCCAAGATTTATTCTCACTCTGCCTTTGGAATATCTAGTTCTAGTGAACGTTGTTTTCATACTGGCTTAGATCACTTTCTTATTGCAATATTTGCGTTAAAAATGTTTCCCTTTCATTTTTTCTTTAATTGTAGGTAGCTTTGCTATAACATTTAAACTGTGACTAACACTTCTTGTTAACACTTAATCCTTTAAATGATACTTTGAAATTGTTTAAATCAGTATTTTAAATTGAACAAGGCCTTAGAGCCACTCTGTAGGACTGTATCATTAACCTGTAATTGTATATTGCATGAAGTACTTTGTTTTCATTACTTTGGAAAAAACGTAATGACCTTGCAATTGACTCCTCTATTTAACATTTTCATCTGAGCTTTAACACCATTAGAAGTAACTGCTTGTGTTGACCACAGAAGGAGCCAAAGAAGCAATGTACTGCAGTCAACCTAATTCAGTTGCAAGCTAATGAAGTTAATATTAATTGGTGATTTACCAAGTCAAAGGCCTCAGTTAAATAAAAGTCAAGACTGTGAAACTCCTTTTTCTTTTCATAGATTGCCAGCCCTGGATTTTAAAATATACTGTGCTGAATTTTGATTTTCACATCAGGATACCCAACACTTGAATAGCCAGTAGGTCTGTGCTACCTTAAATATTAATCTAAACTGTTTAAAGTGGGTATCAAATATGGAAAGTTCTTGTTAGTGAGAAAGTCTCATTTTGTGCAGAAGGTATTTGGGAAATATTATTAAAAAATACTTTTTTTCCTTATTTGCCTAGAGCGTATTTCTCTTCAAAGCCTGTCAGTACTAAATAATCATCAGGCCCCACAGTCTTTACTCATGTTGATAGGCAGCCTGAACAGCCGGGTGTGCCTCCCATTCATCTGTTCCCAGTATCATCAGACACAAGGAAGGCAGAGCAGACTGTCCAAACTGGCTGCCATTTCAAGAAGACTGGGACACATGAAAGCAGTAAGTCATAACGACTTAGCTGGGGGACCGAGCATTCTGTACCACATGAAAAACGTGCTCCGCTTAAAACCATGAAACTTGGCAGATAGGCTTAGGATTTGCTAAGGCACAGAACAAAAGCAAATATGGTGCTTTCTGATTGCCTGCTGTAGAAAACTGAGCTCTTCAGCAGAAACTCTTTTGATTCCAGTTTTCCACAGGTTCTTAAACATGGAAGGAAGAAAGTTTTAGCAATGTTATACAGATGGCAATGTCAGGTTTGGTTTTTTTTCTTCTACAAAGTAAAGCAGGATCTATTTGTCCTAATCTCAGTTTCCAGAAAATATAATGGCTAAGATGGTTATTTTTTAAAGCTTATAGGCTGAGTAAAAAAATTAAAAAACACAACCAAAAACCGTGGAGATAAGGAGCAAAGGGACAGAGCTAATTTTTTAAATACCTTCAAGGTAGATTCAGCTTGGAAAACTTGTCTGCAAATACACCACCCAGGGAGAACAGCAGCTGAACAATATACGGATTTTCTTCTTTATTTTTATGCAATACATGTGCTTTTAATCAAAACCGTCAGGAGATGGGGTAGGAGTAACTCCCAACATAATCCATCTGTGTTGGCACATTTACTGATCATGAAATAAAAGATCAGTAACCACCGACTCTTACAGTGAAAACTTTGTAAACACTTGGTTGTGCTAGTGAAGTAAAGGATAACTTTCAGATCTTGACTGGAGAAGTCTCAGCCATGCTGTTTTCCTTTGAGCAGGCTTGTGGCACAGTTTGTTTCCCCAGGCCTGATCTAGCAGTTCTCAGTCATCTCAAGAAACTTCAGAAAGGGCAAGCTGCCAGCCGGGCTCAGGCAGGCTCAGGAGGTTAAGAACAAGTGCCAATGTCTGCTTTCTAAAGTGGTTTGAGAGGGAAAAGAAGTGAAAATTCCTTTCAATAATTTGGAATAGGTGTGTGCCTGTCTTTTGAGCAGTCAGCTAGAGCAAATTTGGGTCGTCAATATTCCAGGTACAAGGAGAGGATACTTTCATTTTGCACATCTTTAAAAACAGCATGTTGTCTTGCTCCCTGTTGTTCATATTTTTAACTGTTAATTAAATCCACTGACATTGCAGCTGTTTAGATTATTAATAGTATCCCTGATATTTGAAAATAATTAGATTGGCAATATTTTTATGATCTCACTAAATAGTTTTCACGCTGGACTAAAACATGCTCCGCTTAAAAGGCAAAATGGTATATTCAAGTCATCAATGTTTATTGTAATTAAAACTTGTCTTTCACAGTCAAGATTTTCTTTTGAATTCCATATAATGTAAGAAACAAAGGATTTCAGAGTCAGGGGTTTTTTTTGTTGTTGTTCCTCCATGTAGTTCCATGTTGATGTGTTCATAAAGATCCACAAATATCCTTAACAGCCTGAGGGCAGGCTCTTTGAAAGTTTGCGTAGCTCAGTGATTGCACGCAAATATATCACCGTATAATTAAATGGAGGATATATTGGGGAAATGTTGGCCTGCTTGAACATTAGAAGACAATCATACAGCTATGCAATGTTTAGGAATTTCTGTCATAATCTGACAAATGATGAAACTCTTAGTTTGAAAAGTCTTTTTAAAAAATACTTGTAAGGGTGTTTGCAATTATGTAGTTTCTTTGAAATGAAACTTTGTTTGTTTGTTTAATGTATTGCATCTGATAAATCAATTATTTTTTATAAGTAGCTTTCTTCACTGTCATTTCCTAATGAGGTGCTGCTTTGATGCCACAGCCTAATGTTTAGGTTGTTCCATTTCAATAGTGAAGAAATCTGGTATTGTCATAAGCATTATGCATTAAGCAAATGGATGAGTGACATAGCTGCTATGTGTACACAATTTTCTTTCCTGTCTCATCATGTCTTTGCTGATAACAAATGTAGAAAAGCTGTTTGAAAGGAAAATTGATTTATAGTAAAGCTGTTAGTCGTATGCTAATGTAGCACAGAATGCTTATAAAAAGATTTAAAGAACTTAGTAGTGTAATACACTTATTCAAGCTTGTAAAATGGAATTTTGCAGTTCTAAATACATTCTAATACTTGGAAAAGACCAAGTATTGGAATTAGTTAATACCAATGTTGTATGTCTGTTTCTGGGAGAGGCAATAGATAATTGTCATGTAATTACAGAGATGAGAACACTTCATACTCATTTCAGTTCTTAAAGGCTGACTCTTGTGATTCCCACAAGACTTGAAAGAAGGTTGTGTCAGTCTGGCCAGCATGGTACCTTTAAAGCAAGACGCTGCCAGGATGTTGAGACTACTTTTAAGGAGAGTGTTCAGTCTTGATCCAGTAAGGTATTACATTGAGGCCAACATGAAGTACTCTCTGTTATTATGGTATTGTGTTTGTTATCTCTTGAGTGTTTTATACAGTACTTTATGAGGAACCGACCCAAGTCCCTGTGCAGACTTCCAGCTCTAAAAAGACTAGAGGAATGGATTGTGGCAACAGTTGAAGATCTCTAGTCTCTGTGCTGGGAAACAAGACAACTGTGCTTTGTCATGATACTATTTTTTTGTTGTTTTGCACAGCACTCCACCTCCGCAACCAAGTAAATGCTCTTAAGATTAAATTGAGAAAAGTTAGGCTGGATCTAATAATGGAATAAAATATGCAGCTTGGGAGGAAAAACCTGACATGTTATTCTAAGGTGCTCATTGCTTTGACTAACTTTATGTGAATACCATTTAGCTTTGGATTAGTATGTATTCAAATACAGATGTTTTAATTGCAAGTACTACTGGAAAAGATCTTAAGGGAGCAATCATAATGAAGGAAAAAAAACAGTTTCAGGAGCTGACCATAATGACTATAGACAACTTAATGTAATGAATAGCATACATTTTCCATCTATAAAACCACTAGCATTATACAAATGAGAATCATCTGGTGCAAACCCCATAAACTCTACAGAAAAAGCTATACAGTAACTTCTTAAATAATTTAATGAACCTTTCGTAAACAAGCTGCAGTAAGCAAGGCCCTAATGGCTCTGCAAATATGAGGTTTTCTTTGGATAAAAATCTACTGGACCTGGAAGCGGTTTAATATGTAGACTTACAGCAGTATTTCTATTTTTAATCTGAAACTTTAGATAATACATACTAACCTTATATGAAAAGTTACTATGTTTCTATAATAGGCTAAGATGCCATATAAAAGTAAATAATTATAAAAAGTAAACTTAATTGGGCTTATGCCATAAAGGAAAACAGAAATTTACAATACTTCCAGAATTATATAAACTGCCTTTGTGACAAAAAGCACCAATTAATATTAATATACCAGGTCTCTTTTTAACCCATTTATATGATTTTTTTTGTGTGTGTCTATACACTAATTCTGAAAGTCTTGAGAAGGACAAAAATCTTGACTTTGCAGACTCATAGCAGTCTTCTCTAAATAATCATACTTTATGATTTTAAACAGACACTTTTAATAGAGAAATAGAGTAGATGTTCCTATAACTTAATATTCTTGCTCCTGTGCATTTTGTTCAATCAAATCGTAGTTCAGTAAAAGGAGTTTTGGTGCTGAAAATCCATTTTCCTGGTTTTTGCTTAGGAAGGTCAAACAGTCACAACACCAAAAAAAAAGTAAGGCATCTTTCCTCATCTGCTGCATTTCAGTGCTGTAGCATCACTTTATCACTTGTGTTGGTTCATTATAAAAAGTAAGAAATTTGGGCTTTTTAGATCAAACATTTGTGCAAGCTGTATCATCGGATTACAACGTGTTTTTCGTTTCTGCCTTTTATTTTTGTCTGCTTTATTCTTGGAGCTGTTACTACGTGTGTGTTTGTAAATTGCATCTGAAAAGCTTTAGTAAGAGTTCTGTTAAAGTAGAGAAATGAAGCCCTTAAAAGTTGTGAAATTCAAGAATTAAAACTGCTTGTATAATCTTAAATTTAGCCTGCCCATGCTTATGCACAATGGCACAGTCTCTAATTAGAGAATCACATACTGGCTTTTTTCCCCCTAGGAGTTACACTTCATTCAGTGCACAGGAGGGATAATGCTTACTTGATGATTGCTGCCTTCATCGTTTTGTTTCATTCTCCCTGTTCTGTTTGTGGCCATAGGCTTTATTTACTGCACTGTAATCAAAGCACACTCTGATGACAAAATTAATAATTTCCTTTGGGTTTTTCTGTAGTTCTTATCCCTTTAGGTCTGAGTAGTTCACAAGTGTTGTTAGTTGTCTTTACACTACCCAGGTTTCAATGTGGAGACAGTATTTCAGGTGAGCAGCTGAAGTACTAAAAGCGCAAACATAAAAAGTAGCTGCTGATTTTGGGTGCTATGGTTGTGATGTGTTGTGCCTGATAGTTCAGGGGATTTTTTATTACATAGCACTTTATCTGTTCCAGGCAGAGATCCTCTTTGATTCTAACAAGAGTGATGCATTTTCAACACTTCTTCAAATTCAGTACCCAAAAGATCAAGAGTACATAATAGTCACCCTTCAGGGGCTGGTTTAAATGATATAATGTGCAGGAAGATAAGAGATAGAAGCCAATCCCTCAGGGCAGCGCTATCTGTAGGATTATTGTTTCATTTCACATTTGCCACATGGCTTCCACTCTCAGCAACAGTTCAGAAAAGGGCACTATGGAAAACAGCTTTACTATGTAACCTGGCATTTGTGTCCAATTGGATGCCAAGAGTAGATACATTCTGTTCACTGATTGGGAAATGATGTGAGGTTAAAAAAAAAATTCAGTTTAGGGCTGTCTCATGATGCATGACTGCCCTGGCAGCATGCAGTAGTAAACATTCTGCTTTGAATGCAGAGTGGGAAAAAAATCAAACAGGAAAGAGAGCAGAGATAAAGCGGGACAAGTCTTACTCAAGTCGCGTTACTTGAAAGAGGGAAGAAGAAAGTGGGACTCTGTGTATGAGGGAAGGCAGATAGGCAGTAGTTAAGCACAAGAGAGTTATGTGAAATGGTGCAAGTATTAGGGTGGTCTCTGACTGTTTGTACCCATCAGGAAGTTCGGGCCCATCTTCCAAAGACCTCCTATGGACTTGGCCTACTGGCACCTCTCTGTTCATTCTTAAAAAGCAGACAGCTCTTTCTTCTCTTTCCAAATTTCCTATCACACCATATTCGTCAGCCACATCTTTTCTCTTTGTCTTTTTCTACTCGGGCAGTTGAAATAGACGACTCCCTTCTCAGTTCAGCGTGGGTGTTGGAAGATAGATGGGAGGCATGCTTGCTGCCCGTAGTTTCCCACTTGGTTCTGGTCTGGCTCAGAGATGCTGGGAGGGACTCAGAAATGCCAGGAAAAGCCTTGCTAAGCTCCTGGACTCTTGGGCCAATAAGCATTTATTTTCTTTGTGTTGCTGGTAGGTAGGGCATTAATGAGTTTTTGAGAAGTTTAGCTATCTTGACTGTGTGTTTTAAAAATGTGATAAGCCTTTAAAAATGATAATTTTGAACTTCTGTTTGGCAAATGTGGACAGATTTTCATGGCTATGTGAAAAGCCACAATCACTATACAAAAGTCTGTAACTCCCTCCTGCCTAATCTCCCTGCTCCAGATCAGTGAAATAGCAGAGCTGTTCACCAGCCATTTTTTAACATATGCCAGATAGTTCTCAAGACTAGCAAAGCTGTTTGGCAGAATAATTCCCCTTTCATTTTTGCCTTGTTCAAACTTCGTTTACTCTAAACCAAACAAATAAACAAAACAAAACAAACCCACAAAACCCCACAATGTTCCCCTCAAAGACAGGGGAAAAAAATCATTAGTAACTGCGGTTATAAGCAGTTAAAAACAGGTTAATAAAACATGAAATATCATATAATCTTAACGATAACCACTCCTCTCAATATTCCTGTAGTATAACTGAAGTTTTTATCTGAGATTGTGTAAACCATAATTGGACAAATAATACATGAAATAGTGAAGTATGTACAAGATATGGAAGTAGAATAAGTCTGCGGGATTTCCCACTATACAAGTTTTCTTAAATAACACATTTATTTGTATTATTTAAAAACTTACTTTCCTCTTAAAAAAAACCCAAATCTCCTTTGAGTGCAGTGATGTCTGCATGCAGCTTCATAGCAGTGTTTCTTCTTGATATACTTCATTCTTCAAATAGCTGCACCATATCATGGTATCTGGCATTGGTAAAGGCTGAAGAAAGAAAGGGAAAATGCAAAATCTGTGGAGTGGGGGAAAGCCAAGTAGAAAGTTTACCATTCTGTTATTTCTAATTGGTCTATCAGTATTCTTTGAATGTTACATTGAACATAGTGCGATGCAAACTGTTTGGATTTTGGTTTTGGGGTTGGCTTTTTTTGGTAGAGTTTTCCAAACAAAATTATACAGTACACTTCAGGTCGTCTTCTCTGTTCCATTATACATTGCATTCCCTTCAAGAGAAGTAAGGTGGTACACAGCCAGTATAACAGACTATGAAAGGAGGGCTGGTTTTTTGTTTGTTTTTTTCTGTTTGCTTGGTTGGTTGGTTGGTTTGGTTTGGGGTTTTTTTTGTTTTTCAATTCTGGTTCTGTTTAAGCTTATGAATTAATTTAGGTTGGGTTTTTTTAGTTTCTTTGTTTTCTTTTTAGTACCTGTTAAACACATCTTGAATTTTTAAAATATGTTTAAATATATTTTGAAATGCCTTAGAATTTAAAAGATTAATTTTACATCAGCCAAAGCACATTTGGGTTTAGATTTACCAGGGTGTGGTGGTTTAACCCCAGCCAGCAACTAGGTCCACGCACCGGCTCGTGCACTTTCCCCCCTGGAGGGACAGGGAAGAGAATCAGAAGAGTAAAAGTGAGAACACTTATGGGTTGAGATAAAGACGGTTTAATAAGTAAAGCAAAAGCCGTGCACACAAGCAAAGCAAAACAAGGAATTCATTCCCTTCTTCCCATTGGCAGGCAGGTGTTCAGCCATCTCCAGGAAAGCAGGGCTCCATCATGTGTAATGGTTACTTGGGACGATAAATGCTATAACTCCAAATGTCCCCTCTTCCTTCTTCTTCCCCCAGCTTTATATACTAAGCATGACATCACATGGCATGAAATATCCCTTCAGTCAGTTGGGGTCAGCTGTCCCAGCTGTGTCCCCTCCAAACTTTTTGTGCACTCCGGGCAGTGTGAGAAGCAGAAAAGGCGTTGAGAGCTTAGCAACAACCAAAAACATTAGTGCTCTATCAACCATATTCTGATCCCAAAGCCAAGACATAGCACTATACCAGCTGCTAGTAAGAAAGTAAACTCCATCCCAGCTTAAACCATGACACGGGGATTCTGTAAACTCACATTTTTTGCTTTGAATTGATCTCGTTTGTAGGTATTGGCTACCTTGGAAAGGTGAAAAGCTAGAAACTTACAGCAGAAACCCTAAGAGATCAGCTGACCTGACCTGTGGGTTTTAGTTTTACGAAATGTTGGTGTTGTGAAATCTGAGCTTCAGTTGAGTTAGCTCAGCTTTTAACTGCAGCCCTGACACTCAGCTTGATTTGAGTCCTTATCCCATAGCTAAAGGATCCAGGCCCCAATTATTTGGAAAGTTTTTCTGTGAAAGTGGTAGTATAGTCCTTAGTTGAGAGGAAGAAAAAAGGGGAAAACAGTTAAGACACCTGTAACAGCTAGGTTTTCTCTTGCAGCTGGCCAAAACATAATCTAACTAATGATCTGAGAAAAACAGTTTTCCTTTTTTTTTTTTGTTTTTGGCCATATAGCTCATTGGCAAGCTCCCTGCAGTAGCTGCTTTGACAGATCTAAAACTGCCTCTGTCCTTATCGCATGGTCTAGCTGCTGCCAAATTCCCCGGCCTTTCTTGTTCCAGTGGACATCATAATGGTTTACTGAAATCTAAGGAAGTAAAATTCACCGAAGTAGACATACCTGAAGTTAGGCATGAATTTTTCCAAACATTCACTATGCAGTGAGGAATAAAGTTATCATATTCTTTCCAATTTATTCCTTTTAAATAATTTGTATTTCTACCTTCTGTCTATTTCTTATCACAGAATGTCCTAGACTGGAAAAAACCTGTAAGATCATCTAGTCCAATCATTAACCTAACACTGACAAACCACCTCTAAACCATGTCCCTGAGCACTATATCTACACGACCCTTAAATACCTCCAGGGATGGGGACTCCACCACTGCCCTGGGTAACGCATTCCAATGCCTGATGACCCTTTCAGTAAAGAAATTCTTCCTAATATCCAATCTAAATATGGTCTGCAAGGAGTGATCTCTGCACATCCTTCGTATGGCATGTTTTGCCATATGTGAGCATTGAACTTAAAATAGGATGCAGGACATTATGAAGCTTTTGCTGCTCTTCCCTACTGAAGTGCAAGTTGTATTGAGGATCATATGAAAAAGGAGCAGATTATCAACTGAAAACTGGAACTGTTGTGCCTCGGTGGTAGAGGCAGAGAGAAAGGCAGTATGAGGTCTTGGTCAAGTGTGGTTTGAAAGATGGGAATGTAGCTGTTTTTTGTGGGGTGCAAAATGAAAATAGGGGAGAGTAAAGAGCTCAGCTAATCAGATGGTAACTCTGCACTGCTTACTACCTGTAACCGTCATTAAGATGCTTGCACATACGGTCATCTGGCTGATTGGTCTCACTTAGCTAACTAGCAGCTTGTTTATGAAGCCAGAAAATGATAAGAGCAATGGAAAATTAGCAAAAATAAAGCAGGCAAATTGCATTTCTGTAGTGCAGTGTTGGGAGTCTGGATAAAAGGACTCCATACCCAGCAAGACTACATCACTTATTTTTATGGCATTGATACTTATGGAAATCTAAGAACAGGATGTTCTTCTAGATAGTTTAGATGGGTCCTGATACTGCTTCAAAACCTGAAATAATAGAGAATAACTTTGCAAAACCTCCAGGTGCAAACACATGGGTTTTTTTGCCAGAAATAAAGACCTTGTCTTTTTTTTTTCTCTTCTCCCCACCCCCACCCCCCGATAGCTGTTTGCTTATAGTAACAGCTCTCTACTGCTGCAAACTGTGTCAGTGTGGGCATATATCTTTACTATACATATGGTGAATCCAAACATCGTCTAAAAAACCCAGAAAAGAACTGTTTGTCTCTGATACTGAATGAACAAGAGATGCACCAGGAGATGCAGTAAGAAATAGAATGTAAGGGATTGGGACACCAACTGAAATAATGTTGAGGTAGACTAGGACTGGGATTTGGGGAGGGAAAAAATGGAAATTGTTTGCCTCAGATGAAGGAAGCCAGGGCTGATTCCTCAGAAGATTGAGGGACAAAGAAGATGAAGGTGGCTCTTACTAGCTTAATGAAGAGATTGGAAGGTGACTAGGGAAAAGGAGTTGAGAGGAGGTGTATTGCATGAGAAATTAATATGCAAAGAGGAAATGAACACTGTAACCCAGCATCACAGAGCCCAGGCTGGCACCTGCTTGAGTCTGATGGGGAGTCTGTGAAAGTGGATTTTACAATGAGAGACTGGGATCTAGACAATATACTCAAGGGTTGTTCCATGGTCAACAGAGCGAGTACCTAAAATTCAGGTCCTATGCTTGTGTATCTTCTCTTAGAGGAGCCTCCTTTTCTGCCTCCTTCCTGCTCCCTCCTCTTCCAGTGCTGAAGTCAGCTTTTGAGGATATGTTCTTTTGTTGTCAATGGCCTGATTCAGAGCCTGTTCTAACACCAGTTGGAGCATGGATTGTTTCCCAGCTAAATTACCTTTCTGTCAAGTACTGTTTTTCTGTATCAGTGTTCAAAACTGCTATTTGGTTCATACCGATTTTACTGCTTCTTCTTGTTACATTATTTTATTTAAGTTTTTCAAGCATTTTTGCACCCATGATTCAACAGGACTACGCTATGGAAAGTATTAGAGACACTAAAAGATTAACATTAAAAATAAGCAAATATTGGCCTTACAGGCGGTTGAATGGAAAATATTTCAAGATAAAGATTTTGTGTGTAAGAAGTCAGTATTCTTATAGCTTAGAAAATTATTGTGGAATTTTATTGGAAATCATGGGTGGCACATTAAAAATGATAAAAATAAAATCGAACTTGCTTCTATTACATTATCACAAGAGTCTTAGAATTGCTTGCCCTGAAGTTACCTTTTTAATTAAACTGTATATCTCTCATATATATGTTGGAATGTGAAAATTAAGTGCAAATCCAATTGTTTCAGGAGTAGACTTAGACAATTGAAAGAACAGTCATAGGAAATATAAGATTTTTTTCTATTGGCCTCATTATATAAGGTCAGCTAATATCAACTGAGTCAATAATAAAGGTGGTGTGCGCATTGGTTTTAAGGCATTCCTATGAAAATAGTTAACATTAAAAATAACACTGAGGGGTAATTTTATAGATTCGTTCAGACTATGGGGACCTTGAGAGTCTTTGTAGTCTGCCCTCCTGCTTGAAGAAGGATCAACACTGAGTTCAGACCAGGTTGTTCAGGGCTTTGCCCACTCAGGTCCTGAGAACTCTCAAAGGACGGAGATTCTGCACCTTCTCTTGGCAGCCTGATTGAGTTGATCCTCTTGGTCCAGTGCTTAATTTTCCTCCTAGGGAGGCTTGTTTCCTGTTTCACTCAGAATTCATGCGTTCCCTGCTCAGCCAAGCCAGGCTCCTGATGCATTTACTCATTTGCCAGAGCAGAGGAATTGATTGCTCTTGTGTACGGAGGAGATTGTCTTTAAAGACTACAAACTTTCTTGCCCTGTTTTGCCTGTCAGAGCTGCCTCTCTATAGGATACCTGAATTAGATGAAGTTGCACTCCTTAAATTCAAAGTTCGTATACTCTACTACTTGCCTTCCTTAAATCTGTTGAGATCTTGAACTCCACTACTTCATGGTCATAGAATCATAGAATCATAGAATCATAGAATAAGTGAGGTTGGAAGGGACCATTAAGATCATCAAGTCCAACCGTTAACCTACCCTGATTTAAAAACACCCACTTCTAAACCATGTCCCTAAGCACCTCATCTACCCTTTTCTTAAACACCTCCAGGGATGGTGAATCCACCACCTCTCTGGGCAGCCCATTCCAATGTTTAATAACCCTTTGAGTGAAAAAATGCTTCCTAATATCCAATCTAAACCTGCCCTGACATAACTTGAACCCGTTTCCTCTTGTCCTATCACTTGCCACGTGGGAGAAGAGGTCAGCCCCCATCTCTCTAAAACCTCCCTTCAGGTAGTTGTAGAGGGTGATAAGGTCACCCCTCAGCCTCCTCTTCTCCAGGCTAAACAACCCCAGCTCCCTCAGTCGTTCCTCATAAGGCTTGTCCTCCAGACCCCTCACCAGCCTGGTAGCCCTTCTCTGGACACGCTCCAGCACCTCAATGTCCTTCTTGTAGTGAGGGGCCCAAAACTGAACACAGTACTCGAGGTGAGGCCTCACCAGTGCCGAGTACAGGGGGATGATTACTTCCCTACTCCGGCTCACTACACTATTCCTGATGCAGGCCAGGATGTTGTTGGCCCTCTTGGCTGCCTGGGCACACTGCTGGCTCATACTCAGCCGGCTGTCCACCAACACCCCCAGATCCTTCTCTGCCAGGCAGCTTTCGAGCCACTCCGCCCCCAGTCTGTAGCACTGCATGGGGTTGTTGTGACCCAAGTGCAGGACCCGACACTTGGCTTTGTTGAACCTCATACCATTGGCCTCAGCCCATCTGTCCAGCCTGTCCAGATCTCTCTGCAGAGCCAATCTACCCTCAAGCAGATCAACACGCCCCCCCAGTTTAGTGTCGTCTGCGAACTTACTGAGTGTGCACTCAATCCCCTCATCCAGATCATTAATAAAGATATTAAAGAGAACCGGTCCCAGCACCGATCCCTGGGGGACACCACTTGTCACTGGACACCAACTGGATTTAACTCCATTTATCACCACTCTCTGGGTACGGCCATCCAACCATTTTTTTACCCAGCGAAGGGTACACCTGTCCAGGCCACGAGCAGCCAGTTTCTCCAGTAGAATGCTATGGGAAACGGTGTCAAAAAGCCTTGCAAAAGTCCAGGTAGACAACATCCACAGCTTTTCCTTCATCCACTAAGTGGGTCACCTCATCATAGAAGGAGATCAGGTTTGACAGGCATGACCTGCCTTTCACAAACCCATGCTGACTGGGCCTGATCACTTTGTTCTCCTGCATGTGCCGTGTGATGGCACTGAGGATGATCTGTTCCATGACCTTCCCAGGCACCGATGTCAGACTGACTGGCCTGTAGTTCCCTGGATCCTCCTTCCGGCCCTTCTTATGGATGGGTGTCACATTTGCCAACCTCCAGTCGGCTGGGACCTCCCCGGTTATCCAGGACTGTTCATAAATGATGCAGAGTGGCCTGGTGAGCACTTCCGCCAGCTCCTTCAGTACCCTTGGATGGATCCCATCCGGCCCCATAGATTTGTGCACCTCTAGGTGCTGAAGCAGGTCCCTCACCATTTCCCTTTGGATTACAGGGGCTTCATTCTGCTCCCCATCCCTGTATTCTAGCTCAGGGGTTAGGGAACTCAAGGAACAACTGGTCCTACTGCTGAAGACTGAGGCAAAGACGGCATTAAGTACCTCAGCCTTATCCTCGTCCTTAGTCAATACGTTACCAGCCTGGTCTACTAGAGGACAGAGATTATCCTTAGTCCTCTTTTTATTGCCAATATATTTATAGAAACTTTTTTTGTTGTCCTTGACAACAGAAGCCAGGTTTAGTTCTAGCTGGGCTTTGGCCTTCCTAATTTTTTCCCTACATAGCTTCACTACCTCTTTGTAGTCCTCCTGAGCGGCCTGCCCTTCTTTCCAAAGGCCATATATCCTCTTTTTTTCCCTAAGCTGCAACACTAGCTCCCTGCTTAGCCAGGCCGGTCTTTTTCCCCGGCGGCTTGTCTTCCGGCACATGGGGACAGCCTGCTCCTGCGCCTTTAGGACTTCCTTCTTGAAAAACATCCAGGCTTCCTGGGCTCCTTTGCCCTGGAGGACTGCCTCCCAGTCCTGGTCATTACAGCCAAGGCTACCATTGATGATTACATCCCCAACCATTTCTTCATTGTCTCTTAGCATATCCAGGAAAGCATGGTTATCCCTTTGAACATCTGTGTTAAGTTGTCCCCATACCCTCCCAAAGCCATGGATTCCTCCCATCCTTCCATATTGTCCTTCTAGCAGGTGTCAGGAGGCTTAAAGTTTCCCGTAATAATTGAAGTGTGTCGCCTGGAGATGTCCTTAAGTTTCTTAAACACTCACAACATGGACTGTAACAAACTCCCAACCACGAGCTGTCAAACAGACTGCTATAGAAGAGCTCCGTATGTTTGAGCGGCTCCTTCATGTATAACGCAATCAACTTCCCCTCGTCTCTGCCTGTTTTTCCTGTAGAGTCTGTACCTGTCCGTCACAGCATTGCAGTCCTGCAAACTGGTCTGGCATGTCCGAGTTATGCCAATGATGCTACAACCCTGTGTCTGTTTTTGAAGCTCTAGCTCCTCTTGGTTCCTAGCCTGCATGCATTTCTGTACAGGCACTTTGAAACGGTTTTGTCCTTTGTAAGAGCTCTTTCTCTCTGTTCACCCTGCTAACATGCTTAACAAACGTTATTTCCATGTCTCTCTGAGCTGGAAGCTATTATCATCCCTTGATGTACCTTGTTTAAGGCCCTTTCAGATAAATTCAGGTGAAAGGAAAGTTACCAGCAATGGCAGTCATATTTTATTGCATTCTCAGCCTATATTTTGCTAGTGATAAAGTGTGAGTAAGGGGGCCAATGTAGTAGTCTTGGACTAATTCACTAACAACTCTACATGAAAGAGCTAAGTCTCTCATTGTGGGAATTCCAGATATTCATTATATTCTACTAGAAGCAAAAAGGCTACTCTAATGAAATGTGAAAATGGATTTAGAAGGCAATTTTTAAAAGTTAAAGCTTTTCACGACTTGATCACCCTTGAATAATATCTTTGATTATATCTGAATGAAAATGTTATAGAATAGTACCAAAAAAATTAATTATCCAATTGTTAAAACTTAAAAAAAAATTAATTATCCAGTTGTTAAAACCTGAGTTTCATTCACAGCATCATGATCGTTTGAGATGCTGTAATTTGAACTCAATTTTCATTTTATTCTTTTAAATTTGCTTAATAAAAAACTGGTTCAATTTTTTAAGAACTTGACATCAAGAGAAATTTTGGCTTTCCAGCTTGTTGACTAATTAATTAATTATATGTTCAGTAGCTTGTAATCTGCTTTGCTCAGTTGCCACACTATTGAAAGCTTTACAGACGCATTATAGTAGAGAATATTTGAATAATTTCTATTTATTAGTGATGAATAAAAGTGCCCTGTTTTCACTTCTGTGACCTTTTTAAAAATCTACAGCTTTTCTGTGTGTATTTAGTAATTGTGGAGTCCTCAGCAGGTCTGCTGAGTACTGTAAGATTTGTGGCCTTTCTGACATTACCTCAGATATGACTATGTGATTATGACCAAATTTTATTTTTGGGACTGAAAAAGTGATAGAAATACTAACAAGAAAAAAAAGAAACTGTTACGCTCTTACCAGTATGTGTTTAAGATTAGGAATAATGATAAAGAAATTTATTTAACATCAACTTATTGGTAAACTATTATCTATAAGTATTAGTTCTGTTTCAGTTAATTTCAGATTTCGCTAATACAATAATTATAGATTTCAAAGTTTCTGTCTGTTTCTAGGAATTCACTGTAGGTTTTCATTGCTAGATGATTATTTAGTGTTTTGTGACTCGCCTGAAAGTTCTTGGTAATAGGATATATTTTCATAGCATTATGATGGTAAATGTCAGTCACTTTTTGTACTTTTTTCAGCAGAAAGATGCTTTTTAATTAAGCATTAATTAATATTGCCTGCAATTTTTTTATTTCCCTTTTTAAAAATGTAGCGTTAGGAATTATTCAATGACATAAAAAGAGTTTTCAGTATTTTTTCTGTTACACATAGGTCAAAAAACTTTGTAATGTTGTTTGCCCAGATGGAACAGTAAGAAAGTAGAATTCATTAGTTTTCACAGATGAAATATCATTTCCTGCCAATCACAGCATTTTGTTCTCTGGAAGTTTATTTTTTCTTTACACCTGTTAGGCTTGAGTCAAGCTGCACTTGCAAATAGTAATATTTGATTAATGTATCTGTTCCTTCTGTTTTTATTTTAGCTTTTATGTTTCACATATTTGCAATGCAAACTGTCATCAGTAAACAGAGCTAAGACTGTCATGGTTATTACATCATTCCAGGAATTAGAATTCTAAGAAAAAGATAATAATTGACAATACTCACAGTAATTCTGAACTGTGAGAACTTGTAAAAGTAGAAGGGGATCTAAGGCTATAATGGATTTTAGAGACTGTACTGTAATCCTGAGGTTGCAGAGTTGCTTTCTTGTGCAAAAACACTCTGCAACCTTGGCATATATTGGAAATTTTCTAAATACAACCCATTTATTTAATCTGTTTGCAAGGGTCATTATATATCCTTAAGCTTGAATGTTATCCTATTGATTTATCAGGCTAGTTCTTGTCTTAAACAAAAATGAAACAGAAATAAATGAAGGGTGTGTGTCCCTGTTCTTTTAGCAATAGGCTTTTTTTCTAATCTATATTAGACTCTTCTTAAACTGTGGAATTTATAGATTTTGCTTTTCTGGAGTTTATAATACTTAAAAGTGCAATAAACCTTTCAGATACACAGAGGTTTTTTGTGTGTGGAAATTAAAAATTAATTTCAAAGTAAAAAATTTAGACTGATGCACCTGAAAGACTTTAATTTTTTTAATAGCTTTTTGAATGGCTTAATTTTCAGACATTTAAAATCATACATTTTAAAACATTTCATATTAAAAAAATCTATGGAGTAGTTATAAAAAGTAACATAGTTTCATGGTAACAAGTGTTCATAAATTACTTGTATCAAATAAGTCATCGTCAAATTGAAAACCTAGGTTAAATTCCAATGAAGAAGGGGTGGTCAGCTTGTGCAACTGGAGATGTTAAACGTGTTTTCTCTGCCAGAGCTGTGTCTTGTAACAGAGTCTGCAGCTGGTACATAATCTGAATATCAAGTTTAGGAAGATGTAAGTTAGACTGACATTACTGAATGACGTGGCAGCCACCTGGAAACCAGGTCATACCTGACCTAACATAGTCATACGATTCTGAAAAACACCTACTGTATTCTGCTTGTGAACTCTTGTCAGAGCTTCTTTGTTCTTTTTTTCTTATGGCAAGAAGTATGTTTAGTAGCTCTAGGTCATGTGAGCATTTTGATGTGCTGATCATAAAGCTAGGAAGGTTGACGACAACTTTTAAGTGATGTATCTCCAAATGTAGTAGCTGAGGTCTGAAAAATTCTCTAGTATCACACGTGAAAATAGATGCAAACCGAGCCACAGCTATTCTTGGTATTTTTCTCAAGAACAACAGAGTGGGTATGTTTTCAGGGATGATGCTGCCCCAAAATACTTTTGGTAGAATACCATATGAGATGTAAATGCTCAAAGGGGCATCAGCACCACCTTCAAAAAAGAAATAAAGTAACTATACACAACACAAAGCCTTATATTCTGCAGTGAGAGTGACTGTGAGATTACATGTGTTGCTGCTTTGACCTAGAATGAATCCTGAAACTGTGACAACACTATTTAACAACCTGACTTAATACATGTCTTAAAATGTAATAATAATAAATCTGATAGATTATGATTTATTTTACAGTGTTTTTCCCACTAACACACATTTTACTATAGAAGATATAGTAGATGCATATTTCACTTTTAAGCACTGAAATGTAACCACCTCAAAGAAAGAAAGTAAAAACTATTTATTTGTGCATCAAAGTACTATTCACTACTTTTAAAATATGAGAGGCAAATAAACAATATTTTATAAGTGTTTCATAGGTGTATCAGCAATTCCTTACTCTTCTCCTACATACAGGGCATGTATCTGAGGTACGTTGCCTTTGAAAAATTCTCTGACAGCAGCAGCATATGAGAGTAAGCAGTATACTTGTTCCTTCCACGGACATTATTAAAGGAATTATTTGTTAGTAGTTTGAAATCACTATATTAAGACTTCTGGATTGCCCTGTATGTCCTATAAGTGAGACACAATTCATTGTTTCTGATCATAGTTTTTTTTAATTCCAAAGGGCTGTGCCAGTTCTGCCAAATTTGATTCCCATTGAAAATTTGAATGAAACTGAGCAAGCAGTAAACTAATAGGAATCTTAATGAAAAAAATGTGCATTTTTAAGAGAAAAAGAGATTCTAATGATTCAGGCTTAACTTGAAAATTGTTCAATGTGTTTATGCACAAGGGAGGACTTCATAATTTGGAATAACTAGTTTATTATTTGAGGTGTCCCATAAATGAGAGAAAGAAATCGTGTTTGTATGAGAGATTTTGGATTTTTGTTTACGACTGAAGGGCAAGGAGGAGAAATAAACAGTTAAATGGAAAAGTAAAATAATGTCCAGAAACCAAAATAGCATACCAAAATATAGAAATTCAGCCCACGTGTTCGACCAGACTTTATGAAAGATAAAATCTAAGATTCCTAAATGAAAAAAGGGACAAACACCCCTGCTTCCCCAAATTATTGAATGAGATCCAAAATAGAAAATCTGAAAGTGCATCCATGAATTGTTTAGACTACTATGAAGAAGCAAAACCCAAAAGTGTGTAACAATCTATATAGTAACTTTAAGGGAACACTTACCACTGAATTAATCTGTTAAAAAAGATGAAGTTTTGCCAGAGCCTGTCATAGTAAGAGGAGAAATTGAGGTGGTTTAAATAATTTAAATTCAACCCACCTATAATAACTGACATTATATCACCGAGGTTTATCAGGATACTAGGAGAACAAAGCAATATGGTAATCACTGTGTAATGAGAGCTAAAACAATAAAAAGGGTATTCTCACTATACATTGTGATCTGGTGAACCGGAGTAGGAAGCATTATCTTTGTAGTAACACGTTTGTATTATACTCAGTAGTCTTGTCTATATAAAGGACATCAGTCATAATCATTAAAAATGTTGACTAGCATTTTTGTAAGCAGGAGGTAAAATGTTGGAAAATAAACAATTCATTCATGTCCCTACTAAGATGTTTATATGAATATTATGGAATAAAAGCAAAATAATATGGCTTTCTTGGAGGTAATAATAGCTAAATACAAGTCTTCTAAGGAATCAGTTCAGTTCAAAATGAATTAAGAATAATTCATAGATACAGTTCATTTGAACTTTTGTGAAACACCAGATGTCTTACAGGTTTTCGCACAGATAAGATCCTTAAATAAATTAAATAATTATTGGGTGGTAAGGAAAGTACTGTTAAAACCCCTGCTGATGAGTTTTTGCTGTTAGTCCATTAGTATTTGGAAAAAGCAGGAAGTTATATGATTCTGGAGCCAAGTAAAATTTTGTGTGCCGAACAAGCTGCGCATTAAGAACAACGCTCTTTATAGAAAAGCTGTGACAAAATCAATTCATCTTAAATATTTGTTTTCAATGAATTTTTTAAAATGCAAGTGGAGCTGGTGGCATGTTGGCAGGCTTTCTGTAAACCATGCCTGCCATGCCTGAAGAGAATAAAAATGAAATGAGTCAGTATTATGACTCTTTGCAACACACAAGATTATCCTGAACATCCAGTCTTTATAGTGTGACAATTAATCATTTTCTCTACAGTTAAAATAACATACCTTCCATTGTAACCAATTAATAATATTAATAGTTTATCCAATATGTTAGACATTATTGCAGGCTTGAAAGTAGTTTTACAGAGTTTTGGATATATTTTTATTATCTAAATTTACTGAAGGATGTATAATTTTAAAACATTCTTTTTTTAATCCACATTTCAAGTTTTTAATAATATTTTTCTTGTATTTTTATTGTAGCTACAGTACATTCAGTAGACCAATTTAAAGTAGCATTGGCTGGCTGGATGTTTGAGCTTTCAGAAGTTTTCTCTGTTTTCATGATGTCAAAGTGATTTCCATTTCACAGGACTTCAGTTCCTGTCTCCATGTGTGAAAACTGTAAATCAGCAATTTTGACAGAAATACTCTAGATGTAAGTAAAAATAAAAACATGCCCAGGGCAAGGACATATGACCCAGAGATCTTTATTTAGCTTGGCTAGCTGATCTTTTGTCAGTCATACATTGCTAAAAAGAGCTTAATAATAGAAAGTGATGAACTTAATGCTAAGAAATCTGTATTTTATGGAAAACACTATTGAAAATTAATTTCTTGTATCAATCTCTTTAATCACACAGTATATAATCTTCTTTCCTATTTCCAGAAATTGCTACAAATTCATGTTATATACTGGTTGAAAGCTTAAAAAAGATACTACTTTCTCTCCTAATTTAGTTCTGAAATACTTTTTTCCCTGTGTACTATTTCCCAAGCCTAGAATCAGAATAATTTAGGTTGGAAGGTTCCTCTGGAGGTCATTCTGTCCAACCTCCTGCTCACAGCAGGGCCAACCTCAAAGTTGGATCTAACTTCAAAGTTAGATCATACTGCTCAGGGTCATATTCAGCCAAGTTTTGAATATACAAAGAATTTTTAATAGAATTTTATTCTTTACTTTCCAAGGATGATTTTTGCCTTAATGCATACTTTTTATTGGTTATTATATTCTTTTCTGAATACTGTGGGGTTTTTGATAGATAATTTCTCAGGATGAGCAAGCCTGCATGGAGGTATAATTTTTTTATTTTATTGTTTATAGTGAAGTCTCCTTAAAGAAGGTTTGATTAGATTTCCTTTGGTGACTACAAGTGAAACAAAAAATGCGGAAGTAATGAGCTCCAGTTACTGAAATTGTGGTCAATTATTATATAAAAAGCTAGAAGTTAGAATTATCTCTTTGCTTTAAAATGTGGGACAGTGTAATTTTGCAGGCATCTGAAATAGCAGCAAAATGCCTTCACTTGTAGTTAATAATTTCATAGAAAATACACTTACTGATTTATATTTTGTTTCATTCCATCAACACCTAGTAAGATATTGAGACCTAACAAAAATAATGAATCTATTAAATATCAGTTGTTTTAAAGCAGCAGATATGCTAATTTAATACCAAAATCAGTAATCAAAAAAGTTTAGTTTTGCCTTCTTATTTTTCTAAACCATATCAATTGAGCAGCAGGTAGTTTCATGCCAAATATAGGTCTTAAGTTAGCTCAATTATCACCGTAAGTTTTTATTTTAGTTTTTTTTTTTTTAGTTAAATTTATAATTTATTTATTTACTTAAAAGATGTCAACATTTTTACTTTCTTTCCCAATAAGTATCACTGACCTCTTAAAATGTGATCTATGTTTATCTAATTATCTTTTGAAATTTGTATTTCTAATGACAGTGATACATGTTGGCCCCTACACTTAGTTTTATTAGTTAAAAAAAGCTATCAGAAAAACACTTGTTACCCAGCAAGAAGGACAAAGGATTTAAAATCTTTGCTTTGTTGTGACTGGGTTGCCATAATACTTGGGTTTCTGAAACTCCAGCATATTTTTCTGCTAAGATATCTTTTATTCAAAATACAAATACATCATGGCCTTACCCTTTTACTGAGGAGTCTGAACTTGTATTTCCATTAAAAACCAAAACTATATGCTCATTTCCTGTATCTTCAGGATCACTTCTAATGTTTTTTGTTTGGTTTTTTTAACATCTTCACAGCCTTGAATAAATGTATTTTAATGTATGTGATACACTTGCTCCTATTGTATTTTGGTTGTTACTCATTTAAATGTCTGGGCAAAACTACTGTCCAAAACGTTGGATGCTATTACAAAGGAGTTTAGGAATTCTTCCCAGCAAGTCTTTCTGATCTTTTCATCTCTCTTTTTTATCTCCATGTTGAAGTCCCAATAAGATTATTAAGTTCTACCTGTTGGCACAGGAATCCATAGAAAGTGACAAAAATGAGAGTGGTGGATATAATTTATTTTTAGCAAGGTCTTTGGCATGGATTCCTCTGTCAAAATAGCCAGATTGGTGAGATAGGGGCTGGAAAAGTTGACTATAAGGTGGGTGGGAAACTGATATATGACTGACAGTGGTCAACAGTTCAAAGTCCAGCTGGTGGCAGGCTATCAGTGGTGTCCCGCAGAGATCAATATTGGAGCCAGTACTGCTGAAAGTCTTCATTAATGACCTGGTGTGGATATGCTCAACGAGTTTGTGGTGACACCAAATTGAGGGGAGTGGTTGGTACACTGGAGAGCAGAACTACCATTCTAAGTGATCTTGATGGATGGAGAAAGGGTGTGACAGAAATGTCATGGAAGCTCAGCAAAGGCAAAGGTTGAGTCCTGCACAAGTGATGGAAAAACTCCATACATCGGAACAGGCAGAAGAGCTAGGAAGCATCTTTGCAGAAGAGTATGTGGGAGCCCTTTTGGGCAACAAGCGGAACATGAGCTAGCAGTGTGCCCTTGCAGCAATGAAACCTAGCCATCTACAAGGCTTTGTTAATACACTCTAGCTGGCAAGTTGAGATAAGTGATCCTTCCCCTCTCTTCAGCACATATGAGACCACATCATTATTTCCAGTTTGGGCTCCCAGGTACAGAAGGACATGGACGTATTGAAGCAAATCCAGTGAAGGACTATCAAAGGGATTTAGAAACTGAAGCATATGACGCAATGAGAGGCTGAGAAATGTGGGCTGGTTCATCCTTCAGAAGAGAAAGTATTGCTGTCTACAACTACCTAGTTTGAAGGTGAAGAGATGATAAAGCCAGACTCTTCTCAGAGGTGTATAGTGACAACACATGTCAACAAGGACAAATTGGAACACAGGAAATAGTTTTTAGACATAAGGAAAAAAATTTCTTCTCAATGAAGGTGGTCAAATACTGAAGCAGGTGCCCAGAAAGGCTGTGGGATCTTCATCTTTGGAGATCTTGTAAACTTGACTGGACACAGCCCTGAGAAATCTGGTCATACCATAAAGCTAGCCTAGCTGGTTTTGATTCAGAGGACATCTGACAGGCCATTCTGACATAAATTACTTCGTGATTTAAGTAACTAATCATGAAGTAGATTCCCTTGAAGATTTGCAGAACTTCCTAGTGTTTCCGTCTCAAGTACTTGCTAACCCAGAGCTGATTTCTATGTATCTTGTAATCTACAGGAGATTTCTCTTTCTGTCTGGCTTTCTTTTGCAAATTCTTAGCTTCTGTGGTGTCGAGAAACAAGGGATTCAGCATCTTAAGTGCTCATGGTGTGACAAACCCCTTTATGTTTCATTTTAAGTTTGGTGCTTCATAGCTTCTTTTGATGCCTGGAGTTCCTGGATTAGGAGAAGCAGTAAACATTAATAATTATCTTTCTTCTCCGTATTGCACAATTTTCTAGGCCTTGTTCATGCCTTATTAACAGTTTTCTCTCTCCAGTGGTGAAGAGTCCTAGCATGTCACTGTGTTCCTATACCTTTGATTGTCCTTGCTGTCCTTTGTTGGACTTTTTCTTGTTCTAATATATCCTTTTTGGTACAGAGGGGATGAGAAGTCCACATGACATTTCATAAGCAGGTTACACTATGGAGCTAAAAAGTAAGATAATGTTCTTTGGGTTGTTTTGTCTTTCTTGTTCTAAAAACTGACCCACCTTCCTGATCACTAGTCAGTATTGAGCTGATATTTTCTATTATAACTCCTGGATCTTGTTCCTGGGTAGTAATGGTCAGGTCAGAGAGAAATGTTTTGACGGGACGGGTTTTTGGTTGGTTTTTTTTTCATATGCATCATACTGAAGAACAAAATTGTGTAATGACATGAATGAAAGCTAAGATTTGAGTTACATAAAGCTAGATGGAGCAATTTCAAAACTATGTTGATGAAAACTGACTAAAGCCAAATAAAACTGCACTTGTTTATGTAGAGAAAGATTATTAAGCACTTCCGATATTTTTGTTTTCCTCATGTTCCTGAGAGTAAATTCTCAGGTTAAAAACTTTGTTTTGCTTTCTTCCTTACTGATTTTAAATACAACTTGAATTTATGCATGTTGAAGTGCTTTCTGTGTAATCTCTACAATTTTTGTTTTTTTGAAAGGCTTTGAGGTTTCTTTGGAAAGCAACACACTCTGTTTAAATACCACTTTTTCTTCACTAAGTTTTTTTTCCATTAAGGTCTAGTATTTTATAAGGACAGTTTCTGTTCTGATTTAGTAAGTATATAGTCCTCTGACAGAAACATGGAAAAATTTCTACATAATTTTTAGAGTTCTTTTTACTACTTTCTACTTATCAGTTATGAATTCTACTCTGAGATTTACATTTATGGGTACAGAAGCACTATTCTTGATGCTTGTTAGCGGTGATTGAAAAAGAATTTGAATAAATTATGATACTGGAAATAATGCACTGTTACAGTATATAAGTTTTAGAGCAAAAAAAAAAAAAATGATACTTTTAAATTGAGTGCCAAATAAAAATACAAAGATTGTAGTTCCGATAACATGCAGGAAATATATTCAAACAGAAATAAAGTCACATTACTTTTTAAAAGCTTTTGTGAACTTTCAAAATTAAAAAGAGGCCTGGATCGAAAAGCATTAAGAGACAAATTATAACGTGAAAATAAAAAGTTTACTATTTTCTGAGCCAGTCACATATACATATAACATATTTTAGATCACACCTTTCTGAACTGAGTAACACAACATACAAGTAGTTAAATATATTTTGGTATTGTAATGATTGTGACCTTGAAAGCTCCCACAGAACAGCTATTATTCTTTTAAGGAGATTGAAACTAGAAACTCTAATCTAAAAGATGATGTTATCAGTGAAAATGAATTGCTAGATTACAGAGATGCATCTCAGACTACTTCAAAATTCACTAAGGGGAAAAATTATAAGCTTCTAAGTCTTGCTAGTGTTGAAAAATTCTTTAAGCTAGTATATTCTGGGAAAAAAATTCTTCTATATATGTCATGGTAAAGTCTAAACTCAACTTCTGTCATGTTCCAATAAGAAAAGGAATGATATTCTATATATTCTATACTTGTTCTTAAGCTTCTGTTCTCAAATGCTTTCATTAATTTGTGAGATATAAACTGGGAAAATAAATTTGAAGATTTGAAACCTAAAGAAATTTTCTAAGTTTCTCTTCTACAGACAGAATGAAGTGTAAAACTGTCTCCTTTTTTAAACCTGTTAAAATATTTTCTGGAAAGGGGACATTTTGGTATAATTTTTGACCCTATACTTGCTTCTCTTTCAAATCTAAAATACAGAAGGGAAGTCCCTGCCCTTATAGGACAGGTATGTAAGAATTTTATTATGCATAAGTATTGAGCATAATGACTAACAAAGAGTCCATTTGAATAAAAGATAAATGAGAAAGATAATTTTATTTCTTTCCTCAAGGTTTGATCATGACAGTTTCATCATTCCTGTTGATAAGTATGAAAAAGTTGTAACCAGTCTTACTGTTGAATGTTTCCATAAGCATGTGCAGCAACTACAGCAAATTTCACCCAAATTGTTTGGTAAGGAATATTCAGGCAGTCAAACAAACTGCAATTTGGGTTTTGGAGGTTTTTTCTTCACCAAAAAACATTGGAAATTTGGCTTAGCTTAGCAAATATGTGTAGGATTACGTAGTAGTTCTGATGGTATGTTTTTATTGCTGTGGTCTCTCTAGAGAAGTGACATTTTCATAGTTCCTTTCAGCACTTCTCCTCTTAAATAACTGTGAGGTCTGTCTATGTAACAACAGCTCAAAAACCAAATCCTTCTGGTTATTGAGAAAAAAATCTGGCATTTGTTTTCCTTTTTTGTTTGAAAATTTTATTGGGAAGTGTAACACCTGTATTTAGAAATTCCAAAGAATGATTTTTTTTTTTTTCTAGTTCCACCTCCATTGATTAATCATCCACACTTTTCTAAAGAAGTGTTTGAAAGTCTGGGAGTGGCAGTAAATGAGAGCAAAATATCTGTCACTTCTGTTACTTTGCAAACATTTAATAGTTGAAAATTTGAGATGATTTTCCAAGCAATAATCTTTTATCCACCAAGGACAAAATATTCAATTGCCAATGTATCCTTATATTCTTAAACAGTTTTTCATGTGAAAAGTCCAGTATTATTTTGAGTAGGATCTTTGGACACTATCATGTATTTCACAGCACTTCAGGGAAGTGGTGGATTCCCCAGCATTGGACACTTTTAGGACAGGGTGCTGGGCCATCTTGTCTAGACCCTGCTTTTGCCAAGAAAGGTTGGACCAGGTGATCCCTGAGGTCCCTTCCAACCTGGGTTTCCATGATTCTGTGATTGATAACAAAAGTAACTCTTGTAGTGATAATTTGGTTATATGCTTCATGATTTGTTCTTTTACCCTCTGAAATTTGGTAAGGAATAGAGGGGTTTTTTGTGTGAAAAGTTTCTCCAGCTTAAATAGAAGGAAATGTTTACACAAAGCATAAATATTTTTTACTATGTGAATGTTATATGCCTGTTTTCTTTCTGCACTCCAAAGTATTTCCTGTAGTTTAATACTTTCTGGTAAAATTCAGAAAACAGTATGAGTCAAGGTTCAGATGCCTTTAGCTGCAGTTGGAAAAGACCATTAGATACAGGAATACAGTGGTGTATTTTTATAGTGTTGAAAGAAATCATTTAGAGGTTTACAATGAATTACTGTTAAATTTAAGAATAATTTTACTGAACCCTCATTAGTTGCTAGGAAATGCAAAACAGTTGGGAAAAGAGATGTCTGCATTTGAAACAAGTAATGACAGTAAAGCATAAGCAATTGTCCTACACTTGGACATATAAAACATTTCAAACAGCAAAATATGCATGTATAAAAGCAGGTACACAAGGTTACTTGATAATTTTCATGTGACTGGAAGTCTGGTCAGAAGTAACATCCAATTAGTGTTTTATAAAAGGAATGCATCTTCAGTTATGTTAGTAATAAGCAATGTCTTGAAGTGTAGTCAAAAGAACAGATTTTATTGTACTGAATGCTGATACATCAGAATATAAACAGGTAGGTCACCTTGACATTTATACTCTTTTTTTTTTTTCCTAAATGAAATTTTGAATTTTATGCCAAATTACTATAGCTGTATAGACATGTAATTTAGAATGAGTTGGGGAGGGCATGATTACCAGGGACTACACAGCATCCAGGACATCAGAGAATGTAAGGATCCCTAAATAAAATAACTGATTTTTAGCAAATTGATATCAAGAACAGCTGAATCTGCATCTTAACTTTGATCCATTCATTACCTTTAGGGTGAAATAATTTCCATTGCATTCCCCTAAAACACATTGTCTTGTATGTGTGCAATGATACATCTTATATTTTTTATAAAAAATGTAGTGTCTGTGGTAAGATTGTTCACTAAACATGCAGACTAGATCTTTCTCCACTGATTTTTTTTTTCAAACTAATTGGAGATACAAGCAAAGTAGAGCAATTTGAAATTCACTGTTCTTCAGTCAGCAATAAAGAAAACGACAGAAACTAAAATTAACTTGGTGATGGGACTGAATTTCGAGCTTAGAGAGTTGCGATCTGTGTGGGATCTGTGTTTCAGTCAGTTTGATCTCAGATAGCTTTCTTATAATCCACAGTTACTTCTGGGGACTTTTAAAGGGTATTTTTCAACAGGAATACCTGAAATTATAACTAATATGGAGTTCAAAGGAACACACTTGTCGTCAGCCCTGAGTCTCAGCAAGCGAGACTTTGTTATCCAACATCATTCCTCATCACCATTATATGCATATGGTGTGTGCAATTAATTGGCAAGTTTCCAATTACTTTGATGTTGCGTGTGGCATGGCAATGTTGCATTTCAGTCAAAAGAAGTTCAGCTTCTCTAAAGCTGCTGTGAGACAATGATTAATGTGTGAGGAAGATGAAAGAACACCATTCACTGAGAGATTTTTGTCGAAGTATGTGCGATGACTTCTATGATTCATATTACTATTTAGATGTAAATGACTTATAGGAAATCCCTATGATTTTTGTAATTTAATTATCAAAAATTCATTTTTTGTTTTTGTGGGCCTCTGCAAAAGGAATTGAAACTCTGTGTCTAAAATTATGTGGAACGGCATAGTATTCAGCGTCAGGATGTGAGCTGTTTGTGGCTATTGGTGTAAACTAGGGACAGCTCAATCTCTAACCCTTTATCTTATCTTACTCTTCTGTTTGTAGGATGAAAATTTATTTTCATGTGCTTTTCAGGAATAGTTGCTAGATTATTTTTAAGCAGAATGCAGACTGGTCAATGCCAGGGATGTAGGAAATAAAAACTTCATAGGAAATTGCCATAAGGTAGTCTATGATTATGCTGACAAATATAGGGATAAATAGCACCAGAATTATTTTTAGAGGTTTTTTAATACAACTTAGTAGATTAACAGCAAAGTGGAAGCTTAAGATACGTGGTATTTTACTAGTAGATGTGAAGACCCAGACAAACAATATATGCGTATTAGCTTCAAAAAGAAGTCAGATACATATTTGAGTGTTATCTGTATAATCTTTACTGTTTAACTGAGTAAGTATAACTTTCCCTTTCATCCATTTATTTAATCTGATTCTCTCAAGGTATGGTCATTAGTAACCCTGCCTGATTTAAAAAAATTGTAAAATGGCATTTCCTTTACAGAAATTAACACAGAATTAGTACAGCACAAGGAAAAAAAAAAAAAAAAAAAAAAAAAAGAAGCTGTCTAGCTGTCTTAGAGTACTGAGTTTTAAAAAGAATCGCTAGTTTACTGTAGTTTATTAGAATAAAATATTCTTTTCTGTGAATTGGTGTAGAAAGACTCAATAAAAATGTCTGTTTTAATTTTTTACCCATTAAGCGAAAATTGGAGTGAGATTTACTTCTTACATGAACTCTAGATAGGTCTTTCTAGAAGCAGTAGTATAAAGTAATGATAGCAAGTGTGACATTGTGATCTGGGACAAAGACAGCTTTGTACTCTGTTTGTGCCTATAAATTCTTATTATTTATCTTAGGAATTAGCTGTATCAAAGTAGGAAATAATTGAAAAGAGTTTGAATGGAAAATTGCACAGGAACTGTCAGAACAAACTCCAGAACAAACCTAGCCAATTTTATCACCTTCCACTGTGCTAAACATGGAAATTGTAGCTTGCAATATTTTAGTCTCAAAATACCACTTTACAGAAGTGATGGTGTCTTCTGTAACCTATAGACAGATGTTACAGAGGCAATAGGTTTTCTGCTTCTCTGTACAGGCATTACACAGCTGATGTACTCTGCTTCACCGCAGAGGGTCTTCATTATTACAAACAAAACATCAAAGGAGAACTTCTAGGGGTTTTCCACATTTATCAGTAATAGCTTGAAATGGTCGTTCTGACTAATACAACTTTCATACAGATTTTACTGCTACTGTTATGAAAAGCCAAAGGTAACAGCCTTTAAAATAGATTTTCGGGCAGACAATTTTTATTTTTTGTTCTTCTTGGAATGTTGTCATAAAGATGAAAGATGAAACTATGACTATCGCTGTTTCCATTCCAATGCTGAATGAGGTATTACAACAGTAGTCATTGCGCTAGAGGACCAAGATATATAACCACAGAGGTGAAGACACAGTAAGACATTAATAACTATAATACTATAAAGATGTAGTAAGTACATTAAACTTTCAGTGGTTTGATAACTTTTGTTAGCGTATAGTAAACTGGCTTGCCCAATCAGCTATCAGGTTCCATTACTGTCCAGGAGCTGTTTCTTCAGTGAGATTGCAATAGTTGGTCATCTCTTTTTTCTTTATTTTCTAGCAGATATTTATATAGTTTGGACACCTTTGTCTTTACAGAGATTTTTGTGTTCCAGGGATGTGTATGAATGATTACTTCTTTTCTTCTTGGGTCCTTCACTTTTCACAGCAATTAGATGTAACCGTGGTGGTTTGGGGGATGCAAAGAGGGGTTATATGTATACCATAGGTGTAGACATTAATTCGGATCCACATGATAAAGTACTATAAAGTTTGCACTAACACTGTGTCTGGCAGTGTTGGGTGACATGCTGAAATACTTGGAATCATCTGCTTCCTCCTTAGCGCTAACTCTCATTACAACATCATACCAATGCACACGTGCATATATATATATATGCACACATGTATTTATAGCAATTGGTGTTTATTTGTTTTGTTACTTTTATGCTTAATGTATGTATAATCAGCATGGATCTTTTAAGTACTGGTTGAGCTCAGAGTAGTAACCACAGGACTTGACATCAGAGGTCATAAACCAAGAGCTATTACCTTACCATTTTGGCATCCAGATGTACTCTGACTTAGTGCTGTGGTACTTATCACTGTTCCATGTGGAAAAAAGGCTGGGGCAGAAAAAAACCCAGGTGTTCACAGACCCATGTTCTGAAAGTTGGTTTCACTTACTGCAGTGATAGAGTAAAATACAATACTTTAACATGTGATTGCTGAGCGACAGTTGTAAAATACTGCTTTTTTGTTGAAGTATTCATTTATCTGGGATCTTGGAAATGTTTCCATTTGCTCTGAGATCATTATGTCAGTGAGGTTCAACACAGAAGCATAGAGTTGCCAGGGTAGAGCCTTAGTTATTACTTGAGTATTTGCATCATTTAATTTGTAGTACCAGCAATAAGGCGACTAGCTTGTAACAAATTTCTGTTTATACTTCTAGATGGAAGAAGCTGATAAATTGCATTTGTTCTTAATCTCTCAGCACTGTTCCAGAACTGTCTTTAGATTTTATAAAGAGATTTCTTTAAATGCTAAGTTTAACTGACATTTATAAGAATTTTTCACTATACCTGAGCTGAACCTTTGCTGTTCTGACTTCTTTTGTGAGACTAAAGCAAGCCTCACTTTGCATTCTTTTTTGACCATCCAGGAAGAATCCACACATCTTGTTTGTATGAAATTGCTGAAAAAGCTTTAAGGTGTTTTGTTTGTGTAAATATATTTTAGTGAGTTATACATTTAGTGTCTCTTTTACAGTTCCAAACTTGAGTCATAAGAATGTTTTTATTATCAACCTTGTACAGACTGGCCTGTTACAAATTCACTAATGTTATATTTTGGGTGAACAATCTCCAGGCATGTAACAGCAACGATTTTGATCGACTGGTTTTTACTGTAGTTTATGATTACTTGCAAAGAGTCACTCTCAATGGAATTAGATACTTCATCTACTCATTCTTCCTCAGTTGTTCCCCGAGTTGCAGTAACACCACAGCTGACAGCAAAATTAATATCTTTCCTTGTCAACAGAGATGGCTGTTTCCTTGTGCTTTCTCTTCCAGAGTTCATACAACCTGCTCTCCATTTTATGTTGGGCTTTATTTGTGCAATTTACTTTGTCATCACCCCAGAGTTCTGAAGTTCCTCTTCTCTGGCACAAGGAGAACATTTATTACTTTGCCCTTTAAGCATGAATTCTTTCCATTTATTGTCAAACAAGATTGTACTGTTGGATTCTGGAAACCATACTAGTAATTGGCTCTTCAATTTCCCTTCACTGATATCCACATTACACCAAACGGAGAGCAATATAATAAATATAATGACCTAGAAAAAAAAAATATTTTTTTAAACTAATTACTTTCTATTGGACTTTATAACAGATGTCTAGTAATAATAGACAGTATTGCCATGTGTTAATGGCAGTCCTCGTACAACATCACAAGTCTTTTCCACCTCTTCTTCAGTATTTGATAAATTAAGTTTTCCCTTCTAGGAACTTTTGTATTTACTTAGAAATAACTGCAAGGCCTTTGCAGACTTCCTGCCTTCCTACCTGACATGACTTTTGTGTACAGCATTCACAAATCATGTAATTTGATGGAATAAACCAGCCTTTAATACTTTCTATTGATTTTATGAAAAAGGACAAGAAAGTAAAGTTGCAATTGTTCAGGCATGTAACTGAGCAAATTTACTCCCAAGTTCTGAAAACTAATAAAAGGTACAACAGTGCAGTCATCGGATAAAGGTTGCAATTATGAATAAATCAATAAGATTTTTCAAATTTTCTGAGTCTTATTAATAAAACAGATAATCATAATGTATTTAAGAGGTTGTTCTTAGGGGGAAAAAAAGTGGCAATTTTCTGTTGAGAATATTCAAGGGGGAGTCAGCTTGCTTTCAGTTTAAGGCCTCTGCCAGTGTTTTAGTCAGTCAAGCTTAAAGACCTTTCTAGTGAAGCATATAGTTAATCCACAGAATGCACCTGCTCCTACAGTCTAAGTGTCCATTATTCCTTAGATATGTCCTGGTGGAGACAGCCCAAAGTGTGGATGTCCTCTACAAGTGTTGCTATAAAAGTGCTCGAGTCACTCCACTTTAGTTTTGCCTTTGATGGTATTTACTCATATATGTTATCAGTCTTTACTTTGCCCTTGTGCACACAACAGTGGAGACATTTTTTCAATAACTGAATATCATAATAACACTTCAGACATGCACAACAGAAAAGTTTAAATAAAACAATTTTTTAATCTCAGTCTGGGAACCAGCTCAATGACTCCATGATTAAGTCAATGTTGTTTATAGTTACAAAACTGTCAAAGGTGTCTCACCCACAAGCATGTGCACATGCCTACAAAAATACTTATGGCAAGTCAGGTAGGATGTTTTTTCCCTAAACTGAAAGTACTGATTAAAAGGCAACGTATCACGTGATATACACACAAAAATATTTAAATCACAGGGTTATTGGTATCTAGAACCAGGGAAACCCACTGAGATGAGTTGACAAAGCTCTCACCGGGATGGCGTGCAAACTGAAGGGAGTTAATGGCTTCAAGGGGTGTAGGGCTTTGGGTTGCAGGTGAAAGAGAGGAGAATTTTGGGATTGTGCCAGGTGTTTTGAGAGGATTGTGGGAATGTATGCGAATTATTATGGTATGTTTTAGGAAAGGACCAAAAGCAGGGAAAGGAAAGGATCGAGGTGGATCAGCGTAGCAGCGTAAGAAAAAAAAGAGGAAAAAAGAGGAAGAGTGTAAACAAGTTGCTGGTCAGCATGCTTACCTGATTGAGTCCTGTGCTTGATCACAGCAGCCTATCTTTTGTGGGACTGTCTTCTTTATTCTAAATATGTATATGCGAAGGGTGGTGAAGTTCAAGCCTGACTACCTGGCAAGTAGGATACCAGCCACTAGAATGTGACCACAAACCTCAGGGACTCATAGGTCCAGGGGCCAGCAACTGGAGGGGATTGGGGTCTGAGTGCTGGTTACTGGATAAACTGCTCAAGGACGAGCTACCATGAAGATCCATATTGTCTGTATATATTCTACTAGTGGCCTTAAATCTCAATCAGACAGAGGAAAAACAGGATTGTATCATCTGTGCTTCACGTTTACATGAGTGTTGGTAGTGCTTGTGCTGGAAAAGGCTCTGCTCTCTGTCTGTTTAGATCTGCGTGGCAGCCACGTGAGCATGCATGTGCACATGTGTGTGCCCATCCCCACGGCCATCAGCAATGCATACTCAGCGTCACTACTGGCCAGAGCTGGCAACAGAAAACCACCGCTCCCGGGATTTGGCTACCTCTGACTGTACTGGGTCTTTCTATAGATACCCTGACCAGAAGGAGAAGGAAAAGTGGCTTTGGATTGTGTTGATGGTGCAAGTGAGATAAAAGAACTGTTTTTCTTCTGTGTGCACTTTTCTTGTAATGGATTGTTTCATAAAGGAAAGCTTATCTGACTTTGGAGCCCCTTACCTGGACCCAAAATACCTGACCTGTGTAGTTGCTATGGCCCAATCCTTTGGCTGTGGACAGTGCTTACCCCTTAAATTACTGTAAAGAAATTTTATTTAATGATCTCCTATTCTAAAAAACATCAGAGAAGCAAACTATGCTCCAGTAATTATCTAGAAATGCAAGACAGATGATGGGTGTAGGCTAGTAAGAACTGAAATTTTGACCAAGTTAATGATATAAAATCATCAAAACCTTTTCTAAAACCATCTAATTAGTTGTTCAGTGCCTCCTGTCCACCCACTTATTTGTTCTTTCAGTAGCAATTATTTGTTTTCACTATTTCTTAAACTCTGTGATAATGCCAGAATAAGAACTTGGAAAACTATGATGAGAATGTTTTATTTAATTGGCTTTTGGCCATAAAACACAATTTGCATGTTTTCTTAGAATAAATAATGAATTAAAGTTCATTGTGCCCAGGACCTATGTTTATCAAATGATGAATTACTAACTTTTTAGTTTAGGAGTAGATTTTACTTAAAACTATTATAATTTACCATTTAATAAGTTAGAATGTAACTCTTCCTGGTATTTCACGTGGAAAGCTGTACTACTTGGTAAAAAAGGCCATGGAGGCCGGATTTGTCTTTCAATGGTAAACTTCAAATAGTTAGGAGGAGGACAGCTAGCATATATATAAAGATACACATTAAATACTTGTCTATCTCTTTGAACCTTCTTAACATACATCTATATTCCTGAAGATGGATTTCAGCAACTTGGAGTTAAAGCAGTGGCTGAATATAAGCTAGTTTAGTTTACCTTAGTCATTGTTGATAACTATTCAATTCCAATGGTGCATTTGGTTGCCAAAATAAGGACAAAAATAATTCATCACTAAAGTACAGGGTATTTTTGAATTTCTGAACACAATAGTTAAACCCTAAAAGTCATAAGTGCTAAGAAGTTCAGTAGAGGTTGTTCTCAACTATCATAACTGTGAAGAAATTACCAGATATTACTTCCTCATTATGTGAGATCCATATAAGAAGTATCATAGTTGTTAATGAAAATATACTGATGTAGAAAAGGTAAAGGAAGAAAAGTAATTAAAAAATGCAGTTACATGATACTTATTTTCTTTCAAGCTACAAACGGATCACCTACATGAATCATCCTATCGAGTATTTAGCCAGTGGCTTAAGAACACCTTTACATAAATACATAACAAACCCAGTTCAGCCTAGAGGAATTTACAAATTGAGTACGAACTTATATTGCAAGTTTTCTATACTAATGATAAAACTAGACCAGAACATGATGCAGTGAAAAAGGCATAAAGCACTCTGGTACACAGCTGACTAGTGAATATCCAAAAGAATTAAGAACAAAACAAGACCAAAACCAAACCCACTCCCACTCCTCCCAAAAAAGTCCCCACCCTGTAAAGCACACAGTTTCAAACCTCTAGCAAATGAAAGCTAAATAGATATTTTTTTCTGCTTTTAGGCCTTAGTCTTACAATGAAAACCAGTTGCCGGTAAAATTACCTTCATATCGGTTACATTTTCTTCCATTTTGTCAGTGAACTCTAGAACTGGATTACTCACTTCCAGGGTGTCACAGAGGGTTAACTCATCCCTGTCAAAAAGTATTTTATGATGAAGTTATCTTTGTAGGAATATATGTGTCTATACTGGGCAAAAATATAACTGAAATATAAAATTATCATTCTCAGTACTGAAAAAAAAAATATTACTGGTAGTGGAACACATAACTGGAAGCTGCTGGCAAAATTTACAGGAAATCACTTCAGTGAAAGAAGCAATTATTTTTTTCTGTCAGGATAAGAATATCTTTCATTCAGTGTGTTGTACAATGTTCTGTTCATCTCACTGGTCATCCTAATACACATTTTTACATTTTAATTTGGCGATTGACAAGGATCACTATTTTCCATAGAAGAGAAGGGTTTTTTCAACCTATCTTTACACATAAATCTATGTGTATTATGTCATATTGTTGCAAGAAAATTATTAAAAAACATTGTATTTCTTCTGTATATAGTGCAGCCAGAGAAAGATTTGAACAATGTTGTGATTTTATTAAAAACCAGTGAAAATGTTATGAATCTGGATATACACCAATAGCATTTTTCCTTGCTGAAGCTCTAGCTAACATGGGAATTCTGCTTACCCTGTCTTCTGCCTTGGGTTACTCTTTAGTCTATAGCCATCACAGATTGCTCATCTAAAACACATCAAACCAAAATATAATTATTCAATCCAATATCATTATCATTATCAATAACTTACCATGATTAGCTGCTCTTCTAATGCACTTCCTTAACCTTGTGCTGTATTGGCTTTGCTACTCCTGATCACTAAGCTTGACTTCCATTGTGCATATACATTTCAAATTCATAATTTGTGTTGTAGAATCTGCAAGGATTCACAAATTGTTTGTAAATGTCTTCTTGCTTATGTATACATTTACCTCATTTCACTAAGCAGCCTTTCAAGTTTGCACCATTTTTGTTTCCCCCATAAACATAGAGAACAGCTGGTGGGAATGATTAGATATGTCTCACCCCCACCATCCAGCGTACTGGCCTAACTAAGGCTAACCTCTGATACCTGGAAGGTGTGATCCAGGGGAGTAAATAATACAATAAAAGGAAAATCTGTCCTTTTTATTTCCCAAATCCAGGATAATTAGTTATGTGTGCATGGTGGGGAGGTAGGGTTGGAAGGGAAGGGTATAAAAATCCTGTTGAATTTAGAATGCTTCCAAAGCCCAGTGACAGGGCATCTGAATATGGCTGCATGGAGTCTTGTTCACTCCATGGTCATGTTGATGACAGAAATGAGAATCCTACCCTTCTATTGTTCTTGAAGAGAATTTTTAAAAGGGCTGACTAGAATGCAAGGATAAAGGAACAAGCATCCAATTTGTGTCTTACTGTACTTTAGTCTGAGATTTGTCCCAAAAGCTTGTTTAAAGTCTTTGGTGGTTTTTTGGGGATTTTTTTTTTTTTTAATAGTCAATATAATTTTGAAGACTTTGAGTGATGGTGGTTGCATAGCCTCTTCTGATGAGCTGTTTGAATGCTTGTTTAAATATTTAACTTATGAAATACTTTGCATAAATTGTAATAAGGGGAGCTATTTGGGTATTCTCTCTTTCTTTAGAAAGAGTACATTTTATTCCTTACTGCTTCTCCTAAAGTATTTGTTTAAGTCTTATGAATAGAGCTCTGTTTTCTTGGAACAGAAGCAAGAAAAGAAACAAAATCCCCAAAAGGTAAAAGTGCAATTCACACTGGATATCCCAGTGTGGCTGAGGTTGGAAGGGACCTCTGGAGGTCATCTTGTCCAGCTACTTGCTGCATGTGCAATAGTGTTACTTTGGGGATGTGTGTACATGTGCAGAATGATGACTGACTGGTCGACCTCACTGGTATCAAACAAGCAACACTACGTTGAAAAGTTTCACTTTTCCCTTGACACATATTTCACTGATTAGAATAAATAAGAAGTAACGATGAGAAGTTAGAGCTTCAAAAGATCCTTCCTGTGTCTTCACTTTTAGTTCTGCATCGATCTGAAACAAATTTCTGCAATGTAATTTGATAAGAAGTATAAAGAAATGTGGATGGACACTCCTAGACTCCATACGTTTCATTTATTTTCTCATTAGTTTATCATTTCTTACTGTCATTGTTATTAAAAACCATTACTGCTTTTGTACTGGTACATCTCAAAGGCCAAATTAACTGCAATTAACTGTAGATGTAAAGTGATTTTTTTACTTGCTAAAAATAATTATAATGTAACATTGAGTTTGACCTTGGAGGCTAATTGCATCATTTTAGAAATAACAAAACCCAGAACTTTAACACATTAGCCATAATTTACTCCCCTAACACTTAAAAATTGAAATCTTTTAAAGTGTATTTAAATGGACTTTTGATTTTTTTTTAGTGCCATCTTGTGTACTTTATTAGAAAGCATTAAGGGATCTCAAGGCCAACATTGCTCTGAAGTATATCAACAGAAATACAAGTCTAATTTAAAAAGGTTTTATTATATTTTCTAGAAGAGGTTGAACTATTTATAAAATCCTATGATTCACTTGTAATGAAACTCTGTATTATTTCTGTGTAACACCTCTTACACTTTGTTATTACACTCCCCTTTTTTTCTGTTTGGTTTTTTTTTTTACACTTGCTACCTGCTGATCTGGGAAAGGTTGCTTTTCCTTGCATATTTATAGAAGTGAGAGAACTTTCATCCTGACTGGAGGCTTTGAGTATCATTGACTGGTAACTCCCAGAAAAGTACTGAGTGCCAAAAGTGGGGGGATGGAGGCAGACAGGTGTCAGCAAGCAGTGGTGTAGTGACACACTGGCATGGGTTAAAGTAGTAAGAATTAAAAGATGGGGAAAAACAGAGAATAATCAAATACAGACAAAGTTTGTATGAAGGAGATAAGATGTAAATTTCTTGCAATGCTGGAATTGGTAGAATGTCTTGTTTATTAATGTAACTGACTTGTAGGAAAACAAGCAGTGATTTACAGTGTGGAAATATTCATAACCAGGTGTTGTGGTTCAGCCAGCAACTACAACCACTCAGGCACTCGCTCACCCTCCCCTCTTCCTCTCCGGACTGTAGGGGTAAGAGGGAAAAACAAGGAGGGGAAAGGAAGGAAAAAAAAGCCCCTCATGAGTGGAGATAAAATCAGTTTAATAAAAACTATAACAGCAAAGGAAAAGTAATAATAATAACAATAATAATAATGACACAAGTCACTCTCACCACCCACTGAATTGGCACCATCCCAAGCAGTGATCACAGATTTCTGCCCCTGTCTAACTTCCATTTATATTCTGAGCATGTCATCTATGGTATGGAATATTTCGTTGGCCATTCCACGTTCCATCTATCCTTCTATCCGAAGCTGAAAAAGGTCTTGAATAGTGTAAACATCACTTAGCAACAACTAAAACCTATAGGTATTATTGACATTCCTTTCACAGCAATCACTAGAAAGAAAATTAACTCTTTCCCAGCTGAAACCGGGGCAGTATTCACCTCTTATTCCATACCATTTAAGTCATGCTGAGGCCTTATACTTTTCATAGTCACCACCACTTTCCTGTCTTTGACATATATATATACACACACACGTATACAGATACCATTCCCTTAATTTGTGGGCCATCCCTCTAAAATGTCCATTGAGTTAATTTAGTCCATAACTTTGGGCTCCATCTGTAATAACGGTCTTTCAGGGCAGGAGAGATGGTGTGTGTGTGTTGAATTATGGTGTGCTGCATCTGGAGCTTGCAACTGATGTATCTGGCATGGTCCGTGCCCACAGTCTGCAGGTTGAAGATGTCAATCTCGAGAAAGTTGCCGGGCACCAGTTGCTGAAGCCAATTCTGGTTCCATCACCGCTGCATTTCTCTCGTTTTCATCAAATTTCATTCTTCATTAATTTGGGCAACTCTTACTGTAATACTATTGATGTAGCAACTGTACTAGTGATGACATATAGTGGTGAATTAGTAATTAACATCATACAGTTTCATTCATTGGCTATTCTCACCCAAAATCAAATCACCATGAGGTACACATCGGACTTCCCCATCCTCTTACATCACCCACCAAGTGCACCCAGGTCCTTGAGCAAAAGCAATACCATGGATGGGTTTGTCTTTGCCTGTGGCAGAAGTAACCCAAACTATTTTCCCTAACGTATTTTTCATGTGCATTACAGGAACTTTATCCCCTTCCACAGTGCATAAAAGTTCTGATTGGGCAGGGCCAGCTCGATTGGCAGATCGTCTTGTGTTAACTAATCAGGTGGCCTTTGCTAAATGTGCACCCCAGTGTTTTAAGGTCCCACCACACATTGCTTTCAATGTAGCTTTTAAAAATCCATTGTATTGTTCAATCTTCCCAGAGGCCAGTGCACGATAGGGGATGTGATATACCCACTCAATGCCATGCTCTTTGGCCCAAGTGTCTAGGAGGCTGTTTCAGAAATTAATCCCATTGTTTGACTCGATTCTTTCTGGGGTGCAATGTTGCCATAAAACTTGCCTTTCAAGACCCAGGATAGTGTTTGGGTGGTGGCATGGGGCACAGGGTATGTTTCCATCCATCCCGTGGCTGCTTCTACCATTGTAAGCACACAGCACTTGCCTTGGCGGGTTTGTGGGAGTGTAATGTAATCAATTTGCCAGGCCTCCCCATATTTTTATTTCAGCCATTGTCCTCCATACCAGACAGGTTTTAAATGCTTGGCCTGATTAATTGCAGTGCATGTTTCACATTCATGAATAACCTGTGCAATAGTGTCCATGGTAAAGCCCACCCCTCGGTCATGAGCCCATCTATATGTTGCACCTCTTCCTTGATGGCCTGAGGTGTCATGGGCCCACCAAGCTATAAATAATTCACACTTATGTTGCCAGTCCAGATCCACCTGAGCCACTCCAATCTTAGCAGCCCGGTCCATCTGCTGGTTGTTTTGATGTTCTTCAGTAGCCTGACTTGGGTATGTGGACATTTACGTGGTGTACTTTTACAACCAGATTCTCTATCTGGGAAGCAATTTCTTGCCACAATGGGGCAACCCAGATGGGTGTGCCTCTGCGCTGCTACTTGCTCTGCTTTCATTGCTATAACCACCCCCACAGAGCATTTGCCACCATCCATGAGTCAGTATAAAGTCCTGTCCATTTCTCTCATTCAGCAATATCTAAAGCCAGCTGAATGGCTTTCACCTCTGCAAACTGGCTGATTCACCTTGTCCTTCAGCGGCTTCTGTGACTCGTCATGTAGGACTCCACACAGCCACCTTCCACATTCAATGTTTTTCTACAAACCGGGAGGATCCATCAGTGAACAGGGCATATGTCTTCTCATTTTCTGGTAGTTTATTACATGGTAGTTTATTACACTCTTCAGAACGCATCACCTCCTCCTCTGGTGTTATTCTGAAATCTTTGCATTCTGGCCAGTCCATGATCACTCTTCCATGATTCCTGGGCACCTGGGGTTTTGTATTTGAGCTTGTTGTGTGATCAGTGTGACCCACTTAACTCCACATAGCGTCACTTGCATGATGCGTAGAGGAGACCTTCCCTTTGAACATCCAGCCCAGCACTGGCAGTCAGGGTGCTAAGAGGAGCTGTGTTTTGGTACCAACCACTTCTGAAGCAGCTCGGACCCCTTCATATGCTACCAATATCTTCTTTTTAGTTGGAGTATAGTGGGCTTCAGATCCTCTGTATCCCTGACTTCAAAACCCTACAGGTACACCTCAAGTTTCCCGTGTTGCTTTCTGCCAGAGGCTACAGGTAGGTCTGTTATCCCCAGCTGCAGTGCAGAGCACATTTTTAACATCTTGCCCTGCCTGGACAGGCCCAGGGCTACTGCATGGACTATTTCCTGTTTAATTTGTTCAAAAGCTTGTCATTGCTCAGTGACCCATTTGAAATCATTCTTCTTCTGGGTCACTTGATAGAGAGGGCTTACAATCAGACTGTAATTTGGAATATGCATTCTCTGAAAACCCACATTGCCTAAGCAAGCTTGTGTTTCTTTTTACTAGTTGGTGGAGACGTAGCTGCTCTTTTGTTGATCACATCCATTGGGATCTGACGGCATCCATCTTGCCATTGTATTCCTAAGAACTACATCTCCTGTGCAGGTCCCTTGACCTTTCTTTGTTTTATGGCAAAACAACCTTTCAGAAGGATTTGGAATATTTTCTTCCATTTCTCAAAATGTTCTTCTGTTCTGTTGCCCCACACGATGATGTCATCAATGTATTGCAAATGTTCCAGAGCTTCACCCTGTTCCGGTGCAGTGTGGATCAGTCCGTGGCAAATGGTAGGGCTGGGTTCCACCCCTGGGGCAGTTAATTCCAAGTGTACTAGATGCCCCTCCAAGTGAAAGCAAACTGTGGCCTGCACTCCGCCACCAGAGGAATTGAGAAAAATGCATTAGCAATGTCAGTTGTGGCATACCACTTAGCTGCCTTGGAGTCCAGTTTTTACTGAAGTTCTAACATGTCCAGCACGGCAGCACTCAGCGTCAGTGGAACTTCACTCAGGCCACAATAGCCTACCATTACTCTCCACTCTCCATTAGACTTTCGCACTGGCCATGTGAAACCAGAACACCAGGTGAGTTGTAGAATCATATATTTTATTGTAACTTAGCCGGTTTCATTAACTCACATGAGAGTACGGTTCTTTGGATCGGACTTAGATGCAAAGTTAGTTTTGAGATGAGAAAGGCAGAATTCACATCTCCTTCATTGTCCATGATACGTGCTCATCTGGCCCTCACTGCAATCTCCTGTGCTCTGGAGCCACTGTCCCTCAGAAACGGGCTCTATATGGTGTCTCTTCAGGAGTCCTGAGCCTGCCTTGCATGAAGTCCCAGTCTGGAAGCGTAATGTTAGTGTTATGCTTCAACAGGGTGTATCTCCTCGAGAGGGAGTATAAGCAGACCTGAAAGAAGGTACGCACTGGTGCTGTGACCCCTCACCATCATATTATTGATGCTACCATCACCACAAAAAAGCCATGACTCTTACATAATCACTTTGCATAAATAAGAGTATGAGTACTCTTGTTAATTGGCTGCCAGATTTTTCATGCCTTTCTCTTCAGTTGGCGACTCACCAACACTCATCACTGTTGTCACTAACTTGAGTTGGCTCCTTTCAGACACATTGTGAATGAGTAACAATTGATGTTTTGTTGACAGCAATGATAAATTCCTGTATTTTACTTTGCTGATGTTGTTAATTGTAACACTACTGTTTAAACAGAAAAGTTGATTATTTTGGGGCTTTCATTTCTAAGTAGATTTTTAATTCTCGCAATTCTTCTGTGCGGATATAACCCACTTGCAACTAACAATATATGATCTTTGGTATTATGAGAAGTCAAGACTTCATGTGTTGTTAAACCACTATGTAATAAAGGAAACATGGGTTTGTATACCAGCAATGTTTGGAACAGTTGTCTGCCTCTCTCTCATGATATGAGTAGAATCTCTGTGCTTGGCTTGTGCTATCTAAGTTAGCTCAATGAAAATCTGATATTAATGAACTTCAACAATGCTTTAGAAAGCAGTGAAGGAAAGTCTGAGAGGAGAAGCTAAGCATACAGTGCTGGGCTGAGAAAGTGATTGTGTCCATTGCGTTTGAATTTTGAAAATTGATTAAGTTTACTGAACCTCTGCGAAAAGCTTAGGAGCATCTTTCTCTACAGGGTACAAGTCTGAGGACGTCTCTAATAAGAAAACTCAAAGACATTTTATAACAGAATTGATAAAATTAATAATAATAAATCATCAGTAGTATATCTAGTCTTCCAGTCTAAATCATTGGTATTCACCCCAAAAGTCTAAAGGAACTCAAATATGAAATTACTGACTGCAAGGTGTACTGTGTAATGTGTAATTTAAATTGACCATGGGGTGGTAAATGGGATGCTGAGGTGGTTTTTTTTACATGGCTCCAGGTGTAAATCAAGAAGTCATATAGTACTTTTTTGACTTCTAGAAAACCAAAAGAAATTATAATAAAAACTTGAGTTGGTAAATTAATGGAAATATATTATTATGAAAGAGGCAATACAGTTTTAGCAGAAGGAAGCCACACCTCATTACTCTGTTCAAATTCTCTGAAGGAATCATTGAGCATTTGGATAGCAGGATTCCAACCAGGTGTGTCTATGTCTTCATTAGTGTTTCGCTTTGGAGCAGCAGTAGTGTTTTAAAGAATTCTTCAGTGCTTCTCATTTACTGCTTCTTGGTTGAGCTCTAAGAGTGGTCTTGGGGAATTTAAAATAGATTTCAGTTTGGAGCATACAGAAGCTCCACTCCAGGTACCATCAAAGACACTTGTACCCCAGATGGTGAGGTGAGGTCTAAGTCCAAAGCTGTGTTAGCTCTCACAGATAGTTTTAAATCATGTTGGAGGGCCTGTTCAGTCTGGGGGTGCTGGTTTAAATTTTACCTGAAATAAAACTTTGGAACTGCATAGAGTGTAAGTGTAGGGACCATAACTCCAATTGCTTTAATCTGACAGAAAGAGATCAATAGGAGGGTTTTTTTTGGTGGTGGTTTTTTTTTTTTTTTTAAATTTATCATAGAATCATAGAATGGTTAAGGTTGGAAGGGACCTTGAAGATCATCGAGTTCCAGCCCCCCTGCCACAGGCAGGGACACCTCCTACTAGACCAGGTTGCCTAAGGCCACGTCCAGCCTGGCCTTGAACACCTCCAGGGACGGGGCTTCAACAACCTCTCTGGGCAACCTGTTCCAGTGCCTTACTACCCTTAAAGTGAAAAACTTCTTCCTAATGTTTAATCTAAACCTGCCCTCTTCCAGCTTAAAGCCATTCCTCCTCGTCCTATCACTACATGCCCTAGTAAAAAGTCCTTCCCCAGCTCTCCTGTAGGCCCCCTTTAGATACTGGAAGGCCGCAATAAGGTCTCCCCGGAGCCTTCTCTTCTCCAGGCTGAAGAGCCCCAACTCTCTCAGCCTCTCCTCATAGGAGAGGTGCTCCAGCCCTCGGATCAACCTCGTGGCTCTCCTCTGGACATGCTCCAGCAGGTCCATGTCCTTCTTATGTTGGGGACTTCAGAGCTGAATGCAGTACTCCAGGTGGGGTCTCACGATTTAGTTACTAATGTGGACATAGTTGGAATACTTTCAACAAGGTCTGTCACTAAAAATGCTGAAGAAATTTGTCATAAGAGGGAAGGTCTTTTTTGAGATTATTAACTTACAGACCAGACATAGATGACAAAAGAATGGGCCTATTTTCACAAGTGGAGGAGACTACTAGTGGGATTCAACAGAAGTCTGTTACAGTGCCAGCATTATTTGACATACTAGTAAAAGTTGTGGAAGAGCATTTCAGGGACAAAGTGTTCTTCTGATGCAGAGTTGTTAAGAGCATTCAAAATAAAAGCAAACCATAAAGGATGGTAGAAAGTCTTCTTAAAAGAGAACAGGTAGGGAGAAGGGTGGTGTAACATTTTCTACATGAGGGTGACCACAATTATGGAGCAGATTCTATACAAGAATCTGTCCAAGAAAGGACTGGTTAGTCTAGAAGTCTTTCCATGAGGAAGAAAGCTGAAGGGATATATGATCAAGGTCTATAAAATCACACAAAGTACAGAAAGTATGAACAGAGAAAAATCATTTACTCTTTCCTACAGCATCAGAAGAAGGAAAGACTTCAGAAAATAATTAAGAGGCAGATTTAAATAAAACTATATATTTGTAATCACCACATATTTAAGTCATTGCGATCATCATTCCTGAATGCATTTTTCTGTATGAAAAATATTCAAAATATAGGACACCATAAAGATTGGAAGCTTGACGAGCTACTAGACATATTAAGAATGTACAGTTCTGGCTCGAGAAGTTTTTTCTCAAGGAATATGCTAGAGTTCCACTCTCCATCTTTCTGCTTTTATGATCTTCCCAGCTGCCTGGGAAAAGTTGTTAATATATGGTGTTAAATACTGAACTGAACCTCTGTTGTCTTGCATCTCTCTGCTGATGCCAGCAAATTGGCTCACTAACTCTTTCAAAAATTGTAATACTCTGACTTGTACCCAGCAAGAGGCTTTGAAATGAAAAGTGGAAAGCTCCTTTTCCCCACCCCAGTGCTCTTCACATATAACTGGATAATTGATCTTGCAGGCATGTCTGCTTATGTTTAACATTACATGAATTCAGTGAAACTACCCATTATGAAAATTTGAACTTTAGCTTTCAAACTGTGAGCTGGCAAATACATCTGGCATGCCTGCAGTTATCAGGAGTTAGGCACGTAAGAACCACTATCTCATACAAGAAAGAAGATAGATAGTTAAATAAAAGGATTGAGTATAAACTCATCTGAAAAATTTTTTTATTTTGTTTTAGTAATCAGATCACAGAATTTCGATACATTTTATATTTAGAGATGTTCACAAGCAAGTAAACAGTCACATTCAAACAAGTGTCATTTATTTATTTGTTTATACTGTGTGGTAGTCTCAGGAATTTAAAAATAAATCTGAATGATAACCTGTTGTGTTTGAGCTCCTGCTTTTAGTGATTTTGATGTGAAAGTATGTATAGACTAGGTCTGTAAGGCATTCATTATTTCGTAATTATAGTTTTGTTGACTGACTGCAAGGTTTGTGTCCAGCAAAAAAAAATCTCAATGAAGCGATCCACTTCAGTCCTGAATATTGGCTGCCAAGATTTAATTTCTTATGACAGTAAAATGGTATTTTTTAAAAAAATATCTTAGTGTGAGGATACTATAACATTAAAGAACAAAGGCAAGGGCTGCCTTACCCTCAGTTTCATGGGGTTTTGTTTTCTTTTTTCAGGTTTGCGTGCCTGAAAATGTTTAATCTTATTATGCTAAAAATATGCATTATAAAAGATTAGTTTCTTAAACTGTCAATGTAATCTTATCCAGTAACAATAAAATTGTTACTTCAGAACAATCTAGAGCCAGCACTTTGAATCATATTTAAGATACTGTCATGGAAGGGAGGGATCCAGACTCTGCACTCTCAGTAAATAGGCCCACGATTGCATCATTTTTTCAGAATAAAATATAGGAGACAGAATTTGAAAAAGTGTGGGCAGAAAGGTAATGTTATTAGCATCTTTTTAAAGATTTCACCACTTTGGTTGCATAACAGGCTTTGCATTACATACTGGTGCATGTTATGGTTTTCCTGTGCGATTCGTGTCATTCTGTGTGCTTTATGTAGCTCTAATGCTGCCATTATACAAGTGGATATGAATACGTTGCTATTTATGGTCCCAAAGAATGTGAGGCTGTTCATATAATAAAGGCACTGCATACAGTGTCTCCTGTAAGTATTGCCCAAGCTCTTCTTTTGCAGAAAGAAGAAAAGTTGACAGAAATTGGTGTAAGTCGTTGAATCCCATTAGTGTCCTCTACTTTAGAATGCATGGCTTTTGGTCTTCCTGTTGCCTTTATTCCATTTTTCTCAGCTATTAGATTTGTCCTTTTCCTATAAAAATAAACTAGTTGATGTAAGGGGAAAAAAGGCACTAACAGGTTCTCCTAGCTGAATTTCTTATAAATTATTTACTTTCCGATTCCTTTCCTCCCTCACAGGAATAATCTGTAAGAAATGCAATGTCACAGCCCTGAAATTGATACATAGCATAATGTAATGGATAAGTTGGCTATTTATTGATTGAATGTCCGCAGTGGCAGAAAGTCTGCCACTTTCTTTACTCAGCTCTCATGTTCTTTCGGATTCTTACTTCTTTCCATGGTGAACAGAGCTTACTGAAGTAACACTGTTAAAAAGTTCCAAAATATGAAAGATATTGACACATGGAATGTCAGTTTTTTATCTCTCTGATACATATATTTTATCTCCTAACTGAGATGAAAAGTGCCGTTACCAGTATCTTCTTCCAAAACGAATACCTAGATTCTGATCCCAAGAACAGTACAGATGCAATGTGTATGGTAGGTAAAGAAAGCTAACAAGACAGTGGGAGAGAAAAAAACTAAGAGTAATAATTTTAAAATTCTTGTAATCACAATATTAAGTGTGGCAGAGAATAGGAGGAAGCACCTTGAAGCAAAAATTTTCATGATGGTAGAGCAGCAAGACCATTGGTATCTGTAGACTTACTGAATCACATGCTTTCTGCAACTGAACATACAGCTGTTTTGCCCTGGAACTATTGTTCTGAATACACGCAAAAGAAAATTAAGGAGCATTTACCATAAATACTTCATTTTAGAGCAGTGGAGATACTTCACATATTGAGAGAAATACAGCTGTGCAAGTACAGCTGAACATGTTTATCCTCCCTCAAAAAACTTTAAAAAAATCCCAAGTGCTTTATACGCTTGGGGATGGTATTCCTTTGCTTTTTGGTATTGCGGGCTCTGAATACAGAAAATAATACAAATAGCAGAATCAAGAAATATCTGAGTTATATTGAATAAAATAAATAGATTTATTATCTCCATATGTCATTGTCAGATGCTTTTTCAAGGTGTATCGCTGTCATAGGACTTCCCTGAGTCTTTTCCAATTTGACAGTGTAATTTTTCCAAAAAGGATACTGAATTTAGAGCCTTAAAGATGGATGCAGCTGCAGTCCAGATGTGGCATTTAAAAAGTCTCTCTCTTCTGTGACACATCCAGGAGTGTATAGTTGAAATGAAGGAGAGAAAGCAATAGCTCCCTTAGCACTTTTGATAAATCTGTCTTTTGTGGTCCCATAGTAGTCTTAATAATAACAAGTGCAGATGTAATAGAGTTTCTTTATTCCTTGATATTATCCTATGTATAAAGTCAGGGATCATATTCACTGTGTTAGCTGTAGCAAAATATAGGAACCACATGTATACTGTGAATCCTAAATACTTTTTTTAATGTTCTAATATTTCTCAGTTCCATCTTCCATTTTGTAAATGCAATAAATTAATTTCTGTTTCCTAGGTACCTGGCCTTGCTGGTTATATTAAAATGCACATTTGTCAAATGAGTCCATGATACTGAAAAACTAGACTGGGAGAATACCTGGAGGCTAAAATTAAGACTAAAATTTAATAGATTATTTTAATTTTATTGTATGTTGTATTTCAATATTAGATTTGAACTGGCTTATTACTGGTTTTCACCACGTAAATGATTTGATTGTGAATTTCATCTGCAGTGATTTTATATTCTTGTCAAAGGCAAAAACAGTTGATATGCTAAACCATAAATAACTCTCCAAAGGATCTTGTCTTTATGGGCTTCGTAAAACCAAATAGCCTCATTTTCCTTCCATTCAGAATTTGCTAGAAGAAAATTCTTGGCAAAATATGAAAGAGATTTCTAGTTTGGCTGTGCTTTACTTAAGGATTTAGCATGTTGAGTAGAAATTGCTGTACCTGGTTCAGCCAAGATTCTCCTGTTACTGTTGTGGAGTTTGGTCCACTAAACACCTCTTACTACCTTGTGTTTGAGTAATACAGGGATGCAGCCACTGTGTACAGAGCTGCAAACATTTTTAGAAGTTATCCATTCACAAAGTAATTGATAGAGGCTATTTTCTCCTAGCTTTCCAAGAAAAAACCCTCTTGATTAACAGGAATTTGATCAGGCCATGGAAATTATTACTAAGTTTAATATAATATTTACAAACATAATGTGTGAATACGCAAAAATGTCTTATTATGTGAGTGCTGTTTGACACTGCATTTTATTTTTTTTATTACCTACTTTTGCCCCTATGCAAAATAAAGGAAGGTAATTCACGGCAGATCTGAGAGTCAAACCTGCAGGACATGCTGATGATGACCTGAGGAGATCACTGCTGATGATATTTTCACTGTACTTCTTAATGGATGATGGATAAAGTATTTGAGCTTACTTACAGTATCTCTTGTACTGAAGTCATCGCAGAAAGCTCTGCAGTTTATGGTTCAGCACTTGCTTATTGGAAAATACACAAATAATGTATCGTGTCTCTTTTTTTTTCATTAGGCTCTGACAGCAGCACAAAGTTCTTCTGTGAAATAGTTTCACAATTAATTGCCTTTCCAGCAAATCTAAAATAGAAGCTTATTATTTTATAATTTGACAAGCCTAAATGCTGGCATATTCTGTAATATGTTGTCACCTCTGCAACACTTTAGACCTCTTGTTTGAAGTATTAAATATGAATAGCTTTGATTGTCTTTCAAAGTGTTTTGTGTTTTCCTTCCAGTGTTGTGCATTTTAAATGAAGGATATTAGGTAAGCGTATTATCCTGTATACATTACTGCTTGTCATACTTAAGTTAAATCCACTGTCTCTGTTCCTGAACACAGTCTGATCTGTAGTACTGCACTCAGGAAAAAAACAAAAAACAACCAAACTGATAGGCACAGTAGCTACTAGCTTGAAACAATTAACTTCTTGAAAGTCAGGCCTCTCTCACCATCACTGAACTTAGAGATTGAATGCCTGTGTTAAATGTCAAAGAGAAAGGAAAAAAGAAGCTAAATCTTATATCCTATCAAAATGTTGTTTTGGTTTGGTTTTTTACCTCACAATGCAACTCCAGTGCTCGAATCCATTCCATTCCATCTGCATGGTCGTAAGTTCACACCAAGCTTGACCTCATTAACTTCAAAGGCTTATCGTTTCTAATTCTGCATAATGGCCAAAGAAATTGCTGAGGTCACACATAGGTTTTCAGATATAGCTGCGTCTCTGGCAAAGATCTGTTTTGTGCTGGTGTAGAAAACTATTCTTCCTGAGTGATCCAAACAATATTTGTAAAAGCTACACTTTCGTTGAGATAACTGCATCTGTTCCCTGTGCTTGTCTGGGCATACCTGTGAAATTAGGGCTTATGCTTCTTTGTATCCATTTGTCTGTGCTATGCAGTTTCTGCACCATAGAATACTTTGTTATTAGACTAGTAAAGCATTTGTGCTGTAAGCATACTGGGGGTCTTCACTAGGTTCTCATTGATAAGAAACTCTTGACTAGTTTCTCAGTGATGAAAAAACAGTATTTTGTGGTCAGCAGACTTTTCCCCATTATCAGCAGCACCAACTAATTGGGCACATACAGTAAAATTCATATTATAGATAGAATAATAAAAGTAAATAGCTTTTATATTATATAATAAATGTATGTATAATACAATAATATATAACAATAAATACTATAGTAATATATAATATAAATTTTATATATAGAGAGTTGTCTGGTTTGTATTATTTATTGCCAAGGCAGGAGTCATCCCTAAGGTGCTTTTGGTAGCTTAGCATTTGAGAAAACTGGCATAATTGTAGCTCTTCTACTAGATGATATTCTGTCATTATTCTTTTTTTCCAGAGAGCTTTAATTATAATCCAGACGTTTCAATTGCTGTGGGTGGAAACTTGGCAGGTAGAATATTACTGCAGGACCGATTTACTCTTTCAATTTTTGAAAATATTGGTTTAGATGCATTTGTTAAATTGTGGAAACATCAGTTTAGTTAGGGGTATTTTAATATCATGTTATTAAAGTCTCTTTAAAATTAAGAGGCAGTACTTAGCATGTCATCTGCATGACTGAAACGGGTGCAAAGCAGTGAGGAAGTGAAGAGTATTGATTCTATATGGAGTAGTTGTGTCCACTAAAAGCTAACTTTTCTATAAACCTCCAGAAAAGATAGTACAGAGATTTTTTTCCATGTGTTGACCAAATAGCCATTTAAGACTAATTTGTAATTCTTACGACTTGGGGCTTTCTGTGCTCTAAGGTAGGGAGGATTGTTGCCAGAATAGGTTTTTTTCTATTTTTCTGGGTCAGGGGGTTCATCACTCTAGTGAGTTGTCCATTGCATAGGCATATATAGAGAGAGAAAGAGGATTGCTCATCTTATGCAATAAGATATGATTTCATAAGACCAACTAGCTTGTCCAGTTGATGATTGGAGTGCATACATAAGAATAAGGAATTTGGTTACTATCATGGCAACATTAAGTTGAGCATTTGGAACTAGCCTTTCTGTGGTAAAAAAGAGAGAAAATAATTGGGGAAAAAAAATCTAAATTTTACTAATTGCTAGATGGATGGTTTAGTTTTCTTCATCCTCAGTAATGCACAGTATTTGAGTATGTGCTCAGATGATTCATATACCAAAAAGAAAAGAAAGAAAATTCTTCTTGGCAAGTATTATATATAAACAGTCGTCTTTACTCAGAGCAGCCTGGAGCATCTACTGCAGTTGTGAGATGCCAGCTTGAGCTCATGACTCCTGTGCCCAACTTCCAGAGCTACGGGGAGCTAATGGTGATTCCAGTCTCATTTGTATTTTCATGAGTCTTCCTGAACATCTTTTAAAAAAGATTCTTGGCTGAAGAATACCCATTTTCTTTTCATGGACCTCTCCAACATGGTCAAATGATATTGCCTGGGATCTTTTAGGAGAAGGGCATTCATGTCTGTGTCATGAAGCAGTGCAAGATCTTTTGCTGGCAGATCTTCCGTGGGCTTCCCAGAAGTCTTCAACTAAATCTTTTTATCCTGAACCCATTTTCAGTATCACGGTGCCTTCAGTAAAGATTTTGCCTAAGGCTCTGATGTGTTTCCAGCAGAGTTTTTTGAGTTATACCATTACTGCAATCCCTGAAAATAGTGTCAGTGGCGTGCTTGCTCGCTGATTATCTATGACTTCTACCAATATAAATGATGTGTCTTAGTAAAATAAATCCTTGTGATTTCATTCTTTTGGAAATGTTTCCATTGAGATTTGCCCATTAAAATATGAAAGAACTCTAAAATTTGAATTAATGAAGCTAAGTCCTTGTATCCAGGCTACATAGTTTTGCAAAAGCAGTTTCCGGAGTCTTTACTTCATTAAGGACCTTTAAAATATTAAGCACTGACACAGTCCAATCTGAATACCTCAGAGGCACATGAATTTCTATTAAGACTAAGCTTAAAATCTTCAAATGGCTTCTCCTACTTCCCTATAAAAAGAGATCCAATGCAGAAGGCCAGATTTAAACCAAGGAAAAAAAAGACTTCAATATAAAGATTTTCACCATACTTCAGCTAAATTTTTTGTACTCTGGATTGCATTGTAATTAGGGGATGATTGATCTACAGCTGTATTATAGTGACTGACTTAGCCTTTGAAATATGTGAAGTTTGCCTGGTAGTGTCACGGTGGGTTTCATGTGAGGGGATTTAATGTTGTATATGGCCAAAAACTGCAGTCAAAAAACTAGCTCATGTGTATGTGTGTAAACCACACTGTAGTACTTTCAATGAAATATTGAAGGGCTTTAACTAAAAAAAACCCAAAGAATGCATTTCCTGAAGAGTTCTCTTCTCAAATCTCAGGTTTTTTCACTAGGCCATGATGTGCTGGGTAACCAGACAGAAGTGTTTTTCTTTCCATTCCCAGAAATTTTGTGTATTGGAACTTTTCTGGTGGGGGAGGGGATAACAACTGTGCAAGTTAATTAAAAAAAACCCAAAACAGTCCTTCATACTAACAGAAACACTCTGTACCTGCTGCAGACTCTGTACTACTTATCAACACCATACCATCTTGCACTTATAAAGAACAGGCCATTGTGTTGTGTATCATTTCTTGATCAACTGACTTTTATCATTTTACTGTCTCTTTTGAAAAAATAAGACAAGCCTACATATTGGCTTGGTAGGTGTTTGCTGTTCAGTTAGTTTTTTAGTTTAACATATTTGAAACAGGCCAATCTGACAATAACTGCAGTGTATAGAAGAGGGCTGGGGATATTCTTAAGATATTTTTCTAAGAAACTTTATCACCATCATGAGCAGTATTTGATTCAGCCAGACAATAGGCAAAATGCCTCCCCCCCATCTAGGCAAAAATATTCATCATTTCAGTTTGCTCAGTATTTTAAGGCCTGAATTTAAAAGTCTAGTTACCTCCAGGTTTTGCACAGAAGGAATTTTGAAAAGCATTTTGAATTACTGGGAAGCAGAGTATACATATAACAGGTATTTGTCTCATAAACTGCTGTAATGAATGAGAAGAGAGGAAGAAACACTATTCAGAGCATAAATTTGTTTTTCCCTCGAAAAATCCAACAAATATTGGAAGGAAATGATCCAGAAACACTCTTTTCATTCTAAAAGCCCTTGCAATACTTAATTTCCAAGGATTTAAAAATCTACGGCATGCAACCATTTTGTTTATTTACATACAGCTCCTTCCCTTCCCATTTTTCATGGTAACCCCAAAATGTTTTTCTTTTATCTGCAGATCCACTGGTATTTTTTTTTTTATTTTCTCATTCTGTATTCTGCTGTCTAAAACAGGGCTGCCAGGTTATGCGTTTGAGCTGCCAAAATGCTTAGGCAGCTAAAGTCTGGCTCCAGGGACCAGGCTATGGCAGGTATGAGGTGAAAGAGGACATTAGTGGGGCACTTTTGAATCATTTGAATCCCCAGCAGGTGATTCAACTCTACAACTCAGCAACATTCCCATTTTACCCTCATAGTCCTCTGCTGAGGAACCATACACACAACTTTTAGACTCTGAGCTCTATTAGGCACACAGAAATATTGAGATGCCCAGCCATATAAAGACTTTAGTATATAATTTACAGATTAGGGTTATATGGCCATTATGATCTTGAAGTAAAAATTGTGAGTGAATTGGGTGTTATCTTAAAAAGAATGCTGCATAGGGAGAAGGATAGGTTTCACTTTCCATTTATAGAATGAAACTTTTATGGAAAAGATAGTATGCCAGTTTCAAGTGATATGACAATTGGCTGTAGTTATAGGAGTGTAGTTTTGTGTGTGTTTAACCTACTTTCTCTGTAAGTAGATATATTTTAATGCTATTAGGACTATCTGGGATGTGTTTTAGTAGTCCTTTAATGCACACTGCAGATGCTGATGACCCAAGAAGGCTTTCAGTGCATCTGAGGTGTAGACTTACATTCTGCCAAAATACACCCTGGTGGGTCTTAATGCTGTAGTATAAGACATAAACAGGTATTATCTGCATTTTAATGTCTAACCAATAAAATGTGAATTTAAAGTAAAGAAACATCTGTGGAATTCTTGGACATTTTGAATTTTTATTTAATTCGTCATTGCTTTTTTGAATCTACCCTTAGTAAGCTGATGAATGGGACAATACTGTCCTCTCTTAGCAGCATTACTAAGAAGTTACCAAACATTTGGAAAACAAAAAAATCAGACCAAAAATAGCATGTTAGTCTGTAGCTTGTATCTGTATTAATCATTTATATCCCACAAAAATGTATGGACTCACTTTTCAGTCAAAAAAACAAACAAAAGACTAATAAAACAAAATGCTGAAACAAAAAAGGAGGAAAGTGAACCACAACTAGTATGTCTGTGCAGTGAACTCAATTTCTATTACATTATTAGGGCATGATGAAGTAGCTGTGGGATGCAGAATATATCAGAGAGCACTTTAGACAGAAGCAATGTAGAGACAAAATGGGAGCTTATGATAAGACCTTACTACAAAAACTAGTATAAAAACTTGACATTATTTTGCCTACCAAGCAGAAAAATAACATTTGTTAGGGTATCTGATTCTAAAGGCAGGTACAGTTTTTCCCCTATAGGAAATTGCATGGTTAAACAAGCGTAACATATTTTGCAGGGTTGAAACTTGTGCATGTTATGTGAGTTTCTGTAGAAAGCATGAGAGGAACACCAGTGAGACTGTATTTTTCTCTTCAGATCTGAATGAAATACTGTAAAGATATTGCTACAGGTTGACTTAAAGAGTGACTCATATACAGATATTATATATAAGCTTGTGATTTAAAACTGGAGTGAGTTCCTATCAGAGAGAAAAAATCCTGATTTCCTGCAGTTACTGAGATAGAATTCCTGATGTATCTGGCTTGCAATCATCATCATCATCACAGGATGCCTCTTAGTTGCAAAGAGAGTTCTCAGTGCTGACAGGAACATAAAGCCAAAACTTGGTCTTCAGGAACATACACTTCCATCAAAGAAAGCAAGCCAATGGGAAACGCGCATGTTATTTGATATTAAATTTTGGGCTCTTCAGGACAATGATCATTACTTCTTGTGCACATGTTCTAATCATAAATAAAATATGGTTGTAGTGTTTGAAGTCTTTAGATGCCAGAGGAATACTAGCAAATGCTAATATTAATAAAGGCTGATTAAACACCTGTAATAGAAAGTTGTGGCACCATACCTCTAACTCTCCTTACAGAGCTAGTGGATTGATCTGTCAGAAAGGTATCACACTGCCCCCAGGAGATCTTCAACTGTAGTATTTTCCAAACAATTCAAACTGTCTTTGGTTCCTTGTTTTCTTCCACTTCTTTGTTTGGCTGTTGCGTGTTAGTGGGCTCTTACAGAAATTAAAATGCTGGCAGGCTATATATTTCTTTTCCAGTGACTGATGAGCACTGTGATATGTAGGTGGTTTCTTGAGGATGAGAGTGCTTTTGTGTAGAAGTGGTGAGTTTGCTTTCTTCAGAAACACTTTGATATTGCCAATTAGTAGCTGTGAGGAAGTTTGTCTTTAAGAGGCATTGGCACAAACAGTTGGAATTTATAATTATGTTCTTCAAAGCCTCATAATAAGTAATACTAATTTGTTAGAACTCAAACAGTGAATGAAACAAACCTCTTTCATAGCCTCCTTCTCTCTGAATAGAACAGATATTCAGATACCATATTTGAGGCAATTTCAGGGTGGGAAAGATTATATAGGCAACTTAGGGTTTTCTCTTTTTATAGTTTTCAGCTACTTAATACTCCAAGTTTTAAGATCCTGCTGTCAAGAAGAAGGTTTGGCACAGTGATTTACTGGACAGTAAAAGATTTTCAAGTGATTATGCAAATGTGCATATTTATAATTTCTGAGAGTTTGGCATTACAGATTTGGGAATACTCAGATTCCAAGATGTCATTTTCTTGTTGCACAGTTTAGTAAGCTAAGCTTATGACTTTTACTTTTTTTTTTAAGAAAGGACTATGTTCTTAAATCACATACATTTAGAAATATTCGCTCCGTTAAGCAAAATAACTGTAGAATGTAAAAATGAGATAGTATAGTATGTTATTGGAGATATAGCATTGAATCTTTAATTTCAATTGGTTGCCTATTTGAAAACTGATGTTTAAAAATCTCAAAATAAGATATATTGTTTTAAAACTTATTTTGCTTGGAAAAGCTGTTGATAAATTAGAAAACAATGTGATAATGTTAGAAGTTCTGACAGGGTAGATGTTTGTCAAAGTGAATGCAGTATTCAAGATGGATTTTGCTGGGGCCCTGGAATACACTTATTGAAAAAAACATGCATGGTCCCTAAATGTGAAGTCTTAGAGGGCAGTTTGAAGGACATGGAAGTAAGGTATGTCATGCCAAAACCAGGCCAGGCCCCATAGCTAAAAACTACAGACAGCTGCAGGTTTAGTTCACAAATATAGAAAAGCCCTGTGGTAAAAACAAAGGTTATTGAGCTGAGTATCCTGTCTCCAGCAGTGTCCAAAAGCAAAATATATCAGAAGAGCAAACGTATCATGATTTGTTTTTTCCCATAACCTTGCAGTCTCCAACAGTTGCATCTCAGGGACTTTCTGACCCACCAATGGCTTTTGGGGCTTTCAGCAAATTTCTCTTCTGTGAGCTTGCTTATCAGTCCTTAAATTCAGGTCATCTTTAGCATCTGCAGCCTTCTGTTGGCAAAGGCTCCCACAGCTTTGCTAAATACTGGGTGAAGAAATGCTTCCTTCTGGTTGTGCTGCAGCTGCCACCTGCTAGCTTCATCCCAGGCCTCCCCACCTTCTTTTAGTGGATGATGCAGTGTGCAGTTAAGCACTGTTCACTCATGACATCGCTTATGACTGCACAGATCTTTTAAAAATACTGCAGCCCTGAACTACTTACCTTTTCTCTTGTAGGAGGGTGACTGACTAGCTCCTTGTTCTGCTGGTTCAGTCTTCGTGTCTCGCTTTGAAGTACATAAGCTGGCAGAGTGATATATTCATCTGCCTGTGCCAGTTGCCTTCCTTTGTGTGTGGGATTCTGCTGTCATTAGAGGTAATTTGGAGCAAAGTGTGGTCAATCCACAAAAGGGTGATTTGATTTATGACAAAATATTTTTTTTCAATTTTGTTTCAATTATTCATAAATTTAGTTCACTGTTTTGTAGCTTGGAGGCAGACTGATGCTACACATATAGGAGGAGTAATACTAAAAATGTTTTAAAACTAATTCTGGTAGTAAATAGGATTTGTATTTTGAGTTTGTTAGAATAGTTCTTACATAAAATGCGAAACCAGTTTCATATGCATCTCTTTATATTTAGAATTGTCATAGGAGTTCTCAGGCATGTTTATCCCCCCTTCTTAGCCTCACTTTATTAATTACCTATTTGAAAGCAGCCCTGGAATAATTGTTTTCTTCTGCTAACTTACTTGAGTATGTCCATATCAATTATTTATCCATGTAAACTTACGAAGGTTTTTTGTAGACTGATGTTTAGCGTGTAGGAAGACCTTTGGCTTACTTGTATCATCATAAATCTGAAATATTCCAGCCCCAAGATCCGGGCTTGTAACAATTATTTAGTGAAACTTGAACTTTAATACAATTTTTATTTAAAAATTTCTTTGCTGTATAATGCTTTTACTATCTTGCTCCAAGAAATGCACACCCATGAAGTGGGAGTTAGGAACCAGATTTATTTTATAAGAAGCATGCAACACTTAAAATAATTCTGTGAAAAAAGGTCATAGAATCATGGAATAGTTAGAAGGGACCTCTGGAACTTAATACAGGGTCAAATTTGATCCGGTTGCTTAGTGCTTTGTCCACTCGAGTCTTGAATATCTCCAGGAATCTCTGAACAAGACTAAATTTATGTTCCTCAAGACCAGCTCTGTAGTTCTTTTAATTGTCCTGTTTGTTTTTCTCAGGATCTTCTGATCACTTTTGCAGGAGCTGCAACTGACCTTCACATTCCTGACACGTCCCTTGGTCCCCAAGACTCTTGTTTAAACACAGTTACTATCTTAACCTATTGCAGGAGATTTACATGCTGTGTTACAGAACAGTAATCCTGTTCTTTTATGGTACTAAGTTATCTACTTTACGCTTTCAGTGAAATGAGCCTTAGCATGCTTTCTGTGTGGATGTGAAACCACATGGACATTAAAGAGGTCTTAAGATTATACTTAACTGTGTAGAGAAAGATAGCCTAAGAGTTTGGAGCATTATGTGCTTTCATAGCCATCCAGACAGAAGTATACCCACCATTATTTTTTAGCCGAGGCAACACATATGGAACATTCCATCTTGAAAATTGTGAGCTTTGATCATAAACGTTATAGTCCCTTTAAGGAGGACTTAATTAACATAAGGTATATTATTGCAAATGGTTTGGTTCCCATGCATTTAAATGTATGTGTTTTAAATGATTTGCAGTCAGCTCAAAATAAGTTACTTTTTACTAGAGCTCTCAAGACACATAGTTTTTCTAAAACATCAGTGAACCAAGAAATGTAGGCTAGAGAGCAGGTTTTTGAATGAATAGCAAGCTATTAGTCAAAACAACTCTTAAATTTTAAAAGGCACATGATTACTGATACCTTTTCAATTTATTGTACGTTCATTTGAGCTGATTAAAAGCACATAAACATGACTTTAAAACAGGAAACAATCATGTTTCTGCTGAAACATTCTTGATATCATCTCATTTTTCTCTTAATTATTGCATTTAAGATAATTTTTATGCAGTCTAGAAATTAATTCTGATTTGTTGTTACACAAATTTATATTGTTTGGAGTATAACTGAAAAATACTGAGTATGAAGTCTATTTTAAATATTTCTGTTCAGGTTTTCAAAAAATTTATTTAGAACTATAGCACATGAAATTCAGTGAAGTGAGGATGTTTGAGACTTAATGAACTTTGTCCCCATTTCTCCCATTTGCAGTTTGGTAGAATAACAAAAGGATATTTGCGTGATTTAAAATTATTTTCAGACTGTGTAACCTGCTGAAGGTTTCATCTTGGGCTCTCGTAGCAGAACTTCCTCTAGGATGAGACTTGTGTTCAGGTTATTCCAGTGGTATAGAATCATAGAATAGTTTGGGTTGAAAGGGACCTTTAAAGATCATCTAATCCAACCACCCTGCAATGAGCAGGGACATCTTCAACTAGATCAGGTTGCTCAGAGTCCTGTCCAAACTGACCTTGGTTTCCAGGGGATGAGGCATCTACCACCTCTCTGGGCAACCCCTGCCAGTGTTCCACCACGCTTATCATAAAAAATGTGTTCCTTATATCTAGTATAAGTCTACCTTCTTTTACTGTAAAACCATTACCCCTTGTCCTATCACTACAGGCCCTATTAAAAAGTCTGTCCCTATGTAGAAGAGCTTTAAAATGGAAGTGCCACAATGCTCAACAAAATTATTAAAACTGCTATAAATACTTCAGAATCTGCACAAAATTTGTTTCCATCCCAGGAAAAATGAAAATCTGAAGGTGATATTTGTCCCCAGATCACAATGTCTGTTGTTCTTTGGGGCTTAAATCATTTAGTAGGAGCAAAGGAGCTAAATTTTCTCTAACTTGTATGAAAAGTTTCCTGGCTTTGAGGGTAACAGCAAAGTTAGGAAACAGTAATGAACTACAGCAAAACGGTTGCTTATTTTTTAAGTGTGTCTGAATAAAGGCTCATTATATTCCTCATTGATTTAACACTGTGTGATACTAAACAAAACTGGCATTACTCATACATTTTTTACATTGAAACATTCAAAGAATAAGTAATGTCAGGCAGTTGCCCGAGCAAGCCTACACTCTACAGTAAATAACACTTTCTAATTAGTGCTGATGTGGATTGGAGACTGAATATCTGATTAACATGCATAGCAGCAGTTGAGGTTAAACTTCATGAACTGTATAAACCCATGCATTGTGCAACTTGCTTTCTCTCAATATTACATAGATTGTGTCCATACGCGGTCCATATATTGTGCTGACATTTGCATAGCTACTTCCTGAAGGCCCAGTAATTCTGTCAAGAGTGTGCTGAGTCAGGCATAATGTCCTCTTTTGCATTAATCCTAGCAGAAATGCTGTGTGGCCCTGCAGGTTCTTCAGGTCCAGCCATTGGAAACCTCACCCAGGCAAGCCAAAGAGGGTACCCATGCTACAGAGGTGCATCTTTGTGTACCCAGGGCAATTGAGGCTTGGGGACTTCCGTGAGTCAAAACATTGGTATCGACGCTGGTGATACTGGTTGTATAGCCAGATTGCAGTGACAGGGTAGTGCCACTGGGTGATGTTGCCCAGAATTATTCTAAAAAAGATGCAACTTCTAGGGTTTTTTTCTAAGATTCCTTCATGTCAAAGCACAGATTCCTTTTCTTTCAGTAAATTGTTGGACTGAACTGGTGAAAGGAAAAATAGAATTGTACCATGTCTTTTCTCTTACACTCCCTTGATTTATGCATTCTGGGATATCTTTGGGAATACTCTTTTCTCAGTTTCAGAAATTGATGCTAATTTTGACCGATGGTAAGATCTGCAGTGTATACGTGGTACTCCAATAGGCTGTCTTCTTTTACTTGTGCCTTCTGGAGTTCCTTCAGCTGTCACTGGTTATTCCTGTTCATTGGGAAATCCATGACACTAATGTGTTGCAATTATTATTGGATTTGTGGACCCCTGTAAGAGGAGTACACTGAGGGACCAAGACACCAGGCAAATTCACAATTTCAGAAAGCGTTTATTTGTTCTCAACTACTAAGCAATCAATAGGTTTATAAGAATCAAGCACTGATGAACTCCGTTAGTCAAGCCTTAGGTATATGATACTATGAGTTTCGTGCCCCATTGTTAGCCCTGATGGCTGCAGATTTTAGTCTCTGAGACTGAACTGGCTGGGCTCAACAGCACTTCACAGCAGGAACCCAAAATCATTTTCCCCAAGCTCCATTGCATACCTCTGGTGTTTATCCATAGTTTTCCATGGGTCAAGCCCCATCTGGTCCAAAGGATTATTTCCTCGTGTCACAGGACAAGAGGAAATCATTGAGATTGAGAGGAAAAATTGAGAACCAATCTGTTCTGGTTTGTTCAGATGGGTGGTACCTCTTGGATGATGGGTTATTCTGCTGTCTTCAGGCTGGTGTTACATATCTGTAGACTGGTTGCTGGTCATCTGTTTCCTTTGTATAGTTTCAGGCTGGGTGCTACTGTTGTCGCTGTACTATTTTTACAAGAATGCCAAGCAAACAATTGAAATTAGAATTAAACCCTACATTATCAGTACAAAATATATATTTTTTTAAAGTAGTTAAACAATGGGCACAATAGGTGGTATAATCCAACAAAAAGATACACACATTTCAGAAGCCATTCATAAACTATTACTTAACACAAAAAAATGCAACTAAAATGCAAGTCAAAGTATCTTACTATTTCTTTCTTATTCACTGTACTACAGTGAATTTTTAATGATTGGGTTTAAAGAGAGATTCAGCTTATGTCGTTATTTTTATTAATTATAAACAGGGATCCAAATTCACAAATGCAAGTAGGTAGATAAAATCCTTTGGAATCTGGGTCATTTATTGCCAGACATTGCAGAAGCAGCATATGGCAATCATTTTCACTAAGTTACCATCAATATTTGTGGTGATTTGAGGTACATATGCATGGTACCTGCTGGTAGCCAAAACACTGCAACTTTTTATGTTAAACATAACAAATATGGTAAACATTTTTGCAGACAATAATGTGCAGAACTATAATATTGATAAAAATATCAATTCAATATCTAGTCAAAATGTCTTCTAATATTGTGAGCAGTTATAATTTCATTTATTTTCCATATGAGGGATTATGTGTAGTTTGATGAACTATGAACAGTGAGAAGGAAAAATGGAAAATTTACATTCTTTTCAATGTAAGAAAACTATATAGTATATATGTTATTTGCATAAATTACATTATTTACAATAGGAGCACTTCAAGAGAAAAAAAATATAAACAGAAGAAACAAATAAAACTTATTTTTTCTTTTTTTTTTTTTCTTCTTCCCCACCTCTTGAGCATACCTAATCACAGTATTGGTACCAATATGGGGGAATAAAAATTGAGGTTTTAAAGAGTGCTAGAGTCACGGGCACGTATCATCAGGTCATTTTAAACTCCTACCTGAGATAAAGCAGAGCAGGTATACTTGCTTTCTGAAGCGTGCCATTTAAATTAATATCCCACTTACTGCAAACAAGCTTGTTGGGAATAAGTACAGTGGGTGCAGAGGAACTCCCAGAACAGTTCTTGGTTGTAACATACATGCAGTGAACCCTCCTGCTCTGCTGGTCTTCAAGAGGGGACAGCAAGAACAAGCATAGTCCCTCTGGCACCTACATTAATGGAGTAACCTCCGTTCTGAGGAAATAAATACTGGCCTTTCCTTTTCACCAAGTGAAAATGATCACCAGCCAGCTCAGATGTGGTTGCATGGATTTTACCATTTCTACAGCTAAATGGCAATATTGAAAGCAAATATATACTTGATTTAACCGTTCTATGTAGCAAGATGACAGGGAGTGACTATGTCCATGTGCCAGAAAACGGAATGAGTTTGACTAAATGTTTGTGACCCTTTAGAAAGGAGGATGAGTCATCCACTTGTATGTCAATGCTAAAGGTTTGGTTGAGTCAATAAAAATATGTCTAGAAAAATATGTTTGAAAGCAGTGCTACCTCAGATGCACTACGAGTTTGGTTTGGATTCAGCTGCCAAAATATGTTTGCTCTTGAGGGTGACTTCTCACTGGCAAAGATTGAATACAACATTTCATTACTTATTTCTTTTCTGTATGATACCGCCCTTCCCTTTCAGAATTCCTTTGTCTTCTTTGTTAAAATTAAAATAGTGGTCAGGTGTTTCCTAATCAAGAAATTTTAATGAAAGCCAAAAAAAAAAAAAAAAAAGAGTTAGTGGGAAGTAGAAGCATGACAAGAAATGCCAAAACTTTTACCTTTCGTACTTCCTCCATAGACAAAGTCAAATCAAGCAAACTGGATGAGTTGCTACAGGGACTTAGGTCTAGCTTACTGTCCAAGTTAGAATGCAGGAGGGTACTTTCTCTGAGACATGTCAAATTGTTGTGTTGATCCTGATAACTGTAGACATTTTCCTTATGTAAGTGTTGCGGTTTAACCCTAGCTGGCAACAAGGACCACACAGCCACTCACTCATTCCTCCCCAGTGGGATGGAGAACAGAATCAGAAGAGTAAAAGTGAGAACACTCATGGGTTGAGATAAAGACAGTTTAATAGGGAAAGCAAAAGCTGTGCATGCAAACAAAGCAAAACAAGAAATTAATTCACTACTTCCCATTGGCGGGAAGGTGTTCAGCCATCTCCAGGAAAGCAGGGCTCCATCACGTGTAACGGTTATGTGGGAAGACAAATGCCATAACTCCAAACACCCCCCTTTCCTCCTTCTTCCCCCAGCTTTATACACTGTGCATTATGTCATATGGTATGGAATATCACTTTGGTCAGCTGGGGTCAGCTGTCCTGGCTGTGTACTCTCCCAGCTTCTTGGGTGTTCCTTACCTTGTTCTTGGCAGGCCAGTATGAGAAGCTGAAAAGTCCTTGACTGCTTAGGAATGACTAAAATATCAGTGTGTTATCAACATTATTCTCATCCTAAATCCAAAACATAGTACTATACCAGCTGCTAGTAAAAAAATTAACTCTATCCCAGCCAAGACCAGGGCAATTAGAAAGGTGTCCAAAGCATTAAGAACTGAAAGTTTAGGCTGCAGAAGTAGGAAAGTTAGCTTCAATGGACAGAATTTCCCATGTGGTCAATGCTGACAAAGCCAGTTTTCAGGTAATTCAGCTGGGCATTTCACTGATGGTTTGTGGTCCTAAAGGGAGACCTAACTTCACTGTGGACTGAGAAGATCCACCCTCCTTTCTGGCTCATCACAAACTGGCCCGTTCTTCAGTGCTTCAGGAAAGCAAATTTCCCAAGGGAAGTCAAAATCAATTGCAACATGCAGTGCTACCACTGTGCAAGCACCGAAATGGAGCTGCCACATTATGTGAGCCATTGTGTAGAGTCAAATTGAGTTTCGTTCTAAAGCTTTTGTCCAAAGTATGTATCATATTTGCTTCTTTTGCATCTTAGATGGCGAAGAATTGATCTAGATTAAGTCTCTTTTTTATATGTTATTAGTAATACAATATCAACACTTCATAATTAGGGAGTTTTTTCTTTTTGTGTTCTTATTGATGAAAATTGCTATTTCTTTGTCTTGTTTAATTACAGTTGCACCTATTTAGAAGTTTGGCTATTTGTCTGTTACAAGTAAAGACAGTAGTAGAGGTTTTTCTAGTTTATTTATTCTCAAAGATGAGAGTGTGTACCTGAAGGGCTTAGGAAGTAAAATCTTTGAATATTGACTTATCATTTATAACCCTCAGATTTTCTTTGCAGCCAGGATTTAAGCTCTAAACAGATGAAAAAATGTGTTGCTAAACCAGTCCCTCAATAAAGGGAGAATCCAGACTCACTCAGAAAGGACATCTACATATGTGAGGAAACACAGTAGATGCAGTATTCTGTACCTCATTGTGTAATTACTGAACTGTTCTCTAAGATTCGGAACATCAGTAAGCCAAAAGACAAAAATTTCAGAATCTTTCCATGCTGTCTAAGATTTTCCACTAATACTTGTGATTTTAATCGAGACTGAAGACATTCCCTTTTTTCTGTTTTCTAATGACCACATATGGAAAAATAGAATCATAGAATCATCTAGGTTGGAAGGGAACTTTAAGACCGTTGAGTCCAACCATCAGCCTAACACTGCCAAAACGACCACTAAACCATATCCCTAAGCGCCACATCTACACAGTTTTTAAATACCTTGAGGGATGGTGGTTCAACCACTTCCCTGGGCAGCCTGTTCCAAGGTTCGATAATCCCTTTGGTGAAGAAATTTTTCCTAATTTCCATCCTAAACCTCCCCTGGCACAAGTTGAGGCCATTTAATCTTGTCTTATTGCTTGTTACTTGGGAGAAGAGACCAACCCCCACCTCTCTACAACCTTCTTTCAGGTAGTTGTAGAGAGTGATAAAGTCTCCCCTCAGCCTCCTCCTCTCCAGACTAAACAGCCCCAGTTCCCTCAGCCACTCCTCATAAAACATGTGCTCCAGACCCCTCACCAGCTTCATTGCCCTTCTCTGGACTTGCTCCAGAGAACTTGCTCCAGAATCTCCAGAATCTCAGTGTCATTCTTACAGTGAGGAGACCAAAACTGAACACAGTACTTGAGGTGGGGCCTCACCAGTGCCAAGCACAGGGGGATGATCACTTCCCTAGTCCTGCTGGCCACACTATTCCTGATACAGGCCAGGATGCTGTTGGCCGCCTTGGCCACCTGGGCACACTGCTGGCTCATGTTCAGCAGTTGACCAACACCCCCAGGTCCTTTTCCACCCGGCATCTTTCCAGCCACTCTTCCCCGAGCCTGTTGCACTGCATGGGGTTGTTGGGACCCAAGTGCAGGATCTGGCAATTGGCCTTGTTGAACCTCATACCATTGGCTTCGGCCCATCGATCCAGCCTGTCCAGATCCCTCCATAGAGCCTTTCTACCCTCAAGCAGATCGACACTCCTACCTAACTTGGTGTCATCTGCAAACTTACTGAGGGTGCACTTGATCCCCTCATCCAGGTTGTTATAATAATAAATATAAATAATAAAATAAATTACTTGAATAACAAATTTTCATGGAAACAATCTGCTGTGGAGCTAATGCTCCCTTAAATGAGAACCGTTACCAGAAATGTTGCATCTGTCATCTGCTAGGTACAGTTTGTACTTCTGCAATGGAAAGTGGGCTCTTACTTTCAAAACACCTGCATTTTCATCTTTGCCTCTCCCATTGTTTAAAAATGCTGTTATAAAACTCTGCCCATTATAAATTAAAAAATACCTAAACACTATAAATTAAAAAAATATAAGTATTCTGGAACATGTAAATATAATTAACATTCCATCTTTAATTGAAAAGTGTATCTGGAATAACACTATAAAATTAGTTGATTTGGTATTTATAAATTAGTTTATGGTATTTTTCTTCCTTATATGTTTCTTTGCAGAGGTGGGAAGCGTAATTATATGCATACTTGCAAAAAAGCAGCTCATTGCTGTCAGTTGCTACATTGCATGAAGCTAGCTGCACTGCCAAAGAAGCGCCCCTATCCTTGACTCTGAATTCATGACTTATTCTTCAAACCTTGTAGGAACTTGTTGAGTGTATATTCACTTCCAGAAGGTGTCTTTTGATCCCATTGCCAGTCATCCAGTCCTTAATGACCTTGAACAGCAATATACTGCAAAATAAGAAATGCTTCGGTGGCATTAGCTGGCTAGATTATACTGGTTAAAAAAAGATAGCTGCCAGATTTATTTTGAGTATCCCTGTAAACTTTTTTTTTGTTTAAAAGGAAAGCAGTAGATGCCAACATTGTACATCTACTGCTTACCGAATAGAAACTTTGTGTAATAATTACTGGGCAACCTAGCATAGAGGTATTTAGTGATCATCAGCTTAGTATTTTTTGAAACTGGTAGGTTTTGTCTAAGCTCTGACAGTTCTCTCACTGCTTTTTTTTTTTTTTTTTTTTTTTCCTGGCTGATGGGAAAATAGGAAACTTAAAAGAGAGGTGTTTTTAGTGAACAAGTTGAGCAGTTGAATGGTTATGTTACCAAGTTGAGTTCCTGCTCAGGTTGGTAGTAGGACTGAAAATCTATGACAGAAAACTTCGAAATCGTAACAGGAGTGTGACTTATCTGGGTGGTCTGTGTAGCTTTCATGGTTCAAGTGAAGGGTGGAATAATCCTCAAATCTCTTTCCATCACCTATGAGCCTCTTTGATCATTTTTTCACCTGATCTGTATCTCAGATAAAGCTGTGCTGGAATTGCAATATAGGTAACCTTTCATTAAAAAAATACTTGTCCATTGATCCTATCATGGAGGCAATAACCTGACCTGTTTCAGATTTTAAAGGAGACATGTATGCTTATATATGAAATATATGCACCATATATGAAAAAACAAGCTTTTGTTTATTTCTTTATTAGCAGATATCTGACTACATTAAAACCCACCACATTCAGGTGTGGGTATTCAGAGGTGGCTATACCATCTCTGTCAGCTTAGAACTGGCCCATTGAATTTTGCCTAAAAAACTGTTCATGCTTTGATTTGTATGGTTATGATCTGCACACAGTAATCAGTATCAATTGTTTATAAGATATTCTATGGGAATAGTTAAAATTTTGAAAAATAATATTAAAATGACTGAAATGATATATTTTCATTTTAGCCATTGACATTATGGATTATATAACTTTTTGAAAAATTATATACTGTAATGCTATTAAAAGATTACTGTTGATACTGTTGAGCAACCTTGTCTAGTGGGAGGTGTCCCTGCCTATGGCAGGGGGGTTGGAACTCGATGATCTTCCAGGTCCCTTCCAACCTAAACCATAATGATTCTATATCATTATATTTTTCCTGCTGTAATTGGAGACAGTATCAGTAGGTTTTATTTTGTTGTTCCAAACAGATCTTCTGTTTTTTAATACTATCATGATATTACAATTAGTATCTGCTCTTAATCTAATTTCATTCTTATGAAAAATAGGATACACTGAATCTGGAAAAAAATAATCTGGTTAGTGATGTGATTAATTTAAAATTCTCATTTTCAAATGGGATTAATAGATAAGATAGAATGTCTAATTAAAGTGAATCCAAGATGTATTGAATAAACCTCATGAGGAAATTTTATATGAAAATAGGATAGATAATAACTATTTTGGCTTTGTCTTTTAAGATGTCATGTGCCTAATTAATAAATAATGTTTTGCTTTTAGAGCAAAGAAAATCAACTTCATGAATTTCAGTGATCCCAAGGATGGGGAGCATTTAAACATAACTTTAGGAAGTTCCGTTATGCATGATAAAACTTCCAATATTTTAATTATTATATAATTAATCTTACGGTAGAATTCAACAAAGGAAAGGTAAATTAGAAGACTCTACAAAGAAAATATCCTTTTACAAGAACTAAACAGAAGTGCCAGGAGGATCTGGTGTCATTGCCAGAACCTCAGGGTCTGGATAGGAAACCAGCTCCTACTGCGGGAGTATTTGTCCTGTCCCACAAACGTGAACTGCCTTCAGACAACTGGTAAGACCTGCCCCTAGATCCCTCTTTAAGGATGGAGTTGGATGTTCTGGGCCTGTTGCAAGGCATTGTGATAGCTAGCTTGTTGAAATGCACAGTAATATTTGGGTCATTGCTTGTGAGAAGAATGTGGCATCTTTAGAGAAGTGTTTTACACCTTCCTCTCAGTTGGTCAGTAGTAATAATTTTTGAAATACTGGTGTTCATCAGTTACTCCTCTGTGTAATTCCTTGAAAGCTGAAGTTAGACTGCAAAAAAAAGGTGTCTACCACAAAGGCTAGGAAACAGTTTGGAGCTCTGACAGTAGAGAGGTAAGGCACGTGTGCAGTGTTTGACTTACAACTGACTGGTGTAGAGTTTCACCTGCAGCAGAATGGATGCCTCTGTGTTCAAACAGGAGAAAAGGATGAAGGGAGAAGGGATGGCTTGTGCAGCTCAAGTTATTGCTCAGTGCTTCCCATGAGTCAGTAAAGATATGGCCTAATTAAACAATGCCTGGTGCATCTTTCTTCTCTCATGACTGGGACAATATCTTTTGCTGCTGTAATAGTAATCCAGCATCAGTGAAAGAAAATGTCAGTCACTTTCATGAAACTTCCCAGCAGAACTAAAGAAACCATAAACGAGGATGTCAGGGAGAGAAATTCAACCTTTAATATATTTAGCAGAGCAAGAGCAAGTATTAATAATCCCTCTTTTATTAAAACTGACTTAAAAGATCTATTGAGATTAGCTCAACGGCTTTTCTTTATTGCTTCCCAGAGTAAGGCATCAAATATTTTGACGGCAAGAAAAGGCTAATTCTTAAAATCTTACTAAGGGTAACATCTGTAAGCCAACCAAGTTTTTATTTCATTCTTATTGATGCCTATTCAGCAAGATTTCCAGATTTACAAACTGAACTTGAGACAATTACTTGAAAAAGTTATGTGACAATTTATGAGTTATGTCCTTCTGCCTTTCCAGATTGTATCTTGTCTTTTCGTTTTTTCAGTAATCAGTCAGCAGCCTGAGGTCCCGGCCAAACTACAAGGCACCTATGGCTCTGTGTTCCACAGTTGAGGGCACAGCTAGGCTGCAGTACAGCTCCCTTCCAGACTCTGCAGTCTGGGATTCGTGCCACTCCTGGACACATAGGTCTTGTCCCAAGCTAAGGTCTCAGTTATTTACCTGTCCTGGAAGTCTGAAGAACTTCTGTGTCCACTAGTTTTATTTTATGATTTTTTGTATTTACACCTAATATAACCTTAATATGTCTGCTAGTGTCATGCCTAACCTTGAATTCTCTGTCATTACAGTGCCTTTTCACTTTTAATTTATTTTGTGTCTCTCTCCATCTGCTTATAGTTTTGGTTGCTAGATATCCCAGATGAACTGATAATAATTACCCAATAATACTGTAAAATGCATAAGAAATAGTATCCAACTTGTCTTACTGTAATAATCTTCTTATAGTCTAATGTGCCCTCAAATGAAAAGTGTAATCTAAATGCATACTTGTCTTTAAAGGAAAATGAAAAGTCTGAGATTTTTTCCTCAAGGAAGTTTTTGCCCTTTGTAATTTTTCTGAAAAAAATGAGAAAAATTGTCTTTCCTATGGCATTTTTATAAACCAGAAAAAAAATATGCACATTATGCATGTTAAAGAACCTCACATAATAGCTGTATTACAGCCTTCTGTTATGTAATTTACTGGAGTTACTATCACAGTATCACAGTATCGTCAGGGTTGGAAGGGACCTCTGGAGATCATCTAGTCCAACCCCCCTGCCACAGCAGGGACCCCTACAGCACATTCCACAGGATGGCGTCCAGGTGGGTTTTGAATGTCTCCAGTGTGGGAGACTCCACAACCTCTCTGGGCAGCCTGTGCCAGTGCTCTGCCACCCTCAGAGTAAAGAAGTTCCTCCTTATGTTAAGATGGAACTTCCTATGTTCAAGTTTGTGCCCGTTACCTCTTGTTCTATCACTGGGCACCACTGAAAAAAGGCTATTCTTATCTACCTGGCACCCTCCCCTTAAGTATTTATAAGCATTGATTAGATGCCCCCTGAGTCTTCTTTTTTCTAGACTAAAAAGACCCAAGTACCTCAGCCTTTCCTCATAAGAAAGATGCTCCAGTCCCCTAATCATCTTAGTAGCCCTTTGCTGGACTCTCTCCAGCAGTTCCGTGTCCTTCTTGAACTGGGGAGCCCAGAACTGGACACAGTACTCCAGATGCGGCCTCACCAGGGCAGAGTAGAGGGGAAGGATGACCTCGCTCGACCTGCTGGCCACACTCTTCTTGATACACCCCAGGATGCCATTGGCCTTCTTGGCCACCAGGGCACATTGCTGGCTCATGGTCATCCTGTTGTCCACCAGGACTCCCAGGTCCCTTTCCACACAGCTGCTCTCCAGGAGGTCAGCCCCCAACCTGTACTGATGCATGGGGTTATTCCTCCCCAGATGCAGGACCCTACACTTGCCTTTATTGAACCTCATCAGGTTTTTTTCTGCCCAACTCTCCAGCCTGTCCAGGTCATGCTGTATGGTGGCACAGCCTTCCGGCGTGTCAGCCACCCCCCCCAGTTTTGTGTCATCAGCAAACTTGCTGATGGTACACTCTATCCCTTCACCCAGGTCATTGATGAATACATTGAACAGGACTGGACCCAGTACTGACCCCTGAGGGACACCACTAGTTACTGGCTTCCAACTGGACTCTGCACCACTAATCACAACCCTCTGAGCTCTATCTGTCAGCCACTGTTCAATCCACCCCACTGTCCATTCATCTAACCCACACTTCCTAAGCTTGCGTGTGAGGATGATGTGGGAGACAGTGTCGAAAGCCTTGCTGAAGTCAAGGTAGACAACATCCACCGCCCTCCCTTCATCCACCCATCCAGCCACGCCATCATAGAAGGCTATCAGATTAGTCAGACATGACTTCCCCTTGGTGAATCCATGTTGGCTACTTCTGATAACCTTCTTTTCCTCCAGATGCTTGGAGATGACACCCAGAACAAGCTGTTCCATCATCTTTCCAGGGATGGAGGTGAGGCTGACTGGCCTGTAGTTTCCCGGGTCATCCTTCTTGCCCTTTTTGAAGACTGGAGTGACATTGGCTTTCCTCCAGTCCTCAGGCACCTCCCCTGTTCTCCAGGACCTTTCAAAGATGATGGAGAGTGGCCCAGCAATGACTTCTGCCAGCTCCCTCAGCACTCGCGGGTGCATCCCATCAGGCCCCATGGACTTGTGGGTGTCCAGTTTACTTAATTATTCTCTAACTTGTTCCTCTTCAACCAAGGGAAAGTTTTGCTTCCTCCAGACTTTCTCTGTTTCTTGCAAAGTCTGGGACTCCCGAGAGCTGGCCCGAGCAGTGAAGACAGAAGCAAAGAAGGCATTCAGCAACTCTGCCTGCTCTGCATCATCTGTCACCACAGCACCCATCTCGTTCAAGAGCGGGCCCACATTTTCCCTGGTTCTTCTTTTGTCTCCTATATACTTAAAGAAACCCTTCCTATTGGTCTTGACATCCCTCGCCAGGTTCAATTCCAAAGCTGCCTTGGCTTTTCTCGTTTCTTCCCTGCATACCCTGACAGCATTCTTGTACTCATCCCAAGTCATCAGCCCCCTTTTCCACATCTTGTAAACTCCCTTCTTTCATCTGAGTTTTTTTTCTGAAGATCCCTGCTCAGCCATGCAGGTCTCCTTCCCTTGCCTGATTTCTTGCTCTTCGGGATGCACCTATCCTGAGCTTGGAGGAGCTGGTGCTTGAATATCAGCCAGCTCTCTCGAGCCCCCTTACCCTCTAAAGCCCTCTCCCATTTGATTTCTCCCAGCAATTTCTTGAAGAGATCAAAGTTAGCCCTCCTGAAGTCCAACATTTCAACCCTACTTGTCATTTTGTGCATACTGCACTTAATCCTGAGCTCTGTCTTCTCATGATCACTACAGCCAAGTCTGCCTCCAACCTTAACATCCTCCACCAGTCCCTCTTTGTTTGTCAATACTAGGTCCAGTAGTACACCTCTTCTTGTGGGCTCTTCCACCACCTGAGTCAAGAAGTTATCATCAATGCACTGGAGGAACCTCCTGGACTGTGCATTCCTAGCTGTGTAGCCTTCCCAACAGATATCAGGGAAGTTGAAGTCCCCCATGAGAACCAAGGCCTGCAATTGTGAAGCAATTCTCACCTGTCTGTAGAAGGCCTCATCAACTTTCCCATCCTGATCAGGTGGCCTGTAATAAACACCCACAACTGTATCTCTCCTGTTACCCTGCCCCTTAATCCTTACCCACAAGCTCTCAACTTGCTCATCATCAGCCCCCAGGGACAGCTCAATACATTCCAGTTGCTCTTTCACATAAAGAGCAACTCCCCCACCTCACCTCGCTGGCCTATCTTTCCTAAAGAGAACATAGCCCTCCATGACAGTGTTCCAGTCATGCGAGCTATCCCACCATGTCTCAGTAATTGCAATGAGATCATGGCCCTGTGACCGCATGCAGATCTCTGACTCCTCTTGCTTGTTCCCCATGCTGTGTGCATTGGTGTATAGGCATTTCAAAGGCCAATGAGTGTGTAGCCCTAGAGAGGTGGTGGGCCTTCCGATTCTTAACAGTTCCAACATCCTGCCCCACAAGTGCTGAGCTACTACACTCAGGTGCCTCTCTGGTGAGCCCAGTTACATCCCCATCCCCCTTTCAATCTAGTTTAAAGCTTTCTCAATAAATCCCGCTAACTCTAGTCCTAGAACCTTCTTCCCCCTGCGAGACAGGCTTTTCCCGTCTGCTACCAGCAGCCCTGGTGTTCTATAAATCCGGCCATGATCAAAGAACCCAAAACCTTGCTGGTAGCACCAGGTTCGGAGCCAGTCATTGACCTGCTGGCTTTTCCTGTTTACCCCCTCATCATTCCCTGCAGCTGGAGGGATAGAGGAGAACACAACTTGTGCTCCCGATCCCTTAACCAGTCGTCCCAAGGCCCTGAAATCTTTCTTCATTGCCCTCAGCGTTCTTCTCACTACGTTGTCACTTCCTACCTGAAAAACTAAAAGGGGGTAGTAGTCGGATTGTCGTACTAGGGAAGGAAGCTTCCTCTTAACATCATCAACCTGGGCCCCAGGGAGGCAGCAAACCTCCCTATATAGTAGGTCTGGTCTACAAATCGGGCCCTCCGTGCCCTTCAGAACTGAGTCACCTATTACAATGACCCATCTTTTGGTTTTTGCTGAGGCAGTTTTAAGTCAGGGGGTGGTCCGATGAGGCCTCAATGGTGCCTCCATACTGGGAGGATTATCATCCTCACTGTTGCTCGGTTCCTCTTGCAGAGCACTATATTTGTTCTGCAATGGGACCTCAGAAGGTATAGTAGTTGGCAGGCTGATGTGCCTGCGGCGCCTGTTGCGTTGGGCAGGAACACCTTGCCATTGTCCCCTTTCCTCTAAGCTACCCTGTTCAGCCGGTCGGGGAGAGGAGTGGGACTTCTCTGTAGCAGTGGCTCTATCTGCCTGTTGGGTTTCTGTAATGCTTGACAGGGTACGACTCCACGCATCAATCTCCCTCTCGCATTCCCTGATGTCCCTCAACCTACTTACCTCCTCCTTGAGTTCCATCACTAAGTGTAGGAGCTCCTCCACCTGGGCACACCTGCCACAGGCGTGCTTACCATTACCTTCTGACACTGGTGTGAGAGCAGGGCACACCCTGCAGCCCGATGCCCGGGTGGCAACATGCTCACACGACAGCTCTGTCTGCGAAGCAGCATCAGAGCTGGTGCGTGCACGGTTCTTTGGGGCCACGGTCTTCTGCCGGGTGGTTACCATGATTCCCTGACCACGTTGGTAGGGCAGCAGCACCTTTCCGTGTGACCTGTCGCGCCCTGTTGGCCTGGTTACTACGCCCACTCGGGGAGGGGGGTCCGCCCTCGTGTGGTGCTCCCGGGTGCCGCCCCCCGGCTGCCCACGCGCTCGGTGCCCAGCGAGATTCGCTGCGCTCCTTCACAGCTCTTTTTGAACTGTCACCTGTGCTGCGGGCTCCGCCCCTGCCGCCTCAGCAGCCCTCCCTCAAGCTGCCGTGCCGGCAGCAGTGCGAGGACGAGCTCGTCACTTTCTCTGGTTTCGAAAGGCCCCCAAAAGAGCCCCTTGCCGGCCCTTTCCGCCTCCGATCCCTTCTTTTCCGCCTCCAATCCCTTTCCCCAGTGTGGACCTACCTGCACTGGAGCTGGTCTCCTCAGCGAGAGGAAATAGAAGGAAATCGAAGGAAATCTCAGGAAATAGAAGTACATTTCCACCCTTTGTGCTTGTGAGAGAAAACTGAAGTTATGAGTTGTTCTTAGTCCCCTTCTCCTCCTGTCCTTTCTCCTCCCTTCCCAACTCCTTCCCCTTCCTGTTTCCTTTCCCTTCACTCTATTTTGCCTTAGTATAGGATTTGCCTATGCTAACTGATTCTAAAACATAATGTCTGTTAACAGTTTTGTGCTGATCAGAAATTTTGAGCTTTGGCTCATCATTTTTGAGCACTGGGCAATAGGAGAGGCAATGTTCATGAATGAATGTCTTTGTGCCTTCTCTGGAATCATTTGGTGTCCTTCTCTGTATCACTTTCACAATTACTGGCTTGCGTGTAGCTCTGAACAGAGAGCTTTTCATGGAATACTGGCTTTTCATGTAATATTTCCCAAAATATTAACTTCTTCCATAACGTATCTGATTAATGAGCTGATTTAATAATTTACTTGTTTAATAAAATTTATTTGTTAAATTTACATAGACAGAATGAGGTCTAATATAGAGTCTTTGGGAAGAAGAACACAGGAATGACAGTGAAAGTAGACAGTAGTGAGATTAATAGGATAGAGCTTGATGTTTTAAGACTTCTAAATATATTCACAACAAAAAAAAATTGCAACTACATTTATCTATCAACATGTATTTTCAGCCTATTTCCTGATTTCCTCTTTTCTTTCTTTTCCATCTGCTTTTGTTTTTTTAGGTAACATTCTTTGGCATAAGAATGGTTCAGTTGCTGTCTGAGTTTGGAAAATAACTAATACACTTTAGACATTATTTCAGCCTAATAATACTGACAGCATTCTAGAATATGTACATGCACACGCATAAGTACATGCAGTTGAGTTAATCCATGGAATACTCTAAGTATGCTTCACTCCCTTATAATACCTGGGAGAAGACTCTACTGCAAGTGCCCATGTTTTCCTGAAATGTTAATTGTATGTTACCCTCTAATTCTAAGACTAAGGCTTGTGTATTTGACCATGGTAGTGTAGGGGTTTTTTTTTCTATACAAATGTATTTTGTGAATTCTAGTCAGAGCTTTCCTCAGTCCTTATTTAAGTTGGAGGTTTAATTTCATCCATGATAAAACAAGAATCTTATCTTCCCTCTGTATCACACTTTTTGGTGATTTTCTTTTAAAATAAATCCCTTGGATTTCCTTCAGGTCCCCTTATGTTATGTAAAGATCAGCAGTTGCAGCCAACAGCCATATCAGCTAAACCAAGAAAATTGTTTCTGTTTTGACCTTTCTTTAACACAAAGACAGTAGGTTAAAACAATACATAAAACCACCGTATACTTAAATCCCTAGAGTCTTTCTAGTCATGAAGATTCTAAAAAAATCTTATCTTAGATTTTTCTTTTTAGTCTTACTTTTAGAAAGCAATTTCTACGTCTTTTCTTTTTTTTTACTTTATTTCAGTTTTACAGTTATTCCCTCTTTTACTTTATTCTGTAGATGTTTTCTCATTGTCCTTTTCATCCCTGCCTCCAGTCCCCCAAATCCCTCCTTTAATTGTTGGTCTCCCTGAAATAAGCAAGTAAGGAAGAGAGAGATGATAATTACTCTGCTGATCTACTTAACTAATGTTATAGATAGCTTGTATATTGATGAAGATCATACAATTATCTCTAGTTTCATATTGCTACCAGTCAAACTACCAGTTGGAGAATTATTACTGCACTGATGAAAAGTTGCTTTATGCTTCCCAGGCAGTATCTGCAGTCCTTCCTCTGTCCTGTACTCTCGTTTCCCTCATCTCTTCCATCATTGTGGTTTTTTAAGAATAAAAACTAAGTGTGAACCAACAATCCAGCATGCAATTGCTTTGGGCATTTTTTAAAATTAGGTTTTGGATAAGTTTGTAATATAGGGGGAGTAAAAAATCAACATGCATACAAACGGCACAGAAGATTCTACTGAATGTTTTCATTCCTCTGAAGGTAAAGGGTGGTGGCTATAGGTCACAACCTAAAAAAAGGTTTTAAACAAGGTTATTTTCAACAAGAATTTTGTAATAAAGGACCAGGCATGTGTTTTGGCAAGCCATTGACTAGCCATGCTTGTTTTTTCATTGTTTTCAAAGCTTCATACAACTTAACACTTTTCAATGACACAAAGAATTCATTTGATGCATCTTTGAGCCCTTTGTTTCTGAAGACTTACTACAATGTCGATCCAGTGAAGACATTCAATTTATTTGAGAAGGAAGACTTAACTACCCTGTTGCCAGAAAAATAGCAACCTTTTTCAGGTTAAGGATGATAATCTGTGGTGGCAGTATAGGGTGTCTCAAGGTATTTTTAGTTGCTGATTAATGGAAGGTATACTTCTAAGACCCTAAAAAATCAATGGTAACTTTTGTTTTAAGGTAATACATTTGTAATTAATATGTCCTTCTGGAGATGCTGCCTTGCTGTGTCTTTATTTTCTTTCTAAAAGCTTTATAAAAAAAAGACAAACTTTTTTTGTCAAGCAGAATTTTCAGCTGTCCTGGATGTGTTTCAACTTAAGCTTTATGAATAGCTTAAACGCTGCAAAAAGGAAGACAGACAGATACGCAGGCAGTTATGAATCATAGAATCATAGGTTGGAAGGGGCCTTAAAGATCATCTAGTTCCAACCCCCTTGCCATGGGTAGGGACAACTTCCACTAGACCAGGTTGCTCAAAGCCCAATCTAACCTGGCCTTGAACACTTCCAGGGATGGAGCCTCCACAACTTCTCTGGGCAACCTGTTCCAGTGCCTCACCACCCTCACAGTGAAAAATTTCTTCCTAATATCTATCCTAAATCTTTCCTCTTTTAGTTTGAAGGCATTACCCCTATTCTATCACTACATGCCCTTACAAAAAGTCCATCTCCAGCCTTCTTGTAGGCACCCTTCAGATACTGGAAGGCTGTTATAAGGTCTTCCCAGAGTCTTCTCTTCTCCAGGCTGAACAGCTCCAACTCTCTCAGCCTTTCTTTATAGGCGAGGTGCTCCAGCCCTCTGATCACCCTCGTGGCCTTCCTCTGGACCTGATCAACAGGTCCATGTCCTTCTTAGGTTGAGGGCACCAGAGCTGGACACAATATTCCAGGTGTGGTTGAGAGTAGAGGGAGCGGAGTAGAGGGGCAGAATCACCTCCCGCGACCTGCTGGCCACACTTCTTTTGATGCAGCCCAGGATACGGTTGGCCTTCTGGGCTGCAAGCACACATTGCCGGGTCATGTTGAGTTTCCCATCCACCAACACCCCCAAGTCCTTCTCTTCAGGGCTGCTCTCAATCCATTCTCTGCCCAGCCTTTATCTGTGCTTGGGATTGCCCTGATGCACATGCAGGACCTTGCACTTGGCCTTGTTGAACTTCATGAGATTTGAACAGGCCTACCTCTCCAGCCTGTCCAGGTCCCTCTGGATGGCATCGCTCCCCTCCAAAGTGTCGACCGCTCTACACAGCTTGGTGCTGTCAGCAAACTTGCTGAGGGTGCACTCCATCGCAACATCCATGTCACCAACAAAAGTGTTAAACATCACCAGTCCCAGTACCAACCCCTGAGGAGCACCACTCGTCACTGCTCACCACTTGGACATGGAGCTGTTGACCGCAACCCTTTGAGTGCGACGGTCCAGCCAGTTCCTTATACACTGCGTCGTCCATCGGTCAAATCCATGTCTCTCCAATTTAGAGACCAGGATGTCATGTGGAACAGTGTGAAGTGCTTTGCACAAGTCCAGGTAGATGATGTCTGTTGCTCTCCCCTTATCCACCAACACTGTAACGCTGTTGTATAAGGCCAGCAAAATTGTCAGGCACGATTTGCTCTTAGTGAAGCCATGTTCGCTGTCACCAATCACCTCCTTATTTTCCGTGTGCCTTAGCAGAGTTTCCAGGAGGATGTGCTCCATTGATCACTTCAACTTTCTAAAGAATGTTAAAATGTTCCCTTAGAAGTGCATAGGTCTTGCGCTTGCCCTCTGTAAAAATTACTTTTGTTCTGCAAGATTAGGGAACAAAATAAAGTCTCTGATTTAGTCATATGTTTTAATCTTAAATTTGTGCTGTATAGTGTAAGTAATAGACAACTTCAGGAATACCATGCATAACTTGACTTGTGTAATAGCACATGATTGTTCATACCATAATTTAAAACATTTTGTCAAAACTATTTCTTATACTAAATGCAAGGCAGGAAACAGAGTTGCTGAGTATTATTAGTTAAACAGATAATTCAAGAGGTTGAGAAGGGTGAATAAATCATATGTGAATCTATTCAATACTGATTTTCAGATTATTTTAGGTAGTCAAGTGGCAGCCCTTGTTAACTAGAAATTAGCTCTTAGTTGGCATGGGTTGTGCAGGGTGTGAAAACGGGCTAGAAAACAAGGATTCCCACTGCCATAGAAAATTTTTGATGTTTTGATTTGTTTGTTCTGTGAAACAGAAGCAAGACCTTACCAAAAAATGAATGGATTGAAAGGAGCTTTTGCCTCAGAAGAGCCATCAGGGAGAAAGGAGGAGAGAGTCATGCCAGAGTAGCCAATAACACTAAAGTTTGTGCTGTACACTTAAATATTTATTGATCAAGGAAAAAATTAGTCTAGCACTGGAAACTGTCCTTAATTCTGTCCTCTGTTTAAGAAACCTTCAGAAGGAATTGATATTTTCTGACAAAATATGTTTTTCATAAAATTCCCAGCTAGCTCTAATGAGTGTTACAGTGAGTACCAGAACAACACTGCTGACAGGAAAGCAAATGTTTTCTGTGTAATATAGATTCCCAATTCTACATTGCTCTGTGTTAAAAATGGAAGGTGTGCAATGTAGGTCAGCATGGTGTCAATTCTAGCAAATTAAAATACAGATGCTTCCTCTCAAATCAAAGCATCTGTGAAACTTCACAAATTAGAAATAATGTGGACATGTGAAACTACTTGACACTGCACAAAATAATCACTGTTTTTTATTGTGGTTCTCAATAGCTCTCATACATACAAAAATATGTTGAAAATTTATAGGTGCGTATAACAGTTGCACAGTGACTACGCTATAAAAATTATATTTCTATATTGTTAAAATTTAGTGCATTAGTTGAAGCACCAGATCAGAAAATTGGCTTGAATTTTAGACAGAGAAAATGGTCTTTTACCACTGTCACATGGGGGAAAATCCCAAGTATTTCCTTTTGTCTTTCACTGATGCTATATACAAAATGTGAACTGTGTTTTAGCCACTTACGGTAATGAGGCCCTGATTCAGTACAATTACAAGTATGCCCTATTAACATAGATATATTTCTTAGATTCTCACTAGAATAAACCTGAAACGTATCTCTGTGTAATTCCAAGTTTGTTTCTGCCACAGTAAAGAGTGCCTACTAGGCACTTAAACTTGATTTCTGTTTCTGGGTGTTATTTTTTTTTGTTTGTTTTTCATTTGGCAAATTATTTTCCCTCTCTTTCTCATGAATTGCACCTTAATGGATAAGTCCAGTTTGTGTTCTGGCTTCATTAGTATTTAGTTCTGGCTTAATTGTTTGAATTAATGGTGTGTGCACAAATTATAAATGATTTGATTTGTAGCCGTTTTTCACAAATGATATCAATAGTATAATTTTAAGAGGCAATAAAGGATGTACATTCCTTACCATAAGAAAAGTACTTGAAATAAGGTAGGCATCAATCTCTCTTATGCAGTAGAATCTTGTTAAAAACAGATGGATGTGTAAGAACCCTATTAGTTTAGTCGTAAGATATTTTCCTCCTTTACATTGCATCACACCTTTCATGATTATTATTTCATTAGATAGCACAATGTATTTACACAGGTGGAATACACTGCTTGGCAAGACAGTGTCTTTTACAGCTTTCTGGTCCTATTCTAGCAATTTGATGATTCCTTTTTTTGGTGTTTGAACTAAATAAAGCCATTGTTTCATTTCAGTTTGGAAGACGCTACATTGAAGATATTTTTAATGATTTTCGAGATGGACGAAGACTTCTTGAGCTCCTGGAATGCCTTACAGGCCAAAAACTTGTATGTATATATTAACATGTTTGCTGTATATTGAAATCTTGATGTTTTGATAGTTGTAGTAGGTGGTGTTCATTAATTTCCACCATTGGTGAGGGTCTGTGGAAACAGTATGTTTTAGGGATCTGAATATTTTTTACTTTCATTTGAAATTGAGGAAACATTGCAACTGAGAGCTAGGCATATATTCAAAATGAAAATGTTCTACTTTGTTGCATGCACTTATTGAGGAAGTGTGGCAAAGAGAAACAAGGCTGAGGCAGGGTTCATTTAGATCTTTAGATTTTAGCTGGAATTCCAAAACTATTTCTCACTAGATGTTTGTGCCAAACACAAGGAATATAATTTAATGTGTAGAACTAGAATATTTTGCTGATAAATTTCATACTTACAGTCCACTTATTGAAGTTAGACATGTCTGAAAAGAGAAAACAGCATGCTCTTATTAGCCTGGAAATTCTAAAGTGAAATGTCATACATATTTTTGAATATCCTCTCTTGTGTTCCTGCTTGGACTTAGTAAACACAGGATCTTTCTTTGTAACTTTCTCATAAAAGCGTAATGAAGCAGATTGGGAGTTTGAGAATCAAAATCCTGAGAGAATATTATTGTAAATAAATATTAAACAAACTAATGCTTATCTGTTTGATTGTCACAGTAACGTTCCTAAATTGTACCATGGAGAAGACGACTAATCATAATAAAAACAGTCTGGAATTATCTGATTTTATGTACATTTAAATGATTCATTCACTGAAAATGTCAAGATACCAAATTATCTTCCAACTGTGGATCCAGTTTGTTTCACAATTGCCGTTATTTCATATTGGGAAGCTGTGTATGCACAATGGTAATATTCTCACTGTTGTTGTCATAAACTTATGAAATAGAAAACTATGAGTGTAATATAAGATTTAGGTTACATATGGTGTATTCTAGCTTCTGATTTTGGGCAGTCAAATTTGCTTTATTTTCTTTGTAGGCAAAAGAAAAGGGCTCCACAAGAGTTCATGCTCTGAACAATGTCAACAAAGCACTGCAGGTTTTGCAGAGAAATAACGTAAGTAATCAGCCCGACAGGGTCAGAACATCCTATAGATAGCATACTTAATGCTTTGTATGCATTGGATCAGACTCTGGCCTATAGTATACAATTACTGGAGTCAAGGCAGTTTTATTAATGTGACTTGGATACTTTGTCATTCAGCACCAGGACTGAATATATTTCAAAGACTTTAAAATCCACTGCCAGGAAATGTTTGAATAATATGTCTATAAAGGATTCTATCTGAAGACTGATCAACATGCACAATTTTATGGTAATGCATGGTGTTTAAAATACATTTTAAAAGGTTAACTACAAGAAGTCATCCATACCTGGTTAGAAGGTGCTACCTATCAAAATACCTACTCACAAGCTCTTGTGATCATGAAGTCTGAAAAACAGGCTTTTCTACAAGAAGTCTTTTTGGTAAATTTTCATTGATGTCTGTTCCTTACGGTTCATAACATTAAGGAAATGAATCATATCAAAACCACTTTCCATTCTACTTTGTCAAGATTGACTTTTCAAGCCAGTAACCTGTGCATCATTTCTGAGTAAATATTCTCATATCTTCCTTATGCAAGCATTCTAATGGACCCATAACTTTAGTAGACATTTTCAGTGGCCAACTAATTATATCATATCTCCTCCTCAAGAATAAATTCAAATAAACTAAAATATTCACTTAAACTTAACAGTAAGATGTGATGAAACAGTGATAATGTATTCTGTGCTGCATATTATATTGGATTTCTTGATAGCTGCAGTAGGTCACTAAACATGCTTGAGTTCAGCTGCTGAATAAAGTTATGGATTTTATAAATCTAAGGTAATGCTTATCCATCTGAAGATTTGTGCATAAATGAGAGTGACTTTATAAGACTGGCATAAAGACCTCCAGCTTGATTTTTATTTTTTTAAACAGAATTTTGTGTAAATAAATAGAAGGCAAAGCTTCTAATTCTTCAGAAGCTTCAATATTTGACATTGTTGAAAAAAATCAGCAATATATTATTTCACAGAATATAAGAAAGTTTTCACTGCATACCCGGGATATGATTACAAATTTTCGTAGTAAACGTTTTCAAAAGTATTTATTCACTACACATCAGCTAAATCCATTAATGTGTTGTTAATTCATTTTCCAGAACACAACAATAGTCCTTTTCAAATAAAATAATAGTCCTTTTCAAAGAAAACAGAGAGTATTCCAATTGAAGAATATAGAAGAAAAAATGTTCTTTTAGAAAGTGAAGTGGTCATCCAGTGGCCATCATATTCATGTATTGAAAACCTTATAAGCTACAAACAATATGAAAATTAGTATTGTGTGTGTATATACTATATCAAATTAGTATAAAACCAAAAGATCTGCCTCTGAAGTAGTTTCCTCAACCTTCAAAATCATCTCAGTAGTGTTTTCTATGGGACTTCAGGAATGCAAAATCGATGGTTCTAAAGCTATTTAAAGCCCGTGACCAATCTAGATTATTCCACTGGTGTGTGCCATCCTTGCTGTGAGGTTCTGCAGTCATCTGGGTGGTAACAGATTGAAAAATGCTTCTGCTTCCAGTCAATTCATTTTACAGATTTATTTTTTTTCCTATGGAAAGGTGATAGTGTTGGGGTGAGGAGTTGCCCCAGTATAGCCTCAAGCAACGCTGAGGCAAACTGGGAAGTGTTCCTCTGTTTCAGTAAAATAGGTGTAGGCGCTGTGTATTCAGGCTTCCATTTCCAAAAATAGATGGAGGATAACTTCAAATAGCTTCAGAAGTGCAGTAGAGATATGCAGACTGTACCTTGTGAAGCAATGGGGTACTTTACCATATAAGTATCAGTTCTGACCATGAAAAACTGCATCTATGAAACACTGAGGATCCAAATTTTAGAGTCATAGTTTCCATACAAAAGTGCAGGTCTGTCGTGGTTTGGCCTCATCCGGCAGCAAAGAACCACGCGGCCGCTCGCTCAACCCCCCACAGCCGGGGGGGGGGGGGGGGGGAGTAAGAAGAAAAAGGCAAAACTCGTGGGTTGAGATAAAGGCAGTTTAACAGAACAGCAAAGGGAAGAGAAAACAGCAATAATAACACGGATGCAGGAATATACAAACGCGATTACAGCACCGCCGCTCACTGACCGGACCCGGACCCGCGCCGCCGCCGCCCGCGCTGAGCAGCGACTCCCTGCCCCCTCCCCCGGCAGCTCCCCCCTACAGCCCGGGCATGGCTCACATGGCATGGGATACCTGTGTCCCCTCCCATCCTTGGGGAAATTAACCCCATCCCTGCCGGAACCAGGACAAGGTCTTAGCTTGTGTTGTCTTGCACTCACATCTCCAAATTTGGCTTTCTTATTTAAATAGCATAAAAAGTGGGGGAGGGTGAAGGATCATTTCACACGTGGAGGAAAGAATTTTCCAGGATCATAAATGCTGATGCTTTATGAAGTTGCAAATGCATAATATAATTATGGGAAACAACATTACTGGACAAACTAATGTAGAAAAGACTTGCTCTAGATCACAATCATTGGTTTCTCTGTACTCTAGAACACATCCTGCCTTGCCTTATACTGTGTAGAATTTAATTAAAGCAAAATAAGTTTGGTTTGAATCTAAATATGTAGAATAATGGGTTTGCATGTTCTTACAGTGTCTAGATGTGTGTGTAGTTTTCAGCAAAGTACATTATGTAAGGTAGTATGGAGCATAATACAGGAGTTTTTCTGTGTCACCCATTAGTTTTGTGATTTGTAATTGTAGAGGCTTAATATAAAAGATTTTTGAGTTATTATTAACTATTACTTTTAATTGGATGTTTTCACAACATGCTGTAACTGGAATAATTGGAGCTAGATCACTGCTTGCGTTTTGCCAGCACATTAATTGTGCCATTTATGAAACATGAGTTGGATGTTTTCTAAACAACAGAAACCAAATGAGATATTTACCCTAGCCCATCCCTCCACGTCCCTCACCGAAAAGAAAGTTTAACACCAAATATATGAAAATAACACCAACACCTTATGATTGCTATTAATCTTATAAAAATATCTTTTTATTTCTTTAATAGGTTGATTTGGTAAATATTGGGAGCTCAGACATTGTGGATGGAAATCATAAGCTGACCCTTGGTTTGATCTGGAATATAATCCTCCACTGGCAGGTGAGTGGCATTGCTACTTACTTTCCATGAAGTAGCTTTATTCCACTAACCTTTTTTCCATTATTATTCAGCCACAACCTAAAAATTATACATAGACATTGCAAACAGCAAGTTTTATGGCAGTCTGTTTACATATTTATCTAGGATATTAAGAAACTTAAGAAGATAAAATAGGGTTTAGAATATCAGCGGCAGCTCTTTTGACTCTAATTTCACAGTCAGATGTTGAAAGAGAATATATAATACAGTTATTGTAAGAAAAATGGGTAGCATAGCAAATGTGGATATATAGCTTTCACAGTCACTTTTCTTTTTAGTATCTTAGAAAGAGTGACTTTTATATTTTAATGAAATAATCACATTTGTTGCTATTCGCTGCTGGCCCATCCTGCCAATAATTATTTTTAGAACACTGAAAAGGTGCTACTCTGACAATTTATTGAAGCAGTTGTGGCTCATCTTCCTTTCTCTTTAGAGACAAAGGGGGGATTATGATATAGCTCTTGTAAAAACCAACAAGGTAGATGAGGACACTTAAGTAAACAAATTCTGAGACTGCAGTAAAATAAATATTCAAAAAGAACTAGCATCTAGATGCTCTGAGTCTGTGTGTTTATATGAATCTAGGCTAAGAGTCTGTCCATTTGTGTTGGCTCTGTTCCCCAAGCCATAATCTACAAGTATTTCATAGCATTAGAAGCAAAGATGGTGGGAAACAAAGCCTAAAGTACTTTATATTAAAAACTAAACACTCCTATCAAAAATCATGTGTGCATCATTCATTGAAGTCAGAAACATTTTTCTTCTAGTTTTACAGGACATGTTTTAGGAAAGCAACAGAGAAAAACTGCAAAGAGTTAAAACACTTCTTCCTCTGTATCCCATTCCAATATTCCTAGTTGAATTGTTTAATATTGTTATAAATTACTTATTAAGAGCAGATGGAATATGAAACCTAGCTGTGCAATTTCTACCAATAATCCTTGAATCACTGTGTTTTAATTAATGAATTATGGACTGAGATGACTGTTCATGTTCAAATTCATATTTTGATTTCTTCATATTTTATCCTGAATCAAATTGTTAAAAGATGTGCTTTAGTATTAGCTGTGTACTTCCTAATATTTCTTTCACCTTTTCCCACCATTCCTCTTAAGGCATACTTGCATACACACACACAGAAGACACATATGCTCCCTGGTATCATCTGGTGAGGTTTTTGACAACAGGCATGTGGTATTAGAACACCGCTTGCTTGCAGTACATAGGTGATTCATTTTATGCTTCATCTTGAGCCTAGTAATAACTGTGACAGCAGTTGTGATGGTACCCATGACTTCAGCAGAACTTCCCACATATGAAAAGTCCAGGGATCTTATTTACAAAGCAGTGGTTAAAGGTGTGACGCTTTCTTGTCGTAGTCATAATGATTCAGGCAATGTTTAGTCTATACTTTGAGTCCTGTGTTTCAGTTTGTTCTATTCACAATCTACTGAAAGCAAGTGACCTACATATTCTGGGCTTCTCTTTTTATTCAAAATTTTGTAAATAAATTTCTAATTTGGCTAGAATTAAATTTCAGTTTCTTTTCTAAAGAGTAGCTAAATCCTGGTTGGCAAGAAGAAACCATTATTATATAATAACCATGTTGTTGTTGCATAATGATGAATAGTTAAAAAATAATATGAAGCCAGATCTGTACATGGGCTTTTCTCTTTTTAAACAAAATTCAGGAGATGTTGGTGTGCTGCCTATTTCCCTCAAAAGAATGGAACAGTTCAAAGTGAATTTACTTATTTACAGCTCTGTGGAGAAAATCTCTGTACTTTTCCAGATTTTCTTTCAAGTTTTGAGTGATTTACATGATCTAGAATATATTTATGATTGTTCTGTCCTGTTTGTAGGTTGGTACTATCTTATGTATTGACAACACTTCTGGTGAAACAAGGCTGTGAATTTCTTAAGAAAGGGTGCTTCTTCCTGGTGGTACCGTTTTGCCTATCACAGATTCTTCTTGGCACTAAACAGCAGGAAGTACGACACGCAATTGTTTAAGATTAAATTATGGACTCAGGGCCACCAAATATCCTGCAGCCAGGACCACATTAGGACAGAACTGTACTTATATATGACAAGACTGTCTCTTACAAAAATATCAGTCTTTTGATGTTATAAAAAAAAAAAGAGATGGTAGAAGAAATGTGCATGAAAGGAATAATGAGGTAGTACCAGTCCAAGTGAACATCAGCAGTCCCATTGAGGAGAAGCAGTGGTAGAGGCATTGCAGCAGACAAGATTTGACTCATTCTTGCTCTCATTTCTGTTCAGTATAAATCTTGTGGCTTCCCATATCCCCTGTGGTGACTGTGTCCTTTCTTATCTAGCCTGTTTGTTAGATTATTATTAAAAGTTTCACTGAAATTGAACTATTATTCTGAGTTGACCACCTGCTGCCAAAGCTCTGTATGGTACTGAAGCTATCAGAGTTTTGATTTCCTTGAAGCTGCTGCCCTCTTTCTCACAGTTCTGTGATCCCAGCCTTACTGCTGCATTAACATTTAAGTAAAAACAAAATTAAACAATTAATTTCTGAACTGTTGCGTTTGACAAAGACTTTAAGTGGAAAAGCTTTCTATGTTGCAGTGTGTAAGTTGTTTTGTTGTTTTTTTTAAGAGCAAAACTATTTTCATGTAGAGCATGAAGAAAAACCCTAGCAAAAATTTGTTAAAAGTCACAGCCAAAATCCTGACTTTCTCCAGACAAAAAGCAAAATAATAGGCATATACATAAAGCAAGTATTTTAGACCGAAGTGCATTTCAACAGTCAGTCTCATTTGGAGACTTATTAAAAGCATCAGGTCTGTTGTATTCTTGTTGCAGAACTATTTTAATTGGAATTACCATTTTATTTTATTTTGAATTATAATGGTGGAAATTAAATAGTAACAGTTCTGTCAATCCACCTTGAATCAATGAGCAAAGAACATCCTTTACTTTGATAGGTGTGTTGAACATCTATGAAAATGTTTTTAAGAATTCTTTAAAATGTGCTGTGAGAGTTTAGTGGATTCTAGCTATAAAAAAGTAATCTATGCAGTCAGAATACCTAAAATATAGCTACTAAAAAATACTAAGCCATTCTGTCAGGGAGCTTTAAGATCCCTATTTGATTGAGAAAAATGAAAACATCTTGCTTTGACAATAACTATTTTAGATTCCCTCCTTCTTCCCTCCCTCTCTCCTCAGGGCTGGCATCCTGAAGCAAAGCGCTGGTCTTATAAAATGTTATGTGCCTGAGTGTTGGGTTTAGGTGAAACAGATGTAGTGCAAGCCTGAGATGGTGTTACTAGTCACTTTACGTGCACACAGCTCTGCATGCACAGACCCTGGGATGCGGTCCTACAGCAGGGAGATCAGAGGTCCGCTGCCACCGTGGGCCAGGCCTGGACGTGCTGCTTTTGTCCTCTTCTCAGCATGGTGACAAGAATAGCAGTGCTTCCATTCTGTTCGCAGCTTTCCGTTTGGCAGTTTAACACTTCAAAAGTTATCTGTGGTGGTGCCTCTGTTGCCCTTTCCCCCCTTCTATTCAAAATCGAATCTTTTCTTATTGCTGTAGTATAGGTCCATCCCCCAGGAAGAACAAGTATTCCTGTTCTCTGTAAGCTGGAGTTTCCTGCACCTTAAAGCTTTGTTTTCTGCCAGGATATACTGCATTGGGAAGCCGAAGTAACAAAGAAATGAGTATCAGAGGTCAACTCATCATCTGACAGCAAGAGGCAGAGCTTACTAGACACTTTGAAATGGCTGTAGTTTTTGAGCCTGGATGCTGAGGGAGCTTACTGTCCAAAAGCTCTTCAGGCTGACATGAACAAATCTGTGTACTACTCTTTCTGAAGAGTACATCTTAACTAAGAATCCTTCAAAAACTTCCTTCTAACCTCGATGTCAGCCAGCACCTTTCCGCTCAGACACTGATCTTGCTTTGGTGCCCAGCCATCCTGTAGACAGTGTGGTGCTGCACCCGCAGTGGCGCGGCATGGCGTGGCATGGCATGGCATGGCATGGTGCTGCATGGTGCTGCCAAGCTGCCAGGTGGGGCGGGAGGGATGGTAGCGCCCCTCAGGGTGCTCAGGAGGACAAGGTGACTCCAGTTGTAGAAGTGGGAGTTATTCACTGTTTCTCACTGAATAGGAAGTGACCTCAGCCTTCAGGATTTTATTTTGTTATTTTAAATGCCTGCCATTCCCTAGGAGATAACAAAAAGTCATAAATTTAACAGTCTTCATTGCTGTGGAGAAATGCAGGAAAATGAGAGAAAATCTTTATCCATTGTCAGCTTATTAAACTCAACAAGATGAGTTTGAAGCTATTTGGTATTCATTTACTCAAACGTAGCAATAAATGCTAAGTTTTTCGGCTTCGTCTTTTTAAACCAAAAGGAAAACTATCTCCTGGATTCTTCTGAATAATTGCTTTCCTGATGCCCCATTTTTTTATTGTTTTTGTCTAGTTTCCTCTGTTCATACTTAATTGCTCCTTTCTCTTATGTTAATGTAAACTCAAACTTTTGATCTTTTTTGTATGTTACGAACATTTATATTTCTAAATCTTGTGTTTCTGCATTCATTCAGCTATCCTTTTATAAGAATGTGTGTTGTATTTTTCAAATGTTACAGTTTGCTTACAATATTCAGATAAATCTACATTTGCAAATACAAGCACATGATAAAAATCCAAAATGAACAATAAAACCCCGGCTTGAACAATTCTCCCTTACCATAATTTCAAGGTTTTCTAGTATTTCATATTGTTTAAGGTTGGTGTAATAGAGGCTAATCTCGAAACGTTTTTTCTTTTTAGCACCTGGATTTCATGAAAAACAAAATTTTATATTTTGATAGTAGTGAATGGTTTTTGCCTGGAAATCCAGGCTGCAAATTTGCTAGCTTCTTACTGAATTATGGAAATTACTTTGGCAGCTCTCAGTAATGAAGACACTGAAAATATTAACGAAAAACTCAAAATACCCACACAGACATATGAAGCAAAACTAAAGAGTGTATTTCCTAATTTTCTTAAACTCGACTTTCTGCCTCCTGGTGTGGAAATGGAGGCAACTATAAAATGCTGCTATTCTTATTTGACTGAATTTTATATTAATTTTCATTGGTGCAAATAACAATCTCAGACTAAGGTCAGGAGTGTGTCCCATGAAATTTAGAGAGGATCAGTTTCTCCTCCCAACTCACAAACTAATAACGTTTAAAGTTAACTTTATACCTAAGTCTCAGAAGGAAAATTGAAGGCACTGATACTCTTTGGGTAGTATGCATCTGAGATGTAAAAGTAGGACATTCTTTTAGTAATTTATATCTTAATTTCTTTAAATTATTGAATTAATTGCTGTGAAACTAGCAAGCAGCTTACTAGACTGAACAATAAAATGGTATCTGTTTTTTTCTACAATATCACAATAATTAATTTTTTTTGTTGATTATTCTTTGAGATTAAAGCTTCTGCATGTTAACTTATGGTTTTACAATTTCAAAGTGGTCCATCCTTTATCATAAAATAGCTTCTGCACTGAATGTTGGTTTTTTGACTGATACTGGCTGCAGAGCAATTCAAGTGGACAGTTATAATGAAATAATATACTTCGTAAGAGAATAAGCAACAATAAGCAACTTTAGAGTTAAATTATATCTTAGGGAGTATTTTAAAAAAAGCTACTAGCCTTTACAAGACACATGGAGAAAACAATGATTTAAAATGGATTGCTTTACCAGAAAATAAATTAAGGACTTCTTAATAGAAGTTTTTGGTGCTCTTTCACTAGTAAAGAAGTTGCTAAGAAATATATAATCGACTCCATTATGCCAAACTTCAGGTTAATATTTTTAGAAGCCCTCAGAATTAATGCTTTTTGTAAAATAATAACTGTAGGATGGTGTGCTTTCTCTAATGAAAGAGGAATATTAACTAATAATTAAAAAATTTTAAAAATTAAAATACAATACAATACTCTTAATGCATGCAATGAAATTCACTTTTCATCCAAGTGCATGTATGCAAATATAGTTAGCGTGGTTAAGTCAAAAACATTATCTACTGTGCACTGAGCACATTTGTTTTGCCTTGGTACTTATTTCAACTCTCTTAATGAGAGAAGAATACTTTTCGTCATTTTATCAACTTTTACTATAAGGTATCATATTAACTAAGGATATATTTCCAAAACAAAGAAAACTACAAGGAGAAATACTTAGTTTGAACAAACTCTGTTCCCGTAAGTGATGCAAACAAATGTGCCATCTCTGTTCATGCATGGCAAGCCTCACGTGGCACAGGGATGAATGTACTGAATGCGTCAGCAATGGTGACCCACAAGTCAATATCAGTTGTCTTTAAGCATTCAGAGCTGACTGCTATCATTATACTGTGACACCAAGTACGTTCTGTAATTACTTAGCAGTTTTTTCTTTAAGGCTTAAATTTAGGCATCTGAAGTTTTTTTGGTCAAAAAAAAAAAAAGTCAGCTTTTAATGAGTAAGTTCAATCACTGATGGTATTCTGGCTCTCATTGCAGGTCAAAGATGTAATGAAAAACATCATGGCTGGACTGCAGCAGACAAACAGTGAAAAGATTCTGCTGAGCTGGGTCCGCCAATCGACTCGTAATTACCCACAGGTCAATGTTATCAATTTCACCAGTAGCTGGTCTGATGGATTGGCTTTCAACGCACTCCTTCACAGTCACAGGTAGGAAAACTAACTTTTCATTATTTCAGTGAGCTTGTAATAGCCAGCTGTAACAGGGCTTGAGGGTGGTGTATCTCTTATGTGAGGGTTTAGCTGTTTCCTGGAAGGGTTTTTCAGCGTTATTTTAAATAGCTGTCTGTTCGCTTTAAACCTGGGTGCTCTTTGGTTTTGGGCTGAATCCTCTTGAGGGAGAGGGTCTGGGCTTTTCACAGCGCAACCGAATATAGAACCATAGAATTGTTGAGGTTGGAAGGGACCTTTAAGATCATCAAGTCCAACCATTAACCTAACCTGACAAAACCACTTCTACCATTTTTTTAAACACCTCCAGGGATGGCAAATCCACCACCTCCCTTGGCAGCCTATTCCAATGTTTGATAACCCTTTCAGTGAAAAATTTTTTCCTAATATCCAATCTAAACCTCCCCTGGGATAACTTGAACCCATTTCCTCTCATCCTATCACTTGTCACTAGGGAGAAGAGGTCAGCCCCCACCTGTCTACAACCTCCTTTCAGGTAGTTGTAGAGAGTAGTAAGGTCTCCCCTCAGCCTCCTTTTCTCCAAGCTAAACAACCCCAGTTCCCTCAGTCATTCCTCATAAGACTTGTGGTTCCTTATAAGAACATGCTCAGTTCAGATCCTTTTCTGGAATTTCATTGTATATACCAAGTAGATAGTCTGAAGGAGAACAGGCTTGGAAACTTTTGAGAAGAGCAAGGAGTAGATCCAAAACTAAGCCTTTGAGGTTGTCCTAGAGGGAGAAGGAGATTTTCCTTTGGGGACTCAGAGAGGGAATGTGTAGTGTTTGTTGAATGTCTCTGACAGTTGCTGGATTGAAAGTATGGATCTGCCTCGAAAGGACACAGCTGGAGAAGGTAGCCTTTGTTTTCAAAACCTTTCATGTTGTTTCCCAAGCTGAATTGAGTTTTCACCCTCTCTCAGAAGTTGTGTTGTTCTAGTCTATGGTGTATAAAACTTTGCTTTAGAGATTCAGAGTTGGTTCTGTGTACTTGGCTTAAGGAAGACGTGCAAGCCAATCTGTCTTAAAGGTCTAGTTCTTGCCACTACTGGTTTTAAAGAAGTTCTTATTTTTCCAGTGTTGTAAGTCTCCTCATCTCTCTTCTCCCACTTCGATACCTCTCTGCTAAAGGGAGCTATCCTGCAAGGTGGTGGTCTGCTCCAAACTATCAGTGAGAGTTGAGTTTTTGAACAGCTAAATGGGTATGTTCTGTTTAGTAAGAGACAATAGGGATTTACCAGATACTAGTACAAGTCAGGCCATATTTTTTTTAGTTGCATTAAAGGCTTAAAATAAAATAAGGTAAAATACTTCTAAAAGCATAATCTAAGACAATATATGCCTTCCAATTTAGGCAGTGAAAGCTGCAGATATTTCTGAAATGTTCACTGGCTAATGAAACTGTCTGATTAAGTCTCCTGCTGTTGTAGTCAGAAGACTAGCACTGACAGCCACTTACAGTGGCTATGCCTTACACCACTATCCCAGGTACAGGAGGCATCTCTTGCTGTGAGTCCATTTTTTCACCCCACATATACCTGGGATCCTTGAACAGATCTGACTGAACTAAGGTCCAGGAACTTTCCTTTGCTTGTAACGGTAGGAAGGAGGCATTATCTTAAGGAAGAATTTATTATACTCTAAAAGGTCTTTGTGTATGTCTGTCACCTGCATTCAGTGTTTATAATTTTAACAGCTGGCTTTCCCACGATCCTGCTGTTACTCCATGGCTGATACGCTCACACCTTCTTGGTATTGGTGCAAGTGTTTATGCATGTATTAGAACTGCGTTTGGGGAGCTAAATAAGAAAAGAGCTAAAATATAGTGACTATGTTACTAGCTTTTTATAACTACTTTATTCATTGGTCATTCATTAAAACGTGGTTTGGTGTTTTTTTTCCAAACACTCCCTAAACTTACTTTTTTTGTTGTTTCCACTGATGATCATTTCTCATTTTAATTTTCTCTGTCTCTCATTTCATAAGTGGTTTCATACTGATGGAGCTGAATATAAGAATGTAATTATCCCGTAGAAATCAATTAATCTCTTTCTTTCTAAAGATGTAATTTCCTACTTGTAGATGATTTAAAAAAAAAAAAAAGAGCCTTGTGTGGGATACTTTTCTGTCTGCATCACTTACCTTCATGGAAGCTCTGTTACAGTGTGGGAGCTTACACATAATTTCTGTGGGCATTAATACCTTTTTGTCTTCCTAAAACATTGTCTGTACACAGCCTTATTGAGTGTGAAAATGCTCGTTTTAACTCAAACACCAGGTTATTTAAGTCACACAGGAACTCTGTGATACAAAAGGGACTGAGTGATTCCTACTACTTTTGGTGGTACAGTCCTGCCTCTGTTGTATTGAATACAGGTGGGGAATTAAAAATAGATCCACCTCAAAGGGAAAATACTTTATTTCAAAAATGGCAAAAAATAGTTATGCTGAAATTATATTGGATAACTAATTAGTACTGTAGAATCAAAGGCTAAAACTGGTAGTACTCTGGCATTGTAACTACCTTGATTTCATTTTCAGCAAATCAGTGCGGGAGAAGGCCAAAATGGTGGCACATCTTTTCACCTAGACACAATATCAGACTGCCTGTTTCCTGATTAGGGTATCTGATACTGAGATATTCAGATTGCATGCTCTACAGGACCATTTAATACAATTGGGTGGCTGAAATCAGTAATCAGAAATTCATTTTTGTCTCTCTGTAAGAAGAGCTTCAGAAGTCTGAACAGACACTGTTATTCAGGAGCAGTCCCTGGCTGGGGAAGGTAGTTGCCTGCCTAAGCCACATTGGGATGGTCTAGACAAATCTCTAAGTGTCTGTACGTCATGCTTTATGCACTGCTGTGTTCAGTTCAGTGCAAAGTTCACCAGTTGTGAACATTTGTTTCCTGCTTACTACAATTTATGCACTTTATTCAGGTTTTCTAAAACAGGGCTGCAAAACTTAATCTTACTTTTACTCTTCTTGTGTCTGATGCCATAAATCTTGCAGAGTTTTCTGCACAGTGAATCTATCTTCAATAGAAGTGAAAAAGAATTACTCCATGGAAGTCTTGTATCTTGCCCAGTAGTTAATGCACTCATGTGGGAAATGGCAAGTGTGCATTCAGTTTCCCTGAGGCAAATCTGCAAGACTCCAAGACACACCAGTTGCCTTCTTCTGGACTTTAATCACTAAGTTATTCTGCAAAAGTCTCAGAGGAAGACCTAATGTTCTCTGAAGCCTTGAGTCAATCATTTTTAAGATGAACCTCTGTGCTTAGTGTGTCCTTTATATTGATTTTCGATGACTTTGCACTTCATGCTCTGTATATGGAAGTACTGAATTGCCCTTCAAGATTCAAGATGCTATCAATAAAATAGATAAACTAAGACACTCTGAGTGTTCAGGAGCACCTAATTCTATCCTATAAGAATAAAAAGCCTTCTATAGAAACATTGAGGCCTAATTTAGTCACTCTAAAATGCAGGTAACTACTTGTTAGGTGTCAGAGTGTCTTGGCTTCATGCCTAAAGTAGACAGTTTGAATATACACTTAACAAAAGTTGATAAACACTGGGTTACATGAAAACTCAGAGAAACCTGGTGTCTCACACATCCTATGCTTTATTAAAATTTTGGGGTTTACATACATACAATGACAAGCCCTCTGAAGACAAACACTTTTGAAATTAGCTCCTCTGGTTTCCCTGTTTGATTTTCTTTTTCTCCAGTCCTCCTGTTCTACTTCTTTCTCATTCATTTCCTTGTTCTCCATAAAATTTTGTTCAGACGTTCTCTTCTTTTTCCTGTCTTCCTCCGAGTTTATTTCTCTATTACATTAATTCACTTTTTCCATTGTCTTTTTTCCTCCTTCTTTATTATCCCTTTCTACAATACCTTTTAGTACCTCTCTTTCTCCCAGCAATTTTTGTATTGAAATGGACTCTTGAAGAAAAACAAGATTTGTTGCTCTTCAGAACAGCTGCACTTGTCTTTTTGGTTACTTAGGAAATAACCTAGTACATATATAAAATACAGTGGTGGAAAATTTAATTTTTAAAGGTTTAAAACATGTTCAGCATTCTTGAAACTTAAAAGACTTTCATGTTTTAATTGTCAAAAATAGTCTTTACTGCAAACAGTAACTTTTCCTTTTGACACTGAAGTCTTTGAGTTTTAGCCCTTCCTTCAGGTGTATTTCAGAGGTAAGCCATAAGTCTTCTGCGTTGACCCTCAGGCTGTAATTTGTGTGCACAGTCTTTGTCACGTTTAAATGTTCTCAGGAAAGGAAGCAGAATTAGTCAGAAAAAAGGTTAGCCGTGGCTTGAAAATCTAGTATGGTAATGAACTCATATGGTGGACCTGGTGTCGGGTGTGTGTATTTTTTGCCAGCTTTAGCACTATTCCTAGACTGTCTGCTACCAAAAAAACCCCAATAAAACAAACAAAAATCTCTCCAACACTAAAAGGATGATGTTAGCCAATTTTTTCCACAGTATTTAGGCTCCCTGAAAGTCACGGGTTTCCTGGTAGCATTAATTTATTTTTGACACCCATAGGAATCAGTCTCTCACAATACACAAACATTAAATTTTCTTTTCTAAACTCAGTCCTATTTCATTTGCTTTTAAAAACAGTGCTTCATAATACTTTTATGGTATAATGTTAAGAATGGATTTTGGCATAAAGTAGTAAGCTATTAAGATCAGTTACTACATGCTGTGGTTAGTCCTGCTGTGTCTAAACCACACAAGTACTTTTACAATTTCATTTTCTTTTAAAAATGGTTCAATCCTTTTTTTATAAATGCATCCGAATTACACTGTAGTCTCTATATTGCCTTATCTGAAATATTGGCTAAGCACTCAGATTTTTAAGTTGGAACTTACTAGAAATAGGTCTAATTAATATTCTACTTTTAGAAAACACTACATACAGTAAGTAGGAAATTTTTAGTCACACAGTTTTACTGTGATTTTAGGGAAACGAAATTAACGTTTTTGTGAACTTAGCTTTTTGCAGCTCACAGCAGATAATGGCAAATAATTCTGAAGGAAATACATATAAACTTTAAAATAAATAACAGTATATATTGTCTTGTGTTTACAGTCATTTTTGTGTCTTTGATTTATCCTTCAACAGCTTTCATGCTCAGCCTCAATTTACAGCCTCTGTTATATTTTTGTTGCACTAGTTTTGTCTGTGGGCAGCTTCTTTTGAGGGTAGGGAGGGGGAAAGAGAGGAATAGCAGGAGGAAGTCGACTGAGCAGATAAAGATGAGAGACAGGCTTACATCTCTTCTTGGTTTTGCTATTAACTTTGGCATTGCTACTAACAATGTATTTCATGTGTTCATCTGGTCTTTAAAAAGAAAAAAAAAATGACACCTCAGCCTCTCTTACATCATGTTCGTGTGCCTATCTAAGTATATAATTCAATTTGGTTGCTAAATAGTATTTATGTGAGTAAATTTATGTGAGGCTGAGTGATTGTGGGAAACATTTGAGGAGAAGCACTGCATTATAAAAAGTATCATTATACTTGTCATAGTTGAGGTTCTTATTGTCAAGGAATAAACGCATAGGAAAATTGTTCTACTTTGGTCTTTCTTCTATTTATACCACAGTTATATTTTAGGTATCTGCCCTCCAAAAACATCCTAGATAGTACTAAATCATCTTCATTCATGGTTCACGTTCAAAAAGCTCAAAAACAGAGGGGAAAAAGTTAAGGCAGCTGTGTCGAATTCCCACAACAATATACCTGCATGAGCACAAGACTCCAACTCAGAAATTTATTAAACTTCTGAGATGTTGAAGATTTAAATGCTATTATTAAGGAGAGGATACTAGCTTTACATGAATGACCAAAAAGATCTAATACAATTCCTTTTACTTTGATGGTTGATAATAATGAAATAACTGCATGTCTTAAATAATAAAACAAAACTAAACCAATCTTAAAAAAGTGGTGATATTCTCATTTCTTTTATATATTTTCAGTGATGGGTAGCTGTGGGGGTTTTTTGAAGGTTCAGACAGTAGTTTGTAATTTGTATCTGGATGAATATTCTCAGTGCCTCTTTGAAGGGGTTAAAAGAAAGTAAGAGACTAGCATGAAACGCTAACTATGTAGACTTAATACACTGTGAGAGCAGTGTGCTCAGCAGGAAGCTTTATCTCTCATAGTCTTTTAACCCACCATTCCCTTGCTTACAGCTGCTTTGTTTTGACCAGATATTTCTTAATGCCCTTTCTCTGTCATTTTACAGAGAGGATACTTTGAGTAGATATTCCCATTTGTATAATCACCATCTTTCTATGGACATTTAGGCTCTTTAGCAATTGCTAAAGTGTGAGGAGCAGTGGAGCACGGGTTACTTGCCAAGCTACATCAGTAATCCTAGGGTGCAAATCTTCAGAATATAAAGATAGACTTGTGATATAGTTCCTTGAACGGTATGTTCTGCATGGAACTGAATAAACAAGACAGCAGCTGTGGTGTAGCAGCATCACCCTTGGAAAATACAGAAACTAAAATATTTTGATAAGGAAGAGAGGTCAGTCCCTACTTCTGGCTCCATATCACAGAGAGCTTTCCCTGTTTACCTCTTGTAATCTTTTCCCTCCAGGTGGGTATAGGAGAGAGCTTCCCCTCTTTCCTCTAGCTTTGTTGAGGCTTTTTTTTTTTTCCCTGGCCCTTTAATCAGTATTTTGAAGTGGAACAAGTGGCATTCATTAGCTTCCTCCTTGCTTCTTTAAAATGCTTGAACTTAGGCCAGGTCACTGCCTTAGAAATGAGCACTTCACTGCAGCTGTTTCTGCTTCAGGATGGTGGAGTGGGGAGGGGAGAAGGAAAACAGCATTAAAAAGAAGTCCTGGATTGGGGAAACAAAAATTTGTCTTCAGTAAGTGAAAGGAAAAGTAGAAGCAAAAGCATGGTATGATGAGGTATGAAAATACTTTTATTGTAACAAGTCACTTACATGCTAGTTACTGGCTCCTGGTTTGTTTTAGTAGTGAGAGTGATGAAGATGTATACAAGGCTTTCTTGTATAAAGCTGAAACAACAACAACAAACCCAAAACTTTTCTCTTGATCTTTTATGATCTAAATGTGGCTCCCTTCTGCATCCACTGATGGACAGGTTTTGTGAATTATATCTGTAAGTTGATTTTTTTGCTAAATTATTTTATCACAGCCCAATTATAATAGCATTATAATCCTTAGCTAATACAGCTTAGTTAATACAGTTTAAGAAAATGGCCTATTAAGATCTACATCATGTTTCTTTGTGATGGTCAGAATTACATTTGTGTAATTATTTTTTACCAAGAGTTATGTAAATTATAAAGGATGCTATTTTAAAAGCTTGTGATACTCTAGAAAGGAGTCACTTCAGAAATGCTGAAGAAATTAAAACAATACATCCTGTGATGTTAAAGTATTTTCAAAACATTTCACTTCTTTACTTCAGAATTCTCCCTCTAGAGTGTATGCTTTGTTTCTCTCACTTTTCTTGAATCTACACCTTTGCAAAATTCATTACCTCTTCAGGTTTCACAGCTATATGCATCTTAGGTGAATTAACACCAGGTTCATACAGAAAAAGCTTATTTGAATGAATAAACACATTCTTCAGTAAGTAAAGAAACCACCCCCCACAAATTCTGTTTATTTTTCTTAACTGCATATAAAGTCTTGTGGGAATTATTTAGTTGTAATATTGATATCTGCACTCATGAAAATTAGCTTTCCGTTTTTGACAAAGATTTAGCAGGCAGTCTCTCAGGAAAAATAAGAGTAAACTTTGAAGATGTATCTTGAAACTCTGTATCTCTGATAGGGGCCGCAGCTATGAACAGAGCACTGTGGTGGGATGACGTTACTGGACATAGTTGTCTGCTGCCTCTGAGTTTTGTTTCTTTGCTTGCTTTAAATCAGATGCTAACCTGTTACTTTTTGTAGTAACTATGGTTTGTCTTATCCATGACTATAATTTCTGTGTAGAGGTATGTCTGGATTTGTTTTGCCTTAGTATACTCTAGATTCAATTTTCTTACCTTGGCTGATCTATTTCCACCACAAATTATGTAACTGGGCGGGGGAGGGCGAAGTCCCTTTTATACTTTATGACCATGTATTTTCCTTGCAAATATATTTTGGTTTGTTTTCCTCTTTCTTTTTTTTTTTTTCTTTCTTTCTGCTAGCTGTAGGAAAGATCTGCAGGTACAAAAATTATCTTGTGTTTGATATAAATTTTGATTTTACAATACAAAACTTCTCCATTTAAGCCTTTAATCCTTTCAATTTTGACTCTCCATTATCTTTTCATAAATTAATACAAGATTAGTGCTTTACCTGATCAGTGAACGGCTAGATGGAGTTCAACATGTTCTAGTTAATTCTAACTTCTTTGAACATGTGTATGCTTTTATGTGTTTAGGGAGAGGAGTGAAGACTGCTGGTTATGTCTGCTTGGCTTTACTCCCTGTCAGACGTGAACCAAGCTACAGATGTGAGAATGAATTTCATCTCCCTTTGTACAATTTGAACAATACCAAGAGCGCAAATGAAGGCGGAGAATCAGTATTCCATTTTATTTCTTTTCTCTACTATTTCATACCTGCTCAACCCTGTATTTAAAACTTTTTAGAAAGCTAATAATAGCTGTTATTTGAAATTCTTTTTCAGTGTTGTTTCAGGGATTTTTAAGACCTATTTGCCGTATACCACAGTTCTTAATCTTCCAGGCTGTAATATCTCCTGTGTTCATACTTGGCAGTTTTTTGTGTAAATATACCCAGTGAAACACCTAGACACATCGCACTGAGAAGCTGACGCTTCAAGCTGACATTATGACACTGGTATTCTAGTGATGGTGCTACCGAAATGTGTATACTCAACTATCCTTTCAACAAATGGAAAATCTGGAAAGCTAAATTGCTGTTGGAATAGGGAGAGCTTTTTGAATTTTTACTTTTTTTTTTTTTCAAATTGAGTTGATGCTTGTCAGATCTGAATTGCAGTAGGTGGCTATATACTTTTAAGTTGGATTGGAATCTGTGCTGTAGTCTTTATGTACAATACTAAGAAAATTCATAAGAAACCTGTCAGTGACTTACGGAAGCTTACTATTTCTCTTTTATAGCTGTATCACAGAGGGCTCAAATTTTTGCTATCTGTAGTAAGTGTAGAAAGAGAGATGTTGTGTATGCTTTACACAAGCACATGCATACACAGTAGAGCTAGTAAGCATGCAAATTCACCCAAGGTGCTAATACAGCCAGTCTCCAACCAGCAGCCACCTTGGAAGACAAAACCCTTCAGCCCCCTCTTCCTTTACAGCAGTATTTATTGCTAAGCGAGTTATATAGTATGAAGTATCCCTTTGGCCAGTTCGGGTCACCTGTCCTGGCTGTGTCTCCTTCTAGCTTCTTCCCCCCCAGCTCCTCTCCAGCCTACTTGCTTAGGGGCGTTGGAGGTGGGGAAAAAAGGCAAGGTCTCGAGCCTGTATAAGCATGATTCAGCAACAGCCAAACAATTCGTTTATCAGTGCTGTTTTAACCACAAATCCAAAACACAGCATCATATGGACTGCTATGAAGAACATTAACTCCATCCCAGTCATACCCAGCACAAGGATGATGGAGAAAATTCTGCAGACGTACTCTGTATTTTGAAAATGCATACGTTCTAGTACACAAACAGTCTATGAGATCACAGACTTAACACATCCATGGCTAGAACCAGAGATTATTGGCTCTTAAGTTTCTTATCCCTTTCCCATCCTGCCCCCAGCCACATTTAATATTTTGAAGTTTTTCTGCGTGTGGGAAATAGAAAATTCTATTTTTAATTAATGTTTAAGAACCTCTCCATAGAGAAGCAAAATACTTTAGAATAACTTAATTGTTATTATGTAAATCACTCCCCTCAGAAAAAAATTGGACAGCAAAGGTGCACAACTGGGAAATTACTACTACGTAAATGGCATTTTTCCTTTGTTCTCTTGAAGTTAATACAGTATGATGTAGTGAACACTTCTACTATCTATTATAAGTATGGAGGACTGTTTAAAGTGAACTTCTAAAATTAATAAATATGTAAGTAAATCTGTCATAACTAATTGCAACATTTTAATTTGTGTAAGTGACATACTTGATTTATCTGTAGGTGAAATTATACGTTTAAATGTTTTCTGATTTAGGACACTGTATCAGTCACAAGTAGTGTAGTTGTTTTTCTGCATATTATATGCACATTCATTACAGAATACCTGATTAAACTTTTTTTCCAGAGTGCCTGATAACAAATTTTGGTCTCCTAATGGATAACTCTTAGATGAAATGCCAAAGATCACAGTGTATTAACATTATTTATTTTGCAAATAGTGCAACTGATAATACAAGGGCTCAGATTGCATATCTGAGCTATAATTCAGTTTTGGTTGTTCTAGCTTTTCCTGCAAGAGCATTTAAATTGTACTCTAGTGCTTTTGCTCCTATCAGCTAAAACCTGTCATTGGACTACAGATTTATACTCATCTGAAAAGCGTGTATTTTTCTAAAGGTTTTGGTAAGAAAAGTGTCATGGGCGACTATGCTGTGTACATTCCCAGGTCATGAATATTTGAACCTGTTGTTGACCAATTTCAATCACATATAACAGCGAGCTGGGAATCTCAGAAACAATTAACATTCATAGAAACAGGAAGTGAGGAGAAGTGAAAAACTTGTGACTGGAGAGGAGAAAGGCTGCAAAATGGCCTCAGCAGTTATCTGTCCTGCTTGGCCTGCCGTGAGCCAGTCCCAGCGTGCATGGCCGCAGCATGTCACCCTTCTCTCCCAGGTGCTCTTCAGGACTAGAGGAGGGGAGCAAGCCCACGGTGACAGGAGCAGAGCACTATGGGGTGAAAACAGGTGGCTTGGGGGAGTGAAGTTATAGGCTCTTGAGACTTAGTGAAGAATAAGAAATGTGGTTAATGTGATGGTGACGGACATGGACGAGTGCAGGATGCAAACTCATTAGAAACCAAGCTTCATTAGTTTCAGCACTGATTGAACAATTTCTTTCATTAAGAAAAGAAAAAGTAGTAGCTGATGCTGATGGATAGCCGTAGAAATATGTAATTAAATCATATTACATATTAAAAAAGAAGACACTGTTCCTCTTATTTTTGCTTTAGACCGGACTTATTTGATTGGAACGCTGTTGCTTCTCAGCAGTCACCTGTACAACGATTAGACCATGCATTCAACATAGCCAGGCAACACCTGGGCATAGAGAAACTCCTCGATCCTGAAGGTTAGTAGAAATTATATTATTTTCTCTAAGTGGAAAAACAATTTTTCAGTGCATTTGGTTGTAAATTAGTTTGACTTTGTATGAGAATTTAACATTTTACAAGATAAATGATGAACTGAAGCAAAATCCTATGTTTATTTATGTATTAATGTTAACTTTGTGCTATTTTGAAAGAAACTGAAAGAACTGCCTCCATGTACATGCTTTAAAGCAATTTTTTTTTCAGCTTTGGGGCCAGAGTTTTAATGTGTGCAATGAATTAAAGGTATCTCAATATGTAGCTGAGTTCTATTTCAAAGATTCAGAGCATCTGCAGCTTTTATATCTTCTGAAAAGATCATGAGTTCAAATTACCTTTTAATACATATCCAAAATGTATATTCAAACTCTAGATACTCATATCTTTAAAGTATGACTTGTGCGTCTTCCCTATATTGAAATTTTAACATGATGACATGACTCATATCACTATTATTTACTCTTATATGTAATAGACTTGCCTGTTTTACCTTAACAATATCTTTTCTACTACCTTATGCAGTCATGTTTGGAAGGTTCCTTGTTTCTACATGATCTTTTTAATTTTCTCCATTTCTGTATATTCTCTGCCCTACTTTCTGCATTGCTGAGAGCCGAAGTAATTTTCCCTCAGAGAATGTTTTTAAAACATTCTTTACTACAAGGTGAAGTTGAACAGCTGTTGTATTTCTTTTTTATGTATATATACAGACTGTCTTTCCACACCATGATCCGTATGCTATATTTCTATGCATTTTCCTATTAAGCCACTAATAAATGCAATTTTCTGTGTTTTTGCTGTTCTCAGTGTCTCACCTCATGGTGAGTTTCTGATGGGAAGAACCAGAATTTATCAAAATGTAAAAAAAAGAGTCTAAAATATAACATTGGGTCTCTTAATATGTAAATATAGTAGGGCATGTCTCAAGATTGAACTAATAACCTTATATCCCTTATATTTACCCAGGAGAAAGATATGAAAAAACTGCTTATGCTGTAGTTGAACATCATAAAGCTCTCTGCTCTGTAATCTTACTGCTTTGTAGAGTGAAAAACTGTTAGAGGAGATGGTTTAATTCAAGATGGTGACATTTTGCCCTGTGTAGAATTAAACGAGGAGCATCTCAAGTGGTTCTCACAATTGGAGCAGCAAGTAAGATTTGAGAGTCAAAGATGAAAGGGATTTGCCATCTGATAGGTGAAAGCTTTGTGAGTGCCTCCTGAGTTTCCGTCTTGTGTGCAGTCAAATAGTTCCACGTGTGCTAGCAACGTATGGGGTATTTGCAGTTGAACTTGTGGAAGAAATGCACGCTAAAACCAGTACAGCATTGCTTGCTAGTACGCTTTCTTTCATCTCTGGAACTGAATTTGTGTGAACTGCTGGAGGAGGAACAGGCTTGCTTTGTGCTAAAGCATGAGATGCAGCTTGTAAACTCTGAATGAGATTGGAATTGAAAACTGAGTTGCACAACTGAGTAGATATAGTCTTTGCTATAAATGGCTGAACTTTCTTCTTCAAATAAATTATTGAATAAGTTATTTTCTGTATGCAAACTTCACTTTAGATTAGACATTTTATTCTGGTTTTGGCAAAGATCCTTGCAGTTGTTTAGCCAACAACTGAAAAACTCAAACATTGTTGCTTTTCCAAATGTCTGCTGTAATTATTTGCTATTCAGTGCTGTAAATCATGGTGCTTTTTTTTTTTTTACCCTCTACAAATAAAAAACTGCAAACTTTTCCAAAGGAAGAGTAAATTCTGTACCTATTTGAAAGTGTATGAATTTGTGAAACTATAACAATTTGGTTCATGATAACAAATCTCTTCCTAGACTGAAAAGTAGAATTACTAGTACATAAGTAAGGAATCTTGTTTGACTATTCCAGCATACTACTTCTGTAATTTTACTTTTTATGTTTATCACCTCTCCTAATTAGATACTCAAATATCTCTTAAGAGCTTATTGTGTAACAACACTGTTCTCTAGCTGTTAATTTATTAAAAACTGCTAAGTGCTACTATATTAGAACAAAAAGGGAATGTGCATTTTTGTCAAAACAGCACATGTAATATGTGAACACTTTTAAAATTTGTTCCTGTTGATTAAATATTTGCTGTCTTGGTATTTTGAAAATATTAAGCGAAGCCACTATTCAATAAAGCCCTATTCTTCTACAACCTTATACGGTAGTCAAAAAAGAAAGGGCTTGGGTTTTTTTTTGTGTTCTGAAGTTACTGATGATTGATAAACTTTGAACAGATGACTAGGGAATCAATCTTATCAATTGCATTTTGAAAAGTAAATATTTTTATTCAGCCAAACAGTGTTTTTCAAGGCTATATATGAAGTTCATTTGTTTCTGAGGTTGCTGATATTTGAAGTCTGCCCCATGAGCAGCTTTTAAAACGTTGTTTCAGAATTTGATCCCCATTTCAATCACCAAAGTGGCTAAGATATGGACCATGTTTAAGTATTTCCTGTAAAAGTCATGTTGTATAAGTTTAAGACTTTTGTATTTGAATTCATGCAGCGATGATGGTTCTTGCTATTTCGCTCATTTATTTTGATTAGTAGGAATGCTTTTTTACATCAGCACTGCATCTTAAAGCAGGCACTTTGCTAAGTTTTTAAGCAAGTGAACTTAACAAAACCTGCCCTAGCCAATTATATTTATACTGATGATGCATGCACCTTAAAACACTAGGCATCTCCTGTAAATAGCATCTTCTGTGTTCTTGCATCTTCTTGAGAAATTCTTATTTTATACACAGGTCCCAAAGTAGTTTGACAAAATTGTCTTGTTCCTGTTTTGATTAATTGACTTTGTATCTTGTCTATGAAGCTTGTTAATGTCTTCAGAGATTATGTAACCTTACTCTTAAAAATAGCATGGTGTATGTCTTCCTGCTTATATCTTTCCTCTAAACAAAATTAGCTGATTGTGATTAATCAGGTGTTATCTGAAGATACTGTGTTTTGATATAAATTCCAAAAAATAGGTTACATATGCAGTATAGAATAAATTCTGCAGACCTATTCTGCAATCAGAATGTTCATAATATTGGGGGCAAAAAAGCAAACAAACTTATCTGCAAGAATAAGATATGCGGTAGGAGCTTTATTCGAGCCTTTTCCCTTTTTTGTTCAGCCAGAAGAGGTGAGAAAGTGACCCCATGCCACAGCAAAAATTTTAAATGTGTTAGCTGTTGGTTCTTTGTTTTGGTGGTGTGGTGGTTTTTTTTTTTTTTTTCTCCTCCCTGATGTTGAAAACGTGTGCATAAGGGATAGATATAACATAAGGGATACATTTCATTACTCTTTTCTGTCATGAAAAAGCAGTGGAAGATTCAGCTCTATTCTGAATGAAGGAGTTGAATGTACGTTAAGTAAGTTTGACGATGATACTAAACTAGGAGGAGCTGTGGACTCCCCCAAGGGTAGAGAGGCCTTACAGAGAGATCTGTATAGGCTGCAGAGCTGGGCAATCACCAACTGCATGAAATTTAATAAGAGCATGTGCTGGATTCTGCATCTGGGACAGGATAATCCTGGTTGTACATACAAATTGGGGGACAAGAGGCTGGAGAGCAGCTCTGCGGAAAGAGATCTGGGGCTTTGGGTTGATGGCAAGCTGAATACGAGTCAACAGTGTGCCCTGGAAACAAAAAGGGCCAACTGTGTCCTGGGGTGCATCAAGCACAGCGTAGCTAGCTGGTCACTGAGGGTGATTGTCCCACTCTACACTGCACTGATGTGGCCCCACCTCGAGCATTGTGTGCAGTTTTGGGCACCTCAGTGTAAGAAGGACATCAAACTATTCGAATGTGTCCAGACGAGGGCAACCAAGATGGTGAAAGGTCTTGAGGACAAGACTTAGGAGGAGTGGCTGAGGTCACTTGGCTTGCTCAGCTCGGAGAAGAGGACTGAGGGGTGCCCTTCCATCGCAGTGTGCAACTTCCTCAAGGGGGGCAGCAGAGGGACAGGTCTGATCTCCCCTCTCTGTTGACCAGCAATAGGACAGAAGAAAATGGAATGAGTTGCATCAGGGGAAGTTTGGACTGGACGCTAAGAAAAGGTTCTTCACTGAGAGGGTGTCTGGTCACTAGAAAAGGCTTCCTGGGGAAGCGGTCACGGCACCAAGCCTGTCAGAGTTCAAGGAGTGTCTGGACAGCACTCTCAGTCTTATGGTTTAGTTTTAGGTAGTCCTGTGAGAAGCAGAGGGTTGGACTTCATGATCCTTATGGGCACCTTCCAACTTAAGATATTCTATGATCATTTCCATTGAATCTTGCCAGTGAGTGAAACATAAGCAGGCTTGTATATCTATCTGGTGTTCACTACTCTAGTGTATGAAAGATAACAAGGGGAAAAATAAGGTGGTGTAGGGGATATTGATGGATGGTAGAAAGTGTTATTTAGAAGAAAGTTAATAAAGGCCTAGAGATTAGTGGGCAGGATTCAAAAGGAAAAATGTGTTCACAAATTGAACTTAGGCCAAAGTATGCCTACATAACTCACAGTGACCTTTCGTTGTAAGACACATGATTATGCAGCTAAGATGTTTTAAGTCTTGATAATGTTCTCTGTGATCCTTTCAAAGAAAAAATAGTTATTTTCCATTGGTTGTTCAAAATTAATATTTGTGAGCTACCAGTTATGTTTCATTCAACTCAAAATGCCACGCAATGAACACTGCCAAACCTAGGTCATTTTAATAGGGATTTTTGTTCAGATTTGAATGGCAAAGCTATCATGTGGAAAATTTCTGCTGCAATACTGTGTCTTTTTTTAATGCTATTTTCTTTTCTTTCTTTTTTTTTAATTTTTTTTGAGACCATTACTCTTGGTACAATTATGGAAAATGTTTGACTGCTTTTTCACACCTTTGTGATGACTGTTGTAGTATTCTAGTGTAAATTTGAGTTGTTGACTTTTGAAAATATATTGATTGATTTCATTGTAAATAACTCGTGTTGTTAATCGCTGACTCTTGAATTTAGAGTATTTTAGACATAAATAATATAACTGTCTGAACATTTTTCTTGTAAAAATTATAAACTTGAAGTCTTCAGCTCCCTACATTCCTCACTCATTATTCTAAGCTATTGTTATGTATGGGGAATGAGTAGTGATGGAGATATTGGTAGTCTTTGTTGGTATGGGTTCACTTTAGCCAATTTCAGCAAAAGATTTAAAATAGCTTAAGCGAACCAATGAAATGATGATGACGACATTGGTAATTATAACTCCTATATATGAAAGTTTGAACAATTGATCAAGCTGTTAAGATTACTCTGTATTTTTTCATAACATCTAGTTACCAGTACCTGCAGTTACATCTTTTAATAGTTAACTTCATGATCATTTCATCTGTATTGCAATTGTGGAGGAACATGATTCCACTCTTCACATACAAACTTCAGAAAATATACTGAAGGCTCTTATGTTCCTTGTTGCGTGCCCACTTTTTATGAGCGACATTTTAAATATCACCAAGAAAGAACAGGATAAGCAAACAGCAACAAATGTGTTACGGTCAGTGACACGTAGTAGTTACATGTTATTGGCTGTATACTAAGTTTTAATTTTTACTTTGAGACAAAACACACATGCCGTATAGGAGCAGAAGGATCTTTTGAGGAACGGTAGGGAACGCACTCTCAGAAACTGAATCTGGGAATACACCTGAGCTCTGTCGTCTTTCCCCTTACAACAACCGAGTGTGAATGTGGCAGCAGCGGCAGCAGCAGTAGGAGATGCAATGTCTGTGTGCTCCCTTCTAGCAATAAACACCTGATTCTTGGTTTAATGAACTTGTCCCTGCTGTCATTTTTCTGGGTCTTGTGCTTGTTTGTGCTAGCCTGATAATAAATAGACTGTGAAGTTATATAATGGCATTTCTGCTGTCCTTTTTAGGTGAAGTAATTATCCAGTTTCTTGTACTTTACTGTGTAGTCTGATGAAAACCTTGTTTAATCCATCCCAGTCACATTTTCCATATTTTTCCTTAATTTACACTGATGACATGAGTTTTTGGCACCATTATTAAGTGATAATGAGACTCAGACAGTTTTCCATTTGATAACTTTTTTGTTTGATCTTGACTTTGCATACCTCTGTATCTCAACAGTAATGGGCTCTACAATACCTGTAGCACAGAGAAGGGGGGGGGGGGGGAAATTGTCAACATTTTAGTTTGTGAAATTGTTAACCCTGTCTGTACCCAGTAGTTGTATAATGTGGACTGTTCTTCAGTTCATTTTACTGCCCTTGCTGATACAGTTCATGTCAAGGGAGCATGAGAAGAAATTTGTTTTCTATAATGCCCTAAAGTTTAGAAATGTTTTGCCTAGTACAGTGTCAGTGTGTGGGATTTATTTTTTTTGTATGGGGGAGGGAGGGGAGAAAAGTCACAAGAGCTATGTTTGATGTTGTGCTGCTGAGAATAGTAAAGGAAAATGTTGGTTCAGGCTTAGAAATCATTATTTCAGCTGCACAAGGATCTTATAATGGTTAGAAAAGAAAATAAGAAAGGATTGCTTTCTTCAGGCTCCTCTTGGTTCTCAAATCCTGGAATGCTTTTGGTTAAATAAGAGGAAAGTCTACAGGATACACAATAATAAAGAAGTTAATTGTTACAGGATGTTATTACTGGACTTCAGCCATAAATATTTGGTCTGAAGCTGCCTTTTAAACTAGTGCCATTGGCTCAGTACCAGCAGTAAATTTTCAGTTGGGAAACTGTCATAGTGTCTGGTGTCTGTTTTAGGAAAATAAATGCAGATCTGCAGCGGTCTTCAGTCCTATTGCCAATTTAATGATTTATCAAGTTGCAAGACTGCTGTATACATTATTAATTTTAGCCATATCTTTAGTAACAACAGAAGATTGCATTTGAGAACTGTCTTTGTATATTTGCTAGTCTGAATACTCAATATTCTGTCAGTATTTGAACCTGTGTATGTGAGCTAGGTAGTGCAAAACAAAAATTTGTTTCCTGAGGGTCAGAAAAATTTATGTTAATAAGTCATCTGTTACATATATTTATTTTAATATCTAATTTCTGGGTTGCTTTTGCTTCTATTTCAAAAGTAACAATATAAAATGCAGTGTAAATATATACTCACATAAACTATCAAAGCCATTGTATCTAATTTGTGTTTCCTGAGGACTGTCACCTGCTCTGAGGTATTCTGTGCATTTGGAGTGTTTCTGTGAAATGTATATTTAGTGGATGGTTTTGGTTCAGACACTGACTTCTAACATTATGTCCTGTAGCAAGCTAGTTAGTGAGCAATTGGTACCTCTTAGCAGTACTTTTCAAAACAAGAAAAAGATAAATCCCTTAAAAGGAATCAAGAACTCCTAATCATGTCCCCTCTACCCGCCTTTTTTTATTTTAGTCTTAAAATTCTCCCTTTTAAAAAAATACAGAAAAAAAAAATTGTTGAATTAGTCGCTTCAAGTCTTTTTCATGTTCTGGCATATGAATTCTGCTTATCTCTAAGCATTCCTTCTATTGGAATTACATATAGCAGAGGTGGACTTGCATTAGCATTGTTGCAGCATTGAAGTACAGCGGTAAAAGCACAACCTTTTAACTATTGCTTTACTGTTTGTCAGTACAAATTGCAGCTGTGCCTGCTGAATATGTCATCGTGCCATACCATGTACTTTGCCTTTAGTTCATAACACAGCTCTGAAAGGCGAAGCAAGCAAAGGGCTATGGAAATACCTTCAAAAATAACTGAGAAAGTATGCCATTAATTGCCTATGTAGTGCAATAGGTAAACTTTTATCTGAATGAATTTGTAATATAAATGGATTTCGCAAGTGGTTGCTAGTTTGATCTATATTCCTGTTGTAATATTTTACTTTGCGGTTTCTTTTGAGAAATATTTGCTCTGAAAATTAAATTGCATTTCTTATTTTTCTACTGATAAGATGAAAGCCCTGCTTTTTATTTGTAGTCTATAGCAAATAGAAATAGTCAGCAAAAAAAGCAAATTCACTAGCCTCCATCTAAAATCACTTTATTTTCCATATTTATGAATAGTTTTATTACTGCCTCATTGACCTGTAAGCAATTTAATTATCAAGAGACTACTTTGACAATCAGTAACTTTTACAGGTTTTCATGGAAATAAATGACTTGAAAGGTGCTGCGTTAAGAGACTCAAGGACAATATAGGCCCCTCCTCTTATCAGTGGGAAGACTTATAATTGGGATTTAATTGGGAGCAGGGCACATACGTTACAAAAGAAATTATATTTTTTTTCTATCACAATGGATTTACAGATTACAACAACTGAATACTGAGCTCGAATTATAAAGAGCTCTCTAGTAACTTTGCATTGTAGGTAGTTCAGCAACTGTTAGATGTAAGGATCAGTGTATGGAAGGTCTGAAAATATTTGGAATGTAGAACAGATGGTGTGATATTTCTCAACGGCTTATTCTAGTAAAAGGAGTTTCATTTCACTCTGAGTGTATTTCTCAGCTGAAATGGGACAAGGATCTTTAATACTGAATGTTTTGGGGTTTTTTTTCCTGTATGTCCTGTCATTTCTCTGCTTCAAGCGTGTTCTGTGAGTAAGAATGTTTTATCTATGACCTCAGCATATGTGTCACATAAAAGTACATATGCCATCTTTTGGACTTCCAATAATGCTTTTCTGTTGAAAGGAAGGAAAATAAGGACTATTGCAAAGAGCCATGTGGTATGAAAACACATGTAAACAAAATTTGTTAGCCAGAACTTAAGTGTTTTCTGTTTTACAGTTATATTTTTACAGCATTAGACTTACCTAAAACAATAGTTATCAACTGGTTTGTCCTGCATCAAATAGAAATGGGAAAATAGTCATTTTCCTGAGGACCTTCTGACAAAGGAGGAGGTTTGTTTCTGTGCGTATAAATAAAAAGATTTTAAACTTTAGTTGTTCTTCCCTTGGTCTAAATTTTTTCTTCTCTGTTAAGACAGGAACAACCACTGATTTTTTGTGGTTGCTAGAAATGATGGAGAGCTAATACTCGAGGGGTACGCTGGAGATCGTATAGATTGTATGAAGAGAAGTAACAATATTAGGAGGAAGAGGACTTAACAAACCTTTAATCTAGGGCATAATGGTTTTCTGTAGGCTATATCTTAAAATTTTGTCCACCCTTGCAAATGTTTATAATATATATTTGCATATAAATACTACTACTAAATGCACAATCCAGCAAGATTAAAGATAAACTAAAAAACTAGGAAAGCAAGCTCATAGTGTAACAGGAATTTGGATACTAAGGGCATGTCTTATTGCCCTATTAATAGCTGACTAAATACTTCTAGAGCATCATAGTAATGCAAATAATGGAAAATCTAAATAAAGTGTGTATGTTTTTTCCATTAATGTCTTGATAAGTCTAAATGCATAAGACCAAAGAAATGACAACTGCATTAAAATACATGAAGAATTTAACAGCCGTGATACCTATAAAATATTTTACATTTTATAAGTAAATGTAGGATAGTATTAGTGTAATGAACAGAGACTAGGTATCCTCATATTTACAGATGATCATTATATTCACTTTGGATTTTTAGAGGTGGTATAATTCAGGCATACCACTATACATTTCTGTAAAACTATGTCATATCTTGTAACAATGTTGTTATTTAAATTGGTAAGCTTAGGTGACCACAGTTACTGTTCTTCCCATGACACTGAGAACTTCGTGAATGAGGTACTTTTAAGACTTCCCTCATTTCTTATCTGGATGTTCTGTCCCACTGTTTCCAAGGTGAGAAAGAGCAGAGTGAATCTATGCTGTTGAGCCACAACAGGAATTGGCATAAGAGGGAGAGATGGGCAGCAATATCAGCTTGCAGACTAGAACCTGGTGGTGAAACTGGGTGTTGCAAGTACTCCAAAGAACACATAGGTGTTTGCACCATGAGCCTGTTTTTTGACATTTTTTTCTTTTTCAATTTTGTGGATTTAGCACACTTTACCACCTCATAACCCCTAAGCGCATGCACACGCATATTGAAAAGAGTGATATTGTAAATATACCTTTCTTGACTTCAATATGCTAGTTCTAAAGCTAGCCTCCTGGTACTGCTTAAGCAGACCGTATCCCTCTAGTCCGTGGTCCTTTAGCTACCTGTGGATTTACAGTTCTCCACCTTCTTTTTTTGTTGTTGTTGTTTTTTGTTTGTTTTTTTTATTATTTTCCTGAGTTCTTTATAAATGTTTGGGTCTATATTAATATTCTGCCATCATAGTGCCTCAAAACTGTCTGTCAAATTGTAATCATTAGTCTGCTCTGACAATCACATAAGTTTCTTTGTCACTATATCATGTTATGTGTAATTTTCTGTTCATCATTACTAATGCTGTGGTTTAGCATTGTTTTTCCAAATAAATCATTTCTGTAAGTGTGTTAAAATATTCATCCAGGCTCAATCTTGTGTTATGTCCATTCCAAATTTCTCCTGTATTTTAATTGCTTATATATTGTGTCTTCCACTGGGACTTGCTATGCCCCTAATCCATGCTTTAAGCTAAAATTAATGATGTTTGTTTATAGCATGCTTTTTTTAACTCTGTAATTTAATGAATGAAGCCCTTTGGAATTTTGCATGTAGTTCTTGGTGGCTCAAAATAATCACTAATGGAAGAAAACTGAGGAGAGATCAATTAAAACAAAATTATCTTGCCTGATGCATCAAGACAGAGAATGAAATAAGTATATACTAGTCTTAAAATCACAAAGGAAGAATATTATTTAGATAAATGCTCAATGTATAGGCTGACAAGTTTCTGTTGGTGCTTAGCAATACATACATCTTTATGGGATATTTTTTCACATTATAGTTTAAAAAGATGTGAAAGCACTGTAGTTGCTTAGCCAACAAAAAGTGTGTATTAGACTCTAAATAGATTTCACTTGAAGTAAGGAGATTTATTTGTTAGAGCAGGTTTAATCTTCTGATTGTAACTAAAGAGTAGTTCTTCCAACTAAAAATAGACCCAGATCAAAATATTCTGCTTTGATCTTAGAATCCCAGTTCCTACAATAATATTCCATAATCTGTACCTTTAGCTTTGTAATCCATGTACAAATATATGTATAATTAAAAAAAAGTCTTTCTGAAAATAGAGATAGTTCATATAAAGAGTTGTGGAGTATGGGATATGACACTTGGAGGTTAATAGTCTAAAAAAAATAGAGAGGAAGACTTTTGCTTAAAATTAATAAAAAAACCCCCACTATTGGGTATTTTCATATCCTTCAGTTTTTTGATAACTGGAAGAATTTTCTGTGTTTAGAAAATCCATAAGCAACTTGGGATATTCTACTGCAAAGATACCACTGTCTGCCTGTCTGTTAATATTGATTTGAAAAGCTGCTAAAGAGATTAGCTAACAAGAGAAAAACTCATACAGGTATCTTGAGACTTCTGGATTTTTAATTTGGTAACAAATGGAAGGATGATTAAGATGTTTACTTGATAGGAATGAATAACGTTAATTGGTGACATGTTTGATTAAAATCTCTGGATTTGAAATAGAATAGGAAAGAAGAAGTGTTAACAACTTAGACTCCCTTTGAGGAACACTGTTCCTACTAACCCTCCAAATACAACAGAGCACAGTTTCAGCCACACAGGGAAATATAAATGAAAGATTAACCACTCTCTAAAACCTGGTAGTAGGTCAGAAGTTTGAGTCAAGTTAGCCAGTGTGCTGAGCCTTTTACCAGGAACAAAGCATTTACTTATTTACAGAAATAGACTACTTTAAGGGTGAATAGCATGTAAAGATAGTTCTTTGCAGATCGGGTTTGGAAGTTCTGAGTGTTTTGGTTTTGCTATTCCAATTAAAAAAAGGCATAATTTTGCTGATGCAACAGCATCGTTTGCTTTTATTTAAACTCATGGTAATATGCTGCTACTTCCTTTTAGACATACATACAAAGACACACACACAAAAGCCTTTTTTTCAGAAGTTCCTGTGAGAGTGTAATGCAAAATTGGTAATTTCTGTCCAGTATCCCAGATTTTTCTCTGGTGCTTCCTTTTTATGCTTTCTTCCTTTACTGTGTGAAAGTTAACTGTCTGAGTGTGGGCAATGTGTTAGACTGCATAAGGCAGTATCCAAGCTCTACGATTCTCAAATTCAGAGTTTGTACATTGAAGGAAATAATAAATTATAAGGACTTAGTTAAGATAGTAGAGTAATCGTTGCTTTAATCTTGCCTGTTAAGCTTCTGATTTTAAGTTGTGGCTTGGTAGCTTCTGTTGCATTACTTATGCTAAAGAATCTTTGATAAGGGGACAAGAATGGGTTGATAATGGACTGTGGAATATTTTAGTGCGAAATAAGATTTCACAATGGCAGGGAAGAAGAGAGACAGAAATGCTGACAATTACTGAAAATAACTTTATGAGCAAGAAGAATCTGGGTAAAATTTATTACCAAGAAAACATGAATAGTAGCATCTAATTATTTTAATTTTTTAATTTTATTTTATTTTTCCACATCAAGACCATCTGTAGTGAAAATAGACTTCAGCCTGTTTAAAAATAGTGTCAATGAATGATAATGAAGTGCCTTAGTTCTAAAAGTTCCCTTCAGCTGAAAAACTTTCAATACTGTGCAAATTTAATTCTTCTTTTCTAGGTTATGAACTGTCTCAACATCCTACAAAAGGAGAGAAAGATTAGCAAATATTTTTTTTTTTACTGCAGAATATGAAAGGTTCTATCCAATAAAAGATATCTGAGTATTTGCATACTGCTTTCTTTATTCTGTTTCTCTTCCATGGGCTAGATCTGAGAACCTTATTATCTAAAGAAAGTGAGTTTTCAAACAGTCAAAAATAATTTTCTCCGTTTCAGTACAGAAGTGATGGCAAAGGTTGTCTTGAATTTAAAATTCTCCAAAGGACTGAGAAAAAAATATTTCTTAAATTTACTTAAGGCATGAATACTGTGAGAATTGCAAGGTGTGCCAGTAGGAAGAATAACCCAGCAGAAGTGGCTTTTGTTATTAAAATTTTCTAAGAGTTAAACACCACATAAAAAGTGTAGTGGTCCTTGAGCTTGAACTTCAATGAAATAGTTTTTGTTAAGCTACAGAAATTATAGCAGTTTTTTGAAATGGGGGCAATACTGTCTGACTATGCGGGGTTATGATAATAACAAAACAATCAGTTAATGTTAAGGTATGTACAGAACTTTCTCTTTTGGGAGTAATAAAATAGTTTTCTCCAATGTAATGAAATAATGTGCTAGACCTGATAATTTCAATTGCTCATTCCCTGTGGAAACAACTTCTAGTTTTAATAAAGTAGTTACTTTGGAGACTTTGTGTCAGCCAGGAAAATAAGTTCTGTGTGGAACACGTGACAAAAGTGATCATTACACTAAACAGTGGAGGGGAAAAATAAAAATCGGCAAATTGGCCACCTTTCAGCAACCAGTGTGCATGAGGAGCAAACACAGACAAGGCACGTCTCTGAATGTGTCTTAAAATAATGTCGTTTAAAGTTATTGCTGTGTAGGAAGGTGTCCTTCTAATTAGAAGGAATATATCTCTGAAGGAAAGTGTAGAAAGTGACTGAAACAGTTCCTGGTTTGTTTGCATGCAAATTGCATTTTGTTTAAGCAACAAAACTTAGTAAACTTTTGGGAATGACTTATTGTCAGAGACTGACAGACTCTAACTATGTGTCAGAGAACTTAGACTGCCAATTTTAACTACACAAATTAATGCAGAAGGATTATTTTCAGGACTAATATGCCCTTTGTAGTAGACATTCTGTATGATGGAGAAAACTGAAACAGTATTTGCTGCTAACTTAATTCTCATACAAATAATTGTATTTGGGCAGTTTCAGAACCCACAGATAATAAATCTGAAGTTTAAAAAAAATAGTTTGAAAAAGAGTAGCTTCTATTTTAAGTTTCTGCTTGTATTTTAATTTACCACAACTGAAATCTAACTATGATCTCAATTAACTTGAATCAACCACAGAATCATTCTTAGTGGGTTGAATTAGACCTGACCAAATGTTTGATTGCAGCTGTCAATGAGTTGGTAGCCAAGGTAGTGAGGGGAGACTGCAGGGGTGGCTTCTGAGAGAAGAGACATGGAGCTGCTATGTGCTGGACACAGCTGGTTCTAGTCAGCTCCATAACAAACCCATCATAGGACACAGCTGAACCCACCAGCCAGTTTGGTGGCACCTATGTGAAAACAGGTAAGAAGAGGCAGAAAACACCAAGAGAGAGGGAACAGGGCAGAGGAATATGAGCTGCTCCATGGCAGATCAGATACAGCCCTTGAAAGGACTGCAGTCTGCGGAGGATGGAACATAGGAAAAGAGTGAGAAGGAAGGAGCAGCAGAAGGAAGAGTGAGAAACAAGGAGTGGCAGAGAGAAACCTCTAAGCATTGACCCTGACACCATGCAGTCCTCCTTGCCTCGCTGAAGGGACTTGTGGCAACAGCAAGGGAGGAGAGGTGTCTGGAATGAAGTAGTGGAGTCTAGGAAAGCAGCGGAGGCAATGTGTTTGATGTGAAGTGAGCCTGGAAGTGAAGATGGGTCTGGCAAAGGAGAAGGAAAGGTGTTTTTCCCTAAGTATTGAAATGTCAACTTTTTTTTTTCCCAATACTTGAGTAGGTATTTAAATTCAGTTTTTCTTAATTGGCAATAAATAAACTTAAATCCCTTAAGCTGAGTCTGTTTTGCCAGCAACAGTAAGTGATTTTCCTGTCTCTATTTTTACCCATGAATTTTCTCACTCTTGTTCCTGGTTTCTCTGCTGTCCTGTGGGACTAAGTGGGCTTCTGGTCAGGGCTTGGTTGCTAGCCAGGGTCAACCCACAACACCCAAACATATTAAATGGAACTAAACACAAATGTAATTCAAATCAAAATAAATGTCAGTTGATGCTCTATTCTTAACTCTTCTTTTTTTTTTTTTAACTGTTTCACTGCGCAGATGATAATCCAAGATTTCCTTCACCTCTAAAAGAGATATCATGTCTTCCCCTATCCCTGAAGGAAGTTGTTGTAGAGGTGTGATGGCTGCTAGTGCCTGGGCTATTTGTAATTGACAGTGGCCTCCTAAGGGCAAGAAATGTAAAAACAGCATTGTTGCACCTGGAACGAAAAGCAGAAATACAGTTCTAGTTACAATCTTGTATGGCTGTGAAGATGTTTGCTTAGAGCTTGCTTTCTCAATGTGTGCACAACTTAGAAGGCTACGATAGAATAAAATCTATTTAATTGAATTAAACTGAATATGATGAGGTAATGGTGCACACATAAATTTTGTTTACTTTTCTGACTGAGCTTCTGTAAATTCTGCATTTCTGTCGTTCTCCTCTGTACTACAAACACCAGTAGATTACCTCCAGTGGGATAATTGTCCTTTAGAAACACAAAACTCAAGATTCATATTGATAAACTGATGTATCAAAGTTAGATATTTCTGCTTGTAAAGAGTGAAAGGTGATTGCTGACAGGAGCAAACTTCCAGAAAGATATCGTAGAAGCTAGAGGGATTTCACAAATTTTAGTTTGAGGACAGCTGAAAGACTGTATAAAGCTCAGATGCGTTGCTGCTCTGTGGACTCTATAATAATTGTATATTCATTCCCCTAGTGTCACTAATGATAACGTTGTATTAATCAAAGGGTTTGCGCATGTTTATTAAGAGAAAGGATTCAGTTGTGAAACTGAAACTAGAATTTAAGATACTTTTCTAAGGAGAAGTTGTGTGTGGAAGAAGCACATAACCTTAGAATATTAACATGCATTGAATTCTACTCAGTAATGAATGGTTATCACCGTAGAAAACATCCAGGGTGGCAGAGGAGAACTTCATTATGCCTTTCCTTGCTTATATGTGCTACTTCTAGCACTGCTTTTTGTCTGTAGCTTATTCTATGAATATTTTTCATTGTATGCACAAATGCATGTTATGCCTTTCCTGTGCTTAATATACAGCGTTTTGATTATTTTTTCTATAACTTACCACAACACTTGTCTTAAAACAGTTTCTTGGAATTAAGTATTAGGAATGGAGAAAAGATAAGGAATATTCCAAATGTTGCAGCTGTTGTGTGTTCTTATGTGGTTGGCATTAGTACTCGGTATTACTACCTAAAGTGCTAAAAATAAATATCGGGCATATTTGACCTATGAAATTCAGATTGATCTCATCTCTTTTGACCTTCAGTGTTATGTGAGCTGTATATTTGTATAGGTGAAGCACTTGTTGAACAATCGCTTTAGTTCAATGAGCTGAGACAAGTATTTCTTCTGCATTAGGAATGCACAATTTACCTTTGCCTTTTAACTTTAGGCAACATGAGCCTTTCAAATACTGCAAAGAACACTGCCAGAGCTATTTGCTTGAGTACCCTTCTATATCTTTCTTTTGCACATGATGGGGCCAAATGCAAAGAGGTACTGTTCTAGTTTTCAAATCCCCAGCTGGCAAATTCCTACTTTGAAACCAGAGGAGTCTTGGATGCAAAGTGGGGTACCTGTGCAAAAAAAATGGTGATGAAAAGTAAATTGGCAAGCATGAAGCTTTTATTATTCTTCGGCAGTAATCTTTTCCATTTAGATGGAAAAAGTAGATGAAACTAATTTTTTTCAAAAAGTAGTGTTAAGAGGCAGAAATTTCAGTAAAATTATAGATGGGTAATAAAAAGTACTCCTTACCCTGAACAATATACTGAAATTAAAGCCTTATGGAATTACCTGCAGGAGCGTTTATTTTCTAGCAATACATCTTTCCTGATCTGAGTCTATCCATGAAATTTACGCAGCAGAAGAGAGTTGTTCTCGAAGGAGAATCCCTTTGGAAGTCCAACAGCATTGATCACATTTGCTTTCTCAGTTTACTGTTACCACTTTAAAGAGTTACAGTTTGCTTCTGCAGTACATCAGCAGCAAAAGGAAAGCCAAGGGAACTGTGGTTCCAGTGCTCAGTGGGGCAGGAGACCTCATTGCAAAGGCTACAGGAAAGAATGAGAGGCAATGTTGCTTTCACCTCAGGTTTTACTGGTGTGGTTTGTCCTCAAGCCTCTCTGACTTCATGGTAGAGTCTGCAGGAGTTAAGTGTTACCTGCAGTAGAAGGTCAAGTCAGGGACCATTATAAACTGATCAAACATGCAAAGGTCCGTGGGACCAGGTGAAACACTTCCAAGGCTGTTGAGGGTGCTAGTAGATGTCACTGTGAGGCCACTCTCTAACATCTTCAAAAGGTCATGGCATTTGGGGGAAGTTCTTAATGACTGAGAAAAGGCAAATGTCACAGCTGCCTTCAGGAAAGACAAGGAAGAGGATCCAGGGGATTAGGCTGCTCTGCCTCCGGTCTGTTACCAGGAAGATTATGGAGCCAGTTCTTCCAGAAACTGTGTGCAGATGCATGAAGAATAAGAAGGTCATGGCAAGCAGCCAGCATGTTTTAGATAGGACACACTGTGCTTTACCATTCTTCTCTGATCAGATGGCTAGTTGTGTGGATAAGAGGAAATTAATGAATATTTTTTTACTTTGATTCTAGCAAGACCCTCCCATAGGATCCTTATAGCCAAATCAGAGATGTAGGTAGAAAATTTGCTCGACTGCTGGTCTCAAAGGGTTGTGATCAGTAGTTCGAAATCCAACAACTGGCTGGTGTTCCTCAGGGGTAGATAGAGGGCCTGATAATGTTTTAATGTCTTCAGTAATGACCTGCATGATGGGAGGAAGTACACTGCAGCAAATCTGCAGATAATTCCTGGCTGAACATGAGTCAGCAGGTCACCCACACAGCAATGAACTCCAACTGCATACTCGGCTGTATTACTATAAAGTAGCCAGCAGGTTGAGGGAAGTGATTCTTCCCCTCTGTTCAACACTTGAGACCAGTTCTAGGATACTGTGCCCAGTTTGATGTTCTTCAGTACAACAACAACAAAAAAACATTGATACACTGAAACAAGACCAGTCAAGGGCTTTGAAGATGTTCAAGGGGTTTCAGCACATAAGTTACAAGAAGAGACTGAGAACGCTGTGTTGCTTTAGCCTTAAGCAGAGGAGGAAACTCAGGGGAGACCTTCTAAAGATGTTAGAGAATGGCCTCACAGTGACATCTACCAGCATCGCTGTCTTCAACTAGCTAATGAGAGTGTGTTGTGAAGGCAACAAACTCTTCTCAAAGTCTCCTCACAGGCTGCAACAAGCGAAATTAAAATTTGATGTAAAGAACAATATTTTTTTTTCACTTTGAGGGTGATCAAACAGTGGAAAAGGTGCCTAGAGAGGTTGTGGGATCTCCATTCTTGAAGTCCAGAAGTCAGTGGAGAATGCACTGAGCAACCCCATAGAAATCAGCCCTTTCTTAAGTCTGATTGCGATGAGGTGGCCTAGAGAGGTGCTTCCAAGCTAAATTTTTCTGTGGCTCTATCACTTGTCAAACAAGACTTCCCTTTACTATGTTGACTAGTCTGTTGCATATATTTTATTTGTCTGCTACTTCTATTACATATTATTGTTAAAGTGGTAAATATAGGAGTCTTTCTAGACGTTATCATTGCATCTGCTGCCTTCCAGGCCTCATATTGTGAGGTGATTTTAGAGCAGAAGTTACATACAACAGTTTGTGGTTCACTGGTTCACCCTTGAGTTCAATTAGTAATTCCTGGATAAATAATGTCTGTTTCTCATGAACTGTGTTCCTTTTTCAATTAGTTACACATTTTCTTCTATGCGTACTTCAGTTTGAGACTCTTCCGCTAGCTGGTCAGTCTCTGTGCCTTCCCAGACTGTTTCAGCACTGAATACAAATTCTAATAAGTCATTTAGATTCTCAGCAATTGCCTTGTAGTCTTTGCATGCTCCTGTTGTGCTGATCCTTTCATTCTGCAAAGTCTCCAGGAGAAATCCTGCTCTGGATGTATTTGAGGGAAGATTTATTACTCATTTTCATGTGTTTTGCTAGTTGTTCCTTCTTGGCCAGTCTTCCTTGTGTTTTTTTTACATTGAGCCTGTCAGAATTTATTATCCTTTCTGTTTTCTCCATTGGGACATGATTTCAGCCTCTTCAATGATGCTTCTTCTAGTAATTGCTCTTCAGCCCTGCTGGCTTGCTTTTATTTGAGTCTTCATTCCTTCCCTTCATCTGTGCTTTCCAAGCTGTTCGTTTGCTGCCTGCTCCCTTGTGATTAAACCGTGATCTGCTTTTGGATTCTTCTCTTGAATCTCCGTCTTGCAAGTGATAAATGGACACTATGCTGTCTGCATGACAGGAGTTATGATTTGAAGAAGACATTTAAGTTCCTTTGTTTCTTTGGCAGTTGTCCTTTATAGTCCCAGCTACTGATTCTTCTACAGTAATTTTTCTTTCTCTCTCAATGAAACTGTTCTCTTGTCTCTCCTCTGCTTGCCAGCCCAACGAGTATCAGCGTTTTGGGTTTTTCCCTCTCAATATTTTTTAAGCTGTTCCTTTTTTGTTGGTTTTTTTCCCCTAACATTTTTTTAAAGAAGTGTAACAGTACTCAGTCACCTAAAATACAGAAATTGTTTGTTTCTCAAACTTTCTGAAGTAAATTATATAAGAACAATGGTAGACCGCTAAGGACAGGCTGGCTTTTTGGTCCCTGCCCTCCTCTGTCTTCACCTATCTTACCTTTAGCAGCCTCTGTAGATAGAGTTTTTCCTTTTTCCATGAGTCACTGAAAATATAGTTTGTAACAGATGCTATTTTAATTTTCTTTAAGGAACAATTCATTTCTCTTTGCCTTATGAAGAAGTATTGAGAAATACTCTATATTTTTAGTTCTATTTCATAGACATTCTTTCTTTGCTTCTTATAATATTATTCATCTATTTCTATTCTAACAGATGCAATCAATAGTATTACTTGTTAGTCTGACACCACTTTTCAATTTATGCAAATGACCCCCCACCTAGAAACGATGTTATGCAGCACTAAACTTGAGGTGGAAAAAAAATCTTTAATATCGTTCATTAAACCAAATAAATTGGAAAATAAATTGGAAAATAACTTGGAGTTTCTGATGTAATAATAAAGTGCTTTAACATGCCTCTAATGTCCTTAAATTGACAGACTTTTATATAATCCTTCTTCCAGTAATTTAGTATCTTTAACCTCAAGCATAAAATCCTTGCTTTTTGAACTCTGTCACTTTTCATAGGGTTTTTTTGTGTTTGCAAAGTCCTTTGATAGCTGACATACATTGCCTCCATGCTGAATGGACAAATTCTCTCTTTGAAACTTTCCAGTTGATCCACTAAGGTCTACAAGGTAGGCCCTCCACAGATTTGACTAGAAAAAGCTCTAGAAGGACGGCTGAACACAGTATTAAAAAAAAGAGCACACTTTCATTACAATGGCAAATGTTAAACGCTACATGTTCTCTTGCCTGGAATTTATAAGGCAGTTGTCCTAAATTAGTGTAATAGAGCTGAACAGAGTATCTCCAGGATTTGAAAGCGCCCAGGCTCCAGTTAATGTGTTGGAAGATCTCCTCCTTATGCTGACAGTTAAGAAATTCCCATGGATTCAGACTTCATTACTACAAGATTTCGTGCTGATGCATGCTGATTAAGAATCAGATAGGGGGGGGAAATCTCCTGTCATTCATTACAGTGTTAGAAAACTGAATGATTCTTCCACTAGTAATTTCTAACAGCAGTGAAGAGTTGAATCCAACTCCAATGCCAGGACACAGCATTTCAAAGTCCAATAACCTCACTCTCACCTGGCGGACACCCTGCAGAAAACACAGCCACCACTCAATATTTATCCAATGTGAAATAGATCAGACACAGAACCAGGCAGTGGAAGCAGATTGGAAAGTCTTGTTCCTGGCATGGCAGTCTTGTGTCAAGTGTCTTATACCAGCTGGCCAGGTGAAATTTCTCAGCTTGCAAGCATCACTCTTTCTGATCCAGACTTCTCTCCACATTAATCCTGAAAAAAACCCTCTGATTTTTACCAACCTCACTGAAGGGAATAAGTATTTTTGTGGTACAGATGGAATTGAGGGAGTGTTCTTACTTTGAAGTAAAGAACATGTACTGTCAAGAAGGATGATTTATTCTGTTGAGAAGAAAGTTGAGTGAGGATTCACTGCTTTGGAAAATACCTGTGACTAGGCCTGAGTTCCAGGTTATAAATTATGCCTGGAAATTTAAGGAAAGGTGCTTTCAAACCTCCAAAGTACTGGAAGCTGGTTTAAAACCGTCAAATGGGGAAAGTTATGAAAAGCTGCAGTTTAACTATTATATAAAATTTAAGTACATGATTTTATATTATTCCTACTATGCAATGATATTACAATTATTGTTTTCTTGGTTTTGTTGTAAAGAATTCTATTTTTCCTAAATTAAATGAATAATGAACTGTTCTTACGGAGTGTTTAATCTTCAAAGCACATTAAAAATATTAATTAATCCTCACCAAAATCCCTGTGAAGACTCTACATAAGCATTATCATCCTTTCACCAGATAAGTGCAGTTACCATTTTTCCAGCAGTGCTGGAGAAAATAACTTTTGTTTCTGGAAGCCCATCCAGTTCTGTTGATTTGTTTTTAGAGCTAAACCCTATCATTACTGAGATAGCTGTGAAGTGGAAAAAACATTCTGGATTTTAATAGGCAGTTACATCTCCATACCTCCAACTTTGTTTCAGATTTGCTTAATGTGCTGCTCTGAATTCAAGATGATTTATTTTAAACTTCAGAGGAGTTTAGTTTTGGTCATGGATGAGCTAGTTGCAATTGCTAGTTTTCTGAACGTGGGCTGTTGTTTAGCTGTACTGAATCACACTCCTTGATACATGGTTTAATAAAACAGTCAAGTGTTTGACCCATTGAGTTCATCCTTTGAATTAAAATTGTAGCTTAAAATTGCTTGTAATTAAGTATCACAGGTTGGAAGATTTTTAGCATTTAAAATTGAAAGCAGTCTTCGATATTCATTCTTTATGTGAGTTTAAATAATTTGAAAATTAACTTTGAATTATGTAATTCTCACATTTGAAAGTTGCCAGCTAATCTATGATCAAGCTTTCATTTTTATATCGCTTTGAATCAGGGTCTTCAGAATATTTCTTAAATGTGAACAGAAATTTAATTTGGAGATTGATTTACATTGTATCTGAATCTATGTGCATATTAAATAGTAATGTGCTAATAGAGATTCATCTTATTCTGTATGCTAATAACAAATATGATAAAGTGATTAAGTACATGGTCATATAGTTCTTGTTCTGAACCTCTTGTTCAGAAACTCTTTAAAACTTTTTAAGCCCTAGTCCTTTAATCTACTGAATGTCTTGTGTCAGTGTTAAATATAGCTAATAATAACTAGTACCTAAGTTGCTCTGTACGTATTGTGGGAAGGCCTCTGACAACTAGAGCTTTGCAGGTTATCTGAGGGTGCTACTGAGAACCAAGCTGTTGTTTTACATTCTTTCCTACAGTTTGAGTCCTTGAGCTCTTGAGTGGTGTGTAATAAGAGCTGCTGGAGCTGAACTGCTGTTCACAGGTCGTGTCAGGTCTGCTTATCTGGTTCTGTTCCTCTCCTGGTACTCAGCATGAGAAAAAGGGTGGAATCTGGCTCTGTTACCTCTACTTAGACGTGTGCTTGTAATGTATTGTTAGATCATGTGTTTCATTTCTGCTACAGTGTGGGGTATAAGAAAATGAAGCACTCTGTCAAATGTATCCTGTTCTCAATGGGCAGATGATCATACAGTATTATGAAAAGGTGACCCTTTTTGGAAGAGACTGTAGGTTGCTCTGAAGTGTCAGATGTAAGTAGAAAATCAATGACTGCAGGCTGATCTCTGAAGGCCCTCATCTCTCTCAGTTGTACAGACTGGGAGAGTGGCATGGAAGAGCATCCATCCTATTAAATACAGACTGACAGTAGTATCAAGGTTACTGTACTTAATTTGCTACTAGATATATCAAAGTTCATATACATTTGCTTTTGCTGTGTTTTTGTATTGCAAATATTCTACTGGGAAATGTTGGATGAAATTGGTATTGGATAGTTTGCCATGATAAATTAAAACAAGGAGCTACAGAATTACTCTGCCATGAACTGTAGTGACTGGTGTGATTTTTAAATATTTCCTTCACAGAATGTTCATCACCTTTCTTCAGTACATTTTTACTGTATAATCAGTTATCGCTCCACTGACAAGTATTAGTCTGGGAGTAACTTATCATCAGCTGACAAGTGCCAGAATTCATCCTCACATTTGTGTTACTGAAGCAAACAGATAGTTGGCTTCAATGGCTGAAATACTGTATGACACATTATTCTGACCCACAGCTTGACACGGAAATTGCTTTTAATCATTCAATTTCAAGTCAACAGGTAGTTGTAAATATGATTCTTGGTGAGATTTCCTTGCATTAGCTTTTATGTTTAAAGACAACAACAAAAGAATAACCAGATTCTGTACAACTCAATCCTAATATTAAGGGAATGTTTTCAGAGTTCGTCTGTTTTGTTTCAAGCCAAAAAGCACCCTGGACTAAGTAAACTAATTTAATGTTATTATTTTCAGTAAAAAGCTTAACCAATTGTGTAAGTGTAATTCAGTGTACGAATTTATATTAATGTTTGGGAAAATGCTAGCCATTAACTATATATCACTTACTTAAATAACTTATTGTACATATGAGAAATACTTACAGAATGCTTCCCTAGCAGACATATGCGTTGTCAGAACACAAAAGGATACTTTCCAAATGCATTACGTATAATTTGTACCCTTCTGGGGCATTCTTCCATGGTTTCTTTTCTGAGCCCTTTAGAGATAACAAAATGAATATGATAACCTGCTTTAGTTATGTCTTGATTAAAGTGAAGAAAAAAATTGGTCACTTTTCTGCTATTAATTGTTAAAACTTTAGGTTTTGTAGGGTGGTTGTCAAACCTTATTTCATGTATTTGTAGATACCTGTATACAATATTATTTAAAATAAAACAAAGCATTTTATGCTTAAATTGTATCTTGTTTTGTGCCACTTTAATGTATGCAATTGCATGACGCTTACCAGTGACTCTTGCTTTTGTTGGTGATTATTGCAACTGATGTAAGTCTACATTTTAAATGGAAGAAAGGCTTAAATTATGAATTTTTTATTAGCAACTTACACAACTCCATGATATGTGACTTGGCTCCTTGGACTAAAATTAGAATATAAAACTGAGAGATTCATTTCCTTAAGGTCATGGAGCAGTCTGTGCCTAGAGGGCTATAACACGTACCTCTATAATGGCTTTTTGAGCAGAGCCTAATAAAGGCAAAAATTGCTGCTAGGTTCGTATGCCAAGAACCTCCAGTTTACGGAAGATAAACAGGCATTTTACCTACTGAACTACAGCAGCAGAAATGCTTTAGAGTTTGCTTTTTACAAAGGCTTCTAGACTGATGGAACTGTTCCTTGTGTGGCATAATGGCATTGTGACTCAGTGGTTTTCCACATCTGAGGGTTCTTTAAAAAAAGCAAGATGTGTCATCTCTCTGAGTTTCCATCAACTTTTTTTGGGACTATGTAGGCTGAAAAATTAATCAATGAAAGGATAAACAATGATAAAAAATGTGATAGTATAAGAACACATTTTTAGAGAGTAAATTCATTTCTTTTATGTTAGAAGTATTTCCATGTTAATGCAATCTTCTCCTTTTTTGATTGAAATTACACTGTACTGGTATTGTGTCCATGGGATTTGTTTGTGCCCAGCGGGTTTTGTCATTCAAGGCAGATGTCTTTGACAGGCACCTCTTTTTTTTTTTTTTCTTTTTATTTTTTTTTTTTGAGCTGAAGTCTACAAACCAATTATGGAAATAATTTGGTGAGGAAAGGCTACATAATAAGACCCTGATTACCAGGTTTTTAACATGCATCTGCTTACACCTTTTCTTTGCAGTACCGTGCAAAACCAGAAGATGCAACTAGTTAACTTGTAAAATAGAAAACGGCAATATTGCTGAGTGAGAAGGAGTGGAAACACTGGGTCCTTGGAAGACAGGTTGTTTCCTCATGCTTAACTCTCTGACCATCAATTTCTAGTGCCTTTCTGGATTGCAGTGACCTCTTTACTGTCCTGTCTTGGTCTGTGTGAAAAATATCTTTTCAGCATTTCTGAGGTTTGTGTTGAGATCCCATTTGTTTTCTCGGGATTTGTCATACAAGCTCATAGCTTGCTCTTCTGACTCCCCTATGCACTCCGAAACACCGTCTGATGTTCTCAGTTATTTTTAAAGAAGGAATAAACTTCTCTCTCTCCAGCATGTTCCACCTCAGCCAGGCTGCTTTCACCAGAATGGTATGGACAGACATGTTTTCCCTTTGGAAGGGGGATCTCACCTTCTTTAGATAGGCAAGTAATATACATGCATATAGTACAATACATAGTATATGCTCTATGTATTATGTATAGCAATACATACTGTGTGGCAATGTTATACAGAAGTATGTATTCTAAATAAACCATATTTCTAAACATATGTATTCTAAACCATATACTTTCTGCTAAAATTGATGTAAAGAACATGCAAATTTTAGATCAGGAAAACTGTTAGGCTTTGATAAATACATTCTGAAAACTCAAGTCTTAGCCACATGTTAAGTTAATACAAAGACCTTCGTTTTAAGAAGGGAATGGGGAAGCATGAATGAGATTTCAATTTAAGTCACAGCCTGTGTTATTTTTTGTCTTCTGGCATTCATTTAGCACATTTTCACATGTTCCCTGCTAGCTTCTGTGTTTCAAAATTATATCAAATGTGTTTTATGGTATTTTGTAAAGACTGAAGTATATTAGGTGAGGTATATTAGGAGATACAGCATTGGCTTCTTTTTTGTGTCAAGAAATAAGTGCCAAATAAAGACTAGGGCAGCATTTTTGCCATTGATAAAACTAAATTCCTTGTTAGCCTGGCATTACAGTCCTGTCCATACTTTTTTGTGGTTTACAGTAAATTTATTCTGATACTAGTTGCTAAGTAGGTGAATATGAAAGTGGTTTTTTTTTTTTTTTTCTAAGGCTTTCTTGACATTGTTTTACTGGATAGAAGGAAATGTTTCTGTTGCGCAGTGGAGAGTGAGGACTCAAAAAAGCAGAGAATACCAGTGCTTCATGGTGGACCAGAATGATAGCCAAGCAAATATAGCACGACTTCCTTTATTTATTTACCCAGAGGCTTGCTTGTTGATTACAAGGAAATAAAGAAAAATTAAGCTACTTGCTCCAATAGAGCAGTTAATGTACTGCAGAGTCTAATGGTTTGCTTTTCCTCTTTTCCAGAAGGCAGTTTGTCTTTCTCTTTCAGATACCTTATTTTAATTTGTTGTATTGCAAAATTAAAAGAGCACGTTACTTCAAGAGTCAGTAGTATTCTTACAGAATGCTTTATAAGTCTGTAGCAGGTTATTAAGCTCAGAGCAGTGCTGATTTTGATGGCTGTTTAACTCAGCAAATTAGCTTCAGCGCATAAATCCTCAGGGTGTGTATACCCCTTATCACAAGCCAGGAGTGGAAGAAACAAGAACTTAGTAATTTATTGAACGCAACCATTTTTCATAGAGCATGGGAAAATTGTGGTGCTGAAGTCCCTTCAGAACAGTTCTGTCACATTCTTGCTCATTATGAATAATTATGAAATGGGTCCATAGGTGCCATTTTAAAATAATCAGCTTCTGCCACCACAAGTGTTTACAGTAATTTTAACACCTTACTGTGTTTAAATAGTTGAATATGGAACAGGAAGAATTACATTCACAATTATTCACACACAATTGCCATAGAAATGAAACTGGAAAAATCAGGTGAAGAGCTGAAGGAAGGAATAAAAACTTGTCTGGTATCTAAAAAATAACTTCAGCCTATTACATCACTTCTGTGGTGTGTTGGAGGACAAGATGAGCTGAGAAAGCCTTAACTGAATATCAGTAACTTTTATGAAATGTTATTTTAGAGAAAATCCACTATTTTTGTTTCTGTTTCATTTCACCAGAAACTTAATGATAGGTTTTTTTAATAACTGTATTTCTTGTAATTCAGTATTACAGAAATGGAGTCATAAGTATAACTTTATGGTTTTAATCCCACTAGCCCTATTTCACTCAGAAACTGGGAACTGGTCGTGCAGCTGTAAGGAAGGTTTCACAGCATTTGAGCCACTCAGCTCCGTCATGATCTCATTCCTTCCTCCCACACTGTTCTTCCCTATTACTCCATGGCAAAATTGTTCAGAGAGCTAAAATGGTTGATAAATATTTTTTTTAGGTTTTTTTTTTGTTTGGTGTTGGGGGTGTGTGTGTGAGGGGTTTTTTTTTGTTGTTTGGTTTTGTTATTGGTTTGGGCTTTTTTTTCAGTTTTGCATTGGTTTTATTCTGGTTTAGCTTCTAAATCTGCTCTTTAAGAACTGAGATAAATGCCAGTGCCTTCTCAAAGGAAAGGGTAAAGATTGTGCAACATTTAGAAACTGAGAATTATGAACACTGTCCAAGCTTCATTCCTTAAGCTAAGGTACAGGGCTAAAACTGTTTTGAAACTGTGTGCAGAGTTTAAAAATTATCAGCCTGTCAGATTACTTCTCACAAAGAAATGTGTATAAGTTTTCTTATCCAGAACTAAAGTTGTGGATTGAGAGAAAAATCTCTTCTTGACTAGCTTTCCAGTTGAGGAAGGTGCTTACTAATATCCACTTTGAAGTTAATGTATGATTTGTTTCCTATTAATTCCTTGGATCATAGGGACAAATTGTCCACATCAAAGCTGAGTGCTTTATCACTTTTTATTTTTCCTCTTAAATGTACTATATCAGAAACACGTTAGGATATAATCAGTATTATTGACTGCTATGTCAATATAAGCTGCAAAGAATACTAATAGAAATGTGTTGTTATTTTCATTGTTTTTAATGCTTCATGTGACTTGTCAGGATGCTGAATTTTATTGTATTTTATGTCACTGCAGTTCTTTTGTAGGTACACAGATTGTGTGGCTAAACTGAAATATTATGTTCACATGGCCTGATCTCACGCATGCTGCAGGAGAAAGAATTTTATTTAGTAATTTACTCTGTTAAGCCTAACCTTGTCTGGAGCTGTGGCTTGGGTTTAGGTGACATATACCTATCACCTGCCTTGGTATAAGTTCCTCTGGAACTTTACTGGAAAGCTTCTCTGGATGGTGAATTTTCTCTGTTAAATAACTATGGATTAATCTGTTTCATGGGTGCTACTGTGATTTTATGTAACGCTTGCTTTTGTCAAAATGTTATTGAGGATTAAAACAGATGCTGTCCAAGTTATGAATTAATTTTAATCTTTATAAGGAGCATTATCAATTTCTTCTAAAACTCTTGGGTACGTGTTATCTGTTCATGAAATGTTTAATAGTGTTCGTAGATATATACTCTGATTATTAATGTAAGATGGAATTTACCGTTCCCTAATTTATTTATTTTTTTTAGTTACTCTTGTGTTCTTCTGAAGTCTGGAAACTGCTGTGACTCTTTTGGCTGCCTCTGTTTATTGCCCTCTTGCCCATTGGTTATATCAATCCTTCCTAAGCAGTTGAATAGGTACTTGATGCTCCCTGATCAGCAGTTGCAGACAAGATGTTTAAGTTTCTTTATAATGTTCCATTCCTGACTTTCTTCTGAATAATATCTAGTGCAATGACCAGCACAGCACTAAGAAAAGAAATAATTATAATTAGAAAATCAAACTCTGTCTTTAGTCAATAACTCTCTGTTGGGTAACTTGCTAAGGCTGGGACACTTTTATGAGAAAATATCACTGTCTATGGCGTATTAACATTGATAAAAGCAAGACAATAAAAATACATTTATGAAAACATTTTGGTTTAAAAGGTTGCCCTTACTACATATTGCTTGCAATGCCACAGCTACATTATTTAAGTGTAATTTCACTTACCTGAGCAACCTGACTGGAAGGGAGGGTCTAGATATACTGGAAAGTTTTGGGGTATCAGTGAGTGCAGTGACAGGGCAAGAGGTAATGGTTTTAAACTGAAAGAGGGTAGATTTAGATTAGATATTAGGAAGAAATTCTTTACTGTGAGGGTGGTGAGACACTGGAACAGGTTGCCCAGAGAAGTTGTGGATGCCCCGTCCCTGGAAGTGTTCAAGGCCAGGTTGGATGGGGCTTTGAGCAACCTATTCTAGTGGAAGGTGTCCCTGCCCATGGTAGGGAGGGTGGAATGAGATGATCTTTAAGGTCCCTTCCAACTCTAACCATTCTGTGATTCTATGATATGTAATTATCATGTTTGTCTGCTGTTGTGCCTTGACTCAGATTTGTGGAAATAACATTTTTTGCTGTTCTAACAACATCTGCTGAATAACTTTGTCAGTTAGATGATGTAAAGTTTTCGTGTTTTCAGGTTTAAAATACAGTTCACTCCTTATCCTCGTGCCTCAGAGCTGTTAAGATCTTAGTATGCCTTCCGCTCCCATTCTGGGGTCTCTGGTCAGTATGATCTTAATGGGAGGAATAGTGTGAGGAAGGCACTTGGCCCCCCTTACTACTGTGTCCGTCCTTGAAACAAACTGAACCCTTCAGTTTCCAACAAGTCTGTTGCTCCAAACTTGTAAATGTGCAGTTTCTAAGCTATTAGAACCTTTCACATTTCATGAAACACGTTTCTAGAGGGCCCAGAATATGTATTACTAAACTATTAATGTTGCAAATTGATGAAACCTGCCACTTTTCTGTGACTGGTGTCATATGCTTGTCTTCTGAATCCTGCAGGCACATTTTTAATTTGATTACTGCCTTTTTGTGGAGATGGGCTAAATTCTTAGAGTGCTGGGCCAACTTGCCCATCTGCTTGGGGGAATATGTGTGCACAACCAGGCCCAAAGATTTTTCAGGAGTTATACTGTTAAAGAAGGAGCCAAACCAAATACTACCTTGGTAGAATTAGGGCCATCTTACATTTATTTTGGGATATTTACTGGATTATTTGTAAAGAAGAAAGCATTGCATGTTGTTAGTTTAAAGTTTGCAGAGCTGCTTGTGTTGTCTTTCGGTTTTGGAGGGGTTTTCAGTTGTGTTTTTTGTTGTTTGTTTGGGTTTTTTTTCATCAATAGAAACAAGTCATTGCGAGAAGACACCAGTAACCTGTGTTTTACAATCTGTTTGGAATTTACTACAAGAATGTACTCTGCTTAAGGAGCGAAAATCTCCCAGTAGGACTGGACATGTATTTAGATATTTAGTAGATGTTGTAGGCCCTGTTTCAAAGCCTAATCTCAGGTCTTCAGAGCATTCTTAGTTCTTTGCCAAAGCCACCTCTTTTGCATGATTTTTAGATGATGTATGTTTTCTTAGTTAATAACCACTAAATCCTCTCTTTATATATGGACTAAGATCAGTCTCACTTGTGCTGAGTAATTAAAGACTGACTTTAAAAAATAAAGCGTTGGCCTGCACTGCTCTGGTTTATAATCCCATTCTGCTCCCATTTACTCTAATCATGAATGTTGCTTATTCTCATCGTGGCTCTGTTTGGGCCCTGTACCTGTAGCATCGCTTACTTGTTTCATTGTTCAGCCTAGAGAAGTCAATTCTAAAACCAAAAATGCAGAACTTTTTAAGGACATCCTCTAACAAACTTTTTTTTCCCAAAATGCTAATAGAAGTTTGTATTTAAGTTGTTTTGACTTTAAAAGTGTATTTTTGTTTTTAAAAACATAAACTAAAGCCTGGCATGACATAACCTCTTTAACTGTTAATAATTAACTATCATGAAAAGAAGTAAGACTGCTAAAAAAGAGGCAAAATAACAGTAAAACTCCTGTGTAGCTTGATTTCAGGATAAAATGTCTGCAATGAGTTCTGTCATCTGCTAGAAACTCAGTCTTAAAGAATTCAAGGATGGGGAAAAAAAGGTTTACCATTCCTTCAAATCTGGATTGGAAAAGCTAAAGGCAGGGGGAGGGAGGAGGCAGGAGAAAGGAGGAATATCACTATGCTCTAATAGTTTTCATAGATTACTATTAATGAGTTGCAAGGTCCTGGTAAAAAAAAAAAGGAAAACAATAGTGAGGAGTTATATAGTTGACTATGAGAAAGAGAAATGAATTAAGTAGACATTCAGGGGGAAACTGGACAAATGTATATTTGTTCAGTTGGTGAATCCAAAGTTTATACAATCTTATCCATTTTAAAAAGAGATGGTTCAAGATATTATAATTAATACTGGTATGTTAAAAAACAAGATATAGTATATTAATTATGGAACTAGCAGTTCTACCATCTCTTTCCAGGAATATATATTTTCTTAAATTTTTACATCTTCGACTTTTGTTATTCTTAGCCTCTATTCCTTATTTCCAAATTCTTCTGCCTGTTAAAATATGCAGCAACTAGTGTTTAGATTTAACCCAGAAATTTTTGCTGTGTTGCTTCATAGTCCTTTCCAAACCCATTTTTAGGGTTGCTTGCATTTTCTTCATTAACATAACGTGATAAATATGTAATAAAATTGGTTGTTTTTCTAATGTGGTCCTAACTCCTATTTACATTATACCGACTGCTCTAGTTAATCTCCAGCTTTCTTTCACATGCTCCATTGATGTACTATTAGTTGGTAAATATGTATATGTACGCTATATATGCAAAAGCTCTGTCACATCTTTAGTGTAATGCTTTGTCAGAGTTTCTAAGAATAGTCAGACATGACACATTATTTTTATTGTTATTTTGGTACGTTATTGCGTCCACTAATTTCCCCATAACTGAATAATTAAAAAACATCAAGGGAGTAGAGTTCATAGGAAGAAAAACACGAAACTATAACACTAAATTATATTAAAAATTATAGCTGAAACATAATTAGCATTAACTATAATGTAAAAGGAGGGAGAGGAACAGAACATGAGGGACCTGATGACGCACTGAGTCCTGTTACCTGCAGTTTCCAGTAAACCTCTCATTATAATGCTTTTGTTAAATTCCTTGTGTTCCGTCAGTCAGTTGCATACTTTGCTTCTATTTCTTTGACTGTCTCAGAACCTCAGTTTCTCAAGGTGACAGACTTTTCTGCATTTTTAGACTATATTAGTTCAAGTTTATTTTGTTCTGTTTTGTTCTTGTGCTACCATTGTACCTGAGCTTGATTCTTTTTGCTCTGATTGTTTTTACCCCATCGTATATTTATAAAGAACACTCATACCTGCTCTCATCCTTTGTTTGACTAGACTCTCAATAGGTTTTCGTTCTTCTCTACATTGTCTCCTACTTAAAACTAGCAACTCTTTTCTATTACACTTCTGGTTTATCATTCTTGAACATGTCTGATCAGAACATAGACTTCCAGATCAGATCTTCTTAATGCTTTGTGCAAGAAAATCAATATTGTATTTCTTGAAGATGAATCCAGGTTATCTTTTGAAATTGATATTTGGGGGGGGGGGGAAATAAAGTCAAGTCCTGCATTTTAAGGCTATGATCTTTCTGGTTCCTTGATTGCTCATAAGTATGAGGTATTTTCAGGAGATGCTGTTGTACAGAATACCATATATATTTGTCATAGTTGCAGCTATTCTACAAAGTTTGATAAGCATAATTTTGCATGTGTCACAACATGCATGAGATACAGGCTTTGGTTCTGCCTACATCTGATCTCGTGTCTTATGTCTGCGTTTACTGGACATACACCATTTGGACCTTAAAAGAAGCTGTGCTTTATTTAAACTGGCATTCCCATGTAATCTGAAGGGTAGTTACATTCAGCATATCCCAAAATTTATATCAGTTCTAGAAATGATAACTCTGTGGATCAAAATTTGCGTTCCTCCATGACTATATCACCTTTGTGACTTAAAGTCATTGTCTGATCAAATAATACCACTTTCTTCTCCTTTCCTTAGTTAAAGTATCTATGACCTGGTTTTGTCAGCTTTGATCTTCGCAGGTTCTAAATTTACTCTTGAACAGAGTAATTTACAGTTACTCTTTTAAAGTAAAAGAAAAGAAAAAATTACAATTTCTTAGCCTTTCATTGTTGAGTCCAGACAGACTAAACAACCTGCCTTTAAAGTCTGCCATGCAGCCACTCATTATGTTCACAAACTACTACAATGCTTGTTTAGTTTCTAAGTGTATTTTGATGGACTAAAGAATTGTGTATTTAAAGTATGAAAAACATTTCGTGGTCTTTTTGGGGAGGCAAATGTACATGGAGACTTCATTGTTAAAAAATTAATAAATTATGACAGAAGTACTGGCTTTATTTATATTAACTGTACTGTTGGGGTCAAAGTATATTTCTTCTTCCCATCTTATCCCACAGAATATGTGCTTTCACCTCTCAAAACCCACTTTTCCCTAGAACTATGAACAGCCAGAGCTTCAAAAAAAGCACCATTAAGCCATTGTGGAATGGGGAGACAAGTAGGGATAGGATTAAACTGAAAAGAACAGGTTGGGCAGAGTTTGTAGACAGCTGAGTTGAGAAGTGTAGGTTCTGTGCTGTGTACTTCGTAGCTCTTGAAGTGCTGTTACTCAGTCGTGAGCAGTCATTTATAATTTTCCCCCACTTTTTTGTGTACTTCGATTATTCCTTGAGTGATTATGACAGGTTAGGTTAGTTTTGTTGTGTTTGGGTTTGGTGTGTTTTTTTTTTTTTTAATAGTGAAAGGAAGAGGAACCAGAACTTTTGGGGAGCTTCTTTTTGTCCATATTCATCATATTCATGTCTTTCCAGCTTAAGGATGGAAACAGCTTAAGGCTAACAGAACAAGGCTGTCCAGATGGTCTCTCCCATGCTTTCTGCAACATCTGTAGATATCCATTAGTGTCATTTAATAAAGCCATCCACTAAAAGGTTCTGATTCTTTCTCAGTTGCTCCTACACTGCTGTTTTCATAAATCATTCCTGGAATTTGCTGTCCAAATTCTGAAATCTGTTATCTTTTTTTTTTTTTTTGTGAGAGGGAAGACCATGGAGAAAATTAATACTTCTGAATTGAGAAAAATGTGAGAAAAACTTTTCAAAATGAAGTCAGAACAGGTTTAATAAACAAGCTAGTACTGCAGAACTGATTTCAGTAATCCCACGTAGGCTCTTCTTTCAGAATTTGCCTTTCCCATCATCCAGGGACAGTTAAGCTCTCTAGTCATGAAACTGATACAATACTAAGTATTTCCTTTATCCAGGCACACAGTAAAGCATTACAATGCTGATATTCTGCTCACTAGATAAGAGCAACTAGACCCTAATTGTCTTAATGTTTTAATATCTATGGTTTTCTTTTCATATATTACATTGCACATTTGAAATTTGCTCTATATATTTTAATGTTTATTTGATACACAAATAATATACCAGTTGGCATCCCAGTCACATCCAGCTGATATTGTTGCATGTTTCCAACTATTTCAACTTCCAGGGAACTTTTGAAGTAGGTGTTGTAGATATGATGTCCTCAAACTCAGCTTGCTTCCACTGAGCTGTAGCATTTTCACTTCTCTTTAGGGTCTTACATGCTGCTCCACACTTGTCAGTGTCAGGTACACTTAGTCAGTTAGGCTGAGGCTTGCATTGGTTAGAATATGCAAGACATCATCTGCTGCCTGTTTAAATAGAGGCCACTAAAATATTGATTTCTTGGTCTTTAAAGAGATCTTGCTTTGCCCTTGATTTATTTCACTACTTCTCCAACACTCACCACATACAAAAATGCATTTATGTGGGGTTTCTCAAAACAAGTTCTCATATTTATTCATGTTATCACTTCAGTATTCATTTGCATCTTGTCACTCTTGACACTTCATATATGGTTCACTGGTATATAGTCAAGGAGGGCTCTCCATTCTGAATCCTTACAGATTCTGTTGAAGCAATTGTATCCCTATTTTCTCCTGCCTACACCACCTTCTCCAGATGACAGATGTTCTGCTTGCTAACTAGTTTGCCAGAGATTGTTTGAAACAATATTTTTTCTCCTTTTTTTTTTTTTTTTTAATACCTTGAAGTTAGAAAGCACATAGTAAGATAGCATGCAGAAAACGTTGTACAGGAACAAAGGCAGAAATATACTAATTACATCTTTTCACTAAGAAAATAATAAAGTGGAGAGCAAGAGAAGAGATTAGAATAAAAAGTGTAATGGTTCACATCAGAACAGGTTACTACCTCAAAACAGATTATTGTGTCACAGTCACAGAAGCTGTTGCTAGGAGTTATAGTCACTGGTATCTCTCCTGAATGTATTTAACAACTTGATCATGAAGTGAAGGGAGGATAGGAGAGTAGAGCTTACTGTGCCCCAAGCAGAACAGCATCTCAGTGTGTGCTCTAATAGACTCAGCATGGCCCTAATTCAAGACCTGCTGGTGATAAAATTTACATTTCCAAAATGTATTTTCCCAGACTATCTTGGTGACAACACACCAGAAATGTGAATAGAAGCTTACTTTTGCACAAAACATAAGCATATGTTTCCAACTGAAAAAGTATTAAATGCCTTAAAGTATGGGCTTGAGGCCTTCTGACTGTCCAGCAGGAACAGTTCTCTTCCCTCATATAATTACATTATAGGTTTTTCTTCTTAAATTGCAAAACAGTTATGTTTAAATAACTTGCTGGAGGACAGAATGCATACAGTGAATAAATATTTGATCAAACCTTACATTTTTTAAAATAATTGGCATGACATTTTAGACTGTTTTTCCTCATGATCAGCCTAAAGAAAAAGATCAGCACATTAATCTGTTTGCTGCTTTCTTAGTGAAATATTTCCTTAAAAGTTAGAAATCCTTCCCCTACTGCATTTACAAGAGATTCTTCTAACCTATTTTTTTTTAGCATTTTAAAGTAGGAATAATTACGGTTATATATAAAATCAAATCACCTGGATATCAGATCTTTCAAGATGTATTTTTATTATTAGAAGAGATACTTTTCAAGCAGAGGTAGCCTTTTTGCATCTGCTACAGTTAACTCATTTTTCATTTTGATACAGTGTGTGTCATGCATATAGAAGCCAATATTAACTAGATAACTGGTTTTCATGTAGATGCAGAAACAACGCGTCCAGTGAGAACACCCAAGATGTATAGCCAGAGCAGTCAGCAAGAAATGTGCTCTTTGAATTTAAAACTGATGCGTTAAATGAATTTGTAGACATTAATTTCTGACAGTGAAATTTTTTTGTGTTAGATATTCCATGTAACCAAACCTTAATAGTTAATAAAGTTCCCTAGTCTCTTGTAATAATTTTTAAAGTTTCATTGAATTTTTTTGGTTTTAATTACTCAAGCTTGCATACCGTGAGAAAGTATGGTCCATTAAATATAAAAAGTATGCATTGTGTTTGTAAACAATACTCTGACCTAAATGAGGGAAAACCAGGAATTTTCATTGAAGATACTATTGTACACAGTAATTTTTTATTTTTTTTAAGATATCTATAAGCAATTTTGCACCTGAAGTTCACCTAAAGTTAGGAATTTTTCTGCACAGAAATTAAACTACGTTCTTTAAACTCCCTGCTACTTTTTCTTCTTTTTTTTTTTTTAGAAAAAGAAAGACAAGAATGGCTTAGTTCTGATTTACATCCAAATAGGTCTGTCTTTGGCATTTTGTTGTTGTTTTTCCCATTTTGCTTTTCTTGTGTTTCATAGAAAACCAGTCATCCATGAGGTTCTAGAAGGGAAGAGTATGAAGTACATGCAGTTACATGCACTATTTTGTTGTGTCAGTTTTGGAAGAGATTAAGTTCAGGTGATCATTACCTTGTCCTGATGTCAGAAATATCCTGTAGAGGTAGAATCCCCATACTTCTGCAGATACCAGTGAAGGTTCTGGGGTGTTTCTCTTTGTTAGATACAGTGGAATTTCTTCTATCCTGGCAGCATTCATATTTCCCTTTGCATCCTGTGGTCTTTGTTTCTGTATGAGCAATATTGGATTTATAGAATGAAATCCTGTCTTTTACTAAATAAATATATCAGAACTGGAAAACAATCTTCTCCTTAGAGCTCAGACAGAAGTAACAAATCCTTCTTTATTTTATTGATAGGCTAATAAAACAAGGAATGTAATGTATGCCATTACAATTTCTTCCCAAAATACTTTACAAAAATTGGTTGAAACTGAGTTCTGACTGTGAATGCCTTTATAACTTCGAGACTGTGATCTCAATTTAACAATTTAATCCTAACTGTAATTTATTGTTTCATTTTGGGAAAATGAAACTTGCATACTAAATAAATTCTCTTAATCAGTCTGATCGGAATTTATAATAGAGGTAATTAACAAGGCTGAATGTTAATTCATACATTTTGAGTTGTCCGCTTCATTTGCCATTTTAATTAATAGCCATGATATTGTATTTTGCTCACTGATTATACTGGCTTTTGGAAGTTGCTGATACTGACTTAGCTCTGCAAGTTCGTCCATTATATTTCACAATTCTTGCAGCCACAGAATTGGTAAACGTATATTGTGCATGTAACTTTGCAGCAGGCAAACAGGTCATGGTTGGAGCTAAACTTAAGAAATTATACAACAATTTTTTACTTTCTGTGTGTGTCCAGCCAGTCCCAGTAGGCAAAATCTACCTGATACTGCAATAACTGGTAATCTGGACTGAGCTGGAATCAATGCTGCCTAGCTTTCTAAGAATACCTACAGAGTGTTTTATGAAATTCTATAGTTGAAATACTTTTCCAGTCTTTGAGTCTTGTTGCCATAGTTTCCATACTGAAGGAAAGGTACCCTTAACAGGGATTCATAGGAGAAAAATGTATAAGTAAAAACTTGTCTAGGCTAAATATTTGTAAAAGCAAAATGGAAAATGTACAATAATTTGAAATGTTGGCCCATTTGCTTTCTCAAATATTGGCCTGCTTGCTGAGATCTCAAATATTCTTAGCAAAATTACTGTTTGGGTGCCTGCTAATGTACCATTTTGTGAACTGTTCCTGGTTCTAGATATCAGTCAGCATAATTCTCTTGATCTTTCTTTATTGTCAAGACTCTGCAGTAGGACTTAGGTGGTAGGGTGTATTTTAGTTTTCTTTTCTGCCGATCTCCCCGCCTTGTCCCTGACTGCATTTGCATTTGAGGGGTTTGAATAACTAAACTGCAGCTTTCAGCAATGTAGATCAGTGTTGTAAGAAAATTAAATATTGCCTTTTATTTTTTATTTCAGCAGTTTATGGAAGTCATGCTCATTCTTACTCATTGACAAAAATATTAGTATACAACATGTATAATGCACCCCCACTTTTTCAAACCAGCATTTTATTCCATTGCCATTTTGACTTAATTTCATTGTATCTCTGTCTCTGCTGCTAAGGTGCTTATGCCTGATATAGCTTATGGTGCAAAGGGTGCAAAGTTATTGAATAAATGTTTAACATTGTAAGGAAACTGAAGAAAAATAAGGCTCACCTTTCCTGTTCAGCATAGGCATTAAGTCTGATTTTTCAGATTTCAAACCAGAGATAGTGTCAAGTTCACTCAACCAGGACAGTGCTCGCATATCAGTCCAAGACTCCTTCACACTCATGAAGCAAATCAGAACAGACATTCAGACAGATTTAAGGTATTCTCTGCCGCTGAATTTTTTAATACCGGATACACTTGAGTCCCACAACACTTTAATCCCACAAATTCTCACCTGTTTTGTAATTCTAAAAGGGAAACAAAATACATTAACCTTCTGAAGAAATTTTCTTCATGCTATTGTTGTGACGTCATTCAACCCAGCCTACAAAGGACAGCAGTGGTCAGCATTTTTAAGGTATACTGTAAGTCTTATCCATGAGGTTTAAAACATTTACTTTCTTAAGGAAAAGTCTGTTGAAAAAATAATGTTATTTTCTTCTGGGAGTTTCATACTAGTTTTAGGTGAATGGGTATTCATATCTACAGAAAGGAAGAAAAAAGAACAGCGCCAAAGTGTATAGGGCACCACTGGGCTGTCCTCCAGGCTTCCACTCTCACTCCGATTATCTGTATGTATTTTGTGCCTTTTCCTATCAGTTCATTTTGTAAAATGTGAATTTTATTCTGCAAAACAATAGATTCTGATCACCATGCTTATTCATGTAGACCAGCAGACAGCCTTCCAAAAAATTTCGGCTTTTGCTCAGTCCTGTTCAAATAATATTTTGATTGTTTGTCTGTATGGCAAGAAGTGGAGCCATTCAGTCTCTCTCTCTCTCTCTCTCTCTCCCTCTCGCGCGGTCTGTCTTGCACACTCTCTCTCTCACTCTCTCTTTCTCTCTTTTGTGCTTTTTTTTTCGATCTCTCTTTTGCTTGCACTCTCTCTTTGCCCTTTGTCCTTTTGTAAGATTGCAGGCTGAATGAGTTATTTACCTCTCTACTAAGAGGACTTTAATTCACCCTTAGTACCAGCAGGGAATGGAGTACGCTGAATTGCATGATACAGCCTTCCTATTTAGATTTTAAATGTGTTCTTCCCAAAAGACTGTAGACACGCAGATTTCTGCTTATTTAAGTATCTCCCCCACAGCTGGAAAGTGCGCTAAAGAATTCATTTTAGAAAAAGGACAGCAGTTGTCTGCTTTTTAACTTTGTTAAAGAATTCAGTTTAAATTTCCAGATTTCAATAGTTAAAGTTATGCAGTATTCCATAATTTATTCCATTTTTGTCTGTCTGCAAGTCCACCACTATTCCTTGAGATTACTTGTAAAGATTTCTTTCATTTTGAATTTAACATGCAATCTACTAACAGAGTACAAAAACAGGGCAGAAAATAATTACAAGTTTAAAAAACAAGCAAGAAAAGGTCAATAATTGCAGAGCAGACACTGCAACTACTGGCTGACCTTTGAGAGATTGCACAGTTTTTATTGCTCCGAAGTCTTGCTGGCAGCAGTGAGTGTGAGCAGAGTAAACCATTACCACTTCTTTTGTGCCTGCTATTATCATTACCATTAGTATAGTCTAAATCTAAACGTGGATCGCAGAACAATATCATTTAGGACCAGGTGCTAGCTGAGGGAAAAGCTTTTATATGTTTAAGAAAAACAGCTTATATTCTTTGCCTGATAATCTTGCTTGTTCCTTTGTGTTCAAATAAATAAAAAAAATGTTTTCTCATGCTTTCACAATCAGGAAATTAAGAAGTTACCAATGATAGCAAATCTAAGATAGGTATCATGATTCTGTCATAGCAAATAGACTTATTAGTAAGTGACCAAAAATATGCATTTGGAGTACAAATTACCAAGTTTACATTTTTCCCCCTTTTTCTTCTTTTTTTTCTTAGTTTTGGGGGTAATCTTTTGAAGATCTCTTTACCCATGCTGGACCAAGTCTAACGCATCTATCAGAGAATGAAATCTTACTTGTTTTTCTTGCTATTTAAGACAAAGCAGTTACGTTCTTACTAGTACAATCTCATACACTTTCATACAGTTTCAATTACAGATTTAGGTTCATCCAAATCAAAACGTGATCAAAGTACATGACTTAGGTTTTATTAAAGCTTATTCAAAGTGTTTTGGTGAGCCTTGTCAGACAGATTATCACAGGAATTTGAACGTGTTTTGAAAAGTTCAACCCTGTTCTTGAGGCTAAGAGGTAAAATAAATAAAAATAAACATGTAAGCAGTTTTTGTACATTTTTAAATACTTCTACTTTGCCCTCATCTTCGATACTACAGTTCACACTAGTGCCATAGTGGGAGTTGCCATACGTTGAAATCCCTCCTGTACTGAGTTTACATTGTAGAAACTAATCTTTCACATATCCACTAGACTCTGTCTTATCTCAACAATCTGAGAGCTTCTGCTGTTAGTTTATTGTCTAAGTCCTTTCTAAACATACATTTGGAGATAGCAGTAGGATTGTTTTCAGAAATTCTAATAAATGTTAGTGTTGTGTTAGCATAATTAATAAGCCTTACAATGACAAATTTCTTTGATAGAAGAAAAAACAACAGCCTCCATTTATCAGGGAAAAAAAGCTGTGTCATCTCTGAAAATTCAAATCAACTTTGAGGATCTCCTTCAGTGTGATGGAAGGGAGGGCTGTGTTTTTTTAATACGGTTTTTACAATTTCATGTGGGACAGCAGCAAGTAATATTAAAATATTGAGGGGTTTTATCATTACTGTTGTCATGGAAGCTAACAGAATTAGGTGGTGTATAGGATTTAAAAGCTACAATTTTCTGTGTTTTCTACTTTGTGATTATCTGAAAATCCTACCTACTACTTTTGAGGACCAAGGATTTCTTGTATTTTTAGGGCTCAAGTCTTATCTTGCTTTTCAGCACTGTATAAGGTAAAGTATGTTTCAGAATTTGTGTCTCAATGTAAAAAAACCACATCAGCAATTTAGGTACAGTAATATCTTTCTGGCAATGCAGCAGGCATTTAAGCTTTCTTCTTTCAAAGTTACTTTGCTACAAGTTTGATACAAAGAGTGGGTGGAATCAGCACAAATAGTGTCAGAACTGTCATTTGGTCAAAGCTTTGAAAAAGCAAGATGTTAATGGCTGTATTGCAAGTAGACACGTATTTGAAAATTGGAAGTAACATTTGCATGAATGCTTGTAATTTGCACTCTGTGTGTGACTGAATATACATAATGTAACACTGTATAACAAAAAGCTATATTTTGTTCATGTTGGTAGACATGTACAGTACTTTTTAATATGGAGCTTATTTAGGTGTTTTATATCATCCTCATTTTCACTCATCTCTTAAAAATGCTTCTTTCCACCAGAGCTGGGAATATTGGCAGGGAATTTCTTGTTGACACAACACATGAATGCAGGAACAAACCACTTGTGAACTGCAAGGCTTATAAAAATTGGGTGTTGGATCACTTTTTGAAGAGTTTGACCTTTTTTTTAAATTTATTTACTTTTTTGGCACTGCATCCTACAGAAAAGAATTGGTTTCAGAACATTTCAGGTTTATTGTAGTCACTCATCCTCAACATGGTTACGTTCATCAGAAAATGAAGACTATTTGGTAAGAAAAATCAAGCTGTAGTGAACTTTTATTGGGCAAATAGCTTCCCGAATTGAACCTGTAATAACCTTTTAAAGGCAGCAGCACTTAAACAGGGTTGGATTGGTGTTTATTTCGTGGTTTTAAGGTTCTGTGGTGAAACCAGATTCTTCTTGCTCTTTTGGGACTTGTTACTGAGTAGCTGTGTCTCTAGATGAACAGGATGTTACCACACATTAACATTCATGATCGAATTTTAGTTCTTATGGTGTCTACATTAGTATCAACCAGATTGTTCACCCTGTATATTAGAAGGAATATTTTTGCTTATTTCTCTTTACTTTCTCAGTTTGATTGGAGACCTCCTTGGAGAGACTAATCTCTCTAATATGGTCAGTGTGTGGATATATTTTCAGGGGGAGTATGTAAAGTCAGGGTCTTGTTCTGTACCCTGAAAGGGAGTTTTATTTCTTTCACTATAGAAGATGCTTAAAGAAACAAAGTCTTAGTAAGTAAGCCTACGGATCACAAGATCCATAAAACTCTGTTCTGTGAACAAAATATGCTTCATGTAACATGTTTCAGTTTGAGTACCAGAAAGTCACTGTTTTCTTTTGAAGAACATTGATCTGCCAGCATAAAGTTTTCTACAGTAGAAGACTCCTCTCAATAACTTGAAAATTCATGCTGGAAACTTTTCCAATACTTTCCTATAACTGTATCTTGTTAAAGAGCTGGAATGGTTTTCAGAGCTCTCCAAAGTCTTTCAGATTCTTGATTGATGAACATGTTAATAATATAATGTGTGCTAATTTTATTATGCTTCCCATTTTAAACTCTCTTTTAACTTGTAGTCTAATTTGGTTTTATTCTTATTTATTCTTTTCAATCCTATCTTGGAAGGTCATTGTCAAGAAAATGGATGAAAATATTCAGAAAGTATTGTTTCTGAGCTGAATTTGGAGAAGATACCTTGTTTTTTGGGGAAAAAAAAAAAAAGCCTGGATAATTCCTTTCTTTATTTTTACTTTTTCTCTCAAAACAAGTATCTGAATAATGGCATAGTCCACATATGTTGACTTAATTTTCTTAAATATCTTCCATATTTTCCAAGAGTTGGAGATTAGTTTTTAGGATGTGTAGGTTGGCTTGACAGATATTTTGCCCCAGAAATGAAAGCAAACATATTTCCAATGAATTAGTGAACTTTCTTGCAAGTGAGTGCTTAAGTTGAAATTTATTCACTGCCTAACTGCTAGGACTTCAAATATTCATTAGTCTGAATGCGTGGTAAAGACAATATATTAGACTCAGATTCAAAAATAAAAAAATACTAAGGCAAAGGCATATGACAGGATAACAGAAGTCATGCCTGCTCTGATAATTCAAGAGCCTGCAAAAAAGAATTTTGACAGATTGATATTCCAGGCTTTGCAGCAATGGTTGTTTAGCTGTTTATTCAGATTAAATAATTAAATCTTTTCCTATTTGCCAGTGGATTCTGACAGCTGCATATGTTCTTTTTATTTGTTAGATAGAATGGGTAAACAATTTTTGGCATGTATATTGTTTGCAAGGTACTTGCTTTATTTATTGTGTGAGAAATTTGTGTAGATAAATGATATTTGCCTATTTGATTACTAGAATTTTTTGAAAAGGAAAATAATGAACAAAATCACAGCTGGCACTAATGTTTGTTCTTTCAGTGTGTACTCTTGCTGTGTAAAGGCATGGTAATTGTAAACATCAATTACTAGTGGACAATGACTATAACAAAATGGTGTTAAAATATTGAGAAGAGAGGAAGATGGTGATAGCAAAATACTTCCTGGACTGAATTCTATCACAAAAGTGAAGCCTGTGGAGACCGAGGGTTGTAGTGTGACTTGATTTGGAAAAGTCATGTTGGTTTTGTCTTTTTTATTGTTTTTGTCTTTTTTTTTTTTTTTTTTAATAAGCATATTCTGTATACTGAGGCCACTAAGACAATAAATCTAATGGTGGTGGGGATGTTGGAGGGAATGTGCCATTTTTCCGGCCAATTCTAAGTAGAACTAAATCTTTAGGTCTCTTTCATAATGTATCAAGCAAAGATATGGAGATAGGTCAGGAAACAAAACCAAAAATATTAATAGGATGTCTTTTATTGCTTTCCAAATATATGTGAAACTTTTAACATAAGGTGCCTTCCCTCATGCATTCTGCATTCTAGGATGACAGAATGAGATGCCACCCTGTACCATTATTGAGTTTGCCAGAATATATTAATTGATTTCTGTTCCCTTGCTTCCCTTGCTTCCCTTGCTTCCCTTGCTTCCCTTGCTTCCCTTGCTTCCCTTGCTTCCCTTGCTTCCCTTGCTTCCCTTGCTTCCCTTGCTTCCCTTGCTTCCCTTGCTTCCCTTGCTTCCCTTGCTTCCCTTGCTTCCCTTGCTTCCCTTGCTTCCCTTGCTTCCCTGCCCTTGCTTCCCTTGCTTCCCTTGCTTCCCTTGCTTCCCTTGCTTCCCTTGCTTCCCTTGCTTCCCTTGCTTCCCTTGCTTCCCTTGCTTCCCTTGCTTCCCTTGCTTCCCTTGCTTCCCTTGCTTCCCTTGCTTCCCTTGCTTCCCTTGCTTCCCTTGCTTCCCTTGCTTCCCTTGCTTCCCTTGCTTCCCTTGCTTCCCTTGCTTCCCTTGCTTCCCTTGCTTCCCTTGCTTCCCTTGCTTCCCTTGCTTCCCTTGCTTCCCTTGCTTCCCTTGCTTCCCTTGCTTCCCTTGCTTCCCTTGCTTCCCTTGCTTCCCTTGCTTCCCTTGCTTCCCTTGCTTCCCTTGCTTCCCTTGCTTCCCTTGCTTCCCTTGCTTCCCTTGCTTCCCTTGCTTCCCTTGCTTCCCTTGCTTCCCTTGCTTCCCTTGCTTCCCTTGCTTCCCTTGCTTCCCTTGCTTCCCTTTCCTTTTTCCTTTTTTTTTTTCCCAAACTGAAATCTTAGCTAAGCCAGGATTGGTCTAGGACTGTAAAAACTCATCGCTCTTGGCTTTCTGCTAGTGATCATGTTAAAACACTTCCCAAATTAATGATAAATTTCTTGTACAGCAGTCTTTTTACATCTTTATTCACTAGTCTGAGTGTGGGAGGTGAACATCAATGTCAAATAACAAAGTAACTACTTCAAAGATCTGCCATGTGCCTTACAGTTTTACAAATTGTTATTGACTTGAAATATTGAGTCAGATAAACCAATTCTGCCAACGTATGTTGTGGCTGTGTGCAAAACCTGAAATTGTCTTTGTGTTCCTGCAAAGTTTCTTGTACTTACTGCTAAAGTCCACGGAAATTTTACAGTGCTTCTTTTTAAGGAGTTGTTCTATTATGTATTTTATTGCTGTGAATATCATGCTCCTTAGACTTCAAGAAGAATATAATACTAAATAGAATATAGTAGCTATGTAGCTATACTAGAGGTTGTCATCAGTAGTTGTTTTGCATGAACCCATTCACTAGAAAAACCTGTAAACATTTTTTTCTTACATCGTTGTCGGTTCTAATGATTAAATGATGTGAAGAGAATGTACAAGACGACTTTTAAAACGAACTTTTCCTTATTTTTTTAACTGCAGTATTTATACAGCACAAGAAAATACACCTTTTCCTATGTCTAGTCCTGCCTAATGAGAATTAGTGTCAAATTGTATACTATGTGCATTTTGACTAAAGAAATACAGATAGAAAATTCATGTTTAATGAAATAAGTTACCTTTATAAACTTTGGCTCCTTCTCATTGATATGCAAGTTTAGTCTGTAATTTTGGAACTGATTGTAAGACTGTAATTAGTCTCTAGAGAACTCACGTGGACAATAGATTGCTCATTAGTCTATCGACTTTCCATGAAGTTGATTGGCTATTTCTCAGGTCTAATGTGGAAACCGAAATGATGCATGTTAATTTGTCTTCCAGACGTTGCAACTGCCTGTCCAGATAAGAAGTCCATCTTAATGTACGTGACTTCCCTGTTCCAAGTTCTGCCCCAGCAAGTCACCATGGAAGCCATCAGGGAGGTGGAGATGTTGCCACGACACTCAAGGGTCACTAGAGAAGAGCACATACAAGTACATCATCAACAGCATTTTTCACAAGAAGTGAGTTGTTTCACTTTTCTGCTTTCATCTTGCTGCTCTAAAGTGGTTGTTTCCCTTACCTACCCCGTAAGTTTGATGTTAGATGGCAAATGCAAGGCAAAAACCCACAGGCATAAGGGACAAAGTCTGTTCACCACAGACAAGTCAAATGCACTTGTCTGCATGAACTGTACTTTTGTACTGTTTTTCACCTTGCACCAGGCTGCTTTAAAAGTAACTATTAAACAAATAAGTGCTTTGCACTTCTCTTTTACAGCACTGGGTGTTTTGGTTGTGGAAGGGCACCACAAGGAAGAACACAGAAACTGGGGGAGGTTTTACATTTAAACACAGACATGTAGAAACTTTTTTACCTTTTTTAGAGAATAGCAGTTGATGTTTCTCCATATTCATGATACATTTTTAATTTTTTAGCATTTTATTTACACTGACTTGTATTTTAAGATCATCTGTTCTCAGCTAAAGGTTGGCCTCTCAAAAAGGTCATGTAATACTTGGAATTAATTTATGCTTGCTATATCAGTTATGTTTCTGACTGAAATAATCAGTCTCTGCTAGTGTTTAGTGGATTTTAGGCCTAGTGTACTTGTCTGAATTTAATCTGTATCTTGCTTTTGGGATGTTCAGTCTGTTTAGAGTACTGAGCAGATGAGTACTGGCTCTGTTTATTCAGGATTAACTGCAAGATCACTTGTTTTTTGAGCCTTTGCTTGTAAATTATAAAGAACCTTCAATTTACATTGGTATTCTGCTCATATTGAGTTCTGACAGTTTGTTGCTTCTGGAAAAGGTGTCAGATTAAATAAGAGCTTTCCTTAATACCATCCCAATTTTGCCTGCTGAATACGAACACTGTCCTTGAAAAATATAACTGGTGATGACCTTCCTTCTTCAGTTACTCTTACAATCATTACTTTACTTCTGTAATACATGCTCCTATCCATATGTCTGTTCTTTCCACCTCTAATTTCTTCTTTATAGATCACAGTCAGTGTACCCCAGGGACCTTCACCTTCTCCTAAACCACGATTCAAAAGTTACGCATATACACAAGCTGTGTATGTTACATCCCCTGACCAAAAAAGGAGGCAGGTTCCTCCACAGGTCTGTCAATATTGTTGTTTGTTCTAAAACCTGTTTTATTAAGCTTGTGCTTGGAGTGAAAGAGTTTGCGTGTTTTGCTTGTACCTGATCTTGATGACCTACTTTTTCCAGGTTTTTTTAGCATCTGTTGAGTGGCTACTTTTTACTGTATATTTCAGCATGGCTGGCAATAGGTGTTATGCTGATTTTTAGGGATGAACAGCATCCTGATATTTGAAAAGTCATGGCAGTCAGGTTAAGTCCCCAGTGACTGGAAAAAGGGAAACGTCGCTCCTATTTTTAAACCGGGTACAAAAGAGGACCCTGGGATCTACCAACCTGTCAGCCTCACCTCTGTGCCTGGCAAGATCATGGAGCAGATCCTCGTAGAAGCTCTGGTAAGGCACATGGAGGATAGGGAGGTGATTTGAGACAGCCAGCATGGCTTCACCAGGGGCAAGTCCTGCCTGACCAACCTCATAGCCTTCTATGGTGGAGGGAATACAGAATACATCAGTGGACACGGAAAGTCATCTATCTGAACTGCTCTAAGGCCTTTCTCGTGGTCCCCCACAACATCCTTCTCTCTAAATTAGAGAGATATGGATTTGATGGGTGGATAGATTGGTGGATGAGGAATTGGTTGTATGGTCACATCCAGAGGGTAGTGGTCAATGGCTCAATGTCCAGATGGAGATCAGCGACAAGTGGTGTCCCTCGGGGGTCCATATTGGGACCAGTACTGTTCAATATCTTTATCAATGCCATAGACAGTGGGATTGAGTGCACCCTCAGCAAGTTTGCAGATGACACAAAGCTGAGGGGTGTGGTTGACACACCCGAGGGATGGGATGCCATCCAGAGGGACCTGGACAATCTCAAGAAGTGGGCCTGTGTGAACCTCATGAGATTCAACAGGGCCAAATGCAAGGTCCTGCCACCTGGGTTGGGACAACCTGCAGTATCAGTACAGGCTGGGGGATGAGAGCAGCCCTGTGGAGAAGGACTTGGGGGTACTGGTGGATGAAATGCTGGACATGAGCTGACAATGTGCGCTCACAGCCCAGAAAGCCAACTGCATCCTGGGTTGCATAAAAAGAAACGTGGCCAGAAGGTCAAGGGAGGCGATTCTGCCCCTCTACTGCACTCTGGTGAGACCAACCCCACCAGAAATACTCTGTCCAGGTCTACAGCACTCAGCACAGGAAAGACATAGACCTGTTAGAGCAGGTCCAGCGGAGAGCCACAAAAATAATCAGAGGGCTGGAACACTTCTGCTCTGAGGACAGGCTGAGAGAGTTGGGGTTGTTCAGCCTGGAGAAGAGAAGGCTCCAGGGAGACCTTACTGTGGCGTTTCAATACTTAAAGGGGGACTACAGCAAAGATGGGGACAATCTAGTTAGCAGGGCCTGTTGCGATAGGACAATGGGAAATTGCTTTAAACTAAAAGAGTAAAGATATAGACTAGATGTAAGGAAGAAATTTTACAATGAGGGTGGTAAGACACTGGATCGGGTTGCCCAGATTGGTGGTAGATGCCCCATCCCTGGAAATATTCAAGGTCAGGTTGGATCAGGGCTCTGAGCAACCTGATCTGGTTCATGTCCCTGCTCACTGCAGGGGGGTTGGACTAGGCGACCTTTAAAGGTCCCTTCCAACCCAAACTAGTCCATGATTCAAACACTGCTGTTTTAGAATTATAAACTGCTTCCTTTGTTATGTCATTTTGAAAATACTACATATATTGCCTTAAAAGAGTATTAGAAGAACAAGCCAGACGTAAGTTGTATTTGGCATCTAATTACTATATTTCTGTCTCAGGTTTGATTATAGAAAAACAAGAACCATTGGTTTTCTGTTGCTTTTCCTAATCCTCATCTCTATTAAAAAATAGTAAGTGATGATGTTTTTCAGGATGTTATTGCAGTTGGACAGAAGAGAAAGGAAACATTACATTCAATATTTTTTACATTACCTGGATTAGTAGATGATAACATCTGGTCATTTTATCACAAATGGCACCATGACAACATTCAGGTTAGGGTTTTGTGTTTGGTATTTATGACTTTCATATAGCTGCAGTAGTTTAATAAAATCTGTTTCAAGCAATCCTTATAATGGGCATTTCAGTAGTCAGATTTTGACTTTTGACAAGTGTGAGAGCTAAAGGTCATATTGTGTAATGCAACGTACTTTCATTACTTTGGCGAAAAGAGTTCTTTATGTATTTGGCACTACAGTTCTCTTGTGGAGACTTGATTCTGTCTAACCTCTAAAAATTTATTGCAAAATTACACTTTAATTCAACACTGTGTTTCCCGATCTACTCTTCAAGTGACAGGTATTTTACTGACTAATGACTTCCTTTAAATACTCCAGGAAAGAAATCCTTTGCACATAAGCATGAGCTCTGCTACATTATACTAACATCGAATGTGTTGCAGTTATGATTAATACAGCTTTTAAACAAGGTGTTTAAAACTGATATAATTGATTTGTTCTACTTAGATACTACACTGATAATTAAGAAGAATGAAGAGTCATAGCATAGCTTTTTTTTCTTGAGCTACTTTTATTGTGATCGATTGTGGGTTTTGTCCACACCCCCACCACTAAACATGACATACAAGCTGATATAATTAAAGTCAGTTCTACAAAACATCATTATTAAAATGTAGTAAAAAAAAAAAAAAATAAAAAATCTATCAATTATTCCTTACCTTTCATTCCAGTTTTCAGATCTCATGTTCCTGAACTTGGAAGCTTTGTCTATTACACTTATGCAGTAACTACTACTATAATATTATAATTCTGCCAATTTGGCAGAATCTGAATACCTAACTGGAATTGGGCCCTGTTGTGCTAGACCCACAACAAATACTAACAAAGGAAAAGCATTCACTTAAAAATCCTAAGTGAAAATCACCAGCCACAGTCTCATTATAATCAAGATAAACTTGAATTGCAAATAGTACCAATTAATATGCTAGTTCAATATATGCAATTCTTAATCAGTGGTAATGATTTATTTTTTTTGCCTCTAGCCAGGTATTTCTTGAAGAACAACCATCATCTAACTATTAAAAACAAATTATAATCCTGGTAAAATAGTGATTGATGTTTTTTTCGCTAGGTATCTGAAGCTGGTATATCTTAATAATCCCATCTATTTTAACTAAATCAAATATTATTTCTTTTTCAGTTTTTAATAGCCTTCCAATTTTCTGCCAGCTGTATTATTATTTTTGGATACTAGTATTGGTATTGAAGCTGCCTGTAGGATTTCAAGTAAAATCTACTTCTCTAGGAGACTGCATTAAAGAAATCAAAACAAAGTCAACTTTTTTTTTTAAATTGGATTTTATAAAATTTAGGAAGCTGTCTATCATTTCCATCTAGTTATCAAAAAAAAATTTCAGTAGATTTAATTTACTGTGGTCTGCCAGTTTCAATGGTATCTTAGGTGCTATCATTAAGAAGCAATATTTGCACTAAGTGTGTTGGTCTTCTGTTGAAATGTATGAGTCCTTTTTTTCTTTTCAGATCTCTACAAATTTTCATCTTACAGGACTTGAATATTATAATTTCTCCAAGATAATCAATGAAGATACATAAGAACTATCAACTAAAAGTCTTTCACCTGCTTCTGTCTAGAGGTTTTAGCTGCCTAGATTGACCTTAAATGTCATAGTGTTTAATTGGGTGATATTTTTTTAAATTCTGCATTTGGAAGAATGGTCCAATAGATTTTGTAGTCCAAGCATGAGCCAACTGGAAATCAAAAGAAAAATAAATGAGATAAGACCTCTTTCCAAAGATTTTTAATGTTATCCTGCAACTTCGACTATATATGCCGTACATTTCCTGCATATGTCAATTGTTGGAAACTGTAAAAATGCAATGAGCAATGATTCTCTGAGCACCCTGTTGGCAAGATGGAATAACATTTCTTCTTACACAATCATCTGTTGAAGTCCTTTCCCTTCTATCTTCTACCCTTGTCTACTCTATGTCACATTTCCTTCACTTTCCCCATCTTCAGACTTCCAAATACCTTCACAACATGTGTGTCTTTAAATTCACCCTTCCTTTCTGAATTCTTACTCTGTTTGTCACTCAGTAGTATACTTGCAAGTATTCTAGTTGCACAAATTTTGGCCAGACAAGTCTTGCCTTGCTTAACTGTGACATATCTCACATTCAAAGAAAATTCTTGTTCTGCTAACCATTTCACTTGTTGCCTTCTTGTTGTTTGGTCTGTGTTTGACCACTTCTAGTTGAAGCAGTTAAGCTTTTTAAATGCTGTTGCTAAGATGAATAGCAGTACTTCTGCTACGTCTCAGGAAAAGTTTTCCTCCTTTACCTTGTTTACTTAGAAAATGTTCATAAATTCATGCAGATTTTAGGACAGAAATCCGCTTCTCAAACTTCAATCCTTGAATTCCCTGTATTAACATTAACAAAGACTCAAGAGAATATATTTATGTTGACAGGTTTCACATGGCAGTTACTGCTCAGCAATTATGGAAGGCTTGCCTGACTTTGCAGCTCTGTATTTTGTCTTGTATGCAGTCTCTGTAATGACACAGTCTGTCTAGCTTCGCTTAGGAAAAAAGGGATCCTCTACTTAATTTTCTGACATGTTTCAAAGTCCCTGTTTAAAATTACCCTTTAGCTTCTGTTTTATATTTATGAAAGCCTTTGTTTTTGTAATATTGCTTCATCTTATTGAACACCTGACCAAGAAGAATGATAGTTTTACTTTCTAATTCTTTCCAAAAATGTGTTATCAGAGCAGTTTCTAATGTTGATCCCAGGCAGAACTCCTATCTCACTGCCTTCATTTTTTACTTGCTACCTGAACTCCACAGGACATAAAATATACTGTCTTAAAAGGGATCAAGTGGAAAAACAAAACAAAACAAAAATTGTAAAACACTGGAGTACATGGAAAATAAACTTTTTTGTATTTATTGGAAAAACAGTGCTGAAAATGTAAGCATTGAAAAAAATGGGATGAAGAAAATCTATTTATGTTTTGAGACTGGTACTTTTGTAAATAAGCCTTTGGCAAGCCTGTATAAAAGGCCAAATGTGAGTCTGGCTGCCTTAAATTATCTATTATGTAAAATTAAGCCCATTGCTGCATCAGTATCATTGTAGATTTTTGTTCTTTTGACAGGAATTACATTTCTTTATTCTACGTTATGTTATAGGAAATACAGAATTTGTGTGCAGGATTACTCATAGCATTTAAACTGACAAGCTTCAGTAGATTTGAATTAAAATAATTTGGGATGCAGTAGTGGCTAATGGGGACAGTATTCCCCAGCACTTAATGATTTGATCTGGGACTTAAGAATTGGAGGCTTCACCTCAGGCCTCAACCCCATCATTAGTTCATGGGAAATTCCTAATCCTCCAGTCATTACCCCTGTTTTACAGAAGTATTGTAACATACCTTTTATCATGTTCTCTGTTTTGTGATATGGATTCTACCCAGTTACTGTTCTGAACTTGCTCCATCAGGTCATAACTATAGTAACGAACTTGGAAGGTCACTAGAAACTCATTATAGAATTAAGCTGAATTTGCTCACACAGCACACAATCCTTCTGGCAGACTTGCCCTTGAGATTTCTTGCTTTCTAGACCCTTAATTTGCCACACTCTTGGTCTTTTGCCAGCAAGTTAATGTCTTGAAATTGCTGTGAGACCTCTGTTCTGGGACCCTCTGAGGTTCATCTATGCCACAGGCTTTTGTGACACAACGTCACAGAATTGCCATATTGCTTTCTTTTGAACTAAAACAGACCTTTCTTTCACTTAAATGCTGTGATCCAAATACTGTCCTGTTTACCTTGTGGTAAAGTGTCCTTTGTAGAGATATCAGAAGAGAACTCTTATAGATTAAAGTACAACCAGGTAGAATTTTAGTTTCAACTTCTCAGTAATACTTCTAAGGCAAGACACAGTACAGAAATTACACCAATGTCAGCATTGACTGTTCATATTGGATTTATGGGGTAATTTAAAGTAGAACTTAGGAAACTTCAGAAAATACTTGCCGAATTATCTGCACATTTATTTACAAGATCTTGATGGATATGATTTGGGCAGCAAGTATAACCATAGTGTCAGCTGTTAGCCTGGTGTTCTCTTTTAAATAGAAACCTTCTCCATTCAGAAAGCTAGAAACTGTTTCTGTACAGCTAAGATCCCTGAGATTCAGACTAACCATAATAAAATAGCAAAATCCATCACCAGCGGTCAGAACAAGGAGATGCAGAGATGGAAAAGTGAAGCTAAGAGCAAGTCTTTCGGATTTCTTAGGAAGCTCACCTGAATGCTGTGTCTTCAGGGAACAAAATGATAAAGCGAACAGTTTCAAGCATGTTTATATATTTTATATTTTTAATAACAGACTGGCAAATTGATGGCTGCTTCTCCAAGCCCGAAGGGTTGTCAAGATGACAGTTCAGTTTCCTGTCATTGCTTCATGTATAGGCTCCAGCAGCAGTTCTAACTCATTTTTGTCATTTCTTTGGTTTGCATGTTTATTGTAAACTCTTTTCAAGTGGTTTTGCTGTCAAAAAATGTTAATACTCTCATGGGTGAGATAGAGTAAGTGATAACCCATAGTGGATCTGGATCCCAGTATTTAAAAACCCAGTAAGACTGGAGATTTTGCTGTACTTGGTTATCTCACTCACTCACTTGGTTCCACCCAAAGCTAAGCTCACAAGGTCTCAACTTCCCTCCCCAGCAGAGAGGTTGCTGCTGGCCCAGGAAGGTTAGGAAGAAAGTTGTGTCAATTTATGCTGTGCTACTGCTTGCAGCTACAGAAGTTGGGCATTACCAGCCAACACCAGGCATCCCCCATGACTTGTCTCCACATATCTCTTTGGTGACCAGTGATAGGAAATGATATGAAGCTGCATCAGGTGAAGTTCAGATTGGACATCAGGAAAAGATTCTTCCCTGAGAGGGTGGTCAGTCACTGAAACAGGCTGTCCAAGGAAGTGGTCACGTCACCAGTCCTGTCAGAGTTCAAGGAGTGTCTGGATGATGCTCTTAGTCATATGTTATAATTTTAGATAGTCTTGTAAGGAGCAGGGTAATGGACTCAATGAGCCTTATGGGTCCCTTCTAACTTGAGACATTCTATGATTCTTTGACCTACAGAATCTTCTCCTGCTTCCAGGATCTGTCTTTTCCTCAGCATCTTCTCCACCTTGTTTCCAAACCATATTTTCTTCCCTGACACCAATTCTTCTTTTCAGGATGCTTCTTTTCATCAGCAGGTTGTCTTTCGATAAGCTGAGCCCTCGGTTTTCCCAGTCTAAACAGTCTATGTGCAGAAGCACAGCTCATGAACAGCTTCCTAATTGGTGCTTCTGTCTCACGCCTCTTCGTTAATGGGAGGATTCAGAACATGCTGCTTTTTTTATCAAAATTTGCAACCAACCCCTACTGGTTGCAGCTCATAAGTAGTAGGAATGTGCCTCAGAGAGCTCAGAAATGCAATTTCAGACATTCAGCAGGCCCCACTGCACACACCCATGCACAGTTTGCTGCCTGTACACGTGCCTGTTCACATACCTGTTTGCATTAAGCTGTGTTTTTACTGCCAACAGGTAATAACACTTCTTCAGAGTATGACTTAAAAACCAAATTTCTTACTAACTTTTCCATCTCTTTTTAACTTCCCCTTTTAATTGACCTTAAAAATCATATGAGAGAATGTTTTTATTTTTTATGCAAGATTTTTTAGAATATGATTTCTTACTTAAAATAGCTATAAATCTTGTTTAAACATAGGAACACTAGAAATGCCACGTGGTGTGTCCCATATGAATTATTAGACTATTCCTTGCTGACTGATAAAAAAGGGTAATGTGTTATTCAGAAAGTAAAAAATACTAGCTAAAATGTATCTTTATCTCCTATATATTCAGATTTAATTTAATACATCTGAATAAATTGATAATCTAATAATCCCACAAATTTATCTATATGTGATTGGCAATATCAAAGAACAAAAACGTTTTTTAATAGGTGAATTTGATTGGAATTACTTTTAAGGTTTGGGGTTTTTTTCAACTGTTAGAAACATGAAAAAGTTATACAGGTCATTCCCTGATTAAATTATTAATGAAAGTATTTCTGATCTGTGCATACTTTCAATAACACAATTTGTCCATGATTATTTTTTTCTTATAGTTTGTTAGCTACTTTTAACCAGCTTCAGTGTTATTTGAAGTTTCATCTGTATTTTTTTGATAAGCACACTTACCAAAATATTCTTAATTTTGAAGTTGAACTATGATAGAACAATGATTTGGTCTTTAAAAAAAACCAAAACTGTTACACAAATTCTAATCTGTAGTGAAAATCCACTATTGCCAAATTAACAGATTTTCACTGCATGAATGTGAGTGAAGGCATTGACTTCTAAAAACAAAAATTTTCACTAAAATAATTTTGCAATTTTAAGTATTTTTGCCTCTCGTTTTGAAAAGAAACCCATTTTCTGTGGTTTTTAAATAGCTTAATTTTCAAGGCATAAAATAAGATAAAAATGATACATAGCATTTAAAAATGTTCATATCAGCTATTTTGTGCCGAGTCTTTTGAGTGTAAGGTTATTAAAAAGTGTATGTGTGTGATATGTCAAAAACAGATGTAGCTACAGCAAATGATGTCACATACTCATTTACTGTAAACATTTGACTGTGTTTTTTATATCCATTAGATGTTAACTAATAGATTTGAATCCTCCTCCTGGCCTCTAGAATTTAGGCAATAGTGCAAAATTTCTTATATCAGCAGTGGATTTGATGCAAGTGAATGGCTAGATGTAATGTAGGACACAATGCTAATGAAAATCCTTACTGCTAGATAGACAGATGTTCATCGCTTCCTAATCTCAGCACTGAAATTGAAGGAACTTGAGGATTTTTACAACTCCAGAAGTCATTATGCATCCCCATTTCAAACCCTTAAGAAACGTCTTTCACTTAATGCAAATAAGGAAATAGAATTTAGTCTAAGACTGAGAAAGCAAGCAATTGCCTGTTTGTCTGCTATCTTAGGTATTCACGCAATAAGTTGATGGTGTGCTATTATCTAACTCTTCTCATGTAGGAAACTCATGAAAGTATCTAAATCAAGGCTATCTGTCTATCTGCATGATCCTTAATCACTGTGATTTGCTTGTTCCTTTTTGTTATATACAGTCACAGGACCTCTTGGGTGGACTGAGATGCAAGATGCCTGTTCATTTCCTCACTTCAGCTCCTGGACATTGGAATTTCAAAATTTTAAGACTGATTAAGAAAAAAAAAATAGCAATAGTACTACCTTTCTTCTTTTTTTTTCCTCTGTCTTTTCTAAATATAATTTTGTCAAATATGAGACTACCATTTCCCCTTAGACCGTTGCCATATCAATCTTTCGTGGGAATGAAGGGTTCTATTTAAATACAAACAGTCAAATGACAGAGAGGCTGTCAAATATTTTAATACTTAGCTTATTCATTCAGTGATTTTGAAAGATGTACTGAGGATATATTTCAATTCCATATACAGAACTACTGCATTTACTTGAGTATTCACCTTTGTTATTTCACCTGATTTAAAAGATGGGTTCACACTTTGCACTTTTTCACTATACCTAGTTAAACCTTTGAAATGGAAAAAAAAAAAAACCAAAAACAAAACAAAATTGTATTTCTTGGAAAACCTCTCAAATCAAAAGGAGAATTTACCAGCACAAAAATAATTTAAAGTATTTGTCCAGAGATAAAATTATGGCATCATTCTAAATGGCATTATTGTTACTAGTCTCTGTATATCAGAGTACACTTCTCAATAGTATGATAAAATTTTGTTTCATAATTTCAGATAGCATTACTTTATTTTAAAACTTAGTTTGTTAAAAATTTTCTTACCAATTAATTTATCTAGATTTAACATTACTAAAATAAAAAAGACGGCAAAGATGGGATTGTCTACTTCATATGTTAGTCTAATCATATTTTCGTGCCTTGAGCTGAGAATTATCAATAACACCAGGAAAAAAAACAAAGCAAAACAAAACAAACCCAAAGAAATACTACAATGCTGATGTAGCAGCAGCAGCACATTTTGTTCACGTGCTCAGGAATAGGAGAGAAAGCTTGCTCCAGAGCCCCCTCTTTCTAAATGGCTTTGCTGGCCCTCGTCACAGAGAGAAGCTTCCTTGACCCCAGTAGCTTCATCGCAGCTTTCTCTGCTTGATTTTCTGTGGAATTTCAGAGGAGACATACATTTTAACACATAATAGCTTTCAGAGGATTACCAGAAGTGCTGGTTAAATGTATGTGAATATGATGGAAAGAATAAGTATTGAATTTTCTAATTAGAACTACTTCTGGTGAGTGCTAATTGCATTACTTTTGTATAATTTAACTAGTTTTCCTATCCTGTGTTACACCATCACATGGTTGAATTTTATTTAGATAAAATAAAACTGAATAGTGTTTTTAAATAAGATAGCTTCAGAAAATGTGTACAGGATGTGCATTGTGCCCTTGAAATGCCTGTGCCCAAGCATAGCTGCAACTTTGAGGAATTAATTAGCTTCATGTTTTACTCTATTAGAAAATGGTAAGATTGCTGTGGACAAAACCTTTGTGCCCTCAGGTGCATATAATACTCTTCATGGTAAGATCTGAAATGGTTTTGGTGCACAGTAAATGGTTCTGTGTTTAAAATGCAAAGGATGGATTTTGAGAAGTGAACGAAGAGAGTTAAGTGCCCGCTCATGTACAAAATCAATGGGAGGTTCTGTTTCCAGATTGTCCATTTGCCCAAATCATTGCACTGTGAGAAAGTGGATAACCATTTCCCCACCCCCCACACCCCGTATTTGTAACCGTAGCATTAGAGTTGTATCTTTTCAGGGTCTGTAGGAAATGCTGTGGATTGTTTGTTAGCTCATATTTGTACGGCAGGCAGGTCTGCATGCGTACCTGAAGTAGTGACCTTTGAAAAGGCCACATTGCTTATCTCTACTGATCAGCAAAGCATTGGTTTCTTCCCCCCAGCCCCATGATTTTGATGCAATAGAAACTGTGTATTGTAATGCCTGTGTAAAAGGCTCTCCAAGATACTGCAACTTGTGCTTCGTGTTTTTGACGTGCATGCACAGACTTCAGTTACAAGTATACAAAGGAGGATATTCATAGATTTATCCACTTTCATTCCAAACAGCAAAGGCATTTGTCTCTGTATATATAATAATATTAACAAATTTTGCTTTACATTTTTCTAAGATTTCAACGTATTCTAAGCAATATCATTATTATGGGTGTGTTAGCCTGAAATGATCAGTGAGCTAAGGGGAGAAGTAGGAAGAGATAATACCTTTTAAAAGAACGATATTTTTGGGGCAGGGGGGAACAGGCACTTTTTTAGATGTTCAAGCCTTCTTCAGAAATTCCAGTCCTGAAAGCACAATAAAACATAGCAAAAATGAGAACATCAAAAATATAAAAATTTTATGGAACAGTGTGGTGTTTGGAATTTATTCACACTCTTTCTACAGAAAGCATTTCTTTTATTAGAACTTAGTTTAGCTGTAGCAAAGAAATAATACATATATTTTGATGGAGTAAAACATTCTCAAAAATGCAAAAGGAAATTTTAGTTGCCTCATAGCGATGTCATTAGAGCAGAAATGGTGGTTTAAATAAAGTGTGGATGATGTAGTGAGGCATCAAACTTCATAAAACAAATATACCTTTATAAAAGGGTAGAAAATGGAATTTTGCTTGTGGTGTTCAAAGGTCAAAGTTATTAATATAAGAGTAGCACCCTCTTATAGAATGAGTTCTGCAAAGTGTTTTTGCAAGTCATTTGGAAAATATATTTAAATAAAGTACGTTTACCTCCCAAGCATGAATAAGACATAAGAATAAAGATCATGTTTTATGTGTCATGGTTCAAGAGAATGTTTTAACTTTAAAGCATTGCTTCCATTAGTGTAAATGGAATTGGCACATATGTTTAAAGGAAGTCTAAACCGCAGAAAGTATAGACAAGTGAAAATAAAATGCACAAGTTTCTTGTTTGATATTTCATATAGACCATCTTCCAGGCTTACACTTTCTGTCTTCTTTACTTCTACTATGATCTCTCACATTTCTTTCTTTCTTTGGTACTTAGTATCCTTGGTAATGTAACAATATATGCAGCTTCTGTCAAAACTGCATTTTCACGTTCATTTGAACAAAATGGCAATTTACTTATGTACTGTTGATCCAGTGCATTGTTTGTGTCAGGTTCTGAGTTGCCATTTCTTACATATTAGTGTTGATATTTCTTCAGTCTAGAAGTATATAAAATAAGTTTTCCTACTTTACTTTTTGAGATAGAGTCTTCAGTCTGGTAGTTTGAAATATTTTTCTTGGGCTTTGTTCAGTGGAGAAAACATCTCAATTTCAGTTTTATCTTTTTGCACAAATAGAGCAAATCTAATATTGATTTATCTTCATTTTATGTTCTGATCCTTTGCTTCTGGAGTATTAACAAAGGAATTCCAAAAATAATTCTATTTTCTGTCAGAAACAAACAACCTAAAACAGGAAAGGGAGAAGAGGGGGAGATAGAGAGAGCACAAAGATAGGAAGCTATAAAGATGTTCCTTCCATTAAAGAATAAAATAAATAAATTATGAATACACTCATTGTGTCAGGGGCATCACATACAGAGGGCAGCAGCTTCAGATGCAAGTCAAAGACTTGGGGAGTCAAGGGGATGAGAAGAGGATGAGATGAAACAAGAATTGGCTGTCTGTTATGGGTTTAATAGCAGAGGTGGCGTGTTTCCTGTGTGCATACTATGCTTCTACATAGTTTGTGCTGAGATTTTATTCTATTCAGTATAGCCTGTTTGCTGTTCGTTTCATAGACTTAACATTCCATACACTTACAAGTGAACTTCATTGTTGAAGTGTTATACATCTAAGGAGAGAACAACATTTTCATTATTAGTTTTGATTTTTACTTTTTTACATCATCTGAGAAAAAGAGCTGGGTTTTTTTCCCCTCTTGTATAATAGTATCTTCATTATAGAGTGAGTATGTTGACTCTCTTTGCATGAAACCTCGTGAATTTAAAATGTGTGGTTTCTGGTTTTTTGTTTGTTGGTTTTTAGTCTTCAATGTACCTTTTGCCTAGAGTGATCATTCAATGAAGTTAGCAGCACTTCGCTAATGTAAATTATCCTTTCTTGAAGCTGGGAAAGGGACTGGGAGATAGGTCTAGATTGATAGTACATTGCCAGAACTCAGAAAGGGACTTCCTGTTGCTTTTCTGGGTGTCTTTTGTGCTTTAGGAGTCTGAGTTGCTGCCTTTCCCTTGGGTCAATAGTAATTGATCAGCCCACTCTGGAGGCAATTCTTACCATTTTGTAGCCATCCAGTAGTCATTATTTAAGCAGGTGATGATTTTACTTTTTCTCTAGAGAAAAGTTACATGTATCACAAATGCATAAACTTGTCTGCTTCTTGAACAGTTCAAGTTTTCCTTGCTACTGTTTTCATTATGCAACTGCTTGATTGATTCATGAAGGTTTATACTGAGAAGGTGATAAATGACTAGCTTCTCTTCTTATTGGAAGTGGATTCTTTACTATTCTGGATGCAAATAGTTCCTGGTTATACACTTTTTATAAAATGCATTTGTTGTTTTAAATATACTAGAGTTTATACCTCAAGTAGTCCCAGAGAACTGAATGACAAAATACTTTTTGCAATTTCAGAACAGGAATGCACTAAAGAGACCCTTAAGTAGAAGGGCTACACTTTGACGTGTTTGCAAGCTTTGTATTTTTATTGCATTTAACTGATCCTCTTCATTTCATTTCCTTTGACTCCAGTGGTAGGGTGTTGATGACCTGATGCAAATAACTTTTAGTAGTGAACTAATGTAATGTGTGAGCTTTGGGCTCTTTCATACAGGACTAGTGGTCCATCTATCTTGATTAGCTGGACACAACAGTGTTGCTGCCTGAAATATTTGAAGAATTTTTTAGGTGGTTTTATTGTATGCAACTCAGTTTCCTTGTAAATTGTACAAAGATGTTTTGGTAGTGGTCCATCATATCAACGGGAGCTATTTAGTTTCAATTATCTGAAGTAAGAGGTGTGCATCTTTTAATTCCACTTAAAATATATTCTCATTTTACTACTATAAAAGTTCGAAAGCAGACGTAGAACATAACATTTTTAATAGAAAAGAACCTTGTCTCTTAAAGCAAAAGTGATTTAGGAGACATGCTAGACTACATATCAATAGGCAGAAATATATATGATAATTTCACAAATCTTTTTTTTTTTTGCAGTTGATAGTGCAATTTGCAAATATTGAACTGATCATTTGTCTTAGTCTTAGGGTGAAGGCTTTAAGCTAAGAATATCCAATCCAATATAAAACAGTAATTACAAACATTTTGGTTTGCTTTTTTAAACAGAAAATACGAATTTTTCAATTTTATATATTTTTCACTACCAACATTTCATTTAAAAAGAGGCTAATATTAATTATATGCACAGAAAATAAGCTAGTGGAAATGTGTGCTGGTTTTAGGAACCATTAGGGGAAGTGCAATGTTCCTGTACTCCGTATTAGTTTACTAGGAGTAACTTGCTGAGTTTGAATTTGACGGTAGGATCAAGCAATAGAGATTCTACAACATTGTGTCTATTCTAAAAGGTATTGAGGTGTGATAACAATAAATGACTATGAGGTTGCATAGGTTTTCCCACCTGAATTGTATTTACAATTACTGTGAGGAATAAGAAATTAATTCCACTGCATAATATATGTTGTATGTTACTCCAGACCCTTTATGTCATTATGCATTTTCAATATGATTACCTTTTTAAAAATGTTCTCTCATCTACTTATAATTATCCATTCCTTTTCAGAACACATTCAGTTTTGTTTCAATATCTGTGAGCTCAAAAATTAGCTTCATTATTTCTCTGACCTCATTTATTCCTACTCACGTTCTTAATCACAAGGCTCTTGTATCTTCTCTGTGTCACCAAGTAAATGCTTTCTCTGTTATGCCATGACATGTTTTGCTACCTCTAGTCTTTTCCTGGCTCTCCTGTCTCTTTTAAATTCAGTCTCAAAATCATTCTCTGCTGCATTGGTGGCTTTTAAACTAAGTTTTAACAACTCATTCATGTTCAGCCTCCTAATTTTCCAATTTTAACTTCTCTTTTCACTGTTCAGCCTTTTTTTCTGGCTTTGTTCCCATTCTGTGAACATGTACAGTGGCTACTACAATGGATATGTGATTTAATACCTACAGTTTATAGCCATGTGTTATGACATTTTATTAAATATGAGTACATTTCTATATGGTATGTGGAAGTATAATATTGCTTGGCAAAATTTCACCTGTAACACCTGTAATTCTTTTCTGCCACATGGAGGAATGTTAGGTGAAAGTATCTCATAAAATATGTATTGATTCTGTTTCAACATTCTGATGCTCATTTAAACAACTAAAATAGTTAATTTAGTTCTAGGAGAATGTAACTAATATATATATACAGGTCTGCAATTCCAGAGCTAAGAAATTGCTTTCTGCTAGATCTCAACTGGAAAGGGGAAAAGTGGAAGATTAAAAGGAAGTGTTGAGAAAAAAAGAGCAAATGTAGAGAAGAATATGGCTACAAAACAGTACATTTATAATGTATTTTTTAAACTGACAGTTTTTGAATTATTAGTGTCTGTTAAAGAATTTAGCAGCTACACAAGCTACACATCAGTTGTACATTGTCTCTATAATGAGAATTTAGAACCCTGTAACTCACTGTTCTTGAAGTATGCTTTCATGCCCACCTCATTAGTAATTATATCTGAGTAGTGATTTCAATTAAGCAAATTCCCTCTTAACAGAACCTGAAGGTAAATTCGGGTCACATCACCACAAATGACCTCACTGCAGTTACATTTTTGCTTAATAAACATGTCTTACATTCTAGTCAGTTAACTGAGGTATAATTTAATAGGAACTGCAAACATAAATGTATGAGAGAATAATGGGCTTTAGAATATATTTTATACATCTATTCTAGTATGCTTTTGTTTCTTCATCTCAAAATAACACTGGGATATATTTTGTATCTGCAAGAGAATAAAAAATAGGATTCTATTAATTTCTTATATATGCTACATATATGTAGAAATTAGAAACATATTATACCTGAAATAGCAATTGTGGGTTAATATTTCTTTTGTAGTTTGGAACCATTTTTCATGCCAAAACTTTCAAAGTAGCATGTGCAAATATATATAGCTGCAAAAAAATTTGACCTACAAAACAGATTATTTGAAGGCTTCCTAAGGTGCTTCTATTACCCTAAAATGTTAGGTTTTCTGTGTGAATTCACAACCCAATGTTTTATTCCACAGTTCCTAACTGAAGTGACAGTGACAATATTCTGTTTCAATTCCAAAAAGATGCAGTTCTTTTTGTTGAAGATAATGTCTTTTATTTATTTTTGTTTCTTACTTCACATTTTCCTTTATTCTGAGAGAGGAAAAAAAAAAAAAAGCCAGATTGACAGTATAATTGTGAAATGTGGGAGGGAAAGGCAGTAAATAAATAGCTTAAGAATAACTGCTGGTAATCTAGACATCTTTTGTTCTTCTGTTTCCCACATCATGGAATTTTGCAGGACCTCTTACAAATAGCCAAGTTAATGTTAAGGTGTGGAGCATGTAAATACGCTAATGCCTGCTTTTGTATGCCTCCAGATAAATTTCAGAGCCTCTGTAGAAGGTCTATGTGACAACAGAATAGTTTAAATTAGTCAGAGTAAAGAGTTTTTCTTCCAGCATCATATCCTGTTCCCAGCAGTGACGTATAAAGGATACGAAGGAATAGGAAAATAGGTAAGACTGATTAAAGGTATTGAAACATCTGTGTATTCTCACCCTCCACTGATTTGTGCCTCAGAAATTTCCTGAGCTGCCAATGGTGTCTTTATGTTTAACAGTCCTCAGTGAATTTTTATGTTATTCTTGCATCCAGTTGCTTGTCTTTGTAAATATTTAGCAAAGCCTTTTATATATTTTTCAGTATGTCCGGAAATACTTCTTAGTAGTTCCTGCTCTTATTATCTGTTGAAAATATTTGCAGTATTTTCTGTATTATTACCCAATTTAGAAACCTGACGTGCATTCAGAAGAGTAAAAAAAACCCTATTGTGAGATGGTTACTTATCATTTTGTTTCATTTTCAGCTTTAATTTATTATTCAGAGCATGTAGCTACAAGCGAGGTAGTCACACTACAGAATTTGAAAAAACATTAAATCACTTGAACCTCTTCTGCAACAGCTTTTTTTTTTAGGTTTTGATTTTAAATTGAAAATATATTTTTTGAAGTGGATTCTGTTGAAGAAGGAGAGCCTCTTTAATAGAAGCTAAAATATATTTAGGAAAAGTTTAAGCATAATAAGGATAAACCACGTAAGAGCGATGAATGGGGTATTCAACCTATTCAAGCAAATTTGACTATTTAAGTTTTTAGATGACTTTGCAAAACCACTTTTTTAATAATGCCTTCCAACTATACTAGCATGGAATATTGAATACTCTGAAATCTCCAGGACCTCAACCTCAACTTCACAGAAACTAATTAGTATGTCCACTAATTGGCTCTTGTCCCAGAGCCTTTATTTCTCAAAAGAGAAAGAGTCATATTTTAGATGTATCTCTTTATAGTTAATTGCTCTTGCTATTGATGCTTTTGAAGACATTTTGATATTGTACTGTATGAATATATAAAAAGAGTTTTGGACTTAAATAGTCTTACTGTGAAGAGTAGATGGTCTTTAATGAAGATCCTGATGAGAACTATCATGGCTTAGTAGTCCAAAATAATAGCAGGATTGGTGGCTGGCTGTAGTAATTAAAACAAGCTGACTTCATTTTCTTATGTTAGAAAACAGTATAGATTATGGCTGTGATATGTTTGAGGTTATGGCTTGGATTAAATTTTACAAAATATGCTTCTTAATTAGATCCCTTTGCGGTTAAAACTCAGAAAATAAAGCTAAATGCAGTGCATAATACAGAACTATTAAGATTTATATGGTTGCAATTCTGCAAAGAAAGCACGTTAAAATTTTGTGGTTGCAGGCTATTTTATCTTGTGGTCTTTATACTGTAGGACTTTTTGCTTCTCGTGTACTGTGAGAGTGTGTTTGGTAATTTGGATTTTGATTTAAGGGAGCAGACTTTAATGGAAAGTAGTACTCTGAGATGAAAATCTATGCATTTTCAAAGGTGTATCAGTTCATTGCATTACATGTATCCTAAACCACTTTATTTATTTTAATGTGACTTGTATGTTGAAATTCAACAATAACTTTCATTTCATTCGTCTTCTGAGGATGGAAAAAACTGTATTGTCACTATTTTTTGAATTTAGTAGATTTTAGTTTTGGAATGTGAGCTGTATTAATTAATATAAATAATTAGATTTGACTTCTAGCTATTTTTCTAGACCTTCATTGGTGATATTTTCTTTTTTCACCAACAGCTCTCTTGTAGCACAGCTATCTCTTGTGAGATATATTCTGTGAAAAACTTCAGCAAAAGAAGTCCAGTTGATCAGATTTGTTAATTAAAATTGCCCAAAGTGTCCTCACCTTTTTAAGAACTAGGTGCATGATTTATAAATTAACACCTACAAATTCCATGAAAGTTCATAGTAATTGCAAGATTTGAAAAACAAACTCCTAAGGTACAGCAGGCTTACTTTCATAGCTGTTTTTGCTGGCCCATAATCAGCAATGCTTGGAGCCATTGCATATGTGGCTCACAGGTTGCAATTACTCTTCTAAGTAAGCCCAGCTGGAAATATGTTAACATGCTTGTAAATAAAGGATTGAAAGAATATGCAACCTGGAAAATTTAATGTTATTTAAATTACCTTTGTGTACTTAATTTCATTTTTCTTCATTTTTTAAGCTCAGCTAGTTGCATGCAGTTTCCATTTTCATTTACCAATATTAGTGATTCTGTAACTGTATAATAAACAAAATGTGTTAAAACAATGACCTGATATATACTATGAGAATGTGATACATACTTTGTATTATATTTCCCTGACAGGTTTAGTTAAAAGAAGTAAAGTACCCACTGGTAGAGCCTCTGGAGAACCCAGAATGTTTTCCCCTTCTTGTCTATAGGCTCTTGTGAAGTAGTCCCTCACAGTACATCATCATCACAGTGATGAATTTAAAAAAAAAAATAAAAATCAACCTTTATGTATACATTTTACCTCTTCCATCCACTTCTTTAAACTGTCACTGCCTTTCACCTAGATTAACCTAGCATAAAGTGAGTGCAAAATTTTTGTAGCAGCTATAAAGTTTATACTTTTCACTCTGTCATTATTGGGGATTTTGTACACCTTATCAATTTCTGGTTCTCATTTGTTCTCTACCTCTGTAGCTTGTGATTATCCTTTTTTATTTCTCTTATTAAGCAAACAAGCATGCAGCCATATAACAAGAAGCTTCAGAAAAGCATGTACCCTAGCATTTTTCCCAGGGAAAACACAAGACTGTGCCACTATTCTGCTTCAAGTTCATATAACTGTTTGTAATGACAGAACTTTTCGTAACTTCACCAAAAGGTAATGGTTTTGAGAAAACATTGTAGATAGGTGCATTTCTATGTGTTGAATTAAAAACTTCAGACAAAGCACAAGGAAGTCTTCTGTTTCTGAAGACCAGATTGGGAAGCAAGGAACTGTTTTGTCTGTGTTATAAAATAACCATCCATTTCTTGAAAAGCTCTCACACCCCTGTGTATTCTTCAAGGGATTTTAAATTAGCCTGGGGACAATTGCTATTTCAGGAAAGGTCTCAAATTTAGCCAAGTTACGAATCTCAGCAGAAGCGTAAATTTCCCCACTTTCAGGGTATACTTAAATTTTAACGGCTAACACTATACACATGGAGACATATGAAAACTAAACAGTAGACTCTAGAATCAGCTGCCAAGAAAAAATGGGTTTAACCTGAAGGGTTGGTGATGTTGAATAGATAAAACAGATAAAGAAGGATGGTTTGAAGTAGGTGGCTCAAAAAGACAAAAAGGTTGCAGAAAGACAGTTCCATGATTAAAACCGTTGAACGCTGCTCAGAAATATTCTTTACCTCAATTACGCAGTTCCTTCTGAGCAAAGTAATCTTTCAGAGATGTTCCTGAGGTCTGGGTGTGTTATGTGAGATGTTGTCTAAACTGAGGAAGCTCTGAGTACTTGGATAGAGCTTGATTCACTGGGAAATATACTTTGAGCTAAATTATTTTATGTGTATATATATTCTGCATTCAGATTCTGAATATGCAGATGTAGATGGCACCTGTCCTCAGTGTTATCATTTCATGAACCGCCAGTTATCTCCCTGAACAGGTTAATGTTAATACTACTGAATTCTATTTATTTGGGTAACTTGATAACCAAGAACAGTAGTGGTGGCTCTGTGAGTACCATACAGTGGACGGTATTACTCCCCTAATTAAGCAAAACGCTATGTTGATTTGCTGATGTGTTGAGATGCTGATGTGTTTATAATGGTAATTATGGTAAGGCCTGTTAAAGACTGCTGGGAAGCTGCAGCATGTGACCTTTTTTTATTCTTTTTTCATCAATTCTTTTTTCACCTACTTGAAAGGAGGTTGTAGAGAGGTGGGGGCTGACCTCTTCTCCTGGGTAACAAGTGATAGGACAAGAGGAAATGGGTTTAAGTTATGTCAGGGGAGGTTTAGACTGGATGTTAGGAAACATTTTTTCACTGAAAGGGTTATTAAACATTGGAATAGGCTGCCCAGGGAGGTGGTGGATTCATCATCTCTGGAGGTGTTTAAAAAAAGGGTAAATGTGGTACTTAGGGACATGGTTTAGAAGTGGGTTTTGTCAGGGTAGGTTAATGGTTGGACTTCATGATCTTAAAGGTCCCTTCCAACCTCAGCAATTCTATGATTCTATCAAACTGTAATTCCCCTAGCCAAGACAGGACTTAGAAAAGTTCCAAGAGGATGTTGTTCTCTTGCATTTGTGATTTTTTTTTAATAAAGACACCTTTATCAGCTATCAAGGACAGACAATGTTATAAAAATGCTTTATATGTAGAACTTCTAAAAATAAGAAATTATTTTCAGATATTCCACTAGCAAAATTTAGTTAATATTACTGCAGCTGGTTGATTGCTGTTTGTTGTGCCCTACTCTGCAACAGAGGGTCGTTATTTCTGGCCAAAGATGGTAGAATAGATGTTAGTCTGCCTTTTTCCTTTAGTTATAAAATATATAATGGAAGTATAACGTTATTATATAATGGAATTATAACTTAAAATTACAACAAACTTTTTAACAGATTGCGGTTGGGTAAGGTTTCCAATAATAGAGAACAAAGCCTTGTATGAAACTGATAACATTCCTTGTTTTATGCTCTTCAGATAGCTGGAAAAATATAACGTGCTTTCTTTACATCATTCTGTTTTGGTTTGGTTTTTCTAGTGTATTGGCTGAGATAAAGTTTGAAAGGTTAGAATAGTTACAAAGGATGCCCAGGTTCTTAAGGCTGACAATGTTTAATTCCAGCCAGAGGTACCTGTGTAAGGGGAGGCTCAACCCACACACCTGTGCTTCTAATAAATCACAAGAATACTTCCCTTACTAAATAGAAAAATGTGATTGTACAAGATGAAGTAGAAATTTTAAAAAGTTCTGAACAACTGTTCCTCCTTCCACTGTGTCTATGCAGGCTGGTTCTTGCTTCTGCACTTTATTTCAGTCAGTTCTGCAGCTTTCTGTGTTTTGACAAGTGGAACCAAGTATTCTTTTGATCCTGGGCAGTTTCTCTTTTGCTCAACTCTGAGGCTTGCCTCATCTTGCCTCTGTGCTGTTACTCTGGCACGTGCCACACTGAGCTGTCTAGGGAACTTTCTGTCTGCGAGCAGGCTCAGTGGTGCACCAGCCAGAAGCAATGTCCATTCATCCAAGGGTATTTCACATAGCCCAGTCTTCATAATGCAATGTAGTATAAAGTCAGAAAAGTAAAGAGGTGGCTGATGTCTGTCACACATGGTCAGACCAGTGTTGGTGTGCAGCTCGTATGTGAGCAGAACAAACCTATAGCTGCCTGGTCCTGACTGCACAGAGGCACTCTTAGTGTAGCAAAACATTCTTCCCTCCAAGTAGGAGTTGCCTACGCAGAGAGCTTGCAAAATCTTTTCCTTTATAGTGTGGAATGTAGGGATGAGCATGATAGCTATTAAACTGGTTTGAGCATTATTTGGGGTGAGAAGATAAAGATTCTTAGAGCAGTCATTGCAAATGAGTTTATAGGAGACATTGAAACAGTATGGGAACAGGCCTAAGAAATAATTTTCAGATATACAAGAAAAGCACATTTCTCCTTGGAAAAGAAGAAGAAAAGGTGTGTTGCTCTGGCAGAGATTAGCCCTGAGGTAAAGTGACAGAAGGAAAAGGAACACTGGTTTGGTAGGGTGAGTAACAAAAGTCCTACAGAGTGAATAAAAGATTTGAATACTTGAAATACTGAAGGAAACTTGAAGCTTAGTCAAGGTAATAAAGAAGGAGGGAACAAGTATATGCATATGCAACTGATAGGAACAGTCAAAGTTACTCTTCTGTTAGGCGCAGGTAGGAGAAACAGTTTCTCATAAAGTCAGTGAGGAGAGACAATATGATAATCAGTCAGATGACTGACATAATCAAAGTAAAAGATGCTATGAGAAAACACTGATTTTACTGACAGCAACAGCAGCAGAGAGAGAGAATATAAAACAAAGGAGAGGAAGAGAGAGCAACAACTAAACAGGATGGTGAAAAAAGAAGGCTACTTTTCCTTCCAGAGTGATGGAGCCGTAAATACACGTTTTCATAGTTTTTTGAGCTGTAATGTTGTAGAATTCATAACAAGGTGCATATAGAAATGAAAAAGCTTGATTTTTGGTTTTGTTAGTTTGTTTTTACTCTTGAAATTTCAAATTGTATTTTAGCAAAATAGATTTTGATGTCTCTGTTTCGCCATTTGTCTGTCTGTTGCCAGAGAGAAAAGGAATAAAGTCTGCATTTGTTTCTCAATCCCCTATATGACATACTAAAGAAATAATTGAATACTTTTTTAGATAATCCATTTGTATTTCTTTTGGCTAAGACATAATTCACCTGTCTCCATCCCATTTTTCTGTTTATACATTTAATGGGTTTTCTGCTCATGGAGACTGTTAGGATATGATTTAATTAAGAACACAGAACATTTAAAAGGTCTTTGTCAGAACAGTGTATTTTAAAGTGGCTGTTACTTAAGTCCTTACTACATTTAGAATTTACATTCTGAAAATTAAAATTAAATAAAAGTGACTCTATATTATCTATTCCATCTTGAATATTTTTCATGCTACTGCATGATACCATGATCACAATCCAAATTTTAAGGTTGACTGATCATCATCAATGGACAGAATTATATTTTCCTTTTTTTATGTATGTGACAGTATAAAACACAGCAGACATTTGTCAAGGGAACTGAATCTGCTGATCTGGAGTTACCTTGTTAGTAGCATTGCTGGGAACAGACTCTAGGCTGTTTGACCTGTGATATACTTCCGGTACCTGCTTACCATTTACTACTGGAGAATTCTGTGAAGAGTCATTAGTTCATACTGAAAATTTATCCTAGGGTGAAAATTTCACCTTTCTTTATGGGAAAAGTACTCTTATTTATGTGCTATGTACAGACCAATTGACCTCACAGTCTACTCTGTGACGTGACAGCACCTGAAATATACGTCCCCTCAGAATGTGCCTTGTTCTTGGATCAGAAAAGGGAAGAGTTGAAGAATGGTTGGTAGACTAGGCATTTCAACAGGAAGAAATCATAATTTTGTTGTAGGTGTGTGGTGAAAGTAATTCCATTCAGTCACAGTCAGTTGATTTAACACATCTGCATCAGTACTGTTTGGGGCTATGATTCTTAATTGCTTGAATGGTAAGCTGCTTCCTTAGACAGGCAAGTCTTGTCTTGTCAACTGTGTGTCTTGTCATCAGTAATACATCAAAGAGCAATACATTTTATGGTCAGAACAAAAAAACTCAACATAATTAAAACCCTTAAATAAATATAGACTGAAAAATTTCCCTAGAGAGTTAATAAACCCAGTACATTTTCATAAGCTTTGTGGAAAAAAGGGTCAAGCAGAGACTAACCTAAACCTGCTCTGATATCTTTTTCCAAGTGCAAGTTTGTTGAAGACAGCATGCTAAGTAGAAAATCTTTTTGTGAACCACTGACTTGACCACGTATGTAACATGAAACAGTTTTTAAACTGTTAGAAAATTCGGTCATTCCAGGTAGCTAGCAGCCTTGGTTGCTTGTCTCTTAACTGTTAATACTGTCTTACCTGTCCTTGCAGTTCCCAGTCTTAGTCTTTTTCCTAACCCAATTGGTTCTAGTTTTTTCACTTGCTTTCATCTGACATCAACCAACTTCTACACTCCAGATCCCAAGGTGCAAAATTTTCCTTTAATGCCAGTAAAGTCTTTATTTGTCTTTTTCAGTCTTTATTTGTACCAACTGCACCTAATAGAGTAGTTAGAGATTAATTTTCCTTTGCTCTTTCCTGTCAATAGTTCCAACATTTTCTTTCCTCTGCAAAGTACTTTCATTCATCCTGCCCGGTTCTGGCTTTTTTCCTCTCAATGTGCATGTTGCCTAAGATCTATTAACTTTGAATGAACTAATAATCTACTGCATCTCAAAACTGCAGTTGCAAGGACAGGCCAATTCATCCAGGTGGAAACATCTGCAGTACAAGTGGAACCACTGAGAAAATCAAGTACTGAAAATATAGCCTGTCTCAACTGAAGAAGCAAAACTTCCGTTTTTTCAGATTTATGATAAGGCCAAACCTGGGTGCATTTTCATATGAATGGGAGAAAAAAAACCAAACAACCACATCATCCTGACACAAGATGGTTTAATTCACAAAGGCAGTTTTTAAATCCTCAATAAAATGAAAATGCCAGCCTCAATTAGACCAAGGAAATAGTTAACATTACAATAACAGTCTCACCTGTGTATCTATCTTCTTAGTTTTATTATCAGAAATGACTGAACTATTCTGTCTGACATTATCTGTCAAGAAAAAAGTCTTGATTATTGCAAAGAACATTTTAGCATTTAACATTTTAACAGTTATTATTTTACAATTTTAAAGGCACATAAAATATGATTTTGTAACGAGAAACTTGGAGGAACTGATAGTGGTATCAGTCTCACCTGGTAGGACTGGCATGGTTAGAGGGCGAATAATGTGTGCTATGTTCTGAGGCTGTAATCCTGCAAAGGGAGTTTTCAAAATGAGAAAATTGCTCTGTACTCAAATTTCCCTTTACTAAAGAAAATGTTTCTTTAAAATTTTGTGTCTCTGAGTTTTAAAGCTCTAAATTTCTAGAGCCAAATTCTGCATCTTTTACAGTGAGACAGGCAGTTTCTGAAGAAAGAAAATATATAATGTAAATAAGAGTACTGGAATGAACCCTAAATCTTTACTAGAAAACTACTTTCTAAAACTGCCCAGCTGATTTCTAAAACTCAGAAAGCAGTCTTTATGAACTGAGTGCCATTACATGGCACATGCAGGACAACCAGCTGATCAGGCCCAGTCAGTATGGGTTCATGAAAGGCAGGTCCTGCTTGACAAACCTGATCTCCTTCTATGACAAGGTGACCTGCTTAGAGGACGAGGGAAAGACTGTGGATGTTGTCTACCTGCACTTTACTAAAGAGTTTTACACTGTTTCCCACAGCATTTTCCTGAAGAAACTGGCTGCTCGTGGCTTGGATGGGCGTACTCTTCCTTGGGTGGAAAACTGGCTGGAAGGCGGGGCCCAAAGAGTGGTGGTGAATGGCGTTAAAACCAGTTGGCGGCTGGTCACAAATGGTGCTCCCCAGGGCTCAATACTGGGGCCAGTTCTCTTTAATACCTTTATCAACGACCTGTACGAGGGCATCAGGTGCACCCTCAGTAAATTTGCAGAAAACACCAAGTTTGGCAGGAGTGTCAATATCCTTGAGGGTAGAAAGGCTCTATGGAGAGATCTGGACAGGCTGAATCGATGCGCTGAGGCCAATGGTATGAGGTTCCACAAGGCCAAGTGCTGGGTCCTGCACTTGAGTCACAACAACCCCATGCAGCGCTACAGGCTTGGGGAAGAGTGGCTGGAAAGCTGCCCAGCAGAAAAGGATAGCGGGGGTATTAGTCAACAGCCAGCTGAATATGAGCGAGCAGCATGCCCAGGTGGACAGGAAGGCTGTATCAGGAATAGTGTGGCCAGCAGGACTAGGGAACTGATCATCCCCCTGTACTCGGCACTGGTGAGACCCCACCTCGAGTACTGTGTTTAGTTTTGGGCCCCTCACCACAGGAAAGACATTGAGGTGATGGAGTGTGTCCAGAGAAGGGCAGCAAAGGTGGTGAGGCATCTAGTGCACAAGTCTTGCGAGGAGTGGCTGAGGGAACTGGGGTTGTTTCGCCAGGAGAAAAGGAGGCTGAGGGGAGACCTTATTGCTCTCTACAACTACCTGAAAGGAGGTTGTAGTGAGGTGGGGGTTGGTCCCTTCTCCCAAGTAACAGGCGACAGGACAAAAGGAAATAGCCTCAAAATACACTAGGGGTGGTTTAGGATGGATATTAGGAAAAATTTCTTCACCAAAAGGATTATCGAACATTGGAACAGGCTGCCCAGGGAAGTGGTTGAACCATGAGCCCTTGAAGTATTTAAAAGATGGGTAGACATGATGCTTAGGGACATGGTTTAGTGGTGGTTTTGGCAGTGTTAGGTTGATGGTTGGACTCGATCTTAAAGGTCCCTTCCAACCTAGACAATTCTATGATTCTATGAACTCATAGAAATATTCTTGGAGAATTTACTAACACGTGTCTAATCCTTCTCCTCCCTTTAGTGACATAATCCAATAGTAGGTGAGGAACACTTTCTCCCCTTGGTTTCTTACTCTGAAGCAGCTGCAAGCCTGTGGTTTAGACTCTGTGAATTAATTCATAGAGTTGCCAGGCATATTCTAGAGGACCACATATGGGTCCAGAGAACTTTTGTCTTTCTAGGTCAGTTCATAACAACATCCAGGACTGTTTTCCATGAAAAATGGCTGACCATTTTTCAAAATAGTCTGTGAGCTGACTGGCTGATTCCTAGCTAGATGTGATGCAGTCTTCATCAAACATCTGAATTTTTCATGTCATCTTTCTCCTTAACATTTGTGTCATCATGTATGCATTGTTATTCAGTAGATTACTCTTTGTAAATGTTTTGCTTTGACTGCACCCAATCAACTTTGTTTTGCATAATCATTAAATACTTTATTAAGAATAGGTTTTGATTCAAGAATGAAAATGCATGCATATTTAAGCAGCTTTTTTCCTAAGTATAGCATTCCTAGTAATATATGGCTATAACAATTTAACTTCAGCGCGTCCTAATTGTTTTTCAGTCTCTTAAAAATTACTATTAGAAACAGCCATCACAACATAGATGTCTCTGTTAATAACTGTATACCACTGTTCTCAATTTAGTATATGCAATACCTTAAAATTCTGTTTTGTTCTCAGTATTTTAGGAATTCTGAAAAGACTTCATATAAATTCAGAAGTAAGGACACTCACAGGAGGTGTTTGGTTTATGTTGTTTGGTTGTTGTTTGTTGTTTTTTGGGTTTTTTTTAGCTGGATTTGCCTACCATTATGATTTCTAAAATCCAGGGTTTTCATTGTTGTTTGTTATGTGGATTATTTCACTGTGGATTATTCTTTTTGCTGTAGAATCTGTATACTTAAATTTTGTTTGTATCATGGGATGAATAACCCTTGTGTAGATGAATATTACTTTGAGACACTTTTTTGTTTGGTTTTGTGTTTTAATACAAAGTGTGTGGTATAGACATTAGGTCAGTAGTTGTCCACTTCCAATGTGATTATTTAACGTAGTGTTTGATGTTCCATTTACAGCTGAGCCAACAGTCTGAACTTCTGCTGACTTGAGTAGTGGTTTTTCGTTCCATATGCAGAGTGAGCAAGGATGTACAGTTATCTTTCAGAGAGCTGAAAGCGCTGATGGGAATAGTGAAGCTACAGTTTAACAGTAGATTTTAAAATATATGTAATTTGTCAAGTAAAAACCAACTGTTGACTCTCAGGCACATTTTTATGCTTCTAGACTTTTTACAACATGAATATTCTCTGCTTATGTAGATTCAGATCAAGGTGGCCATTGCTCTACTCTGGCTTGTTAACAGAGAATGTGCTTAAAAATGCAGAAGGAAATTTAGCACAGTTTTGAAAGTGTGTAACTGTGGCTTGATTTTATCAATGAAATTTGACAATCCCAGGGGGTCCACGCATATGTCATTGTCAAATCTGAACACAAATACTCTGCATGCTTAACGTGCTCTAGAATATCAAGTTTCTACTACTATTTCAGCTTCTGCTGATTGTTCTCTTCATTTTAATTTTTCTTTTCTCCAAAGTGCATGGGGAAAAAAAAAGGTATAATGATATAGTGAATTTATTAAGCCTCAGCAGTTGAGAACTATTCAATTGTGCTATCCATAAATGAATATTTTATTTAAAAAAAACCAAAAAACCAAAACTATTTATACCTCAAGCACAGTGGATATTCATTCCTCTGCTTTGTCACCTCATGACTGATCCCAGTTCTCTGTTGGCGGTGATGCTGTCAGTTTGGAAGGAAGGTGGAAAAGTTGTTTCCTTCCTCTACCAAATATAAGGATGACTGACACTGTTCTGCAAAGTCCTTTGGCTGTACTTTCTCTAGTGGTTTTCTGATTTACTTCTGTCAGAAAATGGCCATTTTTTGAATGAGAACATACTTTGGAATTCCTGCCAAGTAAATATTTTGCTTTCCATTTATCTTAGAATGTTTGCTTGTCTTTACATTTCTTCAAGAGTTATTACTATAACCATTTTGCCATTGAAAGTCATGGGTCCAAGATTTTTTCAATGTAATTCTGTATAATATTTGTGATAGCATGAGAAAGCAGTGAAAATGCTGGTCAACATGACTAGGGAAAATTATACTGAGCAGTCGTTCCTCAGAAAAAGAGTTGTTAGTGGGTGCTTTGTTAAACATTTGTCAAACACAGGACAATATTTTGCATCTGATCTAGAGAAAGGAGAATTTTCAGATAGAGACTTCTCAAATAAATAGCTGACAGAGACCGTCACAGATCTCTGCAAACATGATAACCCTGGTCTCACTCAGCTGTTACAGCATCTTTTTCCCCCCCCATTGTGTCAGATCTGGGTACATTATGTGCAGTATTGTTGTAGAAAGGAAAAAAATCATTACATATGCAAAAGCAGTGGTAAAGTTATCCCTTTCCACAGTAGACCGTATACTGCAAAAAGCTATCTTGCTGCAGAAATGTGATGTGGTTGGGTGTAATTTTTTACTACGTTGTATACTGCTTAAAATCTGGGTTGCACACGATTCAAATATTAATTTATGCAGCAGGAATGTATTTTGAATGTTTTCTGTGCTTCATTGTTTATATTCATGTAAGACAGTACTTTCTTTAAACCAAAAAAATGAACTACTGGGTTCATCAGATTTTCAAGACTGCTTTTCTGATGCAGATTTATTTACTGAACAGTTTTTCACTCATATGTTGCAATGTTATGACTGGTGTTTTGATTGGCCTAACACACACATGACAGAGATTCACGTAAATTGTACATGATTATTAGATCTATACAATTCAGAATGAATTTGTTGTGAAGATGAAGACTGAAGATTTCATTTCAAGTGATCATGTTACATTAATTACAAATCCTGCTTTCTAGTGATAAACTTTGACTTTCTGTCCTAAGCTACAGTGAAATGTTTTAGATGCTGTTTTCAGTGGTTTATTGGAACAAGTATGTCAGTAGAGGCAATTTCTGCTAACTATGAAAACATTAAGTGTCTTGGTATCATTTTTTATAAAAGCATAATCATACTTTCATGCAAATAGTTTGGTTTTGCACTAACTTGCTAGCAAAGTAACTAAAGTTTTTTCAGAACTTTTTTAAAAATTTATGGAATGTCATCTTCTGTAGCAAACCCATATTTCTTGCTTCTGTTTTGTTCTAGTCTTTTACTGTTATACTAATCCATAAATACTTGTTGTTGATTTCTCTTGACTTTAAGCAGTAGAGCGTAAGTGTGAATTTTGTGCTTGTAAGAGTCACCTGGCTTCTAAAGTGTAAATATAAAGATGGCCTTTATGGGAAAGAGAAATCAACAGTAATGCACTTTTGTTTGTTTTTAAGAAGTTATGATTTGGCATGAGATTTCTGATTTTTTTTAACTTCCTAGAATGTTTTTAACAAATGGATGTCTATGGATTGCTCGAGCCTAGTATTGCACGTAGTGTAAAGAGTTGTTTTTCTTTTTTATATTCTGTTTTCCATAGATTCTCTGCAATGTCAGCATGTGACTTACTGCTTTTTTGGTGATATAATTTTACTAGCTGCTGTGGGAAATAAATTTCTCCCTCATTTTCAAGAGAAAATACTTAAATAAGAAACAGTAAACTAGAAACGAAAAGTCATACTGTTTATTGAAAAACAATTATAATAGCACTCTGCTGTTATAATTTAAATGTTGTAACTATTCAGAATAGTTGCGAGGAATTTTTAATTCTACTGTAAATATATGTAATTTAATATCAGATTTTTGTTATTTCCCCTCAATCTTATCTGATCTTGGTCAATTAACTGATTTTATGTTAATAAGTACTTCCACACATTACCTATCTAATGTTTTTTTTTTGTTTTATAAAAAGCTGGCTTTTTTTATATAAGACAATGGCCTTCTATTTATTCTGTTGTAGAATTCTCTGAGCAGATGCTATTTACATTGCTTCTAAATTTTGGGTTTGATCAGTTTTTAGAAACTGTTGAAGAAAAGACATTTACCACCATGCGGATGGGATCTGAAATGGACCTTGAAAACTACCAAACTGCTTTAGAAGAAGTACTCACATGGCTTCTCTCTGCTGAAGATGCATTACAAGCACAAGGAGATATATCCAATGATGTAGAGGTTGTTAAAGAACAATTTCACACCCATGAGGTATACGTTTATACCAATCTTTCAGTAGGCATTTATTGGCTCGTAACCCATAATAAGGTCAAAAATACAAACCAAAGATATTTCTAGTTTATTTTATTCCCTTTTCTTGTTTTTAGTTTTGATTTGGAGAATTTAAAGGTAATACTGAAGACTGTGCCCTATGTAAAAAATGAAAGTGTTTATTTCTGGTTTTTGTTATGAGGTTTGGGGAGGGGTTGAAAAAATAAAAAAGCAAAGCTAAAAATCAGGTTGGGAAAGTGGTGGAATGAAGACATTTCTCCAAAGTCTGCTCTTTCCAAGGACTGAATCAAACTTAAACCTGTATTTTATTATTATTGTCAGGGTTTTATGATGGAATTAACAGCTCACCAAGGACGTGTTGGCAATGTTTTGCAAGTTGGAAGTCAACTTCTAACAATTGGAAAACTTTCAGATGATGAAGAGAATGAAATCCAAGAACAAATGAATCTACTTAATTCTCGATGGGAACGTCTCAGAGTAGCCAGTATGGAAAAACAAAGCAAGTAAGTAAAATGTCAGGTAAAATAATATATATGGAGTTTGACTGAAACAATCGTGGACTTGACTAACAATTGGGATTTTCTTTCACTTTCCTGTAAACAAAACTACATCTCATATCTTTTTTAACCTGATATTTGATGTGTAGTGACTTTTAAGCGTGCATGTTGTTTTGAGACTGGAAGCCACACAAATTAGCAACTATCAACAACTTGGACACTAATAATATTTTAACCAAAACTTATATAACCTACCTCACTTTTTTCTGATTGTTTCAACAAGTATCACACAATATTTAGCTACAAAGGAAATAAACTTTCCTGAGATACGAAAGGAAAAGGGAAACAAATCTTTAAGACCTGTAAAACTTGATTGCATGAAAATAGTAAGTGGGAGCTTAGCTTTCCAGGAAGTGTTGTCATGGTTTTATCTGACAACAAATTACATTATTGAAAAAAAGGGAAAATCCTATAGCTTAAAGTAGAAATACAATTAAAAGTAGAAAAATAATCTATTAATTAGTCACATTAGTCTTTGAAACATTTTTAAGATTTCTATGTCTTATTTTGAAATGTTTATGTACATAGTGCTATTTAATTTAAGAAACCCCATAAAAGTAAGAGCTTGTGATTGTGCCATGGTGGAGTAATTATTTTTGCAGGGTACAGAATGGTTAAACCAGAAAAGTTATTGAAGGTGGTTTTTGTGTGAGTTGCTGTTATGGTTTGAAGAAACCACAACAATTTATTGTTGTTTAGGTAATTATTCTATCACCCGATGACTTCTCCACACCCAGGAAGGGGAATCTGAAAAAACAAGGAAACCTAAGGGTTGAAATGCAAACAGATTTAGTAGAATAAGACTAAATAATTAACATCAGTAGTATTAAAGAACCAATATTTATCCCGATACCAATATAAAATATACAAGGATTATACTCAGCCAATTCTATCAGTAGGAAGCTGTGCATTCCCAGCAGTGGACAGCAAATGTCAGACGTTGCGAGCACTACGGCTTTGAGAGGAAGGAAAGGGCTCGGGGATCCAGCACCGAGGCAAGAAGTTCTCAGGATGGCAGCCATCAAGGGAGAGAGAGAACTTCACCGCAAACTTTCTAATTTATATTGAATGTGACGTTCATGGCATGAAATAGTCCCATTGGCCAGCTTGGGTCAAGTGCCCGGGTCTTGCTCCTCCTCATCCCTGCACCTGGCTAACTCGAAAACACTGAGACCTTGAAACCCACACATCATAGCTGGCTACAAAGTAAATATTTTCACAAATTCAGACACTAAAGTCTTCTAAAAATTCAGTTTTCCCAAGTGTTAGAAGAGACCTTACTGAAAGGTAAAATTACTGAAAGAGAAATTAGTCCTGTGTCGCTCAAACCAGGACAGTTGCCTTCCTTACCTTAAGAAAATGTCTGTTACTTACCTGGTCTTTCACATTTTTTTTCTTATCCTCACTCTTTTTTATTTTATGTGGATACTTTTAATCCTTGTCTGATAGAATAGCGCTGTTTCAAACTCATGTCACTGAGTCTGTTTTTGTCATGAGGAATTTTGTATGCCTACTGGCCTTTCTGTAAAGGGGACCAACGGCGCAGATTACCAACTATCATACGAAGTCAAATCCAGTGGAAATTTTAAAATTAATTGAATGTCATCAGGAGCTTTTTTTATAGCCAAGCAGTATTAATTACTGAAGAATATAGTTGTTCTCCACAGTAAAACTAAATAAATGCAGTAGCAAACAACCTGAATCTGTGATCCCTGATGACTTTTTAGGGACTTTGAACTAGGTAGACTTCATTAAAATCTTTCTGTGGAGGTCTTAATTTTTCTTTCAGCAAAGCCCAATGAACGCATACTAAGTGAGAAAATCTGTCTGTTCCTTCAAGTACAGCTGGAGAGTGACTCCTTTTGTGACTATGATTGTAATAAAAGCTGAATATCTCCAGTAGCCAGGCCAGTGGTCTAGCCCAGCATCCAGACTGTAACAGAACAAGAAAAGATAAGCTTTAGGGGAGATACATGATCTCCTGAAGCAGCATCTTCTCATTGCCTTTTGCTGTTGGTGATCAAATATTAGGCTGCATGGGCCCATTGCTCTGGAGACCAAATATTGGGCTGTATGGATCATTGCTCTGACCTAATACTGCATGTCTTACATTATGAAGTTCTCTATAGAACTCTCCTGACCTCAAGTTGTTTTCAGCTGAGGTGGCTTCCTGAGATGGAAGCAGTTTTGCATATTTGGTAACCTGCTATTGATTTTTTTTTTTCTTCCATCTATTTATTCAATATACCCTTGGACCTGTTAGCATCCATGGCATCCTTTGGCAGTGAATTCCCAGGCCTCTTACCCAGTATGAATTCTACCTTTTTGAGGAGTTACTTTTTTTTCTTTGTTTGCTGCTGGTGGCTTAAGTGTTTCATTCTAGTTAGTACGTTACAAGTGAGGGTCAACAGCGTGTATCTGTCTTTGCTCTATCCGTAAATATGGATATTTGGTGTTTGATCTTGCTCTTTGAGCTTTTTCTAGTTATACCTTGTGTTTTTGGAGTTGAGGGGAGCACAATTGCCCACAATATTAAAGGGCAAACCGTGATTTTCAACAATTGCATAACATTGCTCACTTTTCTTGGAATATCTTCTTAATAATTCTAAACATTTGTTTTGTGTTCAGCTTACTACTGAGTATTGAGATTGTTTTCTTTATTCTATCTTTCTGTGACAGTCTGTAAACTTTTTGATGGGTTTCAGATATTTCAACCTAACTTCCTCCAGCTTTATTATTTTCTTGGAGAGAAGACTCTGCAATACTTTACTGTAGGCAGTTTTTATCTGCCATATTTATTTTCATTTAAATCAACACTTGCAAGTAGCAACCTCACCTCTATGAGAGGTACTGTGTCTACTGAAATGTCTTTTAACACCATTTGTTAAACTTACCTCCTAGATGCAGCAGTCATTGCTCAGGGAATTGAATGGTCTAGGATCTTCTGGAGCTACTATAGAGAATCTTATTTGGGGAAGGGCAGGAGGAAGAAATGAAAAAACAGGCTGTTCTTCTTCAGCATGCTAGTGTATTGCTTGCTAATAAGAGTGAAATACTTCCAATACATAGTGAATACATATTCAGGTAGTTCAATACGTGTTCAGGTAATATGAAATCAGTGCAAGACACAAAGTGATAAGGGCTTCACAGAGGATGTTGTGCTACTATTTAATTTCTTATACCAAAAAAAAAAAATGCGTGATAAATTAAATGAAATTGAGCTAGGGCAAGAGAAAATTTCTCAGGAGCCATCTACTTCGATACGGCTAGTTTTGACCTATTGGGTCAAACCCCTGTGTTTCAAGCACTAGCTGGAGGGTTATGAACAGCTTTCATATCACAATGTAATATATTTCTGGGTTATTATACACAAATTAAAATCTCAGGATCGATCTTCTACTTCAGTCTAAAGCATAATCTTCTGAGCACATTGCTGTAGTCTAGTCTTTAAGGCAACAGTGACGCGTTTATCCAAAAAGAGGTGGTTTTTGTGAAGATGAGAACAGCAAGGCTGTCTCCTCTGTTGTAATGGTAATAGGAAATGTAAAAAGAGGTTTACACTTTACAGCACAGGCAAACAAAAGTAAGCAATCAACAAAGGGAGGAGAAAGATATACTGATAAAGGATACTATCAAAAGTGAAAAGGTCTTTTGAAAAGTGATTTAGGAGGTCACAATATCAGAGAAAGTTTGGAACACAGCAACGCCATTGTGTAAAAGCAAGTCATATTGGATTTCCCGTGTAGTCACTATGAATTGAAAGTATTTTGCTCTTCTAGTAAGCAATATATTAGCACGCTGAAGAAAAACAGCCCATTTTTTCATTTCTTCCTCCTGCCCTTCCCCAAATACTATTCTCTATAGAAAAGCATCTCAGAGTGGTAAATGAACCACTGAAGAGGAAAACTTAATGCAATTACCACTTTATGGAGAATTCCATGACTATTAAAACACATTCAATTAAATGGAAAAGTATTTTGTATTTAAAACTTGTGACGGCCATACAATAAACAAAGATTATTATAATCTCCTGAGATATATAAATAAGTGCTATCAGATGTTTATAAAATAATTTGAAAAACAGAAAGTACCCAGAGAATGGGAAGAAAGAAGAAACGTTCTTTTGCTTAAGAATCATCTGTGATTAAATTATTCTCTGTGTTTATTTAATTTTCAAGTTTATGCTCCTTGCTTCAGAATATTATCAATATTCTGTACAATAGGGCAACGAAGCTGGTGAGGGGTCTGGAGGACAAGTCTTATGAGGAATGACTCAGGGTACTGGGGTTGTTTAGCCTGGAGAAGAGGAGGCTGAGGGAAGACTTTATCAGTCTCTACAACTACCTGAAAGGAGGTTGTGGAGAGGTGGGGGCTGACCTCTTCTCCCTAGTGACAAGGGATAGGACAAGAGGAAATGGGTTCAAGTTATGCCAGGGGAGGTTTAGATTGGATATTAGGAAAAAAATTTTTCACTGAAAGGATTATCAAACGTTGGAATACGCTGCCAAGGGAGGTGATGGATTTGCCATCCCTGGAGGTGTTTAAAAAAAGGGTAGATGTGGTACTTGGGGACATGGTTTAGAAGTGGTTTTGTCAGGTTAGGTTAATGGTTGGACTTGATGATCTTAAAGGTCCCTTCCAACCTCAACAATTCTATAATTCTATGATTCTAATAAGTATTTATTTCATCATACCTCAGTTTTCTTAAAACAAATTCTCTTTACTTTAGCAGGTTTTCTATACAATTTATTTCATGTATTGCTAAAAAAAAATATCTCTAGGACGAAGCATTGTATCTAATATTTATAATAACTTAGTTTAGAACGTCAACTATAGCAATAAAAATACACACTTGCAAGTGAAGAAGGACTGAGTTAGATCTGAGATAGCTAATCCCTTGTGGACCATGGATTATAATAAAGGAAGGTATCAGCTTCCTGTACTCTATCTGTAAAGAGAGGGAGAGATTAGAGTGGAAAAGAAACCACATGTATTTTCTGTTTTTTTTTTTTCAAAAAAACAAAACATGAAATCATAGTGCATCATGAAGACCCATGACACTGTGTTCTTAGGAAAAAAATCTTGAGAGAGATAATACAGAAAAACATTACTGTTTGACATCTCCTGTTTAGAGATTTGGATTAATGGAGCCCTTCCCATTTCTTGGAATAATTTTTTTTTCTTCAGTGTCTCAAATTCAGTTGAAGTTTTGGTTCCTGCTTATAGTTGTTCCTGTGATTTGTTTTCTTTGGTCCTTTCCTTCCAAGAGGTTCAAGCTGGAGTCTTTAAAAATTATTACTGTTTCTAGAAGGTAGCACAGCTTCACAGACCTCCATGTGTAACACCCAATGCTACCTCAGTGCCATCTGGGACCAACAAGGTACCATTCAAGAAACAGGTGTAACTAAAACCTTGTTTCAGAACAAACTTTTAATTTTTTTAGAATTTGTTTGCAAGTCTTTGTTTCCCTAAAGTTAGCTCATCTTGGTGTTTGCCTGCAGTTTCTCCCCTTTTCTGTATCTGCTGCTCTGCACTAGAAGATATGCTTCATGTGCATGTACTCCTCAGGATTCTTTTTGATCACCACTTGCACTCTTTCTTTGTTTCTCAGGCTGCCTTTCACATTTTCTCTCCATTACCACTCCTGTTTCAAGAAACTCTGTTTTGTCTTGTCTTTCTATATTTACTAATACCACTTGATTATTTCTGCTTCAGAATTCCTCAGCCAATTTGAGGGGTTTTTTTTATTTATCCAGATGCAAGTGATTATCCTGAGATAAATGAAGTCTTGTTGGCTGCCCTTAGGAACAAAAAGTATAAATAGCTTCTTTTTGTAACAGCTAAGTTTTTATGATTGCAAATGGAGTCTTAGGAATTTTTTAATAATTTCTTTTGCACCCCTGTTTGAAAATATCTCATTCGTTCTTGTTGCTTGTTACTTTTAGGGTATTTGAAGTCTATGTGTTTGTGTTATCTGGTTAAACTTCTGTTCAATAAAAAAAAAGGATTCTTATTTAAGAAAGATTTACTGATATAAAATTTATTATTTGTCCTGTTCTTTTTAAAGCAAAAGCCATTTCAGGGACAGAAAGACAATAGCGGAGTGGTGGAGGTTCAGTTAGATTTAGTGCTGGAATTCCATCAGCCAGTCAGTCCCCAGCCTATATGATTCCAGGGTTTCTTCCTCCCAGGTGCTGGACTTTGCATTTGTCCTTGTTGAATGTCATAAGGTTCCTCTTGGCCTTGTCCCTCCAGCCTGTCGAGGTCCTTCTAAATGGCAGCTCTGCCCTTGACTGTAAGATGTGACAGTTGTTATATACACAGGATTCAGAGTATTTTGCATTCCTAAATTTATAGGTGATCCCAAGGATTGTTTATAAACTGAGGAATAGTATCTAAGAATGGAGTATGAATTAGCTGAGATACATACACACCAAACATCAAATAGCACTGGAAACAACGATTTCTTTTTACAATATGAGTTAATACTGTGTATACAGTACTTATTTTTAACTCTATAAATAGCAAATAGTAATTATATAAATATTTCATTAGAGACCAAAAGCTTATTTTGGGAAGATTCAAAACTGGAAGGAAACTTTTTTTTCAAAAAAGGTAGCAAATAAAATAAATAACCAGCAATAGAAGTGCTGAAGTTCCAGACATACACCTTAAAATATGAACAGGCTACAAATGAGATGCGCGATTTCACGTTTCAGCTGCATGACATTGAAAGATATTACATCCTGGTAGTTCAGAAGAATTTAAATGCCTACCAAAAAGTAATTATCTACATGTTCAATGCAATATTCTATGCTTATTACTTTGAAAACTGTTAGGTGTGTCTGAGAAAATACAGAATGATGCTTACTTTGCACATATTTAGACATGGATTTTCAAAATGATACACTTCTGGATTTGTTCAAACTGTCTTGGGAAAATCCAAAATTGTTTGGACAAGCTCAGAAGTACTTGATTTACTTGAGCATACCTGAAATTGTGACAGAAAGCTTGTTTGGATATGTGAGAGCATTGTGTAAGTTGCCTGCCTGGTCATGGACAAGACCTCTTGCACTTCTCTGGAGCAGCGTGCTCACATCATGCTTCTGCCAATCTGCAGTTCTGCAGGTGCTGTGGGAGAAAACGTACTTATGTTTTGTTTGTTTAAAATATCCTTGTGGGGGGAAATGTCAGTGTGAAGTTGGGTAATTCTAGGTGCTGCTGTGACACAGAGAGACAAAATTTACAATAGCTTTCTAATTTGGGCTACATTTTCAAGAAGCCAACTGAGAAACATGTGGAGTAGGATTGTGCCACCTTTCTTACACAGCATTTTTCTCCAGTCTGAAAGTTCAACTCAGACTTTCAAATCACCAAGCTGAGCTCTGAAAGTAGTTAACTAACTTTTTGCTGCAAGAGTTGTGCTTAAGATGTAGGTAACACACTGTAACATACAATGGTTTCACCAAGCTCAGCATGACTGTGGACAGTGACTTTGGTGTGTCAAATCTAAGTAAAGTTAAAAATTCTATGTTATGTGAAAGATGGGTAACGCAAATAACTACTTGTAATTCCATTGTTCTACAATAGTTTGCACATTATTTTAAAAATACTTTTGGTAAGATGAAGATTTTGTTTAGGAAAGTTCAGAGAATGTCTAAAGATGGCAAGTATAAGTGAAGGATTTGTAATGGATTTCCGGACAGATTATTTTGGAGCTATCAAAATACTTTGTTTAGGCAAAATGGAAGTATTTCCTGCTTAATTCTCCAGAGCATTCTCGCTTGAATAACTGAAAATTTAATAATCTCTTCTCTTCTGTTTATTATCCTAAATTTGAGGGACCCTGGTAAGCGCAGCTGTCTGAGCACTGTTCAAAGTACCTGTTGTAGACAATACAAGCTTTAAGAAACCAGATAGTAGAAATTTTGAACTTCCAAACAGCTCTAATAGAGATGCAACTGGAGGCCAAAACTTTAACAGACAGTATATTGTATGCAGTACTCAGGTTCTAAAAGAAAAAAAATAAAAAGGTTTCAAAACGGTTTGCCTAATCCAAAACTGTTCCAACAAATTTTCAGTCACCTGTTTGAAAGTATATTTTTTTTATTATGGCTTGAAATGTAGCTTCATGAAAATTAGTTAAGAGTATGCAGGGGAGATATTTTTGCCTGTTGTTTTCTTTCATGTATAAATTGAAATTATTATTTCTTTGTTTTATAGTTTACATAAAATCCTAATGGATCTGCAGAATCAGCAGCTGGCCCAGTTAGCTGACTGGCTGACAAAAACAGAGGAAAGGACAAAGAAAATCGATTCGGAGCCCTTAGGTCCAGATCTAGAGGACCTAAAGCGTCAAGTAGAAGAGCACAAGGTATGCTATAGTATGCTTCCAAAGGCATAAAAAACAAATTGAGTTTTTGACATTTTAAAAGCTCTACTCCTGCCATTAGAGCATAGCAAAGTAACACGGAATCTTGGTTTAATATTGGGGGTTTTTGTATAATTAACAAGCTTTTGTAGAGTTATTTTATCACAACTCTGATTTTTGTCCTGGTATTAAAAAATTAATTACTTCCTTTCCAAATATAAACAACATACTAGAATATGTGAGCCAACTGTAACATCTTTTCATTACAATAAGAATATGTCAGATTTTTTTAATACCTGTGTTTTCTTCTTTACATGTTGCATTTTTTTCCTTGCATGCTGTAGTAGCAATGGTGTAGTAGTCATAGTTAGGCTGCATAAACTTGTTAGGACTACTGGGGTGCTGAAAATGTAACTATACAGCATTATAAAATAGACTCTAGTTTCTAAAGAAAAGGTAGGAAATACCTTTTAGTAATGTATTTGATTAATGAAAAATAACAAACTAATAAATGGAGTGTAAGAGAAAATTTGGCCAATTTTTTTCCACATTCCATGAGGGTAATTCTTTAACTGGAAGAATTCAGAATTTGAAAGAGAAAGACTGTATAATTTGTGTAATAGCTTTGTTTCATTTACTGGATTAAATTGTCTGACTTCATATTAATTTAAATTTTAAAAAATATTTATATATGTATCCGTGACACATGGTGGTGATGATAGGGAGACAGAGAAAAGTATAGAGAATGGAGATGATTTGTGAGATCATGGAGATCTACTGGCATAACCTGTTAATATTTCTACATGAGTGGTTCAAAGCAGTTCATTCTATAGTATCTTGAGAGATTTTAACATTTGATACTTGATAGCCTGTGCCAGTGCTAGCCCAGGTTCTAGAGGGCAGATCATCCCCAAAAAAACCAATTCAAACTGAAACCAGCTTTTACAGTTTTTTTTTAAAAAGAGGTCAAAAGCTGCAAAAGACTGCATAATCCACTTCTGTGTTAAAGGTGATTTTTCTGCATTCTGATTAAGGAGTGCTACTGAAGAAGAATACAAATTCTATGCCTACAGCTGCTGTTTGTGCTATCTGTGCTTGCCCTGTGAGGAGACAATGCATTTCAGTATGCAGGTTTGCTAGCTAAGCATATATTCTGACATTAAATTTGCTTTTCAAAAGAAGACAGCAGGTAGTTATGAAATGGTAATTAGACAAAGAAACCTGAAAGATTTTGAATACGACTGCTATGACTTGAATAACTTCATTCCTATTTCTCTGCATTTTGTATTTGAATACTGAAGTAAAATGTAATCCTTTTATTTATGCAACCTCTTTATGATGTTTCTTTCTATTATTGAGAAAAATGGGTATTTAGCTTGTATTTGAATATTCTGAATTAAGACATGCAGAAATATACTAGTTCTCATTTTTGGTGAGATGAGTTAGTCATCATTATTTATGTGTATTACTTTTCAAATCTATTCTCTGTATAAGAGAAAATTTAGTTAATAAGGTGGAAAGAAATTTTTTTTATTTTAATTTCAATTAACATTCTATTCACATATAGTTTGTCTCATTCATAAGTCAAAGAACAAGATATTTTCATGTATTGTGTGAAAGTTTAGGTAATTTTATTATATATTGTATAGTGCAAAGCTACCTTCTATAACAAGGGTTAAAACAATGGAATTTTAATAGCGTAGTTATTCACAGAATCTCCTATATTGGAAAAGACCTGTAAGATCATCTAGTCCAATCATTAACCTAACACTGACAAGCCCACCACTAAACCATGTCCCTGAGCGCAATATCAACACGACCCTTAAATACTTCCAGAGATGGGGACTCCACTACTGCCTTGGGTAATGCGTTCCAAAGCCTGATGACCCTTTCAGTAATATCCAATCTAAAGTTCCCTTGGCACAACTTGAAGCCATTTCCTCTTGTTCTATCACCTGTTACTTGACAGAACAGGTCAACTCCCACCTCTCTGCAACCTCCTTTCAGGTAGTTGTAGAGAGCAAGAAGGTCTCCCCTGAGCCTCCTTTTCTCAAGGCTAAACAACCCCAGTTCCCTCAGCTGCTCCTCGTAAGACGTGCTCCAGAGCCCTCACCAGTTTCATTGCCCTTCTTTGCACACGCTCCAGTGCCTCCATGTCCTTCTTGTGGTGAGGGGCCTAAAACTGAACATGGCACTCAAGATGCAGCCTCACCAGTGCTGAGTACAGGGGCAAAATCACCTCCCTGGTCCTACTGGCTACACTATTCCTGATACAGGCCAGGATGCCATTGGCCTCCTTGGCCACCTGGGCACACTGCTGGCTCATGTTCAGCCGACTATCAATCAACACCCCCAGGCCCCTCTCTGCTGAGCAGCTTTCCAGCCACTCCTCCCCAAGCCTGTAGCGTTGGCAGGGGTTGTTGTGGCCAAAGTGTAAGACCCGGGATTTGGCCTTATTGAAACACATACAGTTTGCCTTGGCCCATCCATCTAGTCTGTCTAAATCCCTCTGCAGGGCCTCCCTACCCTCAGGCAGATCAACACTTCCACCCACCTTGGTGTCATCTGCAAACTCACTGAGTAATTACTCACTCAATCTCCTCGTCCAGATCATTGATAAAGATACTAAACAGGACTGTTTAATTCCTTCATTATTAAATACGCAAACAAAAAACCAAAAACCAACATGCCCCATAACTTTTCTTAGTCTCACATGACCCTGGATATCTCAGAAACAGTGTAGAAATTGATGGGAGGAACCAGAAGTTAGAAGATATAAAAGGCAAAGCTCATTTCAAATTAAACAGACCTCAGCAAAGATGATAAGTTTGGTTTGTTGTCATCGTGTCTCCCTCTTCTCTTTACCTTTATCCTTTTGACTTTCTCTCTTTATCTGTTCATTAGTAGCTTCTTTTCACTCTATTTATTTCATGTTATTTATCTCCCTTTGACTTATAACTTCCATACATCTGATTTCTTTATTCTACATTTTTCTCAATGATGTCTGAAAATATTGGTCTTGAGTTCTTGGTGACTAACACTTTAGTTTCGCTGCTGGGTCATACAACAACAAAAAAAAATCATTCAGTAATGTGTATTGGGAATGGCACCCATTACTGAGAACAGAGAAAACACACAACATTCTTTCCAGCATGCTACTTAATTCAGTAGTATATGAGGTTAATATCTTGATAGTACAGAAAATTTTCTGAGTGGACTGAAATAGAGATGAACTCTAGAAGATTTTATGTCATTACCAAGGTACACAGTTCTGGTAAGAAATCTGGCATAGTCAATATATTTTTGAGTAATAGTCAAACATTTCAATAAAGAACTGTTGGTCTTCACAATGGTATTTTATGTATTTTTTCTGCTATTGCAAGTATCTCTTCTTTATAATTTTATAAAGGGAAAAAGCTGATTTTCAATAAAAATCTGAGGATTTTTGAGCTGTCTAAGCAGAATACTATATTAGAAAATTTATAATTAAGCAAAAATATGCTTTTAATTGAACTTATTCAACATTATTATTGTTATTCAATTTATAGTTAATAGATTTTATAGTTTCATTAACTTCCTAAAAAAAGTCTAAGCTTCACTTAGGTATTTGTACTTTCTCTGGAAGGCTGAGCCTTTTTATTTTTTGTGAAAATGTCAGAAATTACAGAAAATTTTTAGTGTTAGGATTTTTCAGTACTTCAAATTAAATGCAAAAGTAAAATGAGACACTTCCGAACTGTTCAAATATCAAGGGTGGATTTGTCTTTGGGTACTTGGACACCCTACATAGGTATTTTTATTCACTTTGAAGTGGTTTTTGTCAGAGTCACATAAGTTGTTATCTGATAGGCATTAAAGGAACTGTGGAGTTTTATGAGTTCCTGTTGTTGCTATCCCCATGCATCAACATCTATATCCATCTTACATTTTAAGTCCCTGAAAATTTGCTATCTCTACAAGCTTAGGAGAACTTGTTAGAAACTTCAATTTAAATGATTTGAACAGAGCGTGCTCTACTCTTGAGACTGCACTCAGTAAATTCCTGCTTCAACAAGCTCCTATATACAAGCGATTGTCACCAGTGAATTTCATAGTAAAAATAGACACTTGGATTATAAAGAACAGCCCTTTAGCTCAGGGCAAATTGAATCTGTCTGGGGATTAGAAAATGACTCAACTTTCTGGTTTCATCAGTTCCCTGACTTCTCAAGTCCTTCACATTGTGTGTGAGACTCCCACTTCCAAAGTGCCCTCCACTCCTGCATTTGCAGAGCATTGCTAATTCTCGTTTTGTTCTGGGATGCCATCTACCAGATACCCACTAATCAGGAAATAAAAGTCACCATTTCCCTGGCTGTAGGCTTGCAGGGGAATGTATTTATTGTCATGTGGCTGAAAGAGGGGATTGAACCTGGGGGAAGCAAGTTGTGTTATACGGTCTGATCCATGAGTGCTCTGCCTCCTCTTCATTGATCGAGTGCTGGGTCATAAAATGTTGAGAAGTTTGAATTCCAGGGATAGCTCTAACAATTTAGTGTACTTCACAGTCCTTGAGAATTGCTTAATAGTCTAGCTCTCTGAAGCAAGTGGTAATCACTGGCATGAAAGTCAGAAAACGGAGGATTCTTATAAATATATCGGCTCAAAGTCTATGCCCATGAAGGAATTAAAACTCTGAAATGTGTTAGGGTAAAGAATTTATGCCTTAAAAACAAAGTAGTCTGTAAATTCGTTTCCTATTGCCTATAGCCACATTATATTTTATTTTTTGATTTTCAAATAAAAGTAAGATGTTTTACCAAAGAGGTTTAAAATTTGTGACCTGATCTTCAGCAAGGGCTTGTTCTTTATACCCAAGTGAATTACTTTACTTGAAAAAGCAGCAGAAAAATCGGTATGGTGAAATTCAACATAGATTGTAATAAAGTCAAGGTTTTTATTGTGCCAAGGCATACGTGGTCAGCCATGTTATTTTTCAGACTGTGACTATCATACTACATATGTACTAATCACTAGAACATATTCTGCTGAAGTATTGAGGACACAATCCAGGACTTTGGTTTCCCACATTCTTCTGTTAGGTTGAAGCTAATTATAGACACCTAAAAAGTATGTCAGGCAGGATTTGGTCCTGGATAGCTTGGATTTTTTTCAGGGGAGTGGGAGGAGGGGTTCTTTCAAGTTTTGTTTAGGAAAAACATCACAGAAGGCAGTAATGTAAGACAGTGGTTAACTCTTGGGAGTTAAAAATGTATGTTTGGTTGTTAATACAGTAATATAAAGCTGGAGATAGGTGATAATAATTATGAAAAGAAATTGACTGTTGCCTTCTCTGTGGCTTGAAGTTTTAGTACCAACACTTCTTTAGCTCCTTCTCTTTCCATCTTTGTCACCTGTCCTCTTGCTGCATCTCAGCAAGGGAAGGAGCAAATAGGTCTGGCTGCTCAGTTCCCTAGTGTCTGACAGGACCTGGGCTGCTTTTGGTTTTGCTAAGTGAGAAGAAATTTTAAAAAGTAAGAGGAGACACTGAAACCCACTAAGGGGGTGTTACTAAGGTGTTACAGTACCTCAGATTTTTTTATTTTTTGTGGTGTAGGTTTAGTTTACAGTGAATATGCTGTAAACCATTGTCTGAAGAGTCTTCAGACTAGTCTAGACTTCCCATTGCACTTCTATATGCGTTGTGAGAAGGGAGGAAACGTTTGATTAGATTTATTACATGAAACCTGGGAAATTGTGGGAGGATCAGAGATGTGAAGAGCTGTAGAAATTTGGCAAGGTTAGGAATTATTCAAATATCAATTTGTGCAGATTTGAGAGAAGTTTCTTCACTTTCAGCAGTTTGCTATTTCTCCACAAAAGGTTGTCCTCAGTTTTATTGCAGCTTGCAGCAGGAACTGGGCACCAAAGCTAAAAGGGCAAGAAAGTTTTTCCTCAGAGGTTCAGAAATCATAAAGTGCCTCTCTCACTTCGTTTCCTGGTTTTTGCAATAAGCGAAACAAGGGTGCTGCATGTGTTTCCTAATCTTGAGTCATCTCCTCAGCAGTTTCATCCTATGTTATTAACGTTGTAGGAGTGCCAAGCTGCAAATAGTACACCATTGTTTAATGAAGAACTCTGTCATTTTTAATATTTTTATAACTTTTGCAAAATCAAAATAGGTTAATATTTTAATATGAAGTATTAACTATTAACTAAAATCTAATCTAGTGTCTATTCAAAATTTGCAGGCTATTGGTATGTATACATGCTATACTGATATCTGTAAGTCAACTACATTAACTCAACAAAAGCTTTCTCAAGTCAAATTTTCAGTCTGAAATATTGTATCAAGAGTTAGGACTTGTGAGTGAGTAACAATAAGATATTTTTGTGATAAGAATGGGAATCTGCCCAGTATGCTTATGTTACCATATATATGGTAAGGTAACAAAATAAGTTTAAATTACTTAGTATTGACAGCAATAGGAGTATAAAGTTCTCATAGCTGGTTAGTTATGCACATTAATCAGTCAGTGGGACTCCAAACAGACAGCATTTTTTTAATTTGGAACACATTTTCTAACACAGATGCTTTAATTATAGGCATTTCAAGAAGATTTGGAACAGGAACAAGTCAAGGTGAATTCTCTAACCCATATGGTAGTGGTGGTGGATGAAAACAGTGGAGACAGAGCTACTGCTGCACTGGAAGAGCAGCTTCAGGTAACAATTAATCTTCTGTCTCAAAGAAAAACCTATCAATCAGTGGCATTAAGTGTTAATAAGGTTGAAGAAGAACTACTAGTGGCATTGGATGTACCTTAGGAGATATTTCTGAGGATGATCTTAAATATTTCTGTAGGACATGACCTTTGCATAGATCATGTATTTTGGAGAAGAAACAAATATCTGAGAACAACTTACTTTTTGTTTTGTGATTCCTTCAGTATGAACCTATTTTATCTATCCAAGGACAAATGTTTGTCTTTCATTTCTTAACTGTATTTCATTACTCCTGATAGAAGTAACATGATTCTCTGTTGTAGTTAAGGAGAAAGATATTGCATTTAAGAATCTACACAGTTCAGCAGAGTGTGAGTTATTGAGAATGGGGGATTTTTCTTCTGATGGGAAACTTTTGGTATATGTGGTATATTTTGGTGTTATATTAACATAAAGTGTCATTATCCACTGGCAATGCTTAAAGGCACATTCATTTTAAATAACACCCAATATGTGTGTCTTTTAATCACAGAATCACAGAATGGTCAGGGTTGGAAGGGACCTCTGGAGATCATCTAAGTCCAACCCCCCTGCCACAGCAGGGACACCTACAGCAGGTTGCACAGGACGGCATCCAGGCGGGTTTTGAATGTCTCCAGTGTGGGAGACTCCACAACCTCTCTGGGCAGCCTGTTCCAGTGCTCTACCACCCTCAGAGTAAAGAAGTTCCTCCTCATGGATGGAACTTCCTGTGTTTGAGTTTGTGCCCATTACCTCTAGTCCTGTCACTGGGCACAACTGAAAAAAGGCTATTCTCGTCTACCTGGCACCCTCCCCTTAAGTATTTATAAGCATTGATGAAGTATTAATGGCAATTCTGGTGCCACAAAATTAAAATACGACTTTTTAAAAATAAGCAAAACCGAATAGTGCATGTATACAGAATTATATTTTTGTAAACAAATAATGGTTATCAAGAAATATTAAGAATGTGCTGTTTTTTTTCTAAAGCACTTTTTGGGTGAAAGTCATAAGTTCTTTCCCATTAGTTTCTTGTGGACGTGTTTTCTAGGAAATGAAGGGAATCATCTCAGTCCATCCTTAGTTTAATTCCTCTGTTTCAGTGTATATCCTCTTCAGTATACGTGTTTTTTACAATGGTTTATCGTTTAAGATTCTTACAACAAGGCTTCCTAGAGTACTAGAATTAGAAGTTAGCAGCAACATCCTTGCAGTCCAAACCTGTTCTAAATTGCATTGTGACCCAAAACCTAAACAATCAACAGACAAAAACTTTCATGTATTCTATTTTCTAAATACAATTAGTTGAGTATTCTTAAAGGAATGATACAATTGTGATAAAGCTAGCAGCCAAGATGTTCTAAAAAGTTGTCAAATATTAGCTTTTATTATAAGAAGGTTTAGTATTTCACTCGCATCTTTAAAACATTGCTCTTACTGTTGTATTTATATTGCAGTGCTCTTACTGTAATTTCTGAATGAACTTAAATAGATAATTAGTGTTGAGACACGTTGATTGAAATCAAGGAGAAGAATACCCCTGTGTTGGTGGTAAGATGTCCAGGGTAATTGCTCAAGAAGTATGGCTGTACTACAACCAAGATTCCTTCTATTTTTGTCCTTCAAAAAGAAGAAAGTACTTTTCTTTCATTTTTCTTTATTGCCCAAGAAAATAAAAAGATTTCTGTTTTTTGAATCATTAAAGCCCAAGGTTTCTCTAGAGAAGCTATCAATACATTCAGCTGGAAGCTATAGCTGTAGTGCAGACAGATATCTGTGTGCTATTGTGAATTTAGCGAATTTGGGTACCAATACCAGTAAATCAGTAAATAGTCTGGAATTTAGAGTAGGTAGTACATGTTTGGCCAAGATGCTGGGCACTGTCACTTCAAAAATAAGTCTCAGTTTTCTTTACTGCAAATTCTTAATCACTCGGAGCACAACCCAGCCAAGGTAGCAATCAGCCTCTACTGATCTGTCCCTTATTACTTCCATTTAAAATAATCTTAAGTGTCAGAACTGTGTGTACCTGCTCAAAAGAGTCTTAGCCTTCCAGAATTTCTTGCCAGCTCATTGTACTCTGTTCAGTGCAATAAAGCAGATCCTTGCAAGCACATGGTTCCCGAAGCTAAACTAAACTAGGAAAATATCTTGAATGGAAGATGAGGAAAGATTAAATGTAATACAAGAATGAATGGGAAAAGGTTCAACCAGGATATTGTTCTATGTTGGCAAACAGAAGGTTCTTGCAAAGAAATAGGCCTACGGTAAAGTATGGAAAAAAAAAAAGGGAAAATTATGAAAGGTATTTGATATTTACAGCACTTCATTAATTAGAAGATGTACAACTGAGATTTTTTAACAGTGTGAAAAACAAATGAAAGATTGGTGGATTGTTGGATGTTTAGCCTAATTTCACATCTTCAGAAAAGTATCTGAACAATTGAGAGCACATCAGGCAATACAGCTGCATTCCCCTATTATTACGCTGGTTGCAAAGGAACTATTTGTATCTCATGCAACTTCTGTGGCTGACCCATATTGGAATCCAACCTGAAATAGAACTTAGACATTACTGTAATACGTTTACCCCATTAAAGAAACAAAGAATGATGAGTGTAAATGGAACACAATGGAAATACGCTATTTGTAACTGTACTAGTGGAGAAAGCACCTGTTATTGGGATAAAGTGTGCCCAATTATTACTGTCGTTGAGAAAGCATATTCCTTGAAAGATGCCAGTAAGGCAATTCCTGAGGCACCATGCTTTGAGCAGGGCACGTCGTGGCATGGAACAGTCCAGCTACTATTCAGTTCCCTCCTTGAATCACACTGTCTTAGAGAACAATCTAAAAGTTCAATAATCCCATTGCTCTGGAAGTCACAAAATATTTAGCAGTATTACAGGTGTTAATAAAAATAAAATACATATATAAAGCTATGGGGTTTAGGGTGTTAGGCAGGTGTGCAAACTTTCGTACTTTTATGCCCAGGAGAATTAAGTTACCACAGTCTATCTACTATCCTAGCAAAATGTTACATCTCCTTTTTTGAGTGTACAGAAAGATTGTTTCGATTTTTATTTTATTTTATTTTTTTCATGTTACTTGCAAACCGAATATAAGCAGGGGAGATATGATGTGTTGGCAGGCACAACCATTAGAGCATTTGACAAAAAGCACAATGGAGCAAAGTTCAAAGCTTGATTATGTATCTGCCAGTCTGACTTTTAAAAGTAGAATGAAACAAGAGCATGCACTGTCAGACAAAAGAGCTTAATAAGGCTGCCTGAGTCAGATACTGTTCAGGATCAGATTTGAAAGAAAGTGAACAGTTATTGCTATGTAAGAGTCAAGGCTGCATTTTCCAAGCAGCTGAAATTCAGTTATACCTTTCCTTTTGAAAAGGATTGAGGTGATGATTCCTGAAATATTTTCATACATATAAATAAATATGTATATAATGCCTATATTTATGGATGCATCTTTATAAAACAATGTTAAAAGCCATAAAAAGGTCATTTACAGATTTTAAAACTGTCAACAGGATGACGAGAATCTATACTGTCTTCAAATGAACGTTGTAGAAGCTCTTAAGATTTATTGCATATAAAAAAAAAAATCTATTTAAGAGACAGTTAATGGCATAGAAGCCAAAAGTGTCCCCTGAAACAAATTATCCATAGAAAAGTTAACCTTGCTTGGAAAAATAAAAGTAAACACAATTACAGTGCTGCTCTTACAAATAGCTGTTGCCCTAAGGGGTAGTCTGAGTGATTAGTGCTCACCTAGGTGACTGTGAATATTAAAACTACTTTTACATAATATTGGTTACTTGACGTATCAGTGCGTGACATGTTGTGAAGCTCTATATAGTTCTGCTGTGGAGAACAGGCTAGTTAGACTTGTAACGCCTAGACCCCGTTAGGCTCAATCCAGAGCCTTACCAAAAAGGCACCTGCTGAGTAACGCTCAAATCTGTATTTAGTGCTGCAAAATCGGAGGACTATACTAGCAAATCTGTTGTGGTAGTCTGACTCGTTTCTCAGGAAAGTGTGGCAAATTATCTTTAGCCCAGAGAAATGGCTGGATATCATACAGAAGCCATGAAGGCAGGGAGTTTTTTCTCTAATTATACCCAGCAGACAATAGGTCCCTTAAGGACTCTTGTGGGGTAGCTCAAATTAGAGCCCTCCCCAGGCTTCAGGGGTCGGGGTCTGTGATGGAGAGAGATCTGCATTAAATGTATCAAATGCTTCTTGATGGCCTTTTCCCCTGCTGAGGCAAAGGAGCTGAGAGTGTAATTTACACTGCCTATTATATATTCATATTATTCAGGGTACTATCCTTTGATTGAAGATGATGTATGGGTAGTTCTTGTAAAAACGTGAAAGTAAGGAATGTTAAAGAACTACACAAACTGCTTATTGTTACATGGGAGAAATTCTGTGAATTTGCTAAATATTTCCTTTTTTTTTAAATTGCTTTTGCATATAGACAAAACCATATTTCTGCTATTCCTCATCACTTTAAGGACTGGAGAGCCTTACTTGATTAGAAAAGCATATTTCAAAAAAACTCTTCTATTAGTTGCAGACTTGAGGAATATTATTTCACTTTTAATACATTCACTGCAGTGTTCCCAAGGGTTGTGTTGGTTTTACTCATTTCTCCTGTTCTCATGTTTTCTTACTTTGACCTTTTTGCAGACTAGGAATATCTTCTGCTTTTTGTAGTCATAAAGAATATTCTTTCAGAGTCCTCTCAATACAAAAAAAAAAAAAAAAAAAAGGTTCCTTTGCATGTAGATATCTGAAAATTCCAGCTAGGGGTGTAAAAAGATGCATTTCAAGGGAGCAGGAAGGCATTTTACTTTTTGCTATGGATTCAGTTGGTTTCTCTGGAGACTCGTTTTCCTAGGTGTTGGGAACAAAACCCTTGGTGCAGTCTGAGTTTCTGAGCATCAGACGGGCTATTTACAGCAATGACTACTGTTTGCTGTAAATAAGGAGGTAAAGTTGTCAATAAAGTCAAGTAAAGTTGTCATTTAGTAGCCAATATCTACTTTATACATAGACAGTCCTGACATGATATTTCTGACTTGAAACTTCATGTACTAAACCTATTCAACCAAACAGTATATCTTGGTGTCATGGTTGTTATGATCTCCCATGAGAAATAGCAGGTTTAAGGCAGGTCACAGTATCAACCCTTTTATCAGTCCAGTTACTCAGTCATTTGCTTATTTTATTAAAATAGCATCTCTTGTCAAAGTATTGAGAAAAAAAAAAAAAAGAAGAGGTAGCTTTTGTAGCTCTTTGGAATCATATACTGCAAATTTTATTTTGTACTGGTGTAGCAAAACTTTTGTAGTATGCAAATCACTGCATTTCTTAGACTAAATGCCAAGCCAGATATTTGATCTTGTACTCTTGAGTTTTTGCTGTTTTCTAGATGAGCAAACAAAACATATTTTTCAGGGCGTATCACAGTGATAAAGGCAAGTTGATGAAGGTGGTGTTGCTAATGTTGAGAGCAAATTATTTCTTTGCGAGGACTGTTAAGAAAAAAAGTCAGCTCCTTGAACATGAGATATTCAGAAATTACTCAGGTATAACAGTTTTTATAAAACACTTTTTATCAATATAAGAGTTACTGCTTTATTTATAAAACATCAAAAGAATGCAATATAATAGAATTCTGATATAAAAAGTGGCATAGACTTAAAGATAGGGAAATAGCTTGAGGCTTAGTCTATGATTAGCACAACTTAAATTTAAGCAATCAAATACAATATGCTGACACATATGGAGAATATGGCCACCTGCGTGGCCAGCAGGCCAAGGGAGGTGATTCTGCCCCTCTACTTTGCTCTCGTGAGACCCCACCTGGAATATTTTGTCCAGCTCTGGAGCCCCTAACATAAGTAGGACATGGACCTGTTGGAGCAGGTCTAGAGGAGGGCTATGAAGATGATCTGAGTGCTGGAGCACCTCTCCTATGAAGACAGCCTGAAAGAGTTGGGGTTGTTCAGCCTGGAGAAGAGAAGGCTCTAGGGAGACCTCATAGCAGGTGTCCAGTATCTGAAGAGCGCCTGCAAGAATGCTGGAGAGGGACTTTTTACAAGGGTGTGTAGTGATCAGACGAGGGGGAATAGCTTCAAACTGGAAGAGGGGAGATTTAAATTAGATATTAGGAAGAAATTTTTCACTATGAGTGTGGTGAGACACTAGAACAGGTTGCCCAGGGAAGTTGTGGAGGCCCCCGACTGTGCTGAATTGCAGTTAGTGGTAGAAAAGGGGCAATGTAAGTGTAGATTTCATGATCCTAGGACTGAGTCTGTATCTCACATGAGGCTGAATTTTGTAGATATTTCTACTTCAAGTATCTAATATCGTGCTGTATTTTATGAGGTGGTATACCTCAAATTCCTTTCCGTTTGCTTCATATTCTAATAGTGAATGTTTAGGGAGTGCTTCATATTCTAATAATGAATGTTTAGGGTGTTGTCCTTGAAAAGGGCTTAGAAAAAGAAATAGTTATAGTCTTTAACCAGTATTTGTGAAGTGATTAAACAGACAAGAAAAAATATCTGTTTAAATGTTATTTTTCAGTTTATCTCAACAATGTTATCCATCCCATCTAATTAACTGATTATTGGTTATTTATTAATGATTAAATAATTATTATTAAATTAGCAATAGGCAGTTTGCTATGTGTTTGTGTGGATTAGTGCATATTTCCACCAACTCCAAGTTTTCCCCTGTATCCATGCATGTATATATAGGTATTTATTCATTATATAAGTTCCTTGAAAGGCAGAGAGGTAAGAGCTTGTATAACTCATGATGTTGCACACTTTAAAAATTAAATTTTCTTCGGAAAAATGTAGAGTCTATGAAAGTCCATTCATTCTTTCTTGAGGTCCTGTTTGAACAAAATGTTTTTCTTGTCAAAGACCATGTATTTGTGTTGTATGAGAATTCAAAATTGCAGGCAGGTGCGAACTATTGGTTAAGTTTGTGCAGTATAATGTATTCTGATCTACACCTGCATTACCAATGGGGAGAAATCTGGTCATGAAAAGATTTTTCTAAAAACATTGGTCTAAATCAGAGGTGCCAAAACCTTTGCTACTTAACTTTGGGATGATTTATGAATCCTTCAGTAAAAACTGTAAATTTGCTTTTAAAATGTAGTGCATAATTAGTATCCTTAAACTTTAGTGTAAATCAGGCACCAAACCAACCAAATGTAATTCACCTCACCATCTGTATATATAGAATTCTAGAAATTAAGAGATTTGTCTCCTGTGGTAGTGGGAAGAGAGGGCATATAGGGAAAGCGATGTACTTAAGCTTGGAGCTTGTTAAAGAGTAGCAAGCTCCTTATGACTTGATTGAATCATGTACAGTGTTTCTGAGTAGTTAAATAATAATAATAATTATCCTGAATTGTGGGAATTACTAGGAAAGACGGAGTCTCTGATCAGGGTTCAGATTAGAAGACTCTGAGCTCTGAGGAAGGATATGCTTATGATTTTTGAACTAGTAATTAGCAAGAAAAACAGTCAAGGTAAAAAAAAAAAGTTCAATTGAATATAAAAAACTGAAAAACCACTAGATATTGCAGATATGCCAGGTTGTCTTCTGGGCTTGAAGGATGCAGAGGTTGAGACTGTCTTGAGCTAAACTAGAAATGTAATCAGATTCAGGACAAATGAAACTAAATGTAATTCATTATTTGTTATATTAAGATTTTTAGTTTTCCAAATCAATGAAATTAGTCAAAATATAATTTTTTGCAGAAAAGGCATTATTGAGCATGCATTATGGTATACATAGTATTTAATAAATACTATATATGAAATCATGATTTTTTTTATGAAAAGAAAAAGTAATTTAAAAAAAGAAAATTTGGATTAGCTGGCTGTAAATAATTTTCTTCACTGCTTTGTATCATGCAATTTGGCAATTTTATTTAATGATGAGTGGGTAGAATGAATGGGTAAAATATGTTTTACTCTATTTCCCATTAACTTGAGGACATAAATGTTTCACCAGCAAGTATTTGTTTCTATTAATATTGAAATTAGCTTTCTGAAATATTCACATTCAAAACCTGAACTTTTTTGTGTTTGCTTGAATTGGTGATCTTTGATCACATGGTGTCTTATGGCAAGCGAACACTAGCATCAAACATGATTTTAATGTGAAAAGAAATCTCATTCTTAGATTTGAAAAATTGCTTGGTTTTTGTCTAGCTCTAATTAGGAAAGAAAGCAAATACCCCTTACATAATTCGAAATGCCTACCAAAACCATGATTCTAATATTAAGCCTAAAAAAAGCTAACAAAACAACTTCCTCAAAACCTACTTCGTATTCATGCAGTAAGTGACTGAAAAGGAATACTTCTGTGTATGACTGTGTAACATGTTTGAGCTGTTTAAGAACATGCATGTTTTAAAATTAGCATTATTATGCTAGTTGATTAAAGGTAGTTTTCATTTTTTGAAATGGAGCCAATAGCTAATATGATATAACTCAACGGCATGACAACTGCATGTTTAGTCTGCAAGATTCGTTATGGTTTTAGCGTTCACTAAATGAAAAACATGCTGTCTGTTGACTTTTTACTTTTACAGAAAATTGGTAAAGCCACAAATTCAAATGGCATCCTGAAATTTTATCTTTCATTTCCTAGGCAGTGCAAAATAAAATTCGTTCCTGATAGAAAATACAGTTAGAATTTTAATCTCTTGGTTTTAAAAATCCACCATTTGGATGCTACATTTCTGCTAAAATTAAATTAGAATCCCTATGCAAAATATGTAAATATGAAAAATATAGAATCATAGAATATCTAAAGTTGGAAGGGACCCATAAGGGTTGAGGGAATAAATAAATTTGAAAAAAGTAAAAAACTATTTTTGCTTTTGTCAAGATGTGCTTTTGAAGGACATGAAAAAAATAAGAATGAAGTAGTATAGAATATCTTGCAGATTTTATAAGGTTTTTTATTTGGGAGAAACTGAATATATTGCATATGACGCTCAGGGGTAATTAAATCATTGTAAATTGTTGCAATAAAGTTTTTATAGTATGTAGCACTATCACATCACTATTAAGTCTCATCCTCTGTCTTTGACATCATTCAATAAAGCCTGCTAGGAAGTTAAAAGAAAGTAATAATGCTTGACTTCAACTAAAATAGGGGAAAGAGAACAAGGTATTGTTTTGTTTAACTTTAAAATTCATATAGTAGCATATGCTACAAATATCTGGGAATCCTTAGTGGGATTTGCACTGGTGTGTTAGCTTATAAGGTGTTTTTTTTTTCCCACTGTGGTATTTAAAACAGGTAAGAACTTAGGTCAACTACACTGATGGTGCAACTTAAGAACCAGATACTTTTTTGCTTTGCTCACATCTTTGGGCCTCCATAATTACATTTCAAGTAGTTATGGTTTGGGCATTGTAAAGCTTTGAAACTGAGGTTTTCTGAGAGTGTAGTACCAGACACTTAATAGAAAAATGTGTCTGTAGTTTAATATTAAAATTCTCTCTTTTTGTCTCTATTGCTTTTCCTGTTTTCTCTATTTTGATTTCATTTCAAATGGTGATAAGATCCGTTTCATTGTGACATGCAATATATTTTAAGGGCTTAAGACTGTAAAAAGTGAATTGTGAAAGGGTTTTCACAAAAATCTATAATGCCATAGGAAAGTCTGATTGCCTTGTTTAAAAAAAAAAAGTAAATGAATGTAAACCTCTATTGTGTGTTTCTTTCTTTCTAGCACTTTGGAAAACGTTGGGCAGTCATCTGCAGATGGACAGAAGACCGATGGATCCTTCTGCAAGATATTCTTCGTAAATGGCAGCACTTTGCAGAAGAGCAGGTAAGTAGTTTTAGAAGTTATAAATTGGAAAGTTCTTCAAAAAATTGCACAAGAAAAGGCCTGACTGAAGCCTTTTCATTCTCTTCTCTTCAATTTTCTTTCAGTGCCTTTTTGATGCATGGCTTACTGAGAAAGAGGATGCTGTGAGCAAAATTCATACAGCTGGCTTTAAAGATCAAAATGAAATGCTGACCAATCTACGTAAATTAGCTGTATGTATTTTTCATTCTTCTATGTTATGTTCAACTTTCTTGTTCCTGAGTCTGAGTGCAGGTGGCTTTATCCTACTCTCAGACAATGTGGTTTAACAGAACAGTGGTTTCATACTCTGGGAATGGATGTTGTTTCATGTGGATGGAGTAGGTTGGTCCATGGCCTTGCTGATAAATGAACCAGTAGGTACAGCTGTTTTCCCTGGTTGTCTCTTCAGTCAAAACTGAAATAGCATTTGTGTGTCTTAAAAATATGTAAACTTTTACACTGAAAGTTTCTTTGTTGAATTGATGTACATTTTAGAATCACAGAATAGTCTGGGTTGGAAGGGACCTTTAAAGGTCTTCTAGTCCAATGCCCCTACAGTAAGCAGGGACATCTTCAACTAGGTCAGGATGCTCAGAGCCCTGTCCAACCTGACCATGAATGTTTCCAGGGATGGGCCATCTACCATCTCTCTGAGCAATCTGTTCCAGTGTCTTACCACCCTCATTGTAGAAAAATTTCTTCCTTGTAGCTAGTCTGAATTTACCCTCTTTTAGTTTAAAACCGTTACCCCTTGTCCTATTGCAACAGGCGCTGCTAAAATATTTGTCCCCGTTTTTCTTAGAAGCCCCCTTTAGGTACTGAAAGGCCACAATAAGGTCTCTCCGGAGCCGCCTTTTCTCCAGGCTGAATAGCCCCAACTGTCTCAGCCTGTACTCACAGCAGAGGTGTTCCATCCCTCTGATCATTTTTGTGGCCCTCCTCTGGACCTGCTCCAACAGGTCCATGTCTTTCCTGTGCTGAGGACTCCAGAGCTGGCTGCAATATTCCAGGTGGGGTCTCACCAGAGCACAGTAGAGCGGAAGAATCACCTCCCTTGACCTGCTGGCCATGCTTCTTTTGGTGTAGCCCAGAATACGGTTGGCTTTCTGGGCTGCGAGCATGTATTGTTGGCTCATGTCCAGCTTTTCATCCACCAGCACGTCCAAGTTCTTCTCCGCAGGGCTGCTCTCAATCCCTTCATCCCCCAGCCTGTATTGATACCAGGGGTTGCTCCAGCCCAGATACAGGACCTTGCACCTGGCCTTGTTGAACCTCATGAGGTTCACACAGGCCCACTTCTGGAGCTTGTCCAGGTCCCTCTGGATGGCATCCCATCCCTCAGGCATGCCAACCACACCCCTCAGCTTTGTGTCATCTGCAAACTTGCTTTGGGTGCACTCAATCCCACTGTCTATGGCATTGATGAAGATATCAAACGGTACTGGTGCCAGTACAGATCCCTGAGAAGAGACCACTTGTCACTGATATCCATCTGGACATTGGGCCGTTGACCACTACCCTCTGGATGTGACCCTCCAGCCATTTCCTCATCTGCTGAACAGTCCACCCGTCCTTACAAAACCGGGCAGTGTCCCTATACTCTTCCCAAGACCCCTGTCCCTGCTTCCACTGCCTGTGCGTTTTCTTCTTGCCCTTTAGTTTGACCAGCAGGTCTTGACTCAGCCATGCTGGCCTCTTGCCTTCCGTTCCTGATATCTTGCACCTGGGGATCCAGAGCTCTTGCTCCCTGTGGAAGGCATCCTTAAAGATCTGCCAGCTAGGTTCTGCTCCCTTTTCCCTGAGGGCAGTTTCCCAGAGAGTCCTATTGACTAACTACTTGGAGAGTTGGAAGTTTGCTTTCCTAAAATTCAGGGTCCTGACTTTACTCTTTGCCTGATCGACATCCCTCAGGACTGTGAACTCCACCAGCGCATGATCGCTGCAACCCAGGCTGCCTTCAATCTTGATTACCTTACTTGTGTTGGTGACCATCAGGTCCAGTACCGCATCTCCTCTGGTGGGGCTGCCTATTACCTGGCTTAAGAAGTTATCCTTGATGCACTGCAGGAGTCTCCTGGATTGCTTACAGCTCACCATGCTATTTTTCCAGCAGATGTTGGGGTGGTTGAAGTCCCCCAGCAGGATAAGAGCCTGCAAGCGCGATGCCTCCTGTAGCTGGAGTAAGAAAGCTTCATCAATAGTCTCCCCTTTATCAGGCGGTCTGTTGTAGACACCAACCACAAAGGTTCCCTTTGTTGCCTTGGTCTCCAATTTTCACCCACAAGTTTTCAACCTTTGTGTGGCTATTCTTCAGAGACAGCTTTTCACACTCTATCCATCTCTTGATATAGACTGCAACCCTTCCACCCCTCCTTCCTCGCCTGTCCCTTCTGAACAGTCTGTAGCCATCGATAACCGCAGTCAGGAGCACTTGGCTCATGCCTGTAAGACTTCAAGTGTGCTGCAGTGTAGTCAGCACATCTCAGAGCAACAGGGCCCTTGCTAGCATCCTGTTCCTCTAACCTTGGTATGTCATCCCACAGCTTGTCACAGGCAGGCCTAATATTACCTCACTTCCTCTTCAAGCTTAGTTTAAGGCTTTGTCAATAAGCCCTGCTAGCTTGTGAGCAAAGACCCTCTTCCCCCTTTGAGAAAGGTGTATCCCATCTGATGCTAGCAGCCCTGTTTCTGTCTCAGGAAAGGTAGAGTATGGTTCCACCAGTCTATATCTTTCTCAGGCTCCTTAATGGTCCTTAATCTTTCTACTTCCTCTTGTAGCTGTGTGTGTGAGACTTGAGTATATGTGTATATATACAAAGACACATGCATATGAGCAAGTACTCATCATACAGCAAAACCTGTTATACATTCTTTGAACTTGAAAAAGCTGAAGACTCAAAAGTTGTGAAATGCTGACATTACTATTACTTTACAACTATATTTCAACTGTATTTCAGGAATTTTAGTTACATACATAAAATGCACCCTTTTCAACATGTCTTCTGCCTCACTCTTCAGAAAATACTCTGCTATGCATCATCTTTTTGGAAGGAATGTAGGTTTGACCGGCCTAGAAAGATGCTGTGCCTGTAGAGATGGAAAACTTGTCACAGCCTAGACTTGCAAATAGTTTTATAGTATTAGGACCTTTTTAAAGAAAATGGTATGGTGTGTGTTATTTTTGTACGTAACAATGACTGTTTATGCATTTAGAGAAAATGAAACATTCATGTCCATGATTTTGTTAAAATCGGTAAGTTATTGTTGCTGTAAAGAGGAACTTCATTGGTAATCTTCTGTTTAATCAGAACTATTATTATTTGTTTAGTAAAATAGAGAGGGAAAAGTGTCCGAGCCATTATTTCAAGACTTGGTTTTACAGTTCACATACTAGAATTTTCAGGCATGAACTATTCTGAAGTTATTATTAACTATTTGGTTGTACAGTAGGCTTAACTTTAGATTTTTAAAAATTATTTTAGAATTGATGTCCTACTTGTCCTTTTGTATTAAAAGTAGAAGCATTTGGGCTTTTGGTCAATAAAAAAATACCATGATGTTTCTCAAGTTTAAGTAACTGATGTTTTTAAAATTTCCTGTATTTTATTGTCAAATATACAAATATATAGGGTTTTTTTCCTTTAAAAAAATATTTTTGCAGCTTAATTGTTTAATTCATAACTACCTTGCAGCTGGTCCAGAATTGGTGGTAAATGTCCTTGTTGATTCATAGAATGACTAGGAAGTTAAGATTTGTTGATTATTTTTTTTTCCCCCAAAAAAAATTCAAATGCCGAAGTATGATTGTCAGCATAATCTTAAGAAACTCTAATATTTTTTTTCATTTCTTTTTCCCTCTGTAACTCTTTAGGGGCTAATAAAAACATATCTTAGAAGCACAGACTTGCATTTTGATTAAGGTTTACTTAGAATTAAGTCAATTTCTTTGTAAAGGAAAGGAACTCTTCATGTAGTCAGTTGTCTCATGCTTCTTGGAAATTCTAGTAATGTAACATGCAAGCAGTCTTGAAGTTGACTTCAAGCCAGGCTTTTATTAATGCATAATGAGTTGGAGGCAACTCAGGATGCTTTACAGTACCTTCATGAAGAAATATCTATGGCAAGAAAATCCAATTTATTCAATAATTAGTACTTGCGGACTTCAGCAAGTTGGTGGAGGAGATAAGAACTGGGAGTTGAAATGTTTATCACACATTGTGAAGTAGCAAGCTATTCATGGTTTGAAAGTGTTGTTGGTAAGTGAAGGTGAAAGTGGTAAGACCCATTTGGGTACCTTACAGAATTACTTGGAACCATGATTTTAGGAGGGAAGCATTTTCCTTTAGTAGTATTTTCTTAAATTTGGTTAATGAAATAAATATGCACTCTTATGAAGTTAATTATGTTGCCAGCTTAAGTTGTTAAGCATTCCTCTCATGAAAGCATTGAAGGTCTTTCATGAAACTGAATGAACACCAGAGTAAAGTGATTCTTCCATCTCCCTGAACCTCAACAGGAATCATATCATCCTTGACAGAACAGCCATGGTTTATTAATAGCAGCTTAATCTTTTTTGCATATTAATAACATTGATGTTTTTAGAAACGGCTGGTCCATAATGCAATAGTTCAGATATTTAAGTGTTGTAGATATTTAAGTGTTGATGATATGCTGGAGAAACACTGCCTCTTTAGTCTCTTTGATTTGTTAGCAGAAAAATATTTTCTCCTTTTGGAATTGCTCTATCAGGTTTTAGACTAGTAGCGGTCATCTCCAAATTCCAGTGAGTATGTATTTTTACCTTCACACAATGTCAAATTTTGAGGAGTTTTGTGGATGAAGAGTTACTGTTTTAGTCTTCTCTGGCTCAAGGGGAATTTGTATTACTACATTACCACATGAAAATTCTTGTCAGGAAATACATTCTTCCACTCTTGGACTGGCTTTTCAAAATAGGGGAAAAATGGGATCATGGTATCCTGACCCTGACATGCAAATCATGCATGTCTTGTGGCATATGTTATTTTGGGCATAGAGATGTGTTTGGCTGTAGTAAAGGAGAAGCTGTCATGAAAAATTGCCTTTATAATTAGGCCAGCTTGTTCCAGACTTGTAAAGGTGAGTCTATCAGGCAAAAAAAGTACATTCTTTTATTAACATAGAAATTTTTATATTCTTAACAAATGGTAGCCCAGTCCTGCAGTTATGTAATCATATCCAGCAGAAATTACAGTATTAGTTTGTCTTGTTCAATCTTAAGAATTTTAGGTTTGATATCATGATACAGTGTAAGAGCTTCCAGCCTATTTTTCCTGTCTCTCTTACATGCACAACTTGGCAAGATTAAGGTCATGTTCTTTAGCCGGATTTCAGTCTCTTAAGCCTGAAGGAAATTTCTGAAGGTATTTTATTAAACCATTTAGCATTATGACTGTTCATTTGAAATTCTACAACCCTCCTACAAGGTCCTAAGCCTTCTAAAGTGCCTGAAGTGAAATATGTCTGTTGAGATGCTGTTCACAGAATGAAAAAAAATGTTGACTCTTACATCACATTAATCATTACACCACATAGTAACAAACAGAAGGTAAGAAAGAGCAGCTGGTAGTTTTTATGCATATTTGCATTTCAGGATACTTGTGAAGCAATTGGGATTTAACTACTGCTTGCTGATGCAGAAATACATCAGCGTCTTCTCCACAGTAATTTTATCTCATGTTTCTCAAGTGGGAGGAAATACACTGTTAATTTTATGTAAGACAGAATTTCTGATAGTAAGCACTATTACTGCTTAAATGTAAGCTTTCATTTACCAACATTGTTAAAATGGCAATCGGTATGTATATCTTTTCAGACAATAATAAAGATTATGAGTAAGCAGAAAGATTGAGATTGTTCCTGAACCAAAATTTCCATACATGGATTCCTGTTTTAGGATTGCTGGAAGATTTTTGCTGCCCAAATTCTGATTATTTGTATAAACAAGCATGTGTTTCCCCCAAATTTGATCCTTTCTAGTGATTTGAATGCAGGCTTTTAACACCTTAACACCATTATTAACAAATATTAATTCTCTGTAGATTCTTTCTCAGATGTGATTCTCCAAACTGGGAGAAGGAGGCAAGTTAAAACATTTTAAATAAAACTATGTAAATTAAACTTTGATATTCAATTTGGTGTCAGAATACTGTAATGTATGGAGGTTGGGATACACTCTGGGCGGTGAAAGACAAAATGTTTTGAAATCTGTCTAACAGAAGAGATATTTTCACAGAAGCACCACCAGAGTTAGTCATGGGCTCAGCGATTTGGGCAGCGGTGAGTCTGTTTTGGAGCTTTCTGAAACTGGTTCTACCTGACATGGGGGCAGCCCCTGGTGTCTTCTCACAGAAACCACCCTTGCAGCCCCCTCGCTGCCAGAATCTTGCCATGTAAACCCAGGACAGATGCTGTCCTTCTTTTTCCCCTCAGCTTTAGCAGTCGCATTTTCATTGTTATTGAAATGAATGGGTAAAATATACTTTTGGTCAGTGTAGCAATTCACCCAGTTCTAACGTTGTGTTAAAACTGATATCAAGTCAGTTAGATTTCTTCTTAATTTATATACTGTACCCATAATATCTATTTGTAAGACTTTTTTTTTCAGATAAGACTGTTTTTTTGCAAGAAATTTTTGTGGTTTAATAATCTCAAATGGCTTGTTTCAGAGGATTCATTCAGTATATGTGTGTGAAATTTTATGTCCTTTGTCATTAACTCTCTTCTGGGATCTGCTTAGTCTAAAGGTCAGAAAAACTGTTTAGGCTTTACTACTTTGTCCATGTATTAATACTGACTTTTCTTCATTTTTTTTCTGATGTTGATGGGTAGTTGCTCTAGTTCTAAAAATATTTCCTTAAAACAACTGTTATTTTCTTTTTTTTTTTTAATTTTCCACCCACTATTTATTCACTGTCACTATAATTGTCTCTGAATTCTTACACAAGGTGAAGGTTGACATAGAGCACGAACTAAGCTGGAGGATGTGATACACTGAGAATGTAGAACATAAGTGGAAAGACAGGTGAAATTTTGCTGTCATTTATGGCACAGGCTTGACAGGTTGTTCTCATGACCTGTGCCTAAGTTCTGTAGCCTGTAAAATGAAGGTGATGGTGTTCCTCTTTTTCATAAAACATGTTGAGATCTACTGCAAAGGTATACAAGATCTAGGTCTATGTATTTATAGTGAATATTCCATTAATATAGAGTTAAATCTTCTCTTGCTTCAATTAATGCAAATTTTCTTACTTATTAGAAAAGATAAATTAGATAATTAGACCATTTTTACTGGAATAAATATCTTAGCAACCAAACAATTACTTTACAGCAGATGTTGCTGATTAGAATATTACAATGAGCAAAGAAAGTTTTTGGTGATATTTAAGGAAAAGAAAAACATCGATAATTAAAAATTTGAAAACAAAAAGCAACTAGTTGAAGCAAATTACCAACAAATAAGGAAACTGTTTTATAATGTTCAAATATTGCAATTTACCGTATGCACTTGACAGAAGTTATGACTGAGTTATTTGATAATTAATTTCATAAAGCAAACAGTACTATTTATTGTCCTGCAGATTGGTAAATTACATAATTTGTTGCTAGTTCATTAGTATTTTAGGTCTATTCTTGTACCAGAAAAAAAAAAAAACCTAGAGCATATTATTGGTTACTGTAGCACATTGACAGGTTTTCAGTAAGGAAATGTGAAAACAGGATCCCCCAGTATATTTTTACATGTTAGCTGTAGCTATCGCAAAAGCATATTTAGGTAGTAGTGAGTGGTACCTTTGACATAGAAAGTTCTAGCATCCTAGAGCATTCTACAGTTCCAGCACCCTACAGCATTACCTGCTGTAGGTGGCCCTCTGTGGCAGGGGGGTTGGACTAGATGATCTCCAGAGGTCCCTTCCAACCCTGACCATTCTGTGATCCTTCTTTTTTTGGTGTTTCACTTACTCATTGTTCTCCATGTATCTGGGATTGATGCTGAACTCAGTTGTGTTTTATACAGCTGTTGTCAGCTGTGGAGTTTGGAAATGAAACGCTGCTGTTCAGAATTCACTGATCATGTTTCATAGGGTACCACTTTTGATTATTTTAGTCCATGTATGTGGTGGCTTTCACATGAGTTTTTTTCTGACACTAAGAAAAAAAAAGTCAAATATAGCAATCCTTTAAATTTTAAGAGGGTAAATTGTTTTACATCTAGTCTGCTCCTTCCATTAGATCTGACACTATGCATAGGTTCTTCAATAAAAAGTGTGTTAGCTGCTGTTTCTTAGGGACATGTCAATTTAATTTTTGATATTAACTCTATCTAAAATTAGTAATTATCATGTTTCAAACCACATCTGGATGGAAAGAGTACTGATTACAAAGACTGTGAATCTTTCTTTTCCTGAGCTGTATTTTAGATTACAATTTTGGATAATATGGCTACAGGAAAGTATATGTAGACTAAATTCTGTTGAGTAAATATTTGTTTAATTATCCCTTTTGTGTCTTTGGGATTAGATTACAATCCTCAGATGCATGGAGAGTTCAAAATGTGGCTGTGGTTAGACAGATTAGGGTGTAGAGAATGAATACTTAAGGTATGAAAATCAATGGAGTAAACCAGTAGAAGCATTAAAAAATAAACCCAGCTGAGAACTGGAGCTGTGCATGACTCGGATCTGTGAAGAACCTACTTCGTAGAGAAGTTTGCATGTGTAGATCTCAAGAGTTTCAAGATTTCTTGGCAGTTTACTGCAGTAGAGATGTGAAGACTGATGGTTTCTCCTTTTCCATTAGCATCCATGGGTTTGAGCTGTATGGCATCTTGCAGAGCACAGTGGTTGTACACAGGAGTTTCCAGGCTCCCAGCTGCTGAGCCCTTTCCTTGAGGCACAGTCAACATTGCTCCTGGGGTTCCCAAGGCTTCTCCATTCCCTGGGAGGCTACTGCCATGTAACCAGGACCTGCCGAGATCTGAGGAAGATGAGAAACATATGTTTCTTCAATGCTGCCAAAACAAAGCTTATTTTCTTTGAGCTTTTTTTTTCATTCTGATTTGGGCTCAAATATTATTTTTCTAGAAAACAGTTTTTTCCCAGCGAGTTTTAATGTGCAATATATGAGAAAGTACAACAAAACTTTAAAGAAACATTGTTTGAAATGTTGATATAGTTGTTAACATTAGTGAAATTTTAAGGTTATCAGTGTCACACAGCTGTTAGCTTTTTGATTTATGTCTCCACCTGAGGCATGCTGTGATATCTGGGGTTGCTCCACCTGTCGTTATATTGCTTTGTAAAGTGCACTGTGTCCATTCCACAATGTCAGCTCTGCCAGCAGTTTTTACAGTAACAACAGCATGAAGTATAGCAGTTTGTATGAAATACCCTTACCCATTTTCGGTTCTTGATGATGCTCTCTGTAGGATTTTTCTGTTTGGGTTTGGTTGTTGGGTTTTTTCCCCCCTGTATGAAGTACTGTTCTTCCTGCTGTTACTTTGTTTAACAGATCCTAAAAGGAGATCTAGAAATGAAAAGACAAATGATGGGTAAACTGAAGTCGCTCAGCCAAGACCTCCTTGTAGCTGTGAAAAATAAAGCGGTGGCTCAAAAGCTGGAAAGTCGTCTTGAAAATTTTGCTCAGCGCTGGGATAGCCTTGTGCAGAAGGTGGAGAGTAATTCTAAACAGGTTTGTTAAAACCATCATTTTGTCAGTGAAATTCTTTGCCAGTCAAATGCTTGAAGTAGTTTTGGTGCTGTTTGTCATATTGTTTTAAATTTTTTCCCAGCATCATTGCTTAAGACATATTTTTAGGACAGCATAATATATGTATATATATATGTATATATATATGTAATATAACTTTCCAGAATTTTATTAATCTCTTGAGGTTTTGTTCTGTCTTTATATTGTTGATTACTTTCTTGGGTTGTTAACTATATTTTCAGGGATGATGCAATCCATAATGAAAATACACTTTCCAGTTAATTTATTTTTAACCTATAATAGTTGGTCACTTCAAATGCACTGTTTGTATGGCTGTCTCTGTGGAATAGCACTTAGTCTGAAATTAGTGTAGAAACTGCTAGTTAAAGAGAAATTATTTTTATTTTTTTCAAAGGTAAAAGTTTATAGTAGATTACTGGATTACTTCTGCTTATGTTATGCTGATTTACAGAGTAAAAAGGGAGGCCATAAGAAAAGTTTCTTGGAAAAATAAAGAAATCAATGCATACCTGTAAAAAAAGTGTCAACAAACAAAGAATATAATTCACTATTATTTTGCCCAGTCCCTTTATGCTAATCACAATATATTAAAAAAGAAATTGAGGTTTTAAAGTTTCACATTTTTTAAACAAAGTAGCAAAAATCGGCACTCTGGTGTAGTACCAAAAACATATCCATTTATTTTTCCTAGCCATCTGTCAGCATTTCTTTCTTATTGGATTTAAACCCAAATCAGCTCATTTTTTTCCATTCCATTATCTCATTAATTTTGAGTTATTTTTGTGGTATCATTGTGTGACTGGTGAAATGCAAATGGACATTAACACTTACTGATGACACAGAGCAGGATGTTACTGCATGGACCTCTGTCCTGTCTCCAGAAGCCTCTCATAGTTCTGATCAGTTTGATTCAAGTCCGTTGAGAATGCTACGTTTTTTTGTTGCTCTGTACTAATGCTTCTACCAACTTATGTTTGGGTAATTAAATGAAAGCTGCTATACTTCTGTAGTGATCTGAATACCTCTCAAAAACCTTGCTTGCAACTCATACTTTACTCTTGATTTGCTCTGTGATACAGTTTCTTGTGTAGCTGAAGTTGGAAAAATCAGTTTGGAAGAACAGAAGAGAAGAAAATGGGGAAAGGGTACAATTTCACTTAGTAACAGAAGGCAAAACCAGTTCGTGCTACACAGCGTTTGTAACAGTTGAAAATTTGATTTAATTCTTATATATTTGCTGTAGGAAACCTGTTGTTTCAATGCAAAGGAAAATCCAGACGTGTGTTTTTAATTTGGGATGTCTAGTGACACATGATTTGAAGAAGTTAGTAAGTCACTCCAAAGTGCTCAAGAATTATTTAGATTGTTGACCGGTTCTAAAAGACTAGTTTTTAAAATGGAACTTAGATTACAGAAAAGATAGCCTTCTCGTTAAGTGAGCAATCCTGAGGCTGTACATCCATACATCATAGAACAGCACAGGTGGGAGATGCTTTAGATTCCCAAAACAATGTAACTGTCTTACTATAGCAGCAGGCTTCAGTTGATAGCAAAACAAGAAATTAAATGAAAGAGACAACCTCAGCCTTAGTTCAAAGCTGTTTCTCCAACTAGACATTGGAAGCAGTTGTACATCCCAAAGGAAAAGTGTAGAAAGTAGAATTTGAGTTCTTCCACATTTAGCTGAATTCATTGCTGTTGAATTTAAGTATCTAATCTGAACTCATGGGTGAAGTTTCTGCTACAATGAGTGGATGGCAAGGATATGAGAGAGAGAGATACTTCTGAAAAGTGGTTTGTCCTTATCATGAAAACGTCAACTTTCCTTCATTGACCACACAGTGGAAGCAAGGACAAGGACAACTTGCTTAGACTAGATGCATAGGTTTTTGAAACTCTATATCCACCTTTGGTGAGTTCGTTATGCTTCACTAAATTGTACTGAAAACCTTCTCAATCTAAAGAAAACACCATTCCTCATCTGAACTTCCCCTCTCACATACATACATTTCATCAAAGAACAGATGACAGCTCCAAAAGCGAGTGTTAAGGAAAATTATGAGTTTATCAGGTGGATGGCACTTCCAAAGGCGATAATAAATGATGGCATTAAAGGTAGGCTGACATATAAAAGAGAAATAAAATGACATAAAACTACTGAAGTGCTATACACACATCGTACATACGTTTGCCTGTAGAGGATAAAAAGGAAGATTTAAATTTGTCCACTCTGAAAAGAGATGAGTTTTAACATGTTTCTGAGACGAGCTTGCCGATGTGAAACTGCAGGCAAGCATTGTATTTTGAAATCCTTTTAATATGCAGCCTTGTGAGTCACCTTAGCACTTTTCATATAATTTTCTAGTGCGTTAAAGGCCTAGTCTGTGTTGCCCCTTCTGAGATTCCTATTTGTTTTTTAGGAACTTAGAGGGATGAGGCAACTATACTGTCATTATTTGGGCCATATTTGAATAATACACGAAACAAACCACTTCAATAATTAAATTTAAAAGGTGGGGTGTTTTGTTTTTTTCCAGGGAAGTGAATAAAAGCTACTTCCTTTTTTGTACATCCTTATATTTTTAAGGATTTTCCTTTACCCACTACAGTTTGTGCACTCTTTAAACGTGAACCAACTTCATCTTGCAGAGTTACATTGCAGTATAATCTTCAGTACCTTTTAGTCTTACCCAGTCTCTAATTAGAATGATTGTGAACTTCAAATTCACATCTCTGGTCTCCATTTGAATTATATAGTATTTAACCTCCACTCCTATTGATTAAGCTTGAAAAATACTTCTTTACTGTTTCGACGTGTAAATCATTACCCCCCACAGCATCGTGACTTGTCTGCTCTGTGCATATGGTAATTGCGCTGTCTGCTTTTTAAGCTCAGTTCCCAATGACCAGTTGAAACTGTTAGTCCTGTGTAATTAGTAGTATGCTACAGATGATTCCTACAGCACCCTAGCCGTGGTTTATTCTGTTTTACACCTTCTTCACTGTAAACTGTACCCTGGTATTGATTGGCAAATGGAAACATGACAAGATATGACCTCGGGTGTCAGAAACATCGTACTATCATTGATATTTGGACAAAACTGAGCGTGATAAGACTTTTGTGAGAAGTGGAAAGGGAGAATGTACCCAAAACTGCATAAAAGGAGCAAGCAAATATTTGGAGTGTTCTTAGCTACAGAGTCAATGCAGGGAAAGATGACAATCGGGTATTATCCTCAAATTTCATGGAGCCCTAGACCTCAGAAGCTTTAATTTGCCTTTCCTTTCTGCCCCGAAAGAAAATTAATTAAAAATAAATTTGAAAAGAATGCTGTATAAAGTTTTAATAAAACCATATGGAAATGTTTCCTTATTTATTGTCATAATTTCTGTAATTGAAAATATCAAAGTCAATACATCTTGTTGAGAGAACTAAAACAAGAGTATTAACACATAATATTTCAGGGATTAAAAAGTCAACTGGGTGTTTTTCTCTTCCAAAAATTTATGTAGTTCATACATTAGCTAAGTCCTTACAGTTCACAAGCATTTACTCCAATTGATATAATTAATCCAGAGATTGAAAAAAAATTCTACTTTGAGTGTTAATTTTGTAGTCTTCTGAGTAGTCCAGATTCTGCTCTAAAGCTTAGACAGCTGGTCATTTCTAGAGGGAGAAGCGTAGCATTGAGCTGACTGCGTTAAGAAAGATTGCTAAAATTGCAGCGGTAATGGACTTTCCTACTCATCACTTCCACTGGCAGACCGGATAAAGAGCAAGAAGACTTTTTGGTTTTGAAGACCATGTGAAAGATTCGTCAGTGTTGGGAGGAACTTGGGTCTTTCCAAATATTTTTTTTTTTAGCTTTACTGGTGTTGCCTGCTGAGAAGAGGCAGGTTGCTAACCGTATCCACCTTTCCTTGTCATTTTATTTTTTCTATGTAAGAAAGTATTGTGGGAAAGGAGTTATAGTTAATTAGCTGGTATGCCTTTTCTCCATTGTTTATAGAAACATCAATGTCTCAATAACTAAGGTAACTCAATACTCTTACGGAGTTGCTGATGCAAGAACGAATAGATTATTTATGTATGTCTGTATAGTTTCATGAAATTTTAGATACTGACATTCCTGTTCCTGTATTGGAAGCCCTTTCTATTTCTTGCATGTTGGCAATAAGCAAAGAAGCAGGGCTCTTCTGGTGCACAGCTTTTCTTGCTCCTGGTATAACTTCTTCCTTTTGTTTTCCTTTTCACTGCCCCTAAACTGTGAGGTGATCATTGGAGCTGTAACTAGAGAATTTTGACAAATGACCCATCATCTGACAGAACCAAAAAAGAAGTGACCCGTTTCTTATAAGTTAAAGGACTTAAGAACAGCTGCACGTGTTTAAGTAGGAAGTTTGTAGTTTGGTGTTATATGGAAATAAATATAAATGGGAAGTATATGTACAACCAGTGTCTTTCAAACAAGTATGAGCAGAAAATATTTCTTATCATTCCTTTTTTTTTAATGCAGCTGAACTATATGAAGGCTTTTTTTTTCATATTACTGGGCAAAGTTAAATGCATTACACTGGCAGTGTTTACAGTGTTACATATTATGTGTATTAGTATCTGTTATGACCCCTTAACATTAGTTTTTAATTATGGAATAAAACTGATGCAAATTAATTTGCCTTCTCATGTGTTTTTTCTAATTTAAGATTTCCTGACAGAAAGCTAACTGCCCTTTTCTGCAAGGAGGTTGTGATGAATTACATTCTAGTTTGAAAATTCTTATAAATGGTTAAAATAAAAATTGGTAATTTAGTGCCATTACCATGCCTTTATCACTTCTCAAGGTATAAATCTTTGAATGGAGGCAGAGTAACATACAGCAATAGTAGCATTTTATATATTTGCTATCATTCAATTCCCCTATAAAATTGACCATTCATTTCTTTTCTTCATTCAGCACGATTTAGAGGGAGCTGTAAGTTCATTCTATTTAGGATCTTTTCTGATCTTGATATTGACTTCTGCAGATATCTTATTCACACAGCATGAGTCAGATAAAACAATTTGGTTTGACTTGCATATAGGGTTATTTTTTTTCTGAAGGTCAGCCTATGATCAGACAGGAGCAGTTTCTCATTATTTTCTATTGCTACTCCAAACAGTCTTTACTGAAGTCTTTCGAACAGTGTGTGACCTCTGTTTTAATACTTCTGACAGATTTCGCAGGCTGTCACTACCACTCAGACATCCCTAACGCAGACAACTGTAATGGAAACTGTAACTATGGTGACCACAAGAGAACAAATCCTGGTTAAGCATGCTAAAGAGGAACTCCCACCACCTCCACCCCACAAAAAGAGACAACTCCTTGTGGATTCAGAAATTAGGAAGAGGTGAGAATCATGAAGAGATGGAGAGAGAATGCTGATAGAGTGGATGAGAATGAAAAAATAGTCATTTGACTGCAATAACTTGCTGTATAATTTTTTGAGATTAAAATTATATTTCTGTTCTCTATTAAGGTACCAATTGCTTATTATCTTTTTTTACTCAGGATGAGTTGTGGATTTTTTTATGCTTCTGGTCTAACTATTTTGCAGTATAGAATGTTAATCATTACGTCAATACCGTTGTGATAATAGTTATAGTCAGTATGTGTGGCATTGTGAGGGTCCCACTTGACTATGGTCTTGAAACTTGAAGGACAAGAAGCATTCCATTAGTTCTCAGCTTTTTACATTCTTTAAAAAGAATTTTTTAATAGTTAGAATGCTAGTAGTGCAGATATTGCCTCGTTTCTAAAGTTCAAGTTGTATTCTTTCTGACTTGTGGGTCAGCAGTAGGAATAACAGTTCTGCAGAGGCAAAGTTAATATTTGGTGAAATGTGCAGCATCATTATTTTCAGAATTTTTCCTGTGTAACTGCACGTACAAGTGATGAGGGATTTTAGACTAATACCGAACAATTACAAAAGTCACAGGAAAAATTTCTGATGAGTTTAAGTAGAATTGGCTCAAGCACTAAATTTCTGAATAAGGTGCTAAGAAGCTAGACTTCAAACACTCATCGTAATGTTTGTTTTGGAAATGTTTTTTTGATATTCAGATAAACACATGAATTCCAAGGTAACAGATTCAAGGACTGAAAGAAATGTGAAACTGCATTCAATATCTCATTTCTATAGAATATACCTTTGTTTAGTCCAATTTGTTTTCAATGATAAGTTATTTTCTTGTAACGTAGTCTTTTAACTTATTAAGAATGAGATACACCAAGAATAGGAGAAATCTGACTTTCTTTTTTAATTGAAGGAGTATGTCATTTTAAAAATAGGTACTCAGAGGCACATTTTTTTATACATAGGCATCTAAAGTAGGATTTTCCTACAGAAAGCCCTTAGACCAAGTAAGTAACTTTGTTAGTTAAATTTGAATGAATTGAATCTAATCTCCAAAGTCCTCATTTGGAATCTGGCTTGGTGTTGGGTTTGGTTTTTTTTTTTTCATACTCTAGGTTACTGTTAAATAATAGTGAGAGTTATATTTTGCTAATATATTCCCAAGCACTCAAAACAATGAATAGCAATGACTATCACCAGACTCACAACTACTGAATTGTTTTAATGAATTGTTAGATGGCAATGTTTTTACTTAAAAGACATAATAAGACAGCATTAGTACTCTTGTCAATGTTTCAGTAGTAATGTGCAAAGATCTCAGAGGATTGAGGCCCTGTTGTCTTATATGCAAGAGTAAATCTATGTTAAAGCATCCCTTGAAATTATTGGCATTCTTAATTTTGAAATTGAAAAATTAGGACTGGAAATTCCCCATAAATTTTAAACTGTTCCAATAATGGGTATTTTTAAACTTTACACTTTCTTTTTTTCCAAACTAAATGTTTTAGGAATGACCTTACTTGGCATAAATATAAGGAAGTGAAATGTGAGTCTACTGTTATACAGAAAAGCATTACCTTTGTTAAAACTAAATGAAGTAGGGTGATTTTTTAAACCTGTATTTTACAATCCTTCAAGAAAGTTGTTGCTATACATAGCTATGTATTATTTAAAATTGGAGACCAATTTGCAGCAGAAGTACCTTTCTCAGCTACTAAGTATGTAATTGTCGTGGTGTGTCCAGAGAGCAACTACGCATCACCCAGCCGCTCACTCAGTCCCCCCTGGTGGGATGAGGGAGAAAATTGGAAGACTAAAAGTGAAAAAACTCATGGGTTGAGATAAAGACAGTTTAATAGGTAAAGCAAAAGCTGCACGTGTTCATTCCCTGCTTCCCATTGGCCGGCGGTTGTTCAGCCATCTCCAGGAAAGCAGGGCTTCATCACACGTAGTGATTGCTTGGGAAGACAAACACCTTTACTCTGAATGTCGTCCCCCTCCCTTCCTTCACCTTTATATGCTGAGCATTGACATCATATGGTATGGAATATTCCTTTGGTCAGCTGTTGCAGCTGTGTCCCCTCCCAACTTTTTGTGCACTCCTGTCTACTCACTGACAGGGTGGTGTGAGGAGCAGAAAAGGCCTTGACTCTGTGTAAGTGCTGATCAGCAATAACTAAAGCATTCCTGTGTTACCAACACCATTTTCAGCACAAATCTAAAACAAGCCCCATACTAGAGACAGTGAAGAAAATTAACTCTGTCCCAGCCAGAACCAGCACAGTAATATTAGCCTATATTTTCCTTCTTGCTCTTATTCTTTTGATTTGCCTTAGTACTGAAAGTAAAATTAGCAGGGTACAGCAGACTCCAGACTTTGAAGTCATCATGCCAGGAAACTACCAGAGGGCAGGAATTAGCTGAGTTATAGGAATTGGTTATGTTCAGAAATACCTCATTTTATACAAACTAAGAATTATAAATTCTTTGTGCTTTAGCTGTTGTCTGTCTAAAGCATTGGAACTATCAAGGATATATAAAAATTTGATAGCTCCTTGTACAGAAAATAGGATGCATGATCAAGTTGGACACTATGATTGCTTGCACCTATATTATTGGCAGATCTGCTACCAAATTTACAGAGTGTTATTGTTTTTTACCATTGCATACTAGGTTTTGAGGGAGATTGATTTATGTTTTATGTTATCTGAAAGATATTCATTCACCGTGTACATTCTGTTTAACTTTTGGATAAGACTCAAGATGTGAACCTTGGAACAATCGTTCCTTGTCAGTCTGTAAGTCTAGGATGACTTTAGATAATTGAATAAGTTGTGGTTTCTTATATATACTTAAAGTCAGAGTCCTTTTCATTGCTGCACAGATCAGATTTTTGTTTTGATCTAGTAGGAAAGAAAGCTGAATTCTACCTGGAAGAAGGGAGTTCATTGTTTAATACACCTTCACGTGGTCTAACTAGCTGGAATATTGCTTTGTGTGCAGGAGTTACTAGATTTGTTGTAACAGTGCAATCATAGCATCATATGAGAACTAGTTCGGTATGACTGTTCACTGAATACCTGTGAGTGGACCTACAGTATGGTAATGTGCAAAGTAAGTGATGTTAGAAATGTCCACAGCTGTGCAGCAGGATGAATAATGGTTATATTATCTGAAGGCAACATTTTTCCATTTAGAGATTTTTTTTTTTTGGCATTTCTAACTGAACAGCCAAAACCAGACTATGTACTTTTCCTCTCTAGAAAGTCCAAGCAGGTGTTTCAAAGTGGGAGGACCAGTCAATAAATAGCTTCAGAGAAACACTTTGAGAGGAAACTTCAGGGAAGGAGTTTCTGCTTAGAATAGTGGTTATTGTGCCTGCTTTTATTAACATGTAAAAATACTGTCTTAGAAACTAATACATTTGACAGTATGCTCTTGTCTTTCTCCAGCATAATAAATTTATATTGAACATAAGCATAACAATAGGAGAGGAAAACTCATCTTAAATTGTGGGTGCTCAGCTAAAATTTTTTTGTGCGTTGGTGTATAGACGCCTTTTTCATCAATGCTTTTTTGTTGGGAGAACCTCATGGTTATATTCCCAAACAGTCAGTTATTTTCTGGATCCATTGTTGGCTACAAGATCTTTCAGGGTTTTTTGTGTATATTTAATTGTACCTACACCCAAAGACAAACAAAGCCATAGTACTACATAGCCTTTGGTTTTTAAAATAATCTAAGAGAATGGGGGTTTTCAACCTACCTCTCCTACATTGTTCTATATTGTGTGTGTATTTATGTTCAGATTTTTCCCTGAGCACTTAATGACTAAGAGTTGATATTTTGTACTGCTTAGTTTTTGTTTGATGAAAAAAACACAACAATTATTGAATGCTTGCCAGAAACTTCCAAAGGTGCATAACCAGATTGTGTTGGTCTCTTTTCATGGTACAACATACTACATGCTGGTATTTTTGGGACTGGGGGGAAAGACATATTGGGCGTTGGGGCTTTTTTGAAGTGGTGAATAATGCTTCCAGGTTTTGTCAGCTTCCTTCAACTGTTCTCAAGCTTTAGTCAGCGTTGTTGTTGTAAAAGGGTTTGCCTGAAATAAATGTGTCGAGCTCCATTGCCACATGTTTGGAAAGATTTGTGCTCCAGATTTGCTTTCCTGTGATCTAAATGTTTTAGAACGACTAGGGGATGTCTTAAAGATGCACTGCATCTGCATTGTGAATTGCTAGGTGCTTAGTTTCAAGGAGGAAGAAAGAGTAGTTTGGTTACTCTCTGAATATTGTGTTAGTGAACTGCATAAGAGTATGGTCTCCAGTTACTTAGCTGAGGAGAAACAATGGATGGCTAAGATTGAAGCATCCGGCTTTCTAGAATGCTTTTTGTTTTTACATTTCCAAGTGCTTTGGAAGTATTAGAAGTACGAGAGTCTCCATTTATACTGAAGAAACTGAGAGAAGCAGTTTGACTTGTAGACCAATAGCATACACAGGAGTGAATATCACATTTCCATTGCCCTGATTCACCGTGGCATAAATGCATGGGAAAGAAGCCGTTGATTTTTCTTGCCTCCTAAAGCAGGTTTTTACCATAAGTGGTGGAAAGCAGAGATAAGAAGCAGATGACTTTTTTTTTTCCTTCCCCTTCCACCCCCCAAAAAAAATCTAGAACTGCCTCAAAAGCAATGCTTCAAAATGTCAGAATAATTCAGGCATGTGCTAAGTTCTGTTACTGGTCATAGGAAAGCTCCTTTTCCCAAAGGAATTAATTTGAGACTGAGAAGGGAAAAATACTTGGAGCTGTATAATAAAGGTCTTGGAAGTATGTATTAGGCATTAGGACTAGAGATAAATGTAACACAGCAGAAGTTATAGGACCAAAAAAAACAAAAAAACAAGCCCAAAGGTAAATGGGAGAAGGGGTTGCAAGATAACATTTTCATAGTATTTGCATATTCTGGGAAAAAACAGGCCAGTTGTGTAGCATAGAAAAATCTGAAAATTACTCTGTTCATGGTAGGTTTTTAAATAGCAAACAAGTTAGAGCTGCTTAACACAATTTAAACATATTTGTACTATTAATGTTCTTGAATAATGTCTAAAGTTGCCTTTCTTTGCCATTTAGTAAATAACTTTGTACATGCTTCCTAATGTTTCCAATGGAAGTCTATTTGTCATAACATTATTATGGATATAATGTTAATCTTCAGATTTGAGAGAGACTTTATGCCCTTTGAAGAGAAAGGCACGTTAATATAGGACAGTTGCTCCATCTAGTGGGTTTTTTTTTTCACTTAAGTGTTAACATAAGTTTTTGGAAAGAAAGTAGCCTTCATTTCTTTGAAAATTATTATATCTGGGATTCTAATACTTCATTACGTAGGAAAGTTTGAATTTTTGTAGAAAAATACATCAAAGGAAAAATTATAATGACTTATTCAAAGTCGGGGTTTGATAGCTATTGTTTCAAATAACCCATTGCTGTCCAAAGAATTAGTCAGAACTAGATGCTGATTGTATAGCATTTTTACAGCAACTCTGTTAGGCTGTTTGACCCTTATCCTGTTATTGAAATGCAGCTTTTGCTCTTGTATTGTTGTCTACACTACTTAACAAATCTAAAAAGAGGAAAGTCATGTCTTCAATTTTCCTGGTGGTCCTTGGTTTCAGTGTTGTATCTGTGTAGCCAGTGCCAGACAAAAGGAAAAAGATAACTGAGACACAACAGGATAGTTTTCTGTTGTTTACAGGAGGATTCATTTGTAAACATTTTCATTTAGAGTGTAAGAAGAGGTATGGGTATGTTAAGGTCTGTAAACGCGGACACTTTATAACTCCTTAGTGCTCGTTGGTTTTTAACCCTTTATCCTATTTGTGAGGTGAGAAATGGCATAGTGACAAATATTCTGAGATATATGTTCTTCACGTTTAGTGTCTGAAATTTTATATTGTCCTATATTATAGGAGTGACACCAGTTGGCACTCACTGGAAGGCATGATGACTGGATTTAAAACTGCTTTGCATTTCTAGCCACTGGTTGTTTGCTGAAGGCAAATGGTGTTAGTGAACATACTCTACAACAGCCTCTAGATTTTCATTTGCCTTAGCCATAAGTGATTCACTTACGTATGAGAAATGTAGTGGATCTATTGGAATGTCTGCAAAGCATTCCATGTTACAGTTCAGGAATTGCTGCTCAGACTGGCGAAGGTATGGTTTATAACCATACCTTACCAGTGATGACATGGATAGTTGGATGAAGAAGGAAAACTACGAAGCTAATAAGGTGGTACAAGTGAAGTTTCTGAAGGAGATTTACACTTGGGACTGATCTCGTATTTTCTTTGATGCCTTGGTGTGCATTACAGAAATGTGCTGGTCATAATGTTGATGAGGCTAAACGTAATAGTATCGCAAGTGTAGAGGGAGGTCCAGAATATCATTCAGAAGGGAAATAAAATTATTTGAGGACTGAACTAAAAAAATAGGAAGGGAAAAATATTTATTAGGACAAAAAAGCTGTTGAATTAGGAGATAAGAATAAGACTATTTATCAACTAATGGCTCATCAGCTACAAATATAGAGGAGGAAGATAAGCAGCAGGGAAGTAGTTCATCACAGAAGAATTCTGCCTACGGGCATTGTATGCTGGAAGTTGTTCTTTGATGTGTTCTAGGCAATGAAGAGCTACAAGCTGAGGAGCACTGCTGGTGAGCTGGGCATTTCAGTCCAGCCATAGAAATGCAGTAATTCAGTAATGTGGTTCTTGGATCTGAGTTGTAGCATTCCCTGCCAGCTCAATATATACATATATATATATTATTATATAAATATATATTATATATACACACATGTATATTATATATATTATTCTATATATACATATTATATATATACCCAACTATACAGTTGCTAAATACAAGGAGAGCGGGGTAGTGGAGAGCACGTTGGCAGCAGGGAGTGGCAGCACTTTCCTTAACCTGGGATGCTGATTTTGGGAGACTGGTTTGTACAATGCTCACTGAGTTTGAAGAACCAAAGATGGAGGGGGGTGGCAGTCCCACGTGGTTGAGAACCTGTAGGCTGACCAAATTCTTTCCTGACTGTTAAAACAGGTTCCCTTGTTTCTTGTTTTGCCTGTGTTGCTGACAAGACCTGAACCAGATACAGAAACAGAGGGCAGTACAGTGGTACTACTCTGCCTTTTTGAAAAAAGTATACACTGGATTTGGGGGCTTCACTGCAGCTCAGCAATTCTCAAGTGACATAACAGTCCTTAGGCAGCTGCTCTAATTTAACTAACCTAATGGATTGCTTACTGTGGACTCCAGGAACTCTACTTTGTCCTAGAGACTACTTTGGTAGAACTTCACGTCACTGATCATTCTTATATTGGGCAGAGGTGTGGAAATCATCACTAGATCTCAAATATAGGTAACATATACAGATTTATGTTAGGAAGATCTATGAATTTGTTAGTTTTTATGTTGTAATCCAGTCCATTAGCTTTAAAATTGGGTGTTCTCTACTTTAAGATGTGTTGAACAGTCCTAAATCATAGTTGCAAAAGCATGTTTTCATCATTCTCATTCTGGTATCAGTGGGATTAGATATGGAGTTTGTGCTTACAACTTGTTAAATACATAGTATTCCAGTTTTATGTGGGAATACTGGATTTTATAGTTTTGCTGTCTCCTAGTCTTAAAATTTCATGAGAACATTTATTAAATATGCAGTTATTATATGCAAAACATTATATTTCAAGAATTAAAATTGATGTAATGTCACGTAGGATCAGAAATAAGGCTGAGGTAGGAAGCTCTTAACTGGCAGTGCAGTTCAATTTCAGTGATTAGAACCTGGTACCAGCACAGAGATTCCCTGAACCATCTGGGAATTTTCTTTTGTCTTCCACCTCTGAATTTACAATTCTTTATAAAATGAAGATTTCTGCACCTTTCATTACTTCACAATCATATTTTTTCTCTTTTAATGAGCATTCAAATAGTACTACTGAGAATTGCTTTATCAACATTATTCCTAAAAGTTTATAATCTGAATATACAATATTGGGCTGGGATTAAGACAGTATGTGATTCTTCCTTCTTCTGCTTTCATTATTTATTACTCAGTCTTTCACACCATGTTGTTAAATGGAGTCATAAAGATCACAGTAGAGAAGGAGAAAAAGGGAGGCATAAATACTCGATCAAACATGGAACACTTACTTGTTTTCTGTTTTCATTTCTGTATATGTAGATTTCTGTAGCACCTGATTTTACATTACATCCTTGTATTTTAGTTCTTATATATATGGAGTATATTGTTATAAAAGAATTAATTTCTCCAAAGATGTAGTTGTCGTTCAAGTTCTTGTTTTCAGTAGATTTTCAGTTGCATGTAAATGATACAACCTATATTTACAAAGCAAACTGAAAGATACAGCTGATTCTTTTTTCTGTGTCTTTCTGTTGTATTTCTTCCCTTGTATTGCTGCAAAAGGAAAACCAGTTATAAACTAGACATAAATATAAGTAGTGCAATAAAGAAATGCAGTTAAGAATGCAGTTTAGCACAACTGAGAAAAAAAAAAATTGTCTCAAACCTCTTGTTTTAAAAAGTACATTAGATACTGAGTCACAGTTTGATTTTTCTACACATCAGCAATTTAAATATCTGCATAGGTACCAAAGATTAACATCAGTTTTAAAGAGATGATGAGAGAATCCAGACTGTAAGAAAAAAGGCTGTACATTAAAAACTAGTTAAAAAGTGTATGCAGAGGGTTGGAAATCTTAATTTGCATTTCTAAAGTTTTAGCTGTAGGAATATTATAATCTACTGTTGATTAGTAATTACATTCTACAACAAGTTGAGTCCATTTGAAGAGACTCTTGTCTAATGGTCAAATTTCCTGCTTGAATATCCTTCATAATATCATCAGCACAAACTGGGACATAAATCTTCCAGGTATGAAAGCTGCATTTGGTGAGCCAGATAGGCCTACATCCTCAGCTGAGCCAACAAGACTTGTGATACACTTTCTTTACTGTGAGAGACACTTGTTTCATGTCTTCCAAAAATATCAGCTTGTAAAATTAGAATCCTTATTGTGAAAATTGTTGCATCTGTTCAGCTGTCAAATCACGGTCTTAAAAATGAAAAAGTATTTCTATGTTTCCAAATTTTAGAGTGAATAGTTTTATGAGCTATCTAATGAAATATGGGGGGTTTAAAACTGTCTTTTTCTGAGAGAAATTGCTGCTTATTCACTTGTTTAAACAACCAGTTAAACGTGTTTACTGTCAATGCTATTTTCAGAGACTTTGTGGAAATGAAATGTCTTATTGCACTTCTCTGTCTCTTAGGTTTGACTCGGATACAACAGAGCTCCATAGCTGGATGACCCGGTCAGAAGCAGTGCTTCAGAGTCCCGAGTTTGCGATATATCGAAAGGAAGGCAATCTCTCAGATCTCAAAGAAAGAGTCAATGTAGGAGAAAGTACTCGTATATATGTCTGTTAGTTTGTATTAGCTAGTCAAAGTGCTTTCAAAGTCCAAGTTTAAATGAGTTCAAATGTAGACTGACAAATATTGGTTGTCCATATGTGCAAGAGAAATTTACAAGTGCTTACTATTTCTGTAAATTTCAGATTTTGGCACCAAAATTGCGATGCAGGCTGTCTGAATACGGAGATCTTTTTTTTAATATTCATACATACTCATACTTAATTAAAGTATTCTAGATTTGTGAAAGTCTTTGGTAAAGTTGAATCAAAGCCTATATATTACTTCTTAAATATGCACCATGACCCTATACTAAGAGCTTAATTTGACATTATACGTGCATAAATTGGAGGATATGAAAATTGTCATCTTCTAGTGTATCCTAAAGGAAATCTGTATCTAATCCTTTTGACAGTGCTGTAAAATATATATGAAAATCACCAGTCTCTACATATATTTTTTATTTAATTATTTTTTGTTTTACTGTATTGTAGTACCATGCCTGGACCAAAAATGTTTTTTTTTTCTACTTTTGGCAAAGCAAATGATTCTGCACTGCTTAAGGAGTAGCCATGTTTGTGTATGTGTTTCAAGCACTCTGAATTTAGCCCTTAAAAACTAAACTGTTACAAGTTTTCTTCCATATTTAATTTTTGTAGACAGATGCAAAAATTCCTGTCTTTTCTGAGTAAGAGAAAGGGGAGTTATTTTTATAATTAGGTCTTATGGTATCATAGTATATTGTGAAACTTCATTAAAATATATGGTGATACATACTCCTAGAACACAAACAGAGGAAACAAAGTTACTATATTGAAGTTAGTTTTTCTGCTGGTTTTTTTTTTTTCACTGTATGCTTGTCCATCATAAATCAGCTATGATAAGATTAAGGTAAACACTGAATTTCATTACTGTAAATATACATTTTAAAATTTCATATTAAATCATATTTTTCTTGCAATAATTTTAATGTAATTGTTAATGATGTCATAGTATTACCACTAGTAAGTATCCATTAGAATGTAATCTCCTGAATTTAGTCCATGGCACCACTTCATGTTACGTGAAATATACGTAAATATATATCTATATAAACACAATATGCAAAATGGATCGAACATACAGAGAAGATTTAATGGATTCAAATGCTTTGATACTGGGGTAATGGTGTTCATGTAATACATAAATAGATTTACGGTTGATTTTCTGAGTGCTTCAATCTTCATTGTAGGTAAAATTAAAAAAAGAAACAAAGAGGAATGATAATACAAAGAAAATGCTCCTGTCTCCCCTTCACATATTCCCATTTTGGGGAACATAACAATTTCAAGGGTGGCAAATTAGCTCGTCTTGACCTACAAGTTACGCTGAGTACCTGCGCTGTCAGGTTGCCCTAACCAATATGATGTTCCACCTCATATTGTCAGTTTCTAAGACTTTATAAAAACATTAAAGAATCCAGGAGCCATGGTTCACCTTCCTCCTTCTTTCTTTTCTTTGCTTCCGAGGAGGTGGTGATCGCTGCAAGTAAAGGGGTGGAGGTAGGTGAACCACAGACCCTCCTCTGATCCCAGCTAGAGTTCCCAGCAGCTCTTGCCTTGCCTTTGTTGATGCTGACGAAGAACACTGGGGCTGGGAGGCCACTACCTACCATATTTGTTCAGATCTCATTTAGGTTGGTGAAAAAATGCTTGTACTTGCCAGACCTACTGTTTATTGCCTGCAACAGTAGGTGCTGAGTCCTAGGGCTTTTTCCTCATGACTTTCTTTTCTGCTGTTCTTTTGAGGACAGGTGACTAGTTGGATGACTTTTTTTCTTGTTGCGGCAGCTTGCTCTTACTCTTCCTTTTTCTTGGATGAGGGGTCACTTCCATATGATATAGTGGAAGTGCATCTTCCACTGTTGCATCATACACAGTTGTATGATGGAGGGATGCAGACTTCAGAAACAACAGCCACAAGGAAAGCTCTTTTGCCATCATTGATGATTCATCGAGTTCAAAAGCCTGCTCCCATCCCAGCTGAGAGGAGGCCTGGGGGAGACGGATCCAAGAGCAGGCTGTATGAAATGTACTGACTGTGTTTGCTAAGCCAGCTGCTCTTCAGAAACTGGCAGGAAATTAGCCTTAGGCAGATGTATTGCGTAGATTGAATATATTAGACATGCACAAAAAGTCCATTCCTATGTCTGGGGAGAAGCAAAAATATTTATAGCCCTTCCCTGCTACAAAAGAAAGATATTTGCCTTACCAGGCCAGAGGGACTGGGTGCCATAAGTATAGAAGTCTCATTGTGGAACAACCTTGCTACTCCTAAATAATGAAGACATCCAAACACTAATACTGCAAACATTGTTACTTTGTATCACACTGTTATTGTTTTCCAGTTACTATGTATATTTTACTAAAACCAGACCTAACGGTGACTGAGGAATTTTTTTGTTCTTTATAAGCCATAATGAGCTTTCAATATTGCAAGTTCAAATATATGAAGGCTCGGGTGCAAAAAATTGAAACTTGCTAGATAGAAAATCCTGCTTAATAATAAGTCAGGTTTGAGTCTAGACATTGATAAACTGGGAATAAAACTCCTTGAAGGGAGTTTTGGTTAGCCAAGAAGCACCTAGAAATTCAGAATCAAAGGTAAACATACAAGGAACAGCTGTAAGGGAAAATGTCAGGTATCCTAGACAATTAAATTTGTTCTTTTGGCATTGTCAAAAGTCCCATTCTTGTTTGTTCGTTTTCTTTTAGTGACCTTTTTCAGACATGCTTTGTTGGGCCTGGATATTTGAAAGCTGAATCACTGTCAGAGCCGGTGATGATAATGTTGCCATCTCCTGCCCTTGGGGGTCATTGGTCAGACTCCCAGGAGGTCAGGGACTACTGCTACCATGCATCCTTTCACAAGGCTCTCAGATTAGGATGTTGATTTGATATGAATAACATCCAAATTCCTCGGACCGTCAGTGTTTTCTAGGTTATGAAGTCATTAACTGCCAACTAAAATCTTGGGGTCAAATAAAATGCTCAGCATTGTGAAAATAGCCTCTTCACCTTCAGCTGGCATTTAGCTAAATATGAATTTTTAGTGTTGTTCAATCAGTTAAAACTAGGCTACTATACATTTGCAGTGCCAGTTACAAAATAGCCCAGAAGAGAATTAATCCCCGACTGGATGAAAGCTTGTAAAGGTAACATTTTTTCTCATATTGGTGTATTTTTTCTGAAAAATCTTTTATAGAAAACAAAAAGAGTAGAAAAAGGGAAAGTTATGTATTTGGAAATATTTTGAAGTGACTTTGTAGCTACCACAACTCTTAATCAAAAAAAAAAAAAAGTGTTGATTACAATGTACAGAATCTAAGAGTTTCAGAACTTCACAAACCTCTTCAAACTTATCTCAGACTACTTGTGTCACAAATGAACCTGAATCTAGAGTCTTATCCCTTTTAGTAAAGGATAAAATGAACAAAACAGAGCCAAAGAGATAAATAAGAGGTGTTACAGGACTCCTACTCCCCTTGTTTCTAGACAGGATATATGTGCTTATGGAAATCCGTTTTCTGAGGTGCTTAAAACTCCAAGACAGAGTTTGCAGGTTTGGCAAACAATGGCAGTGTGTACAGAGTAATGGCAGGACTGTGGGATTAGTACTATGAAGCAACTAGGGTGAATGTCCTCCTTTCTCCCCAGATCAGGTAATTTTTTGTCTTTGTATAAGGACCAAGAGGACAGTCCTTTCTCTTTCTGCTAGCATTGTACTTTCTGTCTGAAAGCGTATGTCTTCCTGTAACCAGTGTTAGACCTTCATCTTTATAATATATGCTAATTACACAAAAAGGAATGGAGACTGGTAATTGGCAGAAAGCTTGGGAAGGCCTGCTCACAACATTAAGACCACTGCTACAAGGAAGAAAAGGAGGGCTATAGTCGTGGGCGACTCAGCATTGAGGGGGACTGAGGGCCCAATATGTAGGGCAGACCCCGCTCGCAGGGAAGTCTGCTGCCTCCCGGGGGCACGCGTTAGGGACATCACTAAGAGACTCCCTAGCCTGGTGCAGCCCTCAGACTACTATCCGCTGCTCCTGTTTCATGTGGGGGGCAATGAATGTGCAGAAAGGAGTGCAAGGATGATTAAAAGGGATATCAGGGCTTTGGGACAGTCACTACAGGGATCTGGAGCACAGGTGATTTTCTCATCCCTACTTCCTGTTGCGGGCAATGACATTGAAAGGAACAGACGAGCTCAATCTGTTAACATGTGGCTCCGTGGATGGTGTCAACGCCACAACTTTGGGTTTTTTAACAATGGAATGACCTTTGCGGCATCAGGCCTACTGGCATCAGATGGGGGCTGGCTCACTCAAAGAGGCAGAAGGGTTTTTGCCCAAAAATTGGCAGGGCTCGTTAACAGGGCTTTAAACTAGATTCGACGGGGGAAGGGGGGTATTATCAGGGTTGCCCATGAACAGCCAAGGGACGTTACGTCAAGGAAAGGGGAACAGGGCGCTGGTGAGGGCCTGCAGCCATTAGCTCCAAGATGTGCCAGCTACGCTGCAGTATGCTCAAACCTTCACGTAGATGAGCTAGGAGCCCCTGGACCAACGGGAGTCAATCAGGAGGCACTGTTAGTACAGGAAAAAGGAATTACAGCTGCTCCAACCAAATCGGCTGCAACGAAGACACGGCTGAAGTGCCTCTTCACAAATGCGCGGAGCATGGGGAACAAGCAGGAGGAATTAGAGATGTGTACACGCCTCCAAGGCTATGATCTCATCGGCATCGTAGAAACTTGGTGGGACGACTCCTATGACTGGAGCGTCGGCATGAAAGGGTACAGGCTCTTCAGGAGAGACAGGCAAGGGAAACGAGGAGGCAGTGGTGCCTTATATGTTGATGAGCAGCTGGAATGTATGGAGCTCAACCTGGGGGAGGATACCGAGCCAACTGAGAGCCTATGGGTCAAGATTACAGGGAAATCGGGAGCAGGGGACGTTACAGTGGGGGTATGCTACAGGCCACCCGACCAGGAAGACCAAGTGGATGAAGCCCTCTACAGACAGATAAGGGCGGCATCACGTTCACAGACCTTGGTTCTCATGGGTGACTTCAACCACCCTGACATCAGTTGGAAGGATAACACAGCCAGGCACAGGCAATCCAGGAGGTTCCTGGATTGCATTGAGGACAACTTCCTTCTCCAAGTGGTTGAGGAGCCGACGAGGAGAGGAGCCATGCTGGACCTTGTTCTTACCAACAAGGAGGGGCTGGTTGACAGGGTCAAACTCAAGGGTAGCCTGGGCTGTAGTGACCATGAAATGGTCAAGTTCGAAATCCTCAAGGCAATGAAGAAGGTGCGCAGCAGGCTGATGACCCTGGACTTCAGGAGAGCCGACTTTGGCCTCTTGAAGAATCTGCTTGGTATGGTGCCGTGGGATGAAACGCTGGAAGGAAGAGGGGTCCAAGAAAGTTGGTTAATATTCAAGGATCACCTCCTCCAAGCACAGCAGCAATGCATTCCTACAAAGAGGAAGGCAGGCAGAAAAGCCAGGAGGCCTGCGTGGATGAACAAGGAGCTCCTGGAAGTGACCAAAAGAAAAAAGGAGGCCTACAGGGAGTGGAGACAGGGGCGGGTAGCCTGGGAGGATTACAGAGGAATCGTTCGAGCAGCTAGAGAGCGGGTCAGACAAGCTAAAGCCCAGCTAGAACTAAATCTGGCCAGGGACATTAAGACAAACAAAAAATCCTTCTATAGGTATATCAGTGAGAAAAGAAAGACTAGGGAAAATGTAGGCCCTCTCCGGAAGGATACGCAAGAACTGGTCACCCGGGACAGTGACAGAGCTGAGGTACTCAATGACTTTTTTGCCTCAGTCTTCACAGACAAGGACAGCAGCCGCACTGCCCAAGACGCAGATTGCAAAGGAGAGGATTGGGAAAACGGAGCACCGCCCACTGTAGATGAAGATAAAGTGAGAGACCACCTGAGGAACCTGAAGGTGCACAAGTCCATGGGACCTGATGAGATACATCCGCGGGTCCTGAGGGAACTGGCAGATCAAGTCGCGAAGCCACTAGCCATCATATTTGAGAAGTCGTGGCAGTCTGGCGAGATTCCTGCCGACTGGAAAAGGGGAAACATAACCCCTATTTTCAAAAAGGGAAACAAGGAAGACCCGGGGAACTACAGGCCAGTCAGTCTCTCCTCTGTGCCTGGCAAGATCATGGAGCAGATCCTCCTGGAAACTCTGCTGAGGCACACAGAAAACAAGGAGGTGATTGGCGAGAGCCAACATGGCTTCACCAAGGGAAAGTCATGCCTGACAAATTTGGTGGCCTTCTACAAAGGGGTTACAGCGGCAGTGGACAAGGGAAGATCTGCTGATGTCATCTACCTGGACTTGTGCAAAACGTTTGACACTGTCCCACACGATATCCTGGTCTCTAAATTGAAGAGACATGGATTCGATAAATGGACCACTCGGTGGATAAAGAACTGGCTGGATGGTCGCACTCAAAGAGTTGCGGTCAACGGCTCGGTGTCCAAGTGGAGAGCAGTGACGAGTGGCGTTCCTCAGGGGTCGGTACTGGGACCCGTACTGTTCAACATCTTTGTTAGTGACATGGACAGTGGGGTAGAGTGCACCCTCAGCAAGTTTGCTGATGATACCAAGCTGTTTGGCGAGGCAGACACGCTTGAGGGGAGGGATGCCATCCAGAGGGACCTGGACAGGCTGGAGAGGTGGGCCCAAGCCAACCTCATGCAGTTCAACAAGGCCAAGTGCAAGGTCCTACATCTGGGTCGGGGCAATCCCAAGCACAAATACAGGCTCGGCGGAGAATGGCTGGAGAGCAGCCCTGTGGAGAAGGACCTGGGGGTGATGATTGACGAGAAGCTCAACATGAGCAAGCAATGTGCAATCGCAGCCCAGAAGGCCAACCGTATCCTGGGCTGCATCAAAAGAAGTGTGGCCAGCAGGTCCAGGGAGGTGATTCTGCCCCTCTACTCCGCTCTCGTGAGACCCCACCTGGAGTACTGCATCCAGCTGTGGAGTCCCCAACATAAGAAGGACATGGACCTGCTGGAGCGCGTCCAGAGGAGAGCCACGAGGATGATCAGAGGGCTGGAGCACCTCTCCTATGAGGAGAGGCTGAGAGAGTTGGGGCTGTTCAGCCTGGAGAAGAGAAGGCTCCGGGGAGATCTTATTGCGGCCTTCCAGTACCTAAAGGGGGCCTACAGGAGAGCTGGGGAAGGACTTTTTACTAGGGCATGTAGTGATAGGACGAGGGGGAACGGCTTTAAGCTGGAAGAGGGCAGGTTTAGATTAAACATTAGGAAGAAGTTTTTCACTTTAAGGGTGGTGAGGCACTGGAACAGGTTGCCCAGAGAGGTTGTTGAAGCCCCGTCCCTGGAGGTGTTCAAGGCCAGGCTGGACGTGGCCTTGGGCAACCTGGTCTAGTGAGAGGTATCCCTGCCTGTGGCAGGGGGGTTGGAACTCGATGATCTTCAAGGTCCCTTCCAACCTAAACCATTCTATGATTCTATGATTCTATGTGCCAAATTTTCAGGTTTATTTTTAAGGGCTTTGCATATAGTGCTTGTATTTTCTGTGAGGACCTGGAAATTTTAGTCTTTCAGGAGAGAAGTCGACATTTATCCACATTTTTGTGGACACGGTGTATTTCTGGACACTGAAGGGTTCACTGCCACAGGCTTCGATATCATATAATTTTTATATTTCAAAATAGTATACTTTAGGGGTTTTTTATGATTCGTTTGTGCTCACCACAGTTGTACATGATAATTACACATCTGGCATTACAGCCAGAGTAAAATTATTTTCAGGAGATTTTAGTGTTTTTATGGTTTGTTTGAGTTCTCTGTAGTATAGATTCATGCTAATTATACCTGGCATTATAGACAGAGTAGTATTAATTAAGATTCAAAACAAAATTTTGGAACTCTGCAGAGAATTAATAGAAATTTTTTTTAAATTTGGAAAACATTTAAATTGTGCAGTGGAATGGTAGAAGATGTTATTGACCTATGAAAACTACAAATAATTAATACAGTCATGTTTAAGTCATTGGGATTAAACTTAATAATCTTTGAATGATAATGTAGGTATATACTAAAGATGTTTATAAAATCTGAAATATTACCATCCTTAATTCTTCTCTAAATAGCCTTTCTTTATATATTTTATTTATACAAAAGTGTATTATTGAAAGTGTTTGATAGAAGCTTTGGCATATTGTTAGGAAGGCTGCTGTTTAATCATTTCTATATACACAAATGAATGGCAGTTATAAGTAGGCTGTGGAAATGTGTGAATTTAACTGAAAATTTCTCTTTAAAGCTCCGAGTGTCTCCTCAGCTAGGAAAGTCTTCTAGGGAGCTGCTGCCTGTTAAGCTGAAGATGTTTTAAGCATCACACATTACAAATTATTTTAAGAGAGTTTATTTAAAGGTGTTTATATTACTTCTTCCCAAGCATAGCAATGTATTTGAAAAATAACATTTTCAAATGTAAGTAGAACAAGAGGTAACAGGCACAAACTTGAACATAGGAAGTTCCATCTTAACATGAGGAGGAACTTCTTTACTCTGAGGGTGGCAGAGCACTGGCACAGGCTGCCCAGAGAGGTTGTGGAGTCTCCCACACTGGAGACATTCAAAACCCGCCTGGACGCCGTGCTGTGCAACCTGCTTTAGGTGACCCTGCTGTGGCAGGGGGGTTGGACGAAATGATCTCCAGAGGTCCCTTCCAATCCTGACCATTCTGTGATTCTGTGAAGTGTATATGATTATTCTACTAAATGCATTCTTAGACACCTAAGAAACCTACTTGAGGTTTCTTTGCAGCTGTAAGGAACCTTTTCATGCAAAGAGTCAAGTCCCACAGAATATACCTTTGCTGTGGAAATAAACAAGGTGATTAGGAAGCCTAATGGGGTCAGCCAGACTGAGAAGCTGTAGCCAGGGTTGTGTGTTATCTTCCCATATATGTCATATAGGATTTGCAGTGGCATATCCTGTTGTATGTGTGCAAAAGTGAAGGACTCTTGATTTATGGGAGACTGTGTTAGTCAGGATCTCTGGGAGGTATATAGCCTGTTTTATTTTTGGTATCAAAAATGGCTGTGGCCCTATGCTTCTTTTTTGGGCTTCTGATTTAGAGCTTCTAAATTACATCGAAATTGTAGAACTAAATTAGTTTAAAATCAGTGGAATGACTTCACGATGCTAATTATGAGACGGCATTGAGAGGCTGTCAGATCTAAAATGATTTTACTTTCTCTCTGTATTGCTACCAACCCAAAATGAAATGAGAAACTTAGATTCCTACTATATCCCAAAACTAGTAGCTAGCCTTTACCAGCCATTGCCAGCTAGCCTGAATGTGGGTGAGAAATTTTTGAGTACAGAAGGTGAATTGAGAGTATTAAATACAATACATACCTAGAAGTCTGTGTTAATTCTGCAGTTAATTCTCATTCTTACTTAGTAGCTCATATATGGTTGTCTGCTATATATGTTCATATATGTGTTAAAAATCTACTTTAATATGCATTTTACGGGGGGGGATTGCCATCAAAAGAGTAAAGTAAGCAATCAAACGGTATGTGGGTTCAATACTGTAGTGTGTTATGAAACCCTGTGATTTGGTTAGCATGCTCAATTGCTGTTATCAAGAAAAATGAGCAAATCTGTTCTTCCACAAGGAATTTCTGTTGAACTTATATTTTTATTCTGAAATATTGGGCTTTGAATAGCTCTTAATTTGTACGTCTTGTATTTGTCCGCTCTGTTGTGTTCTGGTTCTCAGTTTATATATTTGACTTTGTGACTGACTCCCTTCCTGATGGTATCTGGTACTTGCTGCTTTCATTGCAAATCGGGAGGCTGGCAGGGCAATATGACAGGTTAAACGGTCTTGAGAAATCAGAAGACATCCCTGAGATTAATTACTTACTTCTTCAAAATCCCTCTGTTGAAACACTCACCTTTCCTGTCATGCTGTAGGCCATCCAGCGAGAAAAGCCCGAGAAGTACAGAAAACTGCAAGATGCCAGCAGATCAGCTGAGGCCCTGGTGGAACAGATGGTGAATGGTAATTACATGGGAGTTGATTTAGATAATCTTCTTAGGGATTTGATAAACGCACAGGTTCATATTTATCATGAGAATTATATTAGCAAATACTGTCTAAATGGAACAGTAAAGTAATATTACCTTATATTTCTTTTATTGTTTCTGAGTGGTAAATCTGTTAATTAGAAAAGAGAAAAAAAATTCACCACTTTAGTACCATGAAAAGAAATGTGTGTAAAACGTGCTCACAGTAATGAACTGTATATTAACAATCTGTTCTGCGCAGAGACTTAAGTTGTAATCTTATTTTCTGAGTATGCTAAGCTTTTGAAGGTACATTAACTGATCTGAGTTAGAAAGCTCGGAAGGCATTACTCTGAACAGTTTGAAAAAAGTGCTTTCTGACTTATACAATGTATGTTTTGTAATATACATTTTGCTGTAATGTTCTGTATCATAGAAAATATAAGATTTTATTGGGTTTTGGAAGAGATTTTTGGTATTCAGCTTTTCAAAGATAATAAATGTCAAAGCTTATACAATTATTAAAAAAGAAAATTAGTTGTAAGTTTTTTAATTTTTTTTTTTTTAATATTGTTATGTCATTCTTTTGAACTTTTAGATTTTTTAAGGGAAAAAACCAAAGAAAGGTAGATGGAAGTAAAATTGTAAGTCATGCTATTATCCTTGATATTAAAGGATGTCTAACTTTGCGATAAAATATTAAACATGAGCCAACATCTCTCATACTGGTATGATTACCAGAAATATAGATTTTTGACTACATTGAGCTTCAGACCATATATTTTATATTAAATTGTTATAATGAAGAACCAAGAATTGAATTGCTAAAAATTAAATGCTTTGATTTTGAGATACTAACTGGTCAAGCTAAACAAATTTGGTGGAATCCTAAGATTATCTTGCTTAAGTATGAAGGTGTAATATTTTAAAAGAGACCATATTTAATGTGTGGGGCATATTGAATTACTGTAACAACTGAATCTATTTGGGGCGCATTTAGCAGTGCCTCACTCTTCCTTTGGCCAAATGCAGACTTGCACCTCAAGAATTCCAGCTTCAATTTCTTTGGATTATATAATACTTTCTGGTGACTAATGTTGGTTTTAGTTGCAGAACTCACTAGCACATTATATAGTAGTTTTCTGATACTGTACTACCTACCATGTCTAGGGTCAAGTAGATTAACATTCCATCTTAGGTATTCTTATGTGGTTTTAACTCAAGGTTCTCTTTTTTTCTCCTTCAGTCCATGGGTCCGTGCTTATTCATGGTCTATAGGTGTTGAGTGGTAGAGAGTAGAAATAAATAATTAACATTAGTTGAGAAGAACGACAAGGTGATTTTATCGAAGAATTTGCAAATGGTATATCTTGCTAGGTGTTCAAAATTTCAATTTGAGTGTAGAGGAAATTAATTGCCATGTTCAGCCTTTGTACTTTTAAATACAACAATTTACTATTTGTCTTTTCTTCCAAATCGTTATGATCTAATGCAATTGCAATTAATGGGGTTACCTTTAAATTGATATTGAACTAAAAGTTATGTAAAAACAGTAACTCCACTTTAAACCTACATCTCAAACTGTAGTAAACTTATACAGCTTTATATTTTTCACAGTAATTCAACCAAGTTTCTTTAGTCCTTGTGTGGCTTGTGGAAATGAATTTGGGACATACAGTCTTAATCTCTCTTACTATTTTTTTTGGTTGATTTCTGGATTCACTAAGAACAAGAGGAAAAGATACAGCATAGGAAAGTTTTGCTGAACCTCCAAAATAAGATTCAACAGAGCAGACTGACTATGCCTACAATACCTTCTTCTTCTAATGCTGGAATTCTTTTCCATAACATGGGAAGGAACTGGAACTGATGTGCTTTTATGGATTTGTGGGAGACAAGCAGTTTAACATCTAGTGGAGGATGGATGTACTATGTTATCTTCAATGAAAAACCTTCTTAAATTCCACATTTTACAAATCACAAATGATGATGCTCCCATGTATATTCTGCATTGTACTTTCTTTAGGGAAACCAGTCAGTGATGCAATTGATGATTGTCATGCAGTTGCAGTGTAATCTGTAATTAAAAGACTACACAAGGCAAACAGATTTAAGGCATAGATCAGTTGTGAAGTCAAGTGATGACAATTGTAACTGCATTGTTATTTTTTACTTATTGTGTATCAATTATATCTGGACTAATAATGATTAGACTCAAAATTCCAATTATGCTATCGCTAAATTCTTGGCTTTACTTATATGTAAGACGTGCTTCCTCTGTGCTCTTAAACGAGATTCTGAATGTTACAGATGAAGAGTATAAAAAGATGAAGACCTCTGGTGGATTATAAGAGAGAGTTCAGAATGGTGCTGAGTGTAATTGTTGTGTCATTTATATTTGTTTTCTTGCTTTTATTTTTACTGTGACGGGAGGGGGAATAAGTAAAAAATAGGATTCAAATTCTGGAGAGAATTGGATTGGTTTATTTACTTTCATTTATTTGTTCCTTGGCACAGAGGAAAATATTCTGAAGAAGTGTATTTATACAAGGCGCTATTCTTGCCTTAAGTAAATGCTTTCAGCCATTGTCAGCAAAAGTATTTTGCACTAGAAAGAACTGCCATGTCACACAGTGCAGCTATTCTTGTGTTCGTAAGCAGTGTGTCTAAATATTGCCATTCAAAGGACTTTTCCCATCATGGGGGAAATCACTGATGCTTTTGCTGGATGATTCTTTACTCATCCACCCATATTTTATGTGGGCCATGCTCTGCCTCTCCTTGCCCATGCTTTTGAAGAAGTCTGATGATTACAATCAATGAGAACTTACGTCTTCTGTTTACGAGTGTTTCTGGGAAATGATTCTATTCGGATTTTCTCTTCTAAATTGTATTCTAAAATAGAATAACAAATCTGTTGGGGCATGAGTGAAGCAGTTTAGCACTTTGAGCGGACACTTGACTATTGTAGTAGTTTAGAATAAAATACAGAGGCCATCAAAACGAACATTCAGAATTTTGGAAGGCAGCATTAAAGTGAATACAAATGAATTTGTTGTGATAAATCACATAATTGTTACGTGCCACTGTTCAGTGGAAGAAATATATTATCTTGTGAGTTACCATTTCACATCCACTTATGAGTCAAAAGCTATAAAAACATGGATAATATTACATTATTGTATCATAGAACCATAGAAAATGATAAATGCACTTAATAAGATATACTTCATATTAAGTGGCAATTCCAAAGTACTTGCATGTAAGGTGCTGCACAATTAAAACTATTCAGACACAATTTATTATGTGCAGTACACAAGGAAATAAAATTAATGGATTCACTTCAGATAATGATCTGTTTCCTCTGGGTACAGTATATTTATTCACTGATTATATCAGAAGCTTTTAGAATATGAAACATGAAAAGATTATCAACCATTATTCCTAAAATAATATTGTTTTACCAGAGAATGGCTTTTATATTGTTTCTTTGCCTGATTGTTAAATTTTTGGTATATCTTGCTGCCTTGAGTGAAGCAGAGTATGGGGATTGATATTGACATCGTGAATGAAAGCTGGTGGTTGCTAAAGTTGCTAAAGATAATGAAGAAATTAGTACTTATCATGAAAGTAAGTTTCAAATTCTTCACTTACACCAATTTAATGAGCAAATAAAACCATTAAAATTATGCCCTCATTGCATCAACTACTCAAATAGTTAATAATTTGTCATTTTCTATTTGATGGAGGACTAGCTTTCTTCAAAATAAGAAAAATTTTGACAAATTTGCCCAAATGATTTCAAGTGCAAGTAATGGCTTTTTCTTGCATCTATCGGGAAATGACCTACTGACATCTGATAGACAAGTTCAAGTTACCTGAGTGGACTGTGAATCAGGAATTTTCAAAATGCATCCTATGGAGACTTTCAGATGGGTTTTCCTGTCAGTAAAATAGTGTGTTGCCTAATGGAGGTGCACCTCTGCAGTCTTTTACCAAACATGGCTCTGCGTACTCCAATCTCGTACTGTTGACCTCAGTTACACGAAGAGCATAAGCATTGCTTTGTTCATCTGTGCACTTGTGGAATCACATTTAGACTCAAATTTTAGATAATAAAGAAAAGAATTAAAGAAAGTTGAATAATATTGGGTATTTTCACATATTTAAATGTTGTATTAAAAGGGACATATGAGTGAAAAGAAGAAAAGAGGATCTGATTAATCTAGATTTTCATCTGAAATACAGTCCTCTCTAAATCATTGAAGAAAATATTACAGTGAAAAGTATTATTATTTAAGGAGAATCCATGCCTGTACTTCCCCTGGTAATCATAATCTTGCCTAGAGGTACTTTGGAGACTGTGGCAGCTGAAAAGAGAGGAAAGGAGGAATAAATAAAAGTGATCTTTTTATAGCTACTCTGCCAAACTCACAGGCAGTGTCTTCCAGGTTCAGAGAACAGAGCAGCAAACATATCTGCTGTTATGAGTATACAGCATTTTTATAACCAAAGTTGCAACAGGACAGAAGTAATTCTTGAAATACAGCTTTAATAGTTAATAGTTAAAGTCTCATCTTCTATATATGTGTTTGTTCTTGCCGTTGGTAAGATTCAGTATCTGGTCACCTTTGTTGTTATTCAGACACGCTATGCCATTCAGGTTTTTGCTGCCTCTTCACATATTACTATATGTTCATTAGACATTACACTTTAAGAAAATGTAGTTATGCATACCACATCGCCAGGTGCAAGCACACGCACACAAAAAAACAGATCATTATTGGATTTTATTAAGATGTGTCAAAATACTGTTTACGTCTTTACACTTTAGAGTTCATTTTATGCCCTTGCTCAGCCTTTAAAATCTGCCACCCAATTACGGGAGTATAATATGTATGTATAGTGGCTCCAACCACCACAGTTGCCATTATCTGCCAGTAGTACTGGGCTTCCTATCTTTCTACATTTTTGCTTGTACTTTTTGAAATCCTGTACAATTTGCTTGGCGAGGGCAACATCCTATAAACAGAGCATGTCCAAGGAACCGCTATCAGGTACTGCACAGTTTGTTTCCAAGTGGGCTGTTTCCAAGCGAATCTGAATGGAATAGCCCTGAGCTGAATCCAGAATGGAATTGGCCAGAGAACTACAGCAGACACGATCCCAGGTTATCATTTAGGTTTACCATATAGCATGCATTATAGTCATTCCTTACAAAATTTTATCATAATAAATTTCCAGTACTCTTTTTATTTAAGGCATTTAGCTGTAATTAGGACTCTACTTCCTGTGTCCTACCTTCAAAAATTGCATGTGAACTTTACTATTTTTTATCCCTGATAAATTTTCCTGCAGACTGGGAGTACAGGTTGCAAACAAGATCAACCATATTGACAGCGTATCAAAAATCATGGAAGAATAGCACTGAAGGCTTTTGTCTCATTTGCTTTTAAACAGCCTAAATTTCATTATTTTGATAACCAGTAAAACAGAAGCTATGTTTTTAACTAGTCTATGATAAGTGATGGCATTATTAAAAATTTTCTTAATCGTATAGCATTACTCAGTGGATCAAGAAGTTTATTAGTTTCGAAATCAATATCAGTCCTATTACTATGTGTATCATTACATGTCATGCCAGTAAAAAACGTTAGGGATTACATTTAAACTTCTGAAAAATAAATGAGATGCTTGTGTTAATACTATTTGGAACTCAACCTGAGTTCAAATTTCAGAACAATTATAAATGATGTTATTGTAACACCCTTTTGCTTATCTTTTATATGTATTGCCTTACTTTCTTCATAGAATATAGAGAGCTCTTTTGCCTTCAAATGCTTCTAAATAATTGCCTTGTCTCTAATAACTAAAGTCAGTTGTCTTTTATGAACTTTAATTTCAGCATGATTATTGAACAATAGACAGAAATAGGCAAACTGTATAGAGAAACCAAGCCCTGTCTGAAAATAATCATAGAGAAGTATCATCTATGGTTTCTCAGCTCTCAATCTTTACTTAATGTCTGCTGCTGGTCACTGTTGGACACATGGGACTGGCCTAGATGGAGGCTTGATCTGATCGTATATTTATTCCTCAGGGCTTATATTTCTAAAATAACATATAATGCAAAATTTAAGGGTTGGTTTATCAGAAACATCAAAATAACTGCAGAATATAGTTCCTGTTCATTTAAATTGGTCTTTTTATTAAGAAAAAATCCAAGTCTTGTACATTAAAATCTAATTACAGTCCAGACATAGTTTTCAAAATCCAGCTGTCAGGCATTTTCTTATTTCTTACAGCAGTTTTAATTAGCTATATGTATTGTATCTCTACTTTCTGCTCTATTCCCATTCCTGTACTTTAATGCACTTTATAATTGATTCCCATAGCAACAAAAGTACCCTGGCAGCAACTTAAAATATTTTTTAAATGCTTTCTCCACTAATTTGTAACATCTGTATGTTCAGAACTGTTATTTGATGATAAATCATTAACTGGATTTATGAGCTCTCAAATACAGAAATTGAATTGTTATATTATTTTTTTTTTTCTTTTCTTTGTGACTTACTTATCTTTAAGTGTTGAACTTCTCTTGTTTTCTTTCTAGAGGGTCTGAATGCTGACAACATTAGACAAGCCTCAGAGCAGCTGAAGAGTCGCTGGATTGAGTTCTGTCAGTTGCTGAGCGAAAGACTGGCATGGCTGGAGTACCAAAATAACATCATTGACTTCTACTCCCAGCTGCAGCAACTGGAGCAGACAGCAATTATTGCAGAAAACTGGCTGAAAGCACAACCCACACCAGCAACAGATCCTGCTACAGTAAAAACTCAGTTGGAAAAATGCAAGGTTAGAGATTCTTCTCCAAGTTTTTTATGATATTGTACTTCATAGGTGTTCCAACAAGGGGCCAGATTATGACCTACACTATTTCAATATAAAAGTGGAAAATGGACTCCTTATCTTTCCAAGATGATTATTGAAAATACTCAAGGAAAGACTGGTAAAGAAACAAATAGGCAATAAAACCTAGCATATGGGTATTAAAACCTCTGCCCCAAATATTAAGTTATTAAGATACTTAGATAGCTAAAGCTAGGGAACTATGCCCCTAAACTTTTTCCTTTATTTTTTCCCCTAAGAATCTGTGTCTTTGGTTCTTCATTAAGATTAAGATGTTGCTCATCACGTCTGTCATAAGGATCTGGGACAGAAAACTCTCTTCATGGTCAAGTCCAAAATTCTGCCATTGCAGACCACTTTACTTGTTACACACCCTCCATTTTGATGCAGTATGGGTTGTGTGGAGTATGGAGGAATATTATTCTGTCATCTTGTGCCAGAATTACAATAGTTGTACAAAAACGGTCACACCAGTTCACTTACTGTTCTTCCTAAATGTTTTCATTTGTGTGCTTCACCGTCATAGAAACTGACTTATCTCTTCCTGTAGACAACTCTGTGGGTGGAGATCACTTACAAGCTAATATTGTTTGACAGGAATGAATTATAAACTGCATGACATACTTGTAGAAGTTTGACTTTATGCAATCTCTGGCTCTAACAGCTCTCAAACTGAAAACAGTAGTTGAAATCCAAATTTAGATCTATGCTATTACTTCTGTTTTCAGGCATTTCCAAGCTGGCGTGCTTACAGGGGTTCTCTCTTTTCTTGAAGAAAGCTTCTCTTACAGTAGCTCTACTATGAACTGTATATTTGGCTTACTTTCCTCATTTCTTTTTACTTAGTAGTTGCAAGTTCCACACTGTGTACAAGGTCTCCTGAAGGTGTAATAGTACAGCCCCAACTTGTAATGTGTTACTGTGGGGCTGCTAGAAATCACTGTGCATCCTCACCTCTCCTTTTCTATTTCATGCTATTTAGCCTGTATATAATCTGACAGAGATGAGCCCAGGATTATGGGACATGTGGAGTTTTTCTTTTCCCAGCTCCACATGAAAAGCATGCTCCTTGGGCATGGAATTTTAATATACAATCTATCTCGTTTTCTTTGAACGTTACACTACTAACATGATAATGTCATGTGAAAGGGACTTTAAACAATTGCAAGAACATCGTACTGGGAGCAGAGGTATTGATTTGTGAGAAATTATTAAAAATGTTGAGTTTGTTCTTATTTTAACTGATGTAGTTGGAAGCAAAACAGTTGTGTAATATGCATTCAAACAGTAGTGATTTCATGGCACTAGTGATTTCATTGGTCGGACAGCTTTATCTTGATGCTTTTTCGTTCAAAAATGCAGGATGAAATCATCCGAATGTCAACCCTTCAGCCTCAAATTGAACAGCTAAAGGCTCAAAGTCAAGCGCTCAAAGAGAAAGAACAAGGGCCACTGTTTCTGGATGCTGACCTTGCTTCTTTTACCAGCCATTTCAAACAAATACTTGCTGACATGCAGACCAGAGAAAAGCAGCTACAGACCAGTAAGTGTTCATGACAAGAAGTCAGTTTGCTTGACTAGCATGTAAAGAATAGGTGTATATATTTTGCTTCCCTACTTTTGTATTTGCTGTTGTCATGCTAAACCAGTACTACAATTTAGGTGGTCTTTTTTGCAATTAAATGTCTTTCAGTAATTATCAGTGTGTTATATATATTTTATAGTAATGAGACAACAAGGAAGGTACACTATTCAGAAGCAAAGGTTATACTCAGTGTAGTTCTACCATCAGATGTCCTCTTGTTAGCGCGTTTATGGACAGATTCAGTGATATTTTTTGGCAACATAAAACTCTCTTTGTTTACACAGGTTGTGAGAAAGGTCTGTCTACCTCTGTCAGTAGAGAGATTTTAATTGCAGGAGTGAATCTGCTCTAGATTTTCATAGAATAGAAATTTAACTCCATAAAGCTTATCAAAAAGAGTAGCTACTTTACAGTATCTAGTTTTTCATCATCTGGTGAACTGTTCCTTTTTTGCAACACATGACTGCTAGTTATAACAATATTTACAATATTTGTAATAAAATGCATTTTTCAAAAGGGGGAAAATGCTATAGCAAAATAGGAAGTTAACTTTCTTATTACAGGTTGTAACGTGTCAGTAACTACTGTACCCTTTCTGTATTTGATTATGAAATTTAAAATAAAGTATCAGATAAAAATATAAAATTAATTTTTCTCAACAGCACAAAGATTGTTTGCCCCCTAAATCAATGATATCTGTAAATGACTGTACTGTTTTGAAATTAGACATAGTGCTAGCTTCATCTAGTGGATCTTTATAGTATTTCTCCTAAATTCTTTCATGGAGAAGATTGGCATGATTACATTTTTAAAGATGGGGTGTTTTTTCAGCAACACTGCATTATGGTGCTGCTCTGGTTATTTCACACATGCGCACTCACACAAGCTGAAGAGGTGATGGTGCATAGGAGAACTGAAGAAATAAAATGCAAGTGTGCCATAGCATGTGATGAAAGAATGAGCTGTAGACATTTTGTATCAAGAAGTGTCAAGTTTAGTCATGATACTAAAGTCAGGCCATACAATGGATAAGATTTTAAAACTTTTAATGCCACACTGGTTTGTATGCTGAAATCAGTTAGCACTCTGCCAACAGGAAAATATGGTAAATGGTAGCTTCTTTATCATTTCTTCTATATCCAGTTTTGTGTAATTGCTGGTTTTGCCTCACCTAATTTTACTATAAGGAGACCTTGCGAATGAACCAGTTGGTTAGTCCTGTAAGATGAGTAGTGTTCATTGCCTGAACTGTAATGCCACCAAGCAGGGGCTTTGGTGACGTTCTTCCTGGCTGTAGCTGTTCATTCCCACTCCGGTACTGCAGTATGCTCCTCCAGTGTCCTCACCAACTGCTGTCCTGAGGTGGCAGTGTGGAACAGTCTGGGGAGAGTCTCCTAAAGTGCTGGAGAACAGAAGTCCCCGAATCAATATTTTATTGAGCCCTGGTCTGTTTTTTTGTTTTATGAGGCTGCTCTGCATCACAGGGGCTTCGTCTCAAACAGTTCATCTGTCAAGATAAGACTGTTTTCTCCCATACAGTATGTACCTGTAGTGATATTTTAGGTGAGATTATTATGTCAATCGTATATTGTCTTCAGAAATTTTATACACAGTTTTGTCCAAACTCTGCTGTAGATATGAACGATCATGCTTGGGATACTGCATTAGGTCTAATCCTGTTTCAGGAAAGTCTTATGAATCAAAAAATGTGAAACACAAACACACAAAAAAAACCCAAACAAACAAAACAAAACAAAACAAAACAAGCTGAAGCACAGAAAATTTGGCTCTTTGAGTCTGAGTTTCTTGTTTTCTTCAATGACTATTTTTCTTGTGTTGAAGAGATGGAGAAAAGGCCATATCCCATGTCTTTATTTTAGCCTTAGTTTAATAGAAATGCTGAAATTTTGCTAAAGCATTTTAGATATTTCCATCTTTGCATAAATTATTTGCAATTGTTTATTTTCTATAGATAGTAGAATTTCTTAAAGACTGAATGATGTTTTGCAGATCAATGGTAGTATTTTCTCCTTTTTTCTCCCCAGTACATATAACCTACATGTGCTAGAAAGATTTTTTTGATCCATCATTAGGGGGTTTCTTATATTAAAAGGATTTTTGGTTCATCATTAGGGGTTTGGGTTTTTGTGTTATAGGGTTTATTTATTGTTCGATTACTCCATTATCTTTTCTGATGGATAAGAGCATTTAGCTGTTTAGCATTTAGCTATTCTCTTCTGTTTTCCAAGGCAATATTTTCCCCAGGAAAAGTTTTCTCTAGTTCTAGAGGATTGTATCCCTCAAATATTTTTTGTTTGGTTGGGTTTGGGTGGTTTTTTTGAGGTTGTTGGTGGTTTTGTTTTGGTGGGGTTTTAGGTTCAAGATTGCTTACTGTGCAGCACAGAGAAACTACTAGATTTCTTAATAAAGTATTAATAAAGATTAACTGAGATTTTTCTCAATTTTTTTCTCCATGATTTGATTAACATTTCCAGTTACAAAACATAATTTAAAGCCAATTCTAAAACCCATTTGGTTGTTTTTTCACTGTTTTGCAATGTTGATAAAAGAAATACAACCTCATAAAATATGAAGAAATATGACCTTGTTTTTCTTACTTTATAGGATGTCCATATATCGATAGGTAATTGATCCTTTTGAAAACTGAGTATCCATCTTTCCGTCTCTCCCTCCTCCCCAAACACATTTAGTCATTTCTAGAATACTGGTGTATAGAAAAAATAGAGTTCAGACAGTGGTTCAAATTATTCAGTAGTGTACACAAGGGAGTGAAATGGGCAATCATGGCAATAATTCAAATATGAATAATGTGATTTCTTAAGAAAGTTCTTAGTTTTATAATTGTCCTGGTGAAGAATGAGGAGTTGAACTTTATATTTACTTCTCTCAAAATTAACTGCTTCCATGTCAGAGAGATTTCTCGGAAGCAACCTGGTCAGCCTCCCATTCCCTCTCAGCACAGGGAGAGCTGCGTGTCAGTGTCAGGTGAGTACTGCCTGGCTCAAACTACTTTCCAGGTGGCAACTGATTTGTTCCAGCACTCATCTCGCTCCGTGACTGGACCAAACTCCATTAAGGTGTTTCTAGTTTTCAGTCTGGCTGCAGGGAACTCTTACCCAGCAGTGATCTTCCGTGAGAAGCATTTTGATACGTTCTCAGTTTGACAAGACTGTTCATCAGATGGGGTTTGGAGAGTGTCATTAGATTTTTTTTTCGAAAGTAACTAAAAGAAAAAAAAGTTTTTGTGGCAGGTGAAATTAAGAATATAAAGATGGAGATGGCAAAGGAAAAGTCATACTTATTTCCATTTTTCTCTACTTCATAAATCCATGCACTATGCTTTTCTTTCAAATTCTGATTTTACCTTTTTAGGATCAGTAATTCCTAAAGGTGAAGTCATTGTCGTCGTCGTCGTTATTATTGGTGGTGAAACATTCATCTGCATTGAATTGATGTTTCTTCTGTTTATTTCAAGGACTTTAGAAGGTTTTTGCCTTCTATATCATGTCAAGATTCTTTAGACTTTTTATTTACCCGCTCCATGCTTGCAGTTATTTTGCATGTGCACCACTTTTCCCCCTAATCTGCTAGTACAGTATCTTAAAGAGGGTCACATTACATAGAGTTCATGCAACTCAGTCTTGGTATAATTGTATAAGACATCAAACTATAGTAACCATAACAGTATGATGACTATTTGGAGTTTTAGTCTGTCATTTGTCTGCTTTTTCTTAAACTTTGAACTTATTTTCATGCTCTGAGTACCTTACAGATGGGTTATAAGAGACAGTGAAATTGTTATGATATTTATAATAATCTTTCACTAATCATTGCATACTTGAGAAAGAAAAATTTTAAACAAGTGTCCTGTAAATTTCATAACTGTAAGTTTTCTTAAGACCTGAACTATGATTTAGTAGCAATAATATTAATTGCTGTTTGGTTTTGAGCAGTAAATTTTGTTTAGCTTTCTCTGAATGTGCCTTTTTTGCTGAAGGTACAGCTCCAATGTGTGTGAGAAAATGTTATTTTAATAAGTAACACACAAGTTAATTTCATTTTTCTTTTGCATCCATTTCCTCCGGTAATTTTTTTTTGTTTAAATAAGGACTGAAAGGGCAAAGCAACATGTGAAATGAATATGTATGAGATAATGTCCTCTACCCTGTAGATCCTTTTCCTCTGTGATAAAAATGAAAATTTATAAGGATGGGAAATAAAATCACCTAAAAAATTTTGTGTCTTTTAAAAATATTTACTGTTACATTAGATCTTGTAGAACTGGAAAAGGGCTTCCCTTCTATTTCTTTTAAGAGGTTAAGAAATATGAGAATTGGAAGTGTTAAAGCACTTGCAGAACATTGATTATGTATTATACAAGATTTCTTATGATTCCACTTTGAGAGTTTCTGGTGAAAGATGTGGGAGAAGGGGATCGCGGCCTTTATAAAGTCATCAATATAAAGACTTTGATTAATAGCTTCAAGTACATGTATTACACAATAAGCAGAACAAAGTTGGGAGAAATTCAACATGATTTTAAACAGTATAGTTACTGTTGAGGAGATTTTTATGGGAAACACATGCGGTTCAATCTAGTTCATTCATTTCAGGGAGTAAGTATTTACTGAAATGATCCATAGATTATATTTGTTGCCTTCTTCTTTGACAATGATGTGATGAACAGTGGGATTTGTCCTGACTGTAGGAGATACACATTGCATCATATCCAGTCCAATTTGATAGTTGAGATAATTGTACTCTCATTTCATTTCTGATTTGGGAAAAGATTTTTGACTGGAAAATTTGGTCACAAAAAAGGAAGCTGGGATGAAAAATGAAAAAAGAAAGGGTATTTTACTTATTTGGAAAGCTATTTTCACATGTTTAAATATTCCTACTTATTAAAAATATATCCTAGCCAAATATCTATCTGCACATTGTAGTTCCAAATTTAAGCACTTTCTCTAAAATAAATATGCAAGTGTAAATGTATTTCCCTGACAGTTCTCAAGGGTTACAATGTTAGTCACACCAAAATGCATTCCCTAGAAGTGTAATAGATTAATGCAACAAAGGTTTCCTATTATGCGATGGGAACTGTATTCCGATATTTCACAGAAGCATATTTGTATTTTCGCTCCATGATATTTTGTTGCAGTTCTCTCATGGGCCTAGCTCAACTATCGCTTGTGTTGCAGACGTGTTATATCTTCCTGACTATCAGTTCGAGTTTTTGTATAATACAGCAGAGTCCATGTTAATGCACTGTGCTTATCATGTGGACTTTAATCGACAAACATTAGTATCACATAGCAAATTTTACAATAAAAATAATTAGGTCTGGATCTATATTTATGTTACGAGCATGGGGAATGTAGATATTCATACTGCCCACAGAGAGACCGTAAATGTGTTTGATTATTTAGACAGCTAAAATTAGGTAATGTGAATCCCACTGTAGGAGTTTGACTGAATTCTCACCACTGATTCATAAGTTGCAAAAACAATATAGGCTCTTCTTAAGTGTCATCCAAAAAGGTGTTAATATGCTTCCTTGTGGATGAAAAGACTGACACATTATCTATCTTAAAAAAAAAAAAACACCACCACAAACACCACCCCACCCCACCCCCCCCCCCAAAAAAAAAAACAACCAAAATTAAAAAAACCCAAACAAACAACAAGCTCCAGAAACTCTTATCTAGCCAAAAGGCATTGAAAGGTAGTATTTCACTTCTAGTAGTCTGGAAAAGTGAAGTAGTAAAGCCATTGTTTCACTGAACTTAAAAGTGCTTTTTAAATTGAATACTTATTAGCCAAATTGGAAAGCCACTAGCTTGATTAAATCAACATCTGTGATCCCACTTGAACTCTTATTTAATTCTTCAAATAGTAGAGAACATAATTCATTAAAATTGGAAAAAAAAAGTTTTAAAATTTTTGTTATTATTGGCAAACTTTCAGGATAAATGTTTTATGCAGTTTGGTGGAGTTTTCTGTAACAGCAAATCTTGTCATTTTAACTGTTCTGTGGTACCTTTGCTACTACTGAAAATAGCTATTATTTTATGTAGCTGCTTGAAGTCATACATTAGTCCTAAGATTTGTTTTTCATTTAAAGGAGAAAATTAATTATCAAAGTCAAACACTAAATCACAACACTGAACTCCATTTCATATTTCTAAATAAAGCTGCAGATTAAGAGCTGTATACCCCTTTAACATATTTGAGCTTTTAAAATTCATGTGGTGTGATGTATTTAAATGCATGTTCTATTCTAAAGTAGTAATTGTTTGGATTAAATGACGCAAAGACAGTACAAATCTCACTAAGGAAATAAAAACATTTAAAATGCTATTTGATGAGATGGAAAATTCTGTGTTTCCAATAATGTATTACTATTGCTTTCGGTGTAAAGAAAATACGTCACAAGGGAAGAAATTCTTGTCTTTCCTGGTACCAAATCCTATGTTTTGTGAAATCCCAGATGTGTGTGATAAATCAGATCAGCCAAGATTTTTATGAGGAAAGTATGCACTACAATGTGCATAATCCACAAGAGAAAGCTTAAATTTCCCTGATTTTAGTACGTTGTTATGACGCCTAACTGAAAATGTAAGTTTTTTTCAACTAGCATTCTGTTGATCAACTAAAATATTAGGTTAAGTTCTGAAGTACATTCTTCCAAGCGTTGCTGTATGAGAACGTAAGCGAGCTTGCACTTAAAAACTTGAACTGTGGTGTTTGTCAAAATTGCTTTTTGGACAGCTATATCATTTCTCAGTACAATTCTTCCTGAAACACCAGAGACACACGGGAGATACAAATAGGTGTAACATTTTTTTGAGCTTTTATATACTTCATTATTATGTGGTACAAGTTGGAAATGTTTCATTTCCAACCAGCCATGCATTTGTCTGTACTTTTCTCAGTGAGTGTAGAAGCAATTGTTGTTGAGGGCAGAGGGAGTATCTCTGCTAATGAGTTGCTCATGTGTGTGCCAGATGCTGTCTATTTACAGCAGCTGTAATTTTGGCACAATAAGCACAGTTCAATAAAATTCAGCTTTAATGCAGAAGAAAGATTAATTTTCTAAGCTTTTAACAGATGTCTTAAACAGAACATTTTACATGAACAGAAACATTAAACACACAAACATGGACCATAAAAGGGAATGCTACTTCTTATTGCATTTCTGAAATTATATTTTGGTTAAGTACAGTGGTTTGTCTGTTGGTCTCTAAACACATATATTTAAACTAGTTGTCTTGGCCATATAAGTTGTTGTGTGACCTATAGCAAGAGAGTCAAATGACACAAAACTGATAAAATGACAGAGGTATCATAAACATTAGAATGAGTGTATTCATTCTTCAAAACTTTTCCACAATTCTTGGACAAACCTGATCCTGACATACTGGGCTGGTTGCAATCTGTTGCAAAATAGCCATCGACTTCAATTAGGCTCAGTCTTTTAACAACCATCTGTCAGCAGACCAAATAATGAAGCACAAAATTATTTTATTTCTTTTCTTTTTCTTCCCCATTGAATGTAGTTTTTGACAGTTTGCCTCCTCCACACTACAAAGAGACAATGAGCACTGTACTTGTGTGGATCCAGCAGTCAGAAGCTAAACTCTCCATGCCTCAAGTTGCAGTTGCTGAATATGAAATCATGGAGCAGAAGCTCAGGGAGCTCAAGGTGAGTGGTCAGGCTGTGGGAATGAATGTCTCAAATAGTTTAGAGGAACAGAATGCAAAATTGTCACGAGTCTGCTGAAGTCTGAACTACAGATCTTTAGTGAATTATGCCCATCTGGGTTTTAGTGAAGGTCTTTAGGAGACAGTGGATACTTATATTGATTCCTAAAGTTAAAGGATTGAAAGTGTTCTGGACCGTTTAAAGCAGTTATATAAGATACTGAACATGTTAAGAAAAAGTCTTTGTCCCCATGATGTATAAAATATTCCTTTGACAATAGCTCTGGTAGTTAAGCATAGGTTTAGCTCATTTCCTTTTCCAGTGCTGACATGGAAACGACTGTGATTTGCAAAATGCAGCACGAGCTTTGTCAGATTTCCTGTTGGATTTACAAGCAGACACATGTGGAACATGTTTTGCCAGTGGGTACAAACCTTCCCTGCATTTCAATGTTTGATATTGTTCTGCTATTGGGTGGCTAATGAGCACGTTGTTTTATTCAACTGGTAATGAACGTGCAGAAATAAGAAGTAGAATATAGAAATGTTGTGGTTTAACCCCAGACAGCAATGAAGCACCATGCAGCTGCTCGCTCAGTCCCTCCTGGTGGGATGGGGGAGAAAATCGGAAGAGTAAAAGTGAAAAAACTCATGGGTTGAGATAAAGACAGTTTAATAGGTAAAGCAAAACCTGCGTGTGCAAGCAAAGCAAAACAAGGAATTAATTCACCGCTTCCCATTGGCGGGCAGGTGTTCAGCCATCTCCAGGAAAGCAGGGCTCCATCACACGTAACGGTTACTTGGGAAGACAAATGCCATCATTCTGAATGTTGCCTCCTTCCTTCTTCTTCCCCCAGCTTTATATACTGAGCATGATGTCATATGGTATGGAATAGCCCTTTGGCCAGCTGGAGTCAGCTGTCCTGGTTGTGTCCCCTCCCAACTTTTTGTGCGCTCCCGGCCTACTTGCTGGCGGGGTAGTGTGAGAAGCAGAAAAGGCCTTGAGTGCTGAGCAACAACCAAGATCACCAGTGCGTTACCAACACTATTCTCATCCCAAATCCAAAACATAGCACTATGCCAACTGCTAGTAAGAAAGTCAACACCATCCCAGCTGAAACCATGACAAGAAAAAAAGTTAGATGCAGCAAATTTGGGCTAAGAATTGCCAAAGTTTTGAGAAGAAGTTACCAAAAACTTTAAATCATAGAAGCAGTTCTAAATTTATTCTTTTTCTCCATTATTTTGCAAGTATAATCATTAGGATCATGGTAAATTCCTATCTCAAATTAATTAAGTGTATGTGAATCACCTGTATTAACAAGTATAAACACCTCTGGTTATATTCTCAGTTCAACTAAAACATCTACTTTCTAGTTTGTGTGAGAAAAGCAATTCCAGATTGGTCAGTAGAGCATGTCATTGGATATTTTAGTAAAGGTGACCTACATTTTTTTGTTTTCGGTCCTTTCTTCAGCAGTCTCACCTATGTTTGTGAAACAGAGAATTGCCCAACACGTGATTTGGGATTCTATTTGCTTCTTATAGGCTCTACAAAGTTCTCTGCAAGAGCAGCAAAAAGGCCTGAACTATCTCAGCATAACTGTGGAAGACATGTCCAGGAAAGCCCCTGCAGAAGTCAGCCAAAGATATCGATCAGAGATTGAGGTGATCCTTGGCCGCTGGAAGAAATTATCAGCACAGCTGGTGGAAAATTGCCAGAAACTTGAGGAGCTTATGACCAAACTCCAGCGATTCCAGGTTAACCAAACTTTTTCAGCCTCAACTACTGTGTGGTGGCTTGTGGCTGTGGGACTAACACAGAACACATTTATACACCTCAAGAATTTAACACTAAAGAGAAATATAAAAACAATACATAAAATGTATTAAAATGTTTGCTTGATTTTGGTGGGTCCAATATTTCACTTTGAATTGTGATTTGGTGGCTGTTTCTGCCGATGTTTCAATAGCAAAACTTAACTTTGGTTTCAGTGAAATTACTGCTAATGTTCTTCTACTTACTTTTTCAATGTAGCTGAAGTATTTTTTCATGCAACTAAAGTAGCTGTAACCATATTGACTTTAATGAATTCACTTACATAATTAAAGTCATTTGTAATGTGCTAGTATCTTGGCAGCACCTGCCAGAAAGCAGAAGTGCGTATGACTTACCTGAAATTCACACAATTGTGTATTTAGGGTGTCAGCATTGGAAGCTTACGTTGTTTCTCTCATTGTGAGGATCTCCTATTTATACTTATTTATAAATCACATGTATCAGCATTATGGGGGATGTCTATGACTTAGATGTTATAAGATTTAAAATAAGTCTGTTTTGAACATATTCCTGTTCCATTTCTATATAATTTCAAGGGACAAGTTTCAAAGAGATTCAGATCAACCAGTCACAAAAATTAAGAATTATTTTTTTTTTTTATGTTTTTCTCTGCTCACCCCCATGCAAATGAACACTTGCATACTCATGGGGGATATCGCAAAGAAAATTCTGTACGTTGAGGTCCTGCAACCATACTCAGAGCTGTGTTCTCACAGTGTGTTTCTTCTCAGTGTTGTCTCTCTGTATTTCTTCTGTTTACAGCATCAAATATTTCTGTCCTTGGCTTTGGTTTGCTGGTAGTGGAACATGATACATGTTTAGCTCCATATTGTGAATTATAAAACAGTAGCGTGTGAACTGTAATTGTTATTTTCAGCTTGAGTCAATAGAGTGGTCAGGAATACATTTTCTGTTAAAGTATTCTTACACTTCAGCTTTTGTAGAGGAAAAAAGCTTTTTGGAGAAGAAAAAACAATACTCATTATTTTGTTACTCTTCATCAGTTTTTAGATAAGCAAAATGGAGGAAACATTTTGTCAGGACCATTTATAATTTAGCTACTGAAATGCCACATTGCTCTAAATTGTAACTTTGGCTCCATAGCTACATCTCTGACGTTTGAAGCTGGCCATGAAATGAAGTTTAATGGTATGCTGGGATAACCTTGGCCGGCAGCCAGATGCCCCAGCTGCTCTCTCACTTCCTGTCCTCAGCAGGACAGGGGGAGAAAACAGGATGGAAAAGCTCTTGGATTGAGATAAAGACAGGGAGATCGCTTACTGATTACCATCATGGGCAAAACAGACACAACTTGGGGAAAACTAAAATAGGTTTCGGTAGTGAGAAACAAAGACAAAAATCAAAACACAACCTCTCCCCCTCCCTCTTTTTCCTAGTCTGCACTCCATTGCTTTACTCCTGTATCTTCTCCCACCAAGGGGTGCAGGGGGGTGGGGAATGGGAGCTGCGGTCAGTCCATACCAGCTCCTCTCTGCTGCTCAGTCTTCCTCACTCTTTTTTACTGCTCCGGTGTGGGCTGCAGTCCTTCAGGAAATATCTCCTCCTGTGTGGGACTCTGCATGGGCTGCAGCTTCCTTTAGGGCACACGAGCTGCTCCATTGTGGGGTCCTCTACGGGCTGCAGTGTGGATATCTGCTCCACTATGGACCTCCATGGGCTGCAGGGAGACAACCTGTGTCACCATGGTCTTCACCATGGGCTGCAGGGGAATCTCTGCTCCAGCAGCTGAAGCACCTCTTCCTCCTCCTTCTTCGCTCACCTTGGTGTCTGCAGGGCTTTTTCTCACTTTTTTTTTCTCCTCCTCTGCCTGTCGGGTATTTTTCCCCTTTCTTAACTGTATTATCACTAGGCATCACTAGCTGACCACGGGGTCATCTGTGTCCTGTGATGGGTCTGTCGGAGGGAGCTGGAACCGGCTATGCCCAGCACAGGGCAGCACCTGACCTCTCCTCACAGAGGCCACCCCTGCTACCGAAACCTTGCCACATAACCCTAATGTAAATAGGAAAACTAGAAAGTGGTTTTATCAATAGTATAATGAAATATTTGCAATTGCATAAAACAGAGCAATACACTTTGCTTGAGAAATTCACACTTTTGTGTCTCTCCTCCCTTTCCCTGCCCTTACCCTGCCCCAATATTCTGGATAGAGGAGGTTTCCCCACTGCTCTTAAAAGGAGAAAGTCCTGAACATCATGACCACGCTCTGCAGAGCACATATTTTTAAAGCTATGTGAGCTATTGTTGGATACAAATCTTAGCCTTTATATTCATTGCTGAAGTCACTGTAGTACACAGTTAATATAAAAGGCATTGTCTTTTCAACTCCTTGAATGACTCATCTTCCAGATGATTATTTTAGCTGTTGCCATTTATGGAATGTGTCAACATAGGATACGATGAAATCAGTGTTGATAAATAAAATGTATTTACAGTCTGATTCAAAATGCAAGTCATACATTTGATCCTTGTTGGTAGCTGGACACAGATATCTTTTTAAGTAAATCCCATCAGATCTATATTTTGCAGTATTAATGAACTATACTTAAAGTATTCCTGTAAAGGTATTAAAGTTTCATCATGAAATATGATTCTGAACTATTTTTACTGATTGATAATGGAATGCACAGTAGACACTTAAACAGCGTTTTGGTAATTGCCATTCTGAAGTATACTGATAATTTCTGTATGATTATTTTTGTTAATTCAGTTCATTCTCCATGGTAGCCTGATGTTATTCAATACATCAAGCACATTAGGAAAATGTTCCCTTTGGTTACCTATCTCATAACAGTTACTAAGGTATTTCTGTGCACATTTTAGGGCACAGTTAGTATTCTAATGAAATGTCCTTTTTTTTGTGCCTTAATTCAACTTTGCATTCAGCATATAATATCAAGATGTACTTCACTTGACGAAAACAGTTTGATGAACAAATGCTTTGTAATTTTCCTTTCAAATTTTCGCCTTTATAATTTTTATTTTAACATCTGCATCTAACTGTTTACCTAAGGTAGTGTTTTAAGGTAATTTTAAGTGACATTATTTAAATTTCATTCTACCTTTCAAGGTATTAGATTATCTATGTAATGTTGCTTGGGTCTGGTAGCATTCCTTCTTTTCAAGCGTTTGATGTTCAGCTTTTTTTATTAATTGCAAGGGTTAATTAAAGACTATGGAAAGCAAATTACTGATTACAAATATTCTAGTGCTAGAAACAGGAACTGAAAATCAGTCTCTGAAATAACTTATTGAGTCACTATATGATTGTAGTTTCTGAAGTGACTGTTTCAATTACTGTTTCAGTTACAATTTTTTTTTTTCATTCTGAGTAGTAAGGGAGTTTTTCTGTGTTGTGTTCTGGTAGAGAAATAGGCAATAGAGCACGTGACTTCCAAAAGGAGCCTGAAATTTAAATTGAAGCGTGGGAAGGTTTGGTAGGTAAGCCTAAATTAATAGCCATGTATGAGTAGTCTGAAGCCATACAAGGAACCCATGCAGCATCTAAACACAAATGGTATCTGGAAGGCACAAACTTGAGAGCCAGAAAGTTGCCTGCTCGTAGACTCATTAAACTTGGGCAGAAACGGGCAGAGTACAGGCTACAGAGCCGATGACAATCCCAGATAAAATTGGTTTTGCTTGTTTGCTGTGTTTGTGTTTTTCAGACAGTTCAATAATCTTGAAATTACATTACGATGAGTTTTAGTCGTAGTGCCAGGATGAATTACACTATTGCCAGTCAGGTTCTGTGCGATGCAACAAAATGTCTTTTTAATAAACAGAATGATACTAAAACACTGAAGAAGTGGATGGCTGAAGTGGATGTTTTTCTGAAGGAAGAGTGGCCTGCCCTTGGGGATTCAGAAGCACTGGAAAAGCAGCTTGAGCAGTGTACAGTGAGTGTTATCTGCCTGCTCGGCAATTACTCAGTTCTTCTCTATGAGCTTAGCTTATACAGAAGTTACACAAATTATAACTGTTCCTAAAATAAACTCATGTTGTAAGGGGGTTGTCTTCTAGAAAGTATTTGAACCTTCTGCATTTCCTGTGTTTGAAGGAAAATTCTGTTAAAAAATGGGAAACTTTAATACAGAGAGGAGGCATAAAGTGACTGTATCATCATATATTTATAGCAGGAGCAAAACATAAAAGAGGGTACTTGCAGCAAATAATGTTAGTGGCCTTTTAAGATAAATGTTTATTTACTTTATGGAGTTACAAACATTGGATATATATTTGTTATAAACTGTATAATCTGTGCTGGAAGATCTTTTTCTGTGTCTATTATTCACACATGAATTACAAGCTTTTCTGACTGTACTGAAAGAACTTGCAGGTATTGTGAGTTATATCCTTTTTTTTTTTTTTTTCAATAAACTTACAAATTCCAGTATTTTGTCCCAGCAGAGTTTTAAAACATCATGAAGTATTGATACTTCCATCACAGGGTTTACAAATTCTTCTGCCTATCTCAACAGAGTAAGTGCAGTGAATCTTGTAACCCATGATAGTCCCTGTCTATATGTTCAGTGGAATTTACGACTTCTGTAAATGGTCTGGCAGGATGTATAAATATTATGAAACATACATTTTGATTTTACAGAACTATGAGCTCCTCAGACTTCCTTTCTTACCCCTTATTTAAATAAAAATTATTATAAATTAGATAGGACAGCTCTTGCCTCTACAGAGTAGTGTTACATGTAACTCCTTTAAAATCTGTCACTTGAATTTATGAAAAGTTTGCACAAATATTAGACATTACTGTCAAATGTATAATAAAGCTACCAAAATCTTTATAATTTTTTATATGTTTACACTTCCAGCCTTTTCTACAGTGTAGGAAGCCCAGGTAATATCTGCAGCACTGAAGAAGGCCTTAGGAGATAAAATTGGAGGTGGCAATTTAGAACTACCTCCAGGCTTAAATAATATTCAACCACAAATAGCATTCTTATAACTAGACATAACCAGAGAATATCACCATTCAGATAATTTTAAGGAAGTTATCAGGTGAATTACTAACCCAAGGGTGGGTAATGCTGGCATAGTTAATAAGATAGATTCACAAAAAATTTCCACCATTATGATGGGATGCTCTTGCACAAATGGGAATAAAAGATGCACTCAAAACATGAATTAACAAGATTCAATAAATTTAACAAGAAATTATGTTTTATTTATGTTATTATAGAAAGATCTAGGCATTGTAATAGATATACATAATATAACACTATTCATGTGTATGTATATAGTCTATACATAACATTTAAAACTTTGTTATCTGTTTTGCAGATGAACTTTTTCTGATATAGAATAGCTTACCACATTACAGCTGCTCACTCCTTTTTTATTTATTTTCCTAGTTAAGTCTGTAAACTGTGCTCATTTGACTTGAGATCTGGTCCAAAGATATGACAGAATCTCATGTAGACATGTTTTGATAGAGATAGTATACCTGAAAATTTTTGTGAATGCTGCTTGCCTAATCTTCTGCTATTCCTTTAGGCTTTAGTAAATGATATCCAGACAATCCAGCCCAGTTTGAACAGTGTTAATGAGGTTGGGAAGAAAATGAAGAGTGAAGCTGAGCCAGAATTTGCTTCCAGAATAGAGGCAGAACTAAAGGAGCTAAATGTTCAATGGGAACACATTTGCCAACAGGTATCAAGTCTCAAGCTGTGACTGGTTCGTTTTAAATTAATAAACAGATTTCTCATTGGCAGAATTTGTCCTTCTATGCATATCCAGTAGAAATTAAACTAAATTTAGAAATATTTGGTTCACATTAATTAAACTTCTATTTCTGAAATTTTATTTAGCATGTAGCAATATGTGTACAGTACATATCTTTATACTATAATACAATATCTTAGTATTTTTCCAACAAAGCTATATAGGAATATCTCAGATCTTAACAGCAATGTAATTTATGGCTCCTGCAAAACTAGCTTTCTGAAAGTGGTATATAGGCATTTCCCAAAAAATCAAGTTCTGTATTTAGTCTGTTACATTTTATTTTGTGTTGTCATACTTGCATGTCATTACTCTAGATGAAATAAGGTGCTAAAGTTGTGAAGAATTCAGAATTCAATAACTTGGAATGAAGAGTATGGGAACATATGCATGTGTGTAAATTACAGTCTCCAGTGGTCACGCGAATTTGAGAGAATGGGGCATAGCAAGAATGGACAGTTCTTTTAGTTAAAGACATTCTTAATAAATAATTTTACAGATTAGAATCATAGAATGGTTAGAGTTGGAAGGAACCTTAAAGATCACCTAGTTGCAACCCCCCTGCTATGGACAGGGACGCCTTCCACTAGACCAGGTTGCTCAAAGCCCCATCAAACCTGGCCTTTAACACTTCCAGGGATGGGGCCTCCACAACTTCCCTGGGCAGCCTCTTCTAGTGTCTCACCACCTTCAGAGTAAAGATTTTCTTCCTAATATCTAATCTAAATCTACCTAAATCTATCTAAATTTCAGGTTAAAACTGTTACCCCTGGTCCTATCACTACACTCCCTGATAAAAGAGTCCCTCCCCATCTTTCCTGCATGCCCCCTTTAAGTACTGGAAGATAAGGTCTCCCTGGAGCCTTCTCTTCTCCAGGCTGAATAACCCCAACTCTCTCAGCCTGTCTTCATAGGAGAGGTACTCCAGCATTCTGATCTTCTTCATGGCCCTCCTGTGGACTCACTCCAACAGATCCACTTCTTTCCTGTGCTGAGGGTTGCAGAGCTGGATGCGTCCTCAAGGTGGAGTCTCACAAGAGTGGAGTAGAAGGGCAGAATCACCTCCCTTGACCTGCTGGCCATACTTCTTTTGATGCAGCCCAGGATGCTGTTGGCTTTCTGGGCTGCAAACGCCCATTGCTGGCTCATGTTGAGCTTCTCATCCACCAACATCCTCAAGTCCTCCTCAGGGCTGCTCTCAATCCATTCTCTGCCCAGCCTGTATTTGTGCTTGGGATTGCCCCGGCCCATGTGTAGGACCTTGCACTTGGCCTTGTTGAACTTCATGAAGTTTGCACAGGCCCACCTCTCCAGCCTGTCCAGGTCCCTCTGGATGGCATCCTTTCCCTCCAGCGTGTCAACCACTCCACACAGCTTGGTGTCATTGGCAAACTTTCTGTGGGAGTGCACTCCATCCTACTCTCCATGTCAATAACAAAGATGTTAAATAGCGCCAGTCCCAGTAGTGACCCCTGAGGAATGCCACTTGTCACTGCTCACCACTTGGGCATTAAGCTATTGACTGCTACTCTTTGAGTGCGACCGTCCAGCCAGTTCCTTATCCACTGAGTGGTCCATCTGTCAAATCCAGGTCTCTCCAATTTAGGGGCAATGATGTCGTGTGGGACAGCTAGAGGAAGCTAAAAATTACTATTGTTTCATTGATCGCATTTGGATTCTCATTCTTTATGACAGTCCAAAGGAAACATCTTTCATGTTGTATTATTTTTACTTTTTTACAGTCCTTGTAGTCGAGGATTTAATTTGGTTCTATTCAAGCTAAAATATTGTGAAGTTTGTACAGTAGCCTTGCTTCAAGTACCATGTAATGTTTTCTTTCTTAAAGGCATATGCAAAGAAGGCAGCATTAAAAGGTGGTTTGGATAAGACTGTGAGTCTCAGAAAAGATTTGTCAGAGATGCATGAATGGATAACACAAGCTGAGGAAGAATATCTGGAAAGAGATTTTGAGTATAAAACACCCGATGAATTACAGAAAGCTGTTGAGGAACTGAAGGTAAAAGATTAACTAATTCTTTGAGCTGTGTTTAAAGTTCTTTTAGAAGTTTTTGTTGTAAAGTCTACTCTTTCATTTAGAAGGGTGCTTTTTGAGATCAACTTGTTAGCCTTAAATTTAAAGAAGTAGGCGGCTTGAAGTAATTTCTGTTTGGAATATGTTAGAAGATATTTAATCTTTCACAATACTGCATTGCTTTTTTTTCCTCTTTGCTTTATTGGATACTTGAATTTGATGTAGCTTTGACATTCTTTTACTTAAGGAATGATTCTTAGGAATTGGGTATTAGCAGCAGTTAACTGATAGAGTTTTATGTGTTTTTATATTAGAGAGAGAAAAAAAAGATTTAGTAGTTCGGGATGCGTGTTGGTATGTACTAAGTATGCATGATTTATCATTTTATTTCTTTAATATTGCAGTATAGAAACAGTATATTTTTGTCCCAAGTAAATAATGTTTCTTTCATGTGGGATGAATGGCCTTTGGGCAAAAAAAGACTAATTTGTGATACACGCTCAAATATACTGTTGCTCAGCCACTGGATGTGGGCTTGATTTTTATTTTTTGGCCTGTGCTATTCAGGAAGACAGATTATATGGCCTTAACAATCATCCAACAGTTTATTTTCAAACTTTTCATTATCCATAAGGTTTTGCCAGTGTTTGAGATTATCTGACCATGCAACTGATGATCGTTTTATGTACTGACAGAAATGACTTGGTACTAGTTCGGAATATACAGAATATATGGAAATATATGGAACAAGTTCAATTCATTGTAAATGAGACAAATGTATCAAAAGTAAGCATCTGGTCTAGAGATACAGTTCTTTTTTAGTAATTAAATAGCAAACCTCAAATTTATACATTGCACTGCATAATAAAATAGGTTAAATAAATAGTTTTAGACAACCCCCTTGGATTTCCGAGTGAATATTCTGTACTTCCAGCTGATGTACAGCGATGTTTAAACTGTGACACCTCGACCTATGCAGATAACCAGATTATTTGTCATGCATCCCTTCGCCTGCTTCTGATGATCCTTTTCCCTGAAGGCTTGCAGCCACCTCTACTGTCACACAATAGGCAAAATCTGAACCAGAACTCTGTTCATCCTGCAGCCCATTTCTTCCCATGGCTAGGAAAGAGGAAAGCCAAGAGCAACCTAGTAAGCTTTCTCTGGCAATGACAGTCTGATACCAGTTATTCTGGTTCTTGGACTTTCTCAGACCTAGAGAGAAAGAAGGTTGTTGGGGACAAGGTTTCATTTTAACATCTTCAGGCCAGGAAGTTCTTGTCTTAAATTCCTGTGAAGACCAGTACACACTGAAGATGACACTATGTATACCACCACTCTGATTTCAGTAGTGATATGACTCCAGTCATAGACCCCATCGTATTGTAAGCTATCAGAGCAAACAATGCTAGGTATGACAATCTTACATCTTATTAATGAGATGACATAACAAGGGGTAGAGTAGCAAAAGGTGGAGGAAGAATGTTAGGAATTGGTTGTTGTGGCTACATAGGCTAAAATGGGGAAAAGGTGGCAGGTTGGTGGTTCCAGATCAGTTACAAGTGATTTGTTAATTATTGGTTTTAATTCATCATCCATTTGTGGTTCTGTGTCCCTCAGATCTTTGTTTCCTATGTCTGTTCTCTGTTAAGACCTTAGGCAAAGCAGCTTAACACAGAAAGATCTGTTTGGGAGAATGCTCCCTGTTCACTTTGTCCTCTCTTCATGTTAGGTTAATGTTCACTGGTGGTGAATAATGACACTGATTTTTCTGTCTCTGTAAAGTGAGAGAATGAAATCAACATTAATGCTCGGATAAAAGTGTAAAATATACACTGGAGAAAAATGGTTTTCTCAATTTCTCTTTAAATGCAAGTTATTAACAGTGTCAAGGAGAGGAAAATCAGTCAAAAGTATTTTCCTTTTTTTTTTTTTTCTGTCTTGCTGCTTATACCTTTAAACCTGTGTGCATGGATTTGTAACACAAAGGATTTTTTTTTTGTCATTTGTGGTTCATAGTGTATTATGGCAAAGATATTTGGAGCATGTATTGGAAAAAAGTAAAATAAAATATTGAAATGTTTTACTATTCTGAGAGCTCCAGAAAACCAAATAGTTGTGAGAAGATGTTAAAGTGTATTGAGTATCATGTGTTGGCAACAAAATGGAAAAAAAAGTTTTTTGGATGCATTTAAGGTTATGTCAGAAAGTCTGGGAATTAAATGGCTCTGGACTGTTTTTTTTTTTTGTTGTTGTTGTGGGATTGTTGTTTTTCTTTTTCTCTCTGACAGAATTCTGTCAGAGATAATTCTAACAGTTATTAGAAATCAGTTTCCTTCTTAAACCAAGACTACAACTTTTTTCTTTTTTTTCGTTTTCAGAGAGCAAAGGAGGAAGCCATGCAGAAAGAAGTGAAAGTGAAGCTTATTACTGATTCTGTGACTAATTTTATAGCAAAGGCTCCACCTGCAGCTCATGAGGCTTTGAAAAAGGAACTTGATGTTCTAATTACCAACTACCAGCGACTCTGCAGCAGACTGAATGGAAAGTGCAAAACTTTGGAGGTTGGATATCTTGTCAGTTATTGTATTTATAGCCCTTCTAACCGCAGAAGTAAGGTAGAGAGCAAAGATGTATTATCATATGGGATCACGAGTAGCCCAAGGCTGTCCTCTCTTTATCAGCCATATGCCAACCACCACGTGGTATGAGCCATATACCTAAATCTTGTTGAGAATCATATATGCTGGAGAGTTAAATTAAAAGAGAAGTGTCAGACATGGCGCTTAGGTGGGAGACAGCAATGGCTGCTTAGGGTTCTTATCCCTCTTGAGGTTAAACCAAGCATATGGCTCCTGTAGCAAGTCTGTGACATTGTTTTCACCAGCTCCTAGGCTTCTTTCTTCTGTGGCTAAGGATTTTGATTAAATGGCCCTGAAGCTAGACAGGTGGTGTTATCTCAGCATGGGAACAGCATTTGATCTGCTGGCAAGCTGAATATGCCTCATGCCTTTTGAGTTGACCCTGCCATTTTGGCCAGCTCCATTATAGGTTCTTGCCATAGGACTATTTGCTTATTATACAGTGGTCACAGTGAATTAGGTATGTTTTTTTGTTGTGAACTAATTTGCCATAGCTAACTTCATACAGGTCAATTATATACCTGGGTAAAATTTATCTCTTCTAAATTTTACTCTGGAAAGTTAGGTGTGTAGTCTAAACTGATAGTCTGTATTTCCCCTGATCATTGATGTCATTTTTATGTAGTAATATCCCTCTGTAACCTTTTCCTAGACCAGACACATTTGATATGACTAAAGTTAGGTGACATGAATCACGCTCTGGGAAACTCGATCTACAAACAGCCTAGTGCATCTCAATAAAATTATTTTAACTTCTACTAGCAAAAAAGGAACAATTAAAAGATGATTTATGGACATTTAAATGTTTTCCTTGTGTATAAAATGCCATTTTGAGCTGCTTATTTAAGTATCTTCAGGCACTGTAAAAATAAAATATTGGACAATAATTTAATTCCAGGAGAATAAGAACATAATTTCATTTTACATTATGTTTAGTATTCTAGCACTTAAGTGGTCTATAAATTGCACTAAATGTTGCTTAGAATTAATTTCCATAGAGATTTCAATCAGAATTCTTGAAAGCTGTGTTTTTAGACATTTTATGAATCTGTGCTTTAAGTAATTAATACACAGAATATATAAATAACCTAGGTACATCATGTAACAAAGACATAAACTTCTAACATGAGTCTTTAAAAAAAATTCTGGTCATTTGTATATTTATATATTACAAGAATATTTTACAGAAAAGCATGTAAAGTGGATAATTCATGAGACAAGATTCAAGTTGTGTTTTGCAGAAATGTTCACTTTTTCATGTTATCTTATGTGGTTTTACTCTGTTTTATCAAAATGTTTTGGTTGTGTATTACATTTATTTGGAACATGTAAATACTGGGAAAATAATCAACTATATGGCACCATAACCATTGGATATCAACCATGTTGTTTGGGGATGAACCATACAATGTTTTTAATTTTTTAACATGTGAAAGTTAGCTGTGAGATTTTCAATCTCAATAAACACTTTTTTTCTTCATCAGGAGGTATGGGCATGTTGGCGTGAATTATTGTCATACTTGGACGCAGAAAATAAATGGTTAAATGAGATTGAACTGAAACTCAAGGCAACTGAAAATATCCAGGGAGGTGCAGAAGAGATTTCGGAGTCTCTTGATGTAAGTGCTGACTTAAATAATATCAAATCACATGTACTGATAAATTATAAATCACATGACTTTCAAAACAAACTACGAATCAACGTTACACATGAGAAAGATGCAGAATATTTGAAAAGTCCTATGTTCTTACTTGATTCAGCAAATGAGGTCTTGAATTTGAATCCACCTAAGTGAAACGGAGTAAATAAATATGTTATGCCTCATGTCATAGACAGTTTTTGGTGACAATAAAATACATGTTCTTAAAAATCATTCCAAAGCAGTCAAAAAAATGTTGAAGACCTCAGAGAGAGCAAACTTTCATCCTATCACTGCAATGCTGTTTATTATTACTTACTTTTTATTCATGGAACCTTTCAAATTTGTAGAAATTAGGTTAGTACTCTTAGTGGATCAAAATACAAAACGTTACGTTGATAATGCATTTTTACTGTTGAACTTCATCCATTCAGAAACACAAGCAAATTTTTTCTTTTTAAGTACACGTGTACTCCCACTGAACTCATCGGGCATAGTCCACTTTTTTAAAATCAAGCACCCAATTTATTGCTTTGCAAAAAATCTTTCTTTTTCGGTAATAAGTTGTAAAGAACATTTGTTGCCAAGACATGGAACATAGATATTTTTATCTTTTCTCTCTACTTTTATTGTGTTTGAAATATGAAGTTTCTTACATACATTTCTAAGGGGAATTGTGATTGCTCTGTAGAATCTTATTTGCAGACAGGAAAACAAACTACTTTTTGACCTTGTTTCAGTCTTTGGAACGTTTAATGAGACATCCAGAAGATAATCGCAATCAGATTCGGGAACTGGCTCAGACTTTGACTGATGGCGGAATCTTGGATGAATTGATCAATGAGAAACTTGAGAAATTCAATACTCGATGGGAAGAACTTCAGCAGGAGGTATATCTAATAATTGACCTGTCCTCCCATTAAACACCTGACAGTCTAGCGCTATTTGAAAAAAAAAAAAAAGGTTATTTTGTTGGTGTAGTTCCTAAACAGTACACAAACAAAGACGTATTTTAGAAGTGAGCGGTTTGCACAGGTGTGGTAGGGTAACTCCAGTAGGTAGCAAAGCACCACACAGCTGCTTGTTCACTCACCATGTCTCCTGCTGTGATGGGGCAGAGAATTGGAAAGGCAAAAGCAAGAAAACATGGATTGAAATAAAGACAATTCAATAAGCGAAAGAAAAAAAGGGAAAAAGCAAGTGATGCAAAACCAGTCACTCGCCCTCAGGAGACTAATGCCCAGCCAGTCGCCGAGCAATGGCAATTTTGGAAAAGCTTCCCCCCAGCCCCCATTTATTGCTAAGCATGACTCTGTGTGGTACAGAATATCTCATTTGTTAAATCAGGTCAGCTGTCATGGCTGTGTTCCTTCCCAGCCTCTTGCCCACCCCCAGCCTACTCGCTGGGAGGGGCAGAGTGAGAAAGAGAAGGCCTTGGCACTGTGCAAGCACTGCTCAGCAGTAGCTAAAACATCCCTGTGTTATCAACACTGTTTTGGTCACCAGTCTAAAACACACCACCCTATGGGCTGCTGTGAAGAAAACTAACTCCATCCCAGCCAAAACAAGTACAATAGGTAACCCTAAAATTCCAAAATTGAAGTGACCATCTGGTGGATTTAATCTTCTGTTTTCAAAATTAAATGTAAGAGTAACATTCTCTTACAGACATATTCTTTACTAAATAGTAAACAAGTCTTTGTATCAATGAAAGATTTTATAAAGACGCTTCAATATATAAACATGTTTAGCACAAGGAGATTCAAATGTAGCAATATGCTAGATTAACAATCTTTGCCACAGACTCCATGAAGAAAATTTTACTAATTCTTTGACAGATCCCACTTTTTTTGTGGTAAGTCACTTCAAAACTGTGATATTTATGCATGAATATTTACTTTTAGTACTAGGAGTTTATTTAACATATGTTTGTGTGCATAGTAATGCGAATTGTGTGTCTATGTTTATAATGGCAGGACCAAACAGAATTCACCAAAGAATATTAAGATAACCAAAGGATGTATAAGGAAGTAGCTCAACTGCTATTAGTTTACTAGTAACAAAGATGGGGACAAACTCTAAATAAATGCAGAACAACCTTACAGGACAGAGTAACAAGGCAGTTAAATTACAGAAGTATTCAGTGCAAATACATGAAAAGTGGTACTCATGGAGGACTTCTGACTTCATATGAGAAATTGTAACTTTTGAGCTTTTACTGTTCTGAAGGAAGATCTTGGAGTTATGAAGGGAAATATCAGGAAGCCAGCTCAGTACTTGGTAAAGATCAGAAACGAATTATTAGGGAAAGACCTAGTGAAGGACACAGAGACCCTCCCTATGACTGGAACCAGAACATGTCCGAAGATGAGCTACAAAGATGATCAAAAGTTACTCAATTTCGAAATCATAAATGATACATAAGTAAAGATTTTTGGAAAGCAGCTGTGTTAGAATAATAATCTACCATGACAATGACAGCTTTTTTGCTTATTTCATGGTGCTTGAAATTTACTTGTTCTTGAAAACAGTGAAAGTAAAAACACTACAATAAAAATTAAGGAAAGGTCCTCAGCTGTTCTGAGCTGAAACTTGAAGGACGGGGAGGTAAAGAGCCAGGTTCCCTCTACTATAACTACCTGGTGGTAATTCTGGTGCAGCGCAGGCATTCACATAGTCCTATATTGCTGGACAATGTCATAACAGAAAATTAAACATAGCCTGCTGTATACCTCCTTTTTTTTTTTTTAATTTTTACATCAAACTGCTGTTTGAAAGCAGATACATTCCCTAGAATTGTGCCTCTTGGTACCTGTTGGCTTTTTCCTGACTTAGAGGAGCAAATTGGGAATGTACAGAGGGCTTCTGGTGTGTGAAAAAAGGACTTTCAAATAGTCTTGCTGAGTGATGGATGAATACTATTCAGTCTTCACGGTAATAGGTATTAAATCAAAATTCATGCCAGCTGCAGGGGTTAAATGCGGAAAGTACAACATGAAGATGTTGTTGAAATTCTGGAGACAATATGGATTACTATATAAGCAAAATATAGTAGAAATGTATTCACTGCTTTCCAATTTAATTTAAGTATACACAAAAAGCGGGAGGTGAGGGGGAGAGCCCCCATCCTTCTTTGAAAGCTTGATCTGATATTTAGGAGTCAAATACTAATGGTGAGATCTGTATATGAATATAAGCTGTAAAGAAACCATTTCAATCGCAAGTGACTCAGTCACACCACTTCTTTACTGCATGTTTTCTACAACAAAATGTTATTAATTTTTCCACTGAATTCTCACAATTTTTTTAATAGATTGCTGACACTGAATTTTCTGTGCTGTTTGTGTAGCCCTGTTGAAATCCAAACAACATGCACTGTCCTTGCATAAAAATACATTGCAGGCACATAACACTATTCAGCTTGTGTTCAAGGTCACTTCTACTTCAGACGGACTAATAGGATATCCTAATGTGTTGAAGTTATTTATTTTTATTTGAATAATTGTGTAGGTAATTACCAAGGCAATAAGCTCACATTGGCAGAAACTGATATTTGAAATATTTATTCACTACTAATAGAGCGACCAAACCAAACTACTGCCATATGAATGATGCTGCAAGACAATACAGCATTGCTACTGAGATAGAGCTTCATTTTTAAAGGCAGATAATGGCTTTATGTTTGTATGCCTTATCTTCTTTAGTTAACAAAGACTGAGTGTCTTTAGTTTTCTTTTGAACATCTGGGGCTGATCGATAAGCGACATATACCCTATCTTCACTTTCAAGGACTGATTCGCTTACAACTCTGTATATTGGATCTAAAAAACACTGTTGCCTGAAGAAATTCAGGCTAATATTGCAAGTGGCTATCGTCCCCTGTAATGCTGAAAGTGATTTACATCCCGTCCAGCAAACTCCAAAAGAGTCAGCTAGATATACTTGAGACCACGCTTGCAAAAAACCTTATTGTTCAGATAAGCTTTACACTAGATTCAATTTTGATTCTTGGGGACTGTCTCTTAATTTCTTTTAGGACTCCCCTCAAGATTACCCTTTGTTTCTTTCAAAGAGCACACATACATTATTTGACACAATTTTTTTGTTTTGTTCTCTTCTCAAGAGGAGAAAGAATTCTTCATGCCCCATCTCCACGTGATTGCTTTGAAGGCTGCTAAGAGGGCTGCTTTTACAAGTTCTGAGGCACTACCTGTGTGCAGTGGTAACCTAAAGAGATAAAGAAGTCCTCCGTGGTATAGTTTGCAGTTTTGGAATGCAGTTGATCAAAGACGAATATCCCTTTGTGGCTAAAAGGTCAAATATTTGTAGCCACTAACTTTAAAAACACACTGAATTACTAGAATTTGCAGAAGAATTAGTTCTAGCTTGGAGGGTGTTAAAAATTCTTGGGCCCAAAATGAATGCTTTGAATGTTAGAAAAGGCGTTTCTATTTTAAATCTGAACACTAATCCACTCTGATTCCAAACAAAAAAAGCGTAGATTAACACATTAACAATTAGATGCAAAATGTACAGAGATGTTGTACTACATCTCAGACACAACTGTTATAACACCAAGAATTAGGTTAAATTTTAAAGTAATTTAAACAAGAAGGAATTTTAAAGTTAAAGTTTTCTAACTTTTAACTTTTTAACTTTACTCTGCGGTAACATTTCTCAATTATTAGAGAGAATAACTGAGCCAAAAATAGAGCTAACATATTTCTGTCTTTCTTAACAAACCCTCTCCATGAGCTGTAGCTCATAAGCTAATTAATGAATTTGCTTCTGCATTTTAAATAAATATACCCTGTAGTAAAAGTACTATAATTTTTGAAAGCTTTTGTTCTATTTTTCTCCCACAGCACTTCTACTGACTACAACAGTTGTTGCCTCGACAACAAAACTCTACTTGATTTTAACCATAAAACTCTAACCAACATCTTAGTAACTGCATGTGTGACTAATGTCATTAAATACATGAAATGTATTATTTAAGGAAAAAGTGGCAATGTCTATAAATATAGCTTTATAACATTCAACATCAAAGAATGAGCTATAGTCATAAGCAACTCTTTGAACACCTCCAGCTTTCCTGATATTTGATCGCCTCTAGATGCAGCCTCTCCCTTAATATAGCATTTTATATGGATAATATGCAATGTTACCATTTCCTGCATTTACCATTGATCTTTGTTAAATTGTAAACAGATTTATGCAATACCATGTATCATAAAAATTAAATGTTATGCTTAATCATAAAAAATAACTAAAACTTTATAAAAACCTGTAGAGATTTTAATAATAAATTCAGCCCATAAATATTTTTTCTTTTCTCTTTCATTCTGATAGTGCCTAACAGCAGATTTTGTTGTTTGGTTTTATTTTCCTTGACAGCTGTCAACATTTCACTGGCTCAGAAATAATTAAACAGCTGGTTATTTTCCTGAGATTTCCTATTTAGCAATTAACTGTCAGACACTTCCCTTTAGAGACCAAAGCCTTCAGCTTTATTGACTATGATCTGATAGCAGAGCTAGGGCTATCTGTTATGTCCTCAGACCCATTTATACACTGCGATGTTAAACCATCGATTTCTTCTACAGAGGAATAGAAAAACTGTAATCTTTCAGAGAAAAAAAGAAAAAAACAAAAACAAAACCCAAAACAGAACATCAAAAATTAAGATATTTTTATATTATAGATATAAAAAATTTCACCTTTCGCATGTCTTTTAAAAGTGTGCATATATAGATTTTCACATGCACAGACATGTAAGTTCTAAGGACAAATTTGAAACTCGGGTTCACAGATGTAAGTGTGTAGTATGTCTGCTCCTTTTTGTAAAGCCCTCTAATGCTTACCTCCATCAGTAAGTCTCCTTCTAACACAGAGGAAGAAGCCTCCTCCATGTTGCAGCGTTCCCCTTGATGGAATTGATAAGTATTCTGCAATGTCAGTGATAGTGCCAGGGACCTACTTAGTGAACAGGATTAGGTTTTTGAGTCAGCTGTTGTATACTGCAGAAATATCTTATGTTACATGAGTGTATTGTACCTTTTATAAGATTATTGTGAATACTTTTTGCTTACATTTGTTGTGTGAATTGAACAGGGTCAGGGTAGAGGCTTGACTTTAGGTAAGTATGCAGGACAGGGTCTGTTCCCAATAAGCAATACAGACAAAAAAATTAAAGCAGCACCCATTTATATCTGAGAACATCATCACAACTGTGAAGATGCCATTTCCCAGTATTCAGCTGTGGTTCTGCTCCCACTGCCAAAATAATTCCCCTCTTGTCCTCTCTTCTCCTACATTCACATCTTGGTCTGATATCATCTGTTCCTTCATCTAAACTGTTCAGGGTTTGGGGAAAATATGTACTTTCACCTCACTTGGAAGATTCAAAATGTCACACAGGTTTCTCAGGTTGTAACCATATTCTCTCTGAAGACAATGAAAGGGGAATGTTTTGTCTTTGTGTGTTTGTGTGTACATATTTATTTTGTGTGCACGTAAAGATATCACAAGCATGCATATATATTTATCTGGCTGCATATTTGTTTCAAATCCAGCCATAAAAATTCAGTCAGACTCGAGCAAGGATTTGTTGCAATTCTTTCTTAACTTTTTCTGCTTTAATATTTGATCAATGAGTTTGGGAATGTTTTCATTTTTCCAGTTGTACTCTAAAACAGTATTTTGATATTTTGGTATTTTCTGCTGATATCAGCACAAAGATGACAATTTTTCCATCACCACATATTTGTCATACAATTTTAAGACTTTTTCTGAGTTTCCATGCAGTGATAACTACTTCATTGCATGCATGCAGGCTGCTCCTGAGGCCGGCAGCAAATTTATCTATACTTCACCAAGTGCTTAGCTGCAAATAGTGGTTAGCATGGGTCAGCATTTAACAAAAGTTCAAAGCTTCAAGTATTGCTATAAGAGTAGTTTTTCAGAAGGACTTAGCACCAAATTTGTGTCCAGTATATTGAATTCTCCAGAAAGTGCAGGCACTTGCTTTAATGACTAATAAGAACGGAACTTTCTTAGTGTCTGATTTTCAATGGTAAGCTTTTCGGAACATCAGGACACTGCAGCCCTCAGTGTGAATGGACTACACATGTAGATTAGTCCTACCAGTTGCCCAAAGAGATGGGTAAAGGCAGAGAGGTTTTCTTCTGTGCTTCCAGGAGGATGCCCTTAACCATGGGCTGTAGAAAGCTACTTACCCTGTTTCTGATCTAATGTGTCTTTCAATCATCTACTGTATAGTGATGTAAACGGGAAGGTAGAGAGTGATTGTATCTTAGCCAGGCTTACAAATTAGTAGTAAGGAGCACCTGAGGGTAAATGGAAGCTGTGATTTTTTAACGCCGCTGCTTTGAACAGGCTGAGAACATTGTAATATAAAATCTCAAATCAGATGAAGGTAAAAGTCATTTAAATAGCAAGTCTGAGTACTGCACTGTCAAGTTACAGTTTTAATGGTTCATTTGGTAGGGTAATAATACCTTAGTGGCTCAGGTGCTTCCATTAACACTGACAGCGTGGGTCTGATATGTAAAGCTGCTCAGTTCCACAGAAGGTTCCCGGAACTGGCAGTGATACAAGGTTATCTGATCAGCTGTTTTGAAATAGCACAAAGCAGCTTACAAACACAAATATAGTAAATACTGGTTGGATTCCTATCCTTTAACTAACTCAAACAGCTAGCAAGAATGCTCACAAGAAATAATCTTTTTCATTTATTAAATGTGAAGCTCTATAAAAACCTGAGCTTTGTGAAGAAGGTACAGATATATCAAATATTCTCATTGAATTGCTGAGAGATATTTTTGTTCAAGGCAAGAGTTTTGTAATAGGTATGAAATCAAATTAAAGTATAGCTGGCTCACCAAAGAGAAAAAGTGTGATTTGACTTGAAAAATGGCAGGACACCTAACAATGTTATTTAAAGAGTGCTTGCTTGCTTTCTCTCCTCCTTTGATTCATGCCAAAGAAAGTCACTTTATTCTGTGGTCAGAAGTAAGGCTAGGTTTGTACAGAGAAAAACTATATTGCATTTGAGGTTGTTGGTAATTATTACGTGCCTTGTATAAAGCAGAAACTCTGAGAGACCGAAGCTGTAGTCTAAGTAAAATATGAGTCCGCAGGTGGACACAACGATAGATGGAAGAAAGTACCAGGTTATTTATTACCTGGTAAATACTATATTAAACTGTTACAAATAATAGTTAAAGCTAACCTGTTTATGTCAAGTGTTTAAATATACGTGTGTGTTAAGGACAATGTGGAAGGAGAATTTATTGTTCTGATTTGGTAAACCGTAAAGTGAGCTCCTTTGAAAGGAAAGCATCCTTCTCAAAAAAAAGCATTGTGTTACAGGCGATGGTAGGCAATCCGCTGTGACACTGCTGGTGGACTAGAAGCAAGAGTCAACTTCCTAGGCTAAAAGAGACTATGGTTAAGATAATAATAGTTTGGGCAAGTTCACAGACAAGGCAAGACAAGGATCCATCTGTTTTTTTTTTCCATAGTAGGCATTGCCTCTGTTCCCAACAGATACTTTTACTTCATATAAGAGAGCTCCTTCTCAAGAGAGTCTTTATCCCTCTCACTTACTGAAGTGGATTGTCTCAGATGGGATTGTGATGACAGTAACCCTATTCTCAGTAAGCAAAATCCCTTGAACTATATAATAAGATCAGGAGGACTGCTGTGCCTCAGAATGAAAGACTGCACTATCAGGATGGTTTTATTATGCAGCTTTGCCAACTTTCACTCTGTATAGAAATCCTCAGTGCATGCTTTGGTTTTTCAGGGTCCTACATTTTTTTAGAACTTGTCTTGCAATCTGAGGTTTTGTTTGTTTGTTTCTTACTAAAAAGACCTGAATGGGTGGCAAAAAGATACGCAACTTATCATACAAAAAGGTGGATGAGTACAAGTCAGGAGTAGTATTTTTGATTCTTAGCCGGCATTTTTTGGAAAAAAAAAAAGGGGGGGGGGGGGAATGCATTATTGCTGTGAATATCTATAACATTGTCATCATTGTTTTTAGGCTGTGAGAAGACAAAAGAGTCTTGAACAGAGTATTCAGTCTGCCCAGGAGACTGACAAAACCCTCCGCTTAATCCAAGAGTCTCTTGCTGTTATTGACAAACAGCTAACAGCCTACATTGCAGACAGAGTTGATGCAGCACAGGTCCCTCAGGAAGCACAGGTAAGTTATATACAGGTTGAACTGATCTGCTTACTGGTTATTCTCAATCAACCAAAGAGTGAGTGTTTGTCTCACAGCCTCATATTGATAATAGAGATTTGCAACACGGTTAGTATGAAAGTGCAAGTAAATTTTTACGTAGGATTACTTTGAGAAGTTCAGGCTAATCTTCTAGTTAAGTCATGTTTTCCTTCTGATTTATATTATATACCTGTCCAGAAGATGTAATGAACTATAAATGTCATTGAAGACTATGCAGTAATTTTAAAATGACAAAGATAAACAATGTGACTCTTTAAAATCCAGTTCCTGTCCTAGAAAGAAGAAACTCATAATCTTCACTACTCTTAGATGGCTCTTTTACAAAGTTGATTACATAGCCTAGTGATTGTTACTAAATTATTGAAAAATAGACAACAATATTAATTATTTCGTATAAATGTACTTATATTTCAATTTTTACAGCTCATATAAGTTTAACAAAAACAGCTTTTCCCATTCTTTAGAAATGGTTTATTGAGCCTTTGAAGTAAAAATGTACATCCGATTCTTATTTTTGCTATTTCATTCTTTCTTCTATAACATCTGCTTTACTGCAACATTAAAATGGTAAGAGCACAAATTAAATAAAACCAAATATATCTAGTATAAAATTATTAATAGTTTACAATATTACATACAGCAACTTCTCTGTAAATTCCACCTAAATTTAGCAAGTCATATTACAAAAGTAAACAAACAAACAAAAAAGGCTATAGGGAAATTGAAAATGAATGCTTTATAATGATTTCAGAAGAAGCATTCAATTGTAATTTTTCTGGCATGCCTGTAGAGTTTAAAATAATTCTAAAAAATTAGTGTCTTGTATGGAGTAGCTTAGGTGATCTTAAATATATTCACAGCTGAATACATGTAGCCCTGAAAATCATGTTTTCTTTCCTTTAAAAATAAAGGTTTCCATGTCTTTTGATTTTAAATGTAGATAGAAATACCTTTCAGTTGCTTTTTGTGTGTGTGTGTGTGTGTTTGTAAGTACATGCAGATATTTTTATGTGTGTGTATGAATTTAAAAAGTTATATTTAGAAAACAGGGTTGTATTTGCATTCAGTCTTATTTTGAAGCTGATTCTAATGTATTTGCTTCTAACTTACGTCAATATAAGAATAGGATCAGATTCAGATGAATTATTGTTTCAGTTTGAATCCTAAGCAAGGTTAGTTATCAGTTGACGCTCTTGAATTATTTCCTTTTTCCTTGAAATATGATTAATTTAAACAATTTTTAATGAAATAGGATATAAATCAGCATTTGTTAAAGATGTATCAGTTTAATTTTTCATCTTGTAATTCTATAACTAACACATAAGAAAAATTTTGTATGAACGTGCTTTTTTCTGGTGTATTTGAACCCTTAAATTGTAGCAATTTTTAGTTGTGCTTCATATATCCCATGGACGCATCTGGTTTATGTGCATCCTCTGGTACAATATTGGCAACGCTTACAGAGTGTGTAAAAGGAAGTAATTCAGAACTTCAACAACTCAAGCAGCACAAAACTCAACCAACCTTAATTAGTACACTTTCCTGGGAAAATTTCAGCTCAGTGCTTTTGCAGAACTTGGTTTTGTTCTTGAGATTTCATTGTCTGATGTCAAGTTCACCTGATTATACTATATCCACTGTGGGAAAACCAGCATAGAGGCTGCTGAGTTTTTCCCTTTCATGTCTTTATTTTAAGATGCCAGTGGGACTTAATGAAAAAAACTTAATTAACAACTGAACAGATTTAATGCAAATATTGAAGTTCTCTGAAGTTCAGTCATGAAGCTCTTTAAAATCCTTAGAGGGAAAGGGAATAAACAATACATTTTATGCGGGTAAATATACTGAGTCATTCCTTTAGTGAATGGCCATGCCAACCGGTGGCAGAATAGGCACATACTGAATGGCCACATCTCCTGTGGAACTTCTGCAGGCACAGCTCTTTCTAGAGCTGAAAACAGTTTGTTCATGTAAGATACCTGGCAATAGTGTCTGCACAGCTGGAATGGGAATCTTTCAGCCAATGATGTTGGTTTCTGGGCAAGGGTCAGTTTATCCATGCTGAGGGATTTAGCACACTGTTTAGCAATACATATTGCAATTCTAAAAGAACATATGGGAGAATTTATAATCAGAAAGCTGTTGAGGGTTTGGGATCTCTGCATGTTCGCTTCAAAAATTCAAATCAACTTAGAGGACCGATAGGAGGAATAATCTTGGTTCAGCTGATTGGAAATGAATCTGAGAAAACAAAATTATATTTAGCTCCTCTTTTTAAGTGAAATTATCATTTTAGTTTATTCAGAAAGTTGACAGAAAGAAAGCGGAGTTAAGTATGTGCTGCTCAAGTTCCCCTTTGGATCAGTTTTTGAATATAAATTCTGTGTACTTCTTACTCCACCATGTGGCACCGAGAATTTAATGCTAGAGAGTCGCTGCTACCCAACTCATTCTGAGTACAACTAAAGATGCTGTATTCAGACAAAACAATCTAACAGCAACCGCACAGATAAATCAGGTCAGATTCCTCAACATGTAATGATGAAAGAAGCTGGAATGAGTAAAGTCTAAAACAGTATTCCAGAAAGAAAGATTATTTGTTTATATGCTTGATCTCATGATCCCAACTGAAGTCTGGGATCTCTAAAGTTCTCTACATTTACCAAGAAAATACAAAGAATGAAGTCATCATTACAGGAATTTTCCAGTTGCTGACTTTTTTCAAGTACTTTCTAACTAACAGGAAGAAAATAAATCCGTACTGAAAATATTACAATTATATGACAAAATATTTTTCAGATAATTATTTGTAGCTTTGTTATTTAATGACTTCTGATGGGAGAGAGAATCTCCACTTTGTTTAGTCTGAGTGATTACATGGGGGGTTTTATATTACAGGACAGAAAATGCATTTGTTTCACTTCTCATCGGCATGTGACAAATCACTTCTCTGTTGTTCTCCTTGTAGACTTATGTAAAATTCAATGTGGAGAATAAATGAACAACATTTTTTTTCTGAGAAAAGCAAAAGTAATATACTTTGCCTTTTTAATAAACTCATTGAATAATTTCATTTCTGTAGTGATAAGCACTGCACGCCTGAGTATTCTGTAAGTGAAGACGGTTATTAATCTGTGTTTAAAATATCGTTGTGCTATGTTCAAAACCAAAGTTAATGTAACGATATAATGGCAGAGTTGTTCAGTTGTGCAATGTGTTACTTGACAAGAATAACACCATGCTTCATTGCCTTCAGACTAATATTTGGGACAAAGAATTCACACTTGTCTACTTAGTAGAATATCTAATGTTAAAGGTATTTACATTTACTTTTCCTCTGCTGGAAATTGTGAGATTTTGTTCAGCCATGTGTAGATCAGTGGTCAAAGAGGGAATAGCTGATAAGCGTTATTCAGAAGTGTAAGCTTACATTTTGTTTTGTATTAAGTTTGAATATCTATGCAGATTTCTGTACTATACAGATTCTCATACTCTACACATCTCCATAGCATCTGAACACTGCATTTCCTGTGTTTTAACTGCACAAACTGCATTTGTTATGTCCAACTTATTGTCTTGCCTTGTTAATTATGTTTCTATCCTCTAATGATTTTCTTTTCTCATTTGGACACTTCAGTTAATCTTTCTTGAAGAGTAGCATCCAAAACTAAGTATGCTGTTCTTGTTGGGACTTACCTGCATGTCATTCCTGCTATAACATCATGTTCCATATGCATTATACGCTTTTCTTCTTTTTTTGCAAAAGTGTGACATCATTGGCACATATTCATTTTGTGCTTTTAAAGATGGATACTTCAACTTTTCTAATCTTCTGGTACTTTGTTTATCCTTTCAGAGTTTTCAAAGGTAACCACTAACAGTTCTGAAATTGGTTCAGATATTTTTTTTATATCTGCTAGAATCATGATCTTTCCCTTTATAAAGATTAACTGACCAGAATGCTCGCTAAAGGTTTTGTTCTGTCCACATATTAGGCTGAGATCTGACTCCTTAGGAATTGATAGCAATCACAAAACCAAGCAAAAATGAGCTTGCACTGAGCGCTATTCTTGAGATCTGTTAGGCTGACTAAGTAGTATTTAGAGAAATACAAATCAGAAAACCTAATACACCAAGAAGAGTTGGCAAGCTGTTCTCTGCAATTCAAGAGAGCCAAATCTGCAAATTCACATCCAGGCAATTTTGGTGTAAGAGTTATGTGAAGGACTCTTTAATTACAAAGGTAATCTAATATAATTTGAGTTCATAATGAATTAGTTTACAAAAAAGCAGAGAAGAATTAGAAAGTTCACCGTTTTGCCTGAATCATGTCATACTGTCATTATCTTTTTGTGCCACTGCAGTGTTGCTGTCAAGTCCAGGCCTTTTTATGGAGTAGATCTTAATGAAATCCATAGTAGAAAAGCGGTGTTCTAGGCTAAGTTTAGACCTTGTTTTCCTAGAACAAACAGTGGAAGAAACTTTAGGTAATGTAATTGCCCTTGTCTTCAGATCCACCACTCAACTCACTGCTGAAAGATTTATTAATCCAGCTATGTAATTTTAAGTTCTTGAGAATTAAACAGTATTCAGTTGCCCAAAACTAGTATTGCCTGATATATTTTGTTGGAGGATGTGGAATATGGACAGATGAACATGGATGTAGTAGAGGATAGTATAACTGCTTAGTTTATTTTCTATAGCATGTTCTGCTTAAAAATGTCTATGAGAAGGGATTGGCATATTTATTTTCTGGCATCCTCCAAACTAGGGGGGAAACCTTCTATCTGAGAGCAAAAAAATATGCTGAGCTGGGAGCAGCTTCTGGGATCCCAGAGGGACAGAAAAGGACATTACCCCCGGGCTGAGGCGTGCAGCCTCCCACTGCAGGAATGCGTGTGAGAGCAGGGGACGGTGCCACAGCCAGCCCTCAGGGGTTACCTACATCTACTTACCATAGATTCTGCCTATAGCTCAGGGTGCTGCTGAAAGTTGCTAGGCAGGAAAGAAATCTTGTGAGGAAAGGACCAACCCTTGCAAGGTCAGAGAGAGGTATAAAAAGGTCTTTCTGCTTACTATATATAACCCAAGAGATCCAAGTGTCCTCTCTTTAAGGAACTACCTGTATCTAGTGTATCACCTTATGTTTCCACAAATCTTTGCTTTAGAATGGAAAGCCTTTTGATGTCTTTCGTTAAGCTTTCTATGGAGAAAATAGGAAATATTTCTTCTTGAGGGTTTGTCTAGGTTTTTGTCACAGAATGAAAATAACCTTTTTGTACAGGAACAGGTTTTATAAATCAGATTTTTAATTAGTAAACAGGAATTTAGTGAATCATTTTTCTGCAATGGACTTTAAAAAGAAAGAGAAATCAGAAGGACAAAAAAGGAAGAACTGTAGTTAATTCTAGCAACTTTATTTTAACCTTATCCCTTTGCTGCCACAGTCTTTAATGAACTACAATTTGTTATGTTTAGTGTATTTTTTGTGAAAGTTTATAAATCAAATTGAGACTAGTAAATTGGCCACTCTCGTTACAGTGCATGCCCACAGGAAATATTTCACCTATTTGTTGCTCATTCTAAGTTTAAGTGGCGTCAGGGTTCCCTGTCCCAACTTGGGACATGTTAATATATGTATCACTTGTATCTTTCTTCTTCTGGATTTATCTAGCTTTTGAGAACTTATCAATTTGCTGATCTCAGTGGTATAGTCAATATTGACTGCAAAGTAATTCTTCCCTGTGTTATGAATTTCTGGCAACTAATACAATACAATACAATGAGGTCTGGCAACATGAAATTAAGAAGTCTTGGAGGATAATATGCACTATAATATACATCTCCTGTGACCTTACCCCATTCCTGAAGTAACAGAACCAACAGAGTCTTCTTCCTTCTTAAGGAGCAGACAAAAGAGATGAGAAGTTTCTCCCAGTTCTGGGGTGGAAAATGGTATCCCTGATCTGCCATGAGAAAGCAGTTTCATCAGTATGTTTTCCAGAGTGTCTTTCAAAATTTTTTTCAACTTCCTGATACTACATCAACTGGAACTGTCAGCTGTTTTTGTACTGTAGTCCTTTCAATGTTACTCATACTAAAATCTGTGTTCGATGCGTACTCAATCTAATCTTGTCTTTTCAGCCATTATTCCACAATATTAGTTCTATGTGTATTATAAGTTTAGATTTTTATCCTTTGATTATAAATAAATCACTTCCTTTTAATTAAATACACAAGGCTGGGGTTTTGGTTTGATTATTTCCCCCCCCCAAATACTCTCCATTGTTATGGTTTTGCTGAATATTGCTGACTAGTATTTCTTTGTTTTTTGTAAATATGATGTCTGATTTTCTAATTAGGCTAGCAGGTATTAATGGGAAGTGACATATAATCAAGCCTTCTAGTTCAATTTTTTGTTGCAAATAATGTTACAGAGGTTGTTTATATGCCCTGTCACCTTTTTTCTAAATGCCATTCTTGAAGGTTGAGATTGCGGTTAGGTTTGTGACAATACCCAGATGAGACAAATAGTCATGTTGGTTCTTTTGGCTTTCTTTTCTCTGATTCAAGATAGGAAAGCTTTTTCCAAGAACTGGCTATACTGCCAATTCTCTGCTTTTTGCTGTCAACATAGCAAGACTCCCTGCTTTTCAGTTTTCTTTTCACTAGTAATTAAGAGAAACAATGTGTTGCATGCCCTGGGACTGAAATCTTTCTGTTTTAGAAGTGGTCCTCATGAGAATAGGCACAATCAGTGCCTTTAATCTTGTAAATATAATAAAGTTTAATATATATTTATATTTTAATTTATGTATTTATATGTATGTGTGTAGATATATAAATAAAAGTTTTGCAAATTAATAAACTTCCTGAAAAGATGCCAATGATGGAAAATAAGAATCCTTAACCTGTAGGATACAACAATTTATGCACAGTAGTATTTATTAGTTACATAAACTACATTATATTGTGGGATTCTAGAAATGAAATGAAGACAGTTCTTACTCTTTATTAAAAGACAAAGTAGACAGGAACCACTAAGAAAAGCAAAGGTGGAAATAATAGAAATGGAAGAATAAAATTAGTGGGGTTTTGTGGATGTTTAGAAGAAGTCGATGTAATAAATTAATGAGTCAAAACGGACAATGAAGTCAAAATAATCATGTCAAAATTGAACGAGCAGGATCATCATAGGCAGGTGTTAGAAATTCTCTTATATCTGTTCAGGACTGGTTTAATACTTCTGCCTGTGAACAGCAGTGGCAAATACAAAAAAACTTTTCTTGCTATAATCCTTACTAACTTTTCTTTTAAGCTTTATTCTAATGTGTTTGTTCTCTCTAATTCTGCATTTTAATGTGAGTAGGTGATGCTTCATCTCTCTCCTGCAGACTAATTTAAAAAAGACAGGACAATCTCCATGCAATGTCCCATAATATCTAATTGCTTAAACACTACTCTTGTCCGTACTGTGCTGTTCTGACCTGTTCAGATAAAAACTGTTCAATTATATGCTTTCCGGAGTGACTCTGAGGTTGAACGGAGTAAACTGGAAAATAAAACCAAAAATCGGTTAGTTGATGAAGTGCAGAAGCAGACAGTTGAAATACTGGATGTGATATAGTATAATTTTCTAACATTCAGACTTGCTTCTTCCTTGTATATACAGTTCTGAATTCCAAGATATCAAGAAATTATTTGGCTTCAGGAGCTATCTAATGCTGGGTCACCACCAAAATTTGGTCCCTGTGCTGCACAAACACAGAAGATAATCCTGTTACAATTGTAGTGCACATTAAGGGGGAAATTTTAAACTTAGACAAGGAGAAAATAAATACTCTAAAATAAACTACTAAATAAACCTTCTGTCCTTGATTGCATTGTTGTTTTAGTTGACTGTCTTTGTTTTCTCAAAAATAAAATATCATATTTAGAAAAATTCTATTGCTTTCTCCAAATACTGCTGGCCATTCAGTAAATAGCCTTGACAAGGAGAACACAAAATAGGAAAAAAATAGAAAATGTAAAATGATGATAATTTTAAATGAAAAAAAAATCATCTAAATTGACAGCTTTGTCAATCATTTTGCTTTTACAAATGCTTTGCTTCAGAAAAATGTTTTGTTTCTCTAAATATACTAGATAATTCAGACACACATTTTTGCATTTAAATTTAGTAATTAATTAATAGTTGTTTGTATTTTTGTAAGTCTTTTTCTCTTAAAATTTATTTTAATACATTTTCAATATAATTTGTGAAAAACTGCTTCCAACGTAATGTGGTAATATGCAAGACATTATGTTATACAAGTCATTATAAACATGTAATATCCCTATGAAGTAGAAAGCATAGCGTACACAGCTTTGTACTTAATAACCTATGAAAATGTGATTAAAAATACCGATTTATTCATTTTTGCTTGTAATCAAAATGTAGAGGATCAAATTATAACTTAGAAACCCCTTTCCTTCACTTGTGTAATTCATTGTAGTCTTTTGAACTACGCAATTTTCATATTTTACAAGTTACTGTAGTGTAAGATAAATGCATGTACATATATTTACTTATAGCTAGCCTTTAGAGTATCTTAGAAATGCTTGTATACCATAGGAAAAAAAAGATTAAATGTAAATGTTTCATGCAGGAGTAATGGCCTCAAGTACCTTTCCTGGTGGGAACAGGACTTGTCTTTATTTCATAGGGTAATTGTTCTCAGTAGTACTTGTCTAGCAATTCTGCTAATAACAGTTTCTCATTTTCTAACAATTTAAACATAAAAATATGTGAATTGCTCTGAATTATGTTGTATCAATATACTTTATGAGAATTCTTTTCCATTACATTGCACTAGCCGACACTGCTTAAGTTAATTGTTTCCTGGAAGGTTGATTTATGGTGAACCAACAAGGCTGATATTTTTCTTGTGATGATTGCACGCTGGTTTTGCAGAAAGAGATAACCAGAAATTTGTGTTAAAAAATGTATTAAGTTCATGTACTAATGACCTACATGTCATTATGCATTTAGCATACCTACATATACTGAACATAGATTCTGGTCAGTAATATGCCAAAAATTGTATACTATTTTAGATATAACACAACTCTGTGAGATGAAGATGTTGTTATACATACAGGATACATTGATCAGTTTTCTCTCAACTTGCTTGATGATACTGTGAAAATAATAAGAAATAGGAATAGTGAAGCAAATAAATTTTCTATTTGTATTTTTATTTTCTCTGATTAATTTTTAGGTTTCTTCCTAGTAAAAATAGTTGTTTTCCTTCAGAAGAAATAAATATTAATTTTTTTTCCTACAATTTAATCACAATTTCCTTGGCAAGATTATGTTGTTAGTTTCACAATGTCAGTTATATATGTTTGAGCAGGAGAATAAGGTTTTATTATGATCGAGAGAAACTAAACTGAATAATTTACAGGGTAGTGAACAAGAAATTCTTTGAATAATTTCCTCTAATGATCCAGTGTATAGTGTAGTACTTCTATTTAATATCTTTCAGAATCAACTGTTCCAAATAATATTAACAACATAAACATTTTCTTCAAACCCTGCTGATTACTGTCTTTGTTTTTCAATAGAAAATACAATCTGAATTAACAAGCCATGAAATTAGTTTGGAAGAAATGAAGAAACGAAACCGGGGTAAAGATGCTGCCAAAAGAGTGCTTTCCCAAATAGATGTGGCACAGGTATGCAAATTTTATTTCCTGCATTTTTCCCTCAGTCATGCAAACCAGCAACGTGAGCAGTATTATTACTATAGTATGAAGTGTTCTTAAGGTCTCTCTTCTGTTTTAGCTGCTCCTTTCTAGCCAGGAAATTACAGTGGATAAAGCGTATCATCCATATGTTCTTACTGCTCGTTCTTCTATTACAGCCTTCCTATCTAGTTGGCAGCAGTTCTAGGGTACGCAGAGCTGATGTAACCAGCTGGTAGGGACACGATATAAGGGGTGTTTTCAACGTACTGGGGGTGCAAGAAATAAAACTGCAGTGAGGCTTTTTGGTATACTTTTTGAGGTATTTGAAAATATTTACAGTTAAAAGTATGTTGAAATATTTGGTAGAACTTCATTTGAAAGACAAATATATGCTGAGCAGTGCATTGCAGTCACCAATTTAAAATGATAGCTAATGCATTATTTCATATAGCTTAATAGACATAGAGAAGCCTGTGTGAAATTGAAGAACACTTAATTACCACTTAGGAACAATATACGTTTTTACCCATTAATCTGTGATGGGTTCTTGACTGTTTTGCTGGGGGGTTTTTGGCATTAGTGCCAAAGTTCCCCAGGAACTTTGAAAAACAAGTTGTCATAATTTGTTAGGAAAGACAAAGAATTTTGTTATGATATTAACAGTAAACAAGGCCATCTTTTTCTTCATCTCTGTCAAATATTTCTAGGTATCTTAGCTTCAGTTTTATATTTTATTATGGAAAACATTAATGGCTTTTATAACAGTTAATTAATTTGAAATTAACAAGTTGATTTTTTTTTTAATGTCTCTTATTACCTGCAGGACTCGCTTTTCTTTGTTAAGAATATTTATTTTTCCTTTTTTTTTTTCTGTCTTCCTTCACACTAACTCACATTCTGATGGTCTTTGTGGCAGCTGTGGTGTTGCACATATTTCACCAGTGAAATGCAGACATCAGGTGACTTTGTATCTGAATGTTTATAAATTAAACAGCATGCAAGGGAGCACTACCCTTTCCAGGTGCCTTTTTTTTTTTCTTAATCCATCTTTGTGCAGATTTTTTTTCTTTGAAAGGCTTCTCTAGGTGACCATATGCACCATTTTGAGTTTTGACAAATTGGGGGTGTCATTTTGAGAATCTGTTTTGCTTACATTAGAAAAGAATATGAACGAAAAATAGCAGATCAACATGCATAATGTAAATATCAACTACCAAAGAAGGGTAAAAGCTGAACCCTTTGTTCCAAGTATTTATGACTATATTTGATTTTAGGCCAGTGAATTCTCTTGAATTCTTTTCCATCATTGAGCAGTACCTTTAGTGGTAAATCACATTTCTTTTGCCTTCACTTTTTTTTTTCCTGAAGAGCATTCTCACCTATAAATAAATACTGCATGCATTTCTTTTTTTGTGCTAAGTAATATTTCTGATATGACATATATTTATTCTAATATTAGTTCAATTACCTAGACAGAAAGTAAACAATTATGAAAATAAGTAATTGCAATGAGATTGTGAAACAACTATTAAGTGACCATATGTATCCTGACTTGTTGGATTACTGTAGGTTGAGAGTTAAGTTCTGATTTTTAAATTTAAGGGAAAAAGGACGATTAGCAAAACAAAAATTGATTTCTGCCATAGTGATTTAAGACCTACTTAGTCCTACTAGGCTAAGAATTGTTACATGAAAGTGAAATCTTGTCTGAGGAAAGGTTATTTTTGGAAATTCAATAGTAAATGCTTTGTGGGAAGAAATTATACAGCAGGCAAATGACATTCTTGTTTCTTTATTACTTTCATCCGCTTTTTAAGGTAAACACACTTGTCAGAGTAAAAAGATATTCAGTTCACTTCCTTCCCTTCCCACATTACTAATTCCAAGTGATACTTTAACATTATTTAATGTAATAAAATATAAAAGAATGTTAAATCTCTAAAAATATTTAATTACCCGTAGTTTTGCTTTTGAATAACTACAGATCCTTCGCTTCTAAAGAAGGCATTTTCCTCAAATCAAAAATGAATGATACTGACTCAGTTGTGGGCTTTCCTCTTCTCCCTTCAATTGTTGGTGTGCTCTTTATCTAGGCCAGCCAGTTTTGCCTACTGACCGTGAAGTTTGATTATTGCCATCAATTCAACTGTTGATGTGAAGTACATTCAGCTGACTAGACATATTAAGTATTTAAGAATCCTGATGTTAACTTCTCACCAAAGATCCATTTAGCACAAAACTGTATCTTCAGTAGTAGGCAGAAGTCAGTGACAAAATATAGAAAGGTGAATATTTAGTGATGCTTACCAGTGATTTGCAGCTAGGTAACTTCTGGATCAGAGATATTTAAAAGCTCGTGACTAACTGCTTTCTGAAGTCTTCTAAATTGCTGGAATCCTCAACTTCATTTAACATCTAGTTACACAATTTAACTAAATGCTATGTGAAGTTGTCCTTCCTTTTGTTCATTTTCGTTTCCCTGTATGAGACTTTAACTTGGTGTCACCTTCTTTGTGAATTTTGAGAAACAGTTAACAATTATTTGCTAGTCAACTTTTTGCATACCACTAATTTTGCACCTCTGTTGTCTCTATCTGTCTCTGTTGTCCTCTGATATATAGCTTTGATTGTCCTGTCATTCTTCTTTATATATTTTCTATTTTTACAATAAGTTTTTTGAGAAGGGATGATCAAAACTGTGTACATTATTCAGGCCCAATATAGCTTTATACAATGACTTTTATACTGTGATAGGTATTTTCTTTTTTGTTGTTTATGTTCCAAATCATTCCAAATACCCACTTTGTTTGTTCGGCTAATTTAAGTATTGAGCTGATATTTTTTTTAAAACTGTCAGAGGTAAATATGAGTATATAACTGTTAGAGTTATCTATTATAACTCAAGTGAGAGTACTATCAGATAATTTAGATCCCGCTTTTTGTATATCAAGCTTAGTGATGTGCATTAATTAATTTTTAGATGAATTAAGTATAATTTGCTTGGTTTTTTCCTACAGATCCTCAGTGCACAGCAGTACTTCAGTGACTCTTCGCAAATGGCTTCTCTGCCATTAATACTGTCATTCTCTCTCTTTTGTAGATCATTTTTAATGTATTGACAAACACAAATTGTAACAGATACTGATGTGATATTGCAAACTTCCCACAAGACTTGATCTTCATCAAGTTGAAGTGTCACACGAGAATCAAAAACTAATTAAGTATGAATTTAGTGTATGCAAACACACTGAAGAAAAATAAGAACACTTATTCTTATGCTTTGTTTCCTACTTTCATTCAATTGTTCACGTATTTATCTAGGGAGACTTCCTTTCTTACCCCATCGGCTCTCAATTTCATTAAGAGTATTTAATGAGGAAAGTTGTTAGAAGGAGTTGCTGGAAATCTACACAGTTTTCTGTGTTACCCACAATTGTCGTCATCTTATGATTCCTGCCTCCTTCACAGAAATCTGACAGATGTGGGAAGCATTTTTACTAATGCCTATGTATAGGGTAATTCTATTCCTTATCGCAATTATTCTCAAGTTTGTATAGTACAGACAACACCGTATTAGTATAAAGTGACCAGGATTTGAAGATAAAAAAAAAATCAAAAGTGTGTTTGCAGATGCTGAGTTCGTGTTTAATTGCATATCAATTTCTTAGTGACATACATTTTTTTATTTTTTTTTAAAAGTAGGAAAACTTATTCTACTAGTACTTTGCTCTGTAATTCTACAGAGAAATAAGTTCTTATTCAAGTAGATAATTAAAATGCCCTTGCTTTGTTTTTTATTTTTAATTATTTCCCCTCCCCCTGAGGTAGGGATCATGTGAGCAAGCAATATAATTAATGCACAAAGACAACAAATTGTGAAAATTGTGAAATTAGAAGCCATGCTTCTCATAGATTTTTCTGCCTTCAAATTACTTTCTTTTTACTCTAAGTTATGATTTTTAAATTGAAATAGAAATTAATTTTATACTCTAAATCTCAGGTTTTTTGTTAGACCTACTTACTGCCGAGCGACTTCATTTGGGTTTGTTTGAGGGACTAAAAGATTCACTCCTCACACCAAGAAGTAGCAACATGGCAGATTTGATGAGCATCCACACTGGAAGATGAATGTGTTATGCTCAAGCCATTAAACCTCCATTCTTACCCCAACATTTTGCATACTGGAAAATACGAAAGCTCTGCCTTTCTTCAGTTAAGTATATGGGCCCTTCTGTCACTGGCTGTGCTGCACCCAGTGCACTGGACGGTATAGGAAATTGTTTTCCTCCTGTGAAGACCAAGATTCTCTGTTGCTGGTATTTCCCCCAAAAGTTTTAAATTCTTTAAATAAGAAACTGCTGATTGATAATGGATTCTAAGTATTCTGAAACAGATCTAACACTTGTCTTCGTGTTGATTTGATTTCACATTTACTACTTACCCATGCTTACTTTTCAGAAAAAACTGCAGGATGTCTCCATGAAGTTTCGCTTATTTCAGAAGCCAGCAAACTTTGAACAGCGCCTACAAGAATGTAAAAGAATTTTAGATGAAGTGAAATTGCAGGTGCCCAAGTTGGAGATGAAGAGTGTTGAGCAGGAAGTAGTACAATCACAGTTGGATCATTGCATGGTGAATATTTAAAGATGCTGTCTTTCTGTTTGTTTCCTGCCTGTTCTGCCTTTCAGATTTAAAGTATTTTCAATTACTATGTCAATATTTCTTTGTGAGATATTAGAAAAGATTCTGAGAAACATTTAAGAACAAAGTTACACAACAAAAGTTATAGGAACCTTTTTAGTTAAAGTTCAATTTTTTTCAAGGAGAGGAGGATAGAGAAGGGGTTGATCCTTGTCCTACTTCTCTTGTTTGCATATGAGGTTAGAAGGATATTGTACACTTAAAATTGTATTCAATTTCAAAGTTTCGCAGGATACAATAACATGATGAAATAGTTCTAACAGTCTTACAGTAACTTTTACTTTTCTATATGTTGTTCTCTTCTGTCATGGCAAAGACCTCTCAGAAGCATGAGATGCTAATTAAATGAGTGAAAAATTTCACACATACGGATTTCTGTGGAGAAAGCTAAAAATTACAGAATGTTGTCCTGAATTCAGGATGAAAAACAAAGTATCAGTTATTCACAAAATTGAAAAAAAAATCAAAACATTCTCATTTCAGTAAACTTTCAAACAATGGTCATGCACTTTCACTATGTGAGAAGGCCAGTCAGGATTCTTTTCTAATTTCCCCTTCCAATCTTGCATATGAGTTTATCTAGTGCAGAGAGCTAGTGTTGCAGCTTAGGGAAAAAAAAGAGGATATATGGCCTTTGGAAAGAAGGGCAGGCCACTCAGGAGGACTACAAAGAGGTAATGAGGCTATGTAGGGAAAAAATTAGGAAGGCCAAAGCCCAGCTAGAACTAAACCTGGCTTCTGTTGTCAAGGACAACAAAAAAAGTTTCTATAAATATATTGGCAATAAAAAGAGGACTAAGGATAATCTCTGTCCTCTAGTAGACCAGGCTGGTAACGTATTGACCAAGGACGAGGATAAGGCTGAGGCACTTAATGCCGTCTTTGCCTCAGTCTTCAGCAGTAGGACCAGTTGTTCCTTGAGTTCCCTAACCCCTGAGCTAGAATACAGGGATGGGGAGCAGAATGAAGCCCCTGTAATCCAAAGGGAAATGGTGAGGGACCTGCTTCAGCACCTGGAGGTGCACAAATCTATGGGGCCGGATGGGATCCATCCAAGGGTACTGAAGGAGCTGGCGGAAGTGCTCACCAGGCCACTCTGCATCATTTATGAACAGTCCTGGATAACCGGGGAGGTCCCAGCTGACTGGAGGTTGGCAAATGTGACACCCATCCATAAGAAGAGCCGGAAGGAGGATCCGGGGAACTACAGGCCAGTCAGTCTGACATCGGTGCCTGGGAAGGTCATGGAACAGATCATCCTCAGTGCCATCACACGGCACATGCAGGAGAACAAGGTGATCAGGCCCAGTCAGCATGGGTTTGTGAAAGGCAGGTCATGCCTGTCAAACCTGATCTCCTTCTATGATGAGGTGACCTGCTTAGTGGATGAAGGAAAAGCTGTGGATGTTGTCTACCTGGACTTTTGCAAGGCTTTTGATACCGTTTCCCATAGCATTCTACTGGAGAAACTGGCTGCTCGTGGCCTGGACAGGTGTACCCTTCGCTGGGTAAAAAACTGGTTGGATGGCCGTACCCAGAGAGTGGTGATAAATGGAGTTAAATCCAGTTGGTGTCCAGTGACAAGTGGTGTCCCCCAAGGATCGGTGCTGGGACCGGTTCTCTTTAATATCTTTATTAATGATCTGGATGAGGGGATTGAGTGCACCCTCAGTAAGTTCGCAGACGACACTAAACTGGGGGGGCGTGTTGATCTGCTTGAGGGTAGATTGGCTCTGCAGAGAGATCTGGACAGGCTGGACAGATGGGCTGAGGCCAATGGTATGAGGTTCAACAAGGCCAAGTGTCGGGTCCTGCACTTGGGTCACAACAACCCCATGCAGTGCTACAGACTGGGGGCGGAGTGGCTCGAAAGCTGCCTGGCAGAGAAGGATCTGGGGGTGTTGGTGGACAGCCGGCTGAGTATGAGCCAGCAGTGTGCCCAGGCAGCCAAGAGGGCCAACAACATCCTGGCCTGCATCAGGAATAGTGTAGTGAGCCGGAGTAGGGAAGTAATCATCCCCCTGTACTCGGCACTGGTGAGGCCTCACCTCGAGTACTGTGTTCAGTTTTGGGCCCCTCACTACAAGAAGGACATTGAGGTGCTGGAGCGTGTCCAGAGAAGGGCTACCAGGCTGGTGAGGGGTCTGGAGGACAAGCCTTATGAGGAACGGCTGAGGGAACTGGGGTTGTTTAGCCTGGAGAAGAGGAGGCTGAGGGGTGACCTTATCACCCTCTACAACTACCTGAAGGGAGGTTTTAGAGAGATGGGGGCTGACCTCTTCTCCCACGTGGCAAGTGATAGGACAAGAGGAAACGGGCTCAAGTTATGTCAGAGCAGGTTTAGATTGGATATTAGGAAGCATTTTTTCACTCAAAGGGTTATTAAACATTGGAATGGGCTGCCCAGAGAGGTGGTGGATTCACCATCCCTGGAGGTGTTTAAGAAAAGGGTAGATGAGGTGCTTAGGGACATGGTTTAGAAGTGGGTGTTTTTAAATCAGGGTAGGTTAACGGTTGTACTTGATGATCTTAATGGTCCCTTCCAACCTCACTTATTCTATGATTCTATGATTCTATGATCTCCCTGGATTAACTCTGTCTTCCACAGTATGCTACAGCCATGGAACTCAGTGATGTAACCAAGAGATGTTGCAGTGCAGAAATCTGTTCTGGCCAGGAAACACAAAACATAAAGGAAATCCATAAAATACAGCTTCCATTAGATGGCATGCTGTGACTTTCTTACAGTTCAAGAGCAAAAGAGGACGTGAATATGTCCTAAAGAATATGAGGAAAATCTATGTGTTCCTTTAATATCCCTGTAATACTGTACCCTTTTACTGTGGAAGGGAAGTAAAGATAAAGATGAACACTGTGTGTTTGATGATAATATAATGTAGATTATTTGAGATTTTAACAGCAAAAATCAGGGTAATCAGATCCTTTTCTTCAGCTGTTTTTTTTTCTGGAGCAGTGGCATGCCTGAAGATGTTTTGGGGTTTTTTTCCCCTCAACCTTTTTTAGATCTGAATGGAAGAATTTAAATTAAAAAATAAGCATGGAACAAGTCGATGTTATTTCTTTACATGTTGGGTTTTTCTTGAATTAAATTACTCTTAAATTCATATTCTCATCAGAATGACATGGTAATTAGAAGCCCTGTACTGAATTAAAGTATCTTCACTCAACAGCTAGTTTTTGACCCATGTCATATTCTGTGGAAGACTGGCAGTGTTTTTAGAACACCTTTATCTGCAGAGAGTCTCATAATGTTTCTATTCAAAAATATCTAGTCACAGTGTCCCATCAGATGTTAGCCAATGTACATCATACAACAGCTTCCTAATTTGTTGACAGGTTTTCAGTGATGAAGAATGTATTTACCATATTAAGCACCAAGAAAGCAGTTGGACTATATACATGCTACCTTTAAGTAAACAAAATAATAACCATGTTAAGAATTATCTTGGCAATTAACTTTAGATTATGGAGAAAATGTGGTTGGGTTTTTTTCTGTTGTCAGATCTGCTGGGAAAAGTCTTGTCGTTACTGTCCAGATGTACTAGACACAGATTTTGCACTGCAGGAGATACTACTACTAAAAGAAACAGTTAAGAAATTAGATTAAAAACATACAGTGTAATTTATTTTGCAGTTCTGTCTAAGTATACAAGACAGTAAGTTTATTTTCCAATGCATGATGGCAAAATGCTGGAACACAGAATTAAGCGAGACGTCTCAACAATAAAACTTCTCAACAGCTTCATGTTTGCAATTCTTCACATACCTGTGTGGTAATGGACACTGTGTATCTCTGTGGAGTCTTTTTCCACTGTGGAGTTTAGTGGTATTTCCAAACCATCGCAGAATTTATTCTTAGATTAAAAAAAAAAATAAATTCAACTTCTCTACTTACATGAATGTTAATTGGGTATTTATGTGGCTGTTAAACGGCTTGAGTTACCAAGTCATACATTTAGATGATGATACTGACTTTCTGCATTTGGAAAGAAAGAATGCTTTTGTTTTTTCTTAGTATCGCTCGTTTGAAATATTAGGGAAACGTATTGTGCCTATGGATTGCTTGCATGCTGTCACTTACTGAACAGCTGTTTATCCCTTATTTTTTGCTTAGTCATTGAAATAGTGCATGAAAATGCAGTTAATTATATACTAAATTTTGGCTTGACATCATTACACTACTTTTTAATGTATTTTTAAAAATTATTTAATTTTTTGAACAGTATTACACTTAGTAAATGTAGGGGAAATCCTTTATCCTACCAGTCGCTTGATTTAGTAGTATGAAATCTGTCAGATTTTTAAATTAGTTTAGTGGCTATTTGTAGTTTAAATACATCCAACAAGCTGTATGAGTAGACAGAAGACATCTGTTGTTGTTTTAAATGCTGCATTATCTAAATCAGTTTGAAAACAACCTTTGTCATATCTTAAAACAATTAGTGACAGTGTGTACATTCTTATCTATAACATTTCTGCCATTGTTCTTGGTGACAAGTCTTCAATGCCGCTATTAGTAAAGATAAGCTGTTCTGAATCTGTTAATTTGAATTCTGATTTACAAACTGATGAATTTTTCTTATAAACTTTTTTTTTAATATACACACACACTCTGAGTGTGAGTTTTCTCTATCCTCAGGTGACATACGATGATACCTCTCAACTCTTAGCTTTCAAATGAGAGTGGAAGGTGCTCAGTCATGCATTATTGTGCTTTTATACATCATCATTGCAAAGACTTCTAGTGTGTCTTTATAATACCTTCAATAGTCTTTTCTGTTTTACTTATTTTAATGGTGACATTTCACTTTCATATTTCTATTTGATTAGAAATTATATAAAAGCCTGAGTGAGGTGAAGTCTGAAGTGGAAACAGTGATAAAAACTGGAAGGCAGATTGTTCAAAAGCAGCAGACAGAGAACCCGAAAGAACTGGATGAAAGGCTTACAGCTTTGAAGTTGCAATATAATGAATTGGGTGCAAAGGTAAGCGCTGTCTTTTTGATTAAAAACTATGCCCCATTTTTAACCGGTGAAGTGAAGAATAATTTTGGTATGGTAAGTAAACGGGGTTTTTTATTGGTTCCTTTCAAAGCCATCACATTTTCTAAACAGTGGGACAGAAAGAATGGATGCAAAGGCAATCATCAGGATGTCTGTTCAGTTGCTCTGAGAAAAAATAAACTTTTAGAGAAATATAAATTCCTTTATTACAATCTAAAGTTATACTTTCTTAATGTTTTAATTTATTTTTTTCTACTAGTTCATTGTTTTTTAGGGGTCAGAGTGGAATGTTGTTTAATTGTAATGCCTCAAACAGTCACTTGTTTCAAAACATTCAGGTCACAAAAACACTTAGATTTCATTTGTGATCTTTTACACATTTTGCTTAAAGAGCCATAAAAGACAGAATTCTACCTTTTTATTTCCTTCTGCCTCTGACCGTACAGATCCTTAAGTATATTATTTCCATTTGTTCATTTGTTGCTGTTCAAAAATCTGTTGACCAAAAATTCTTGTTACTCCACCTTTCCTCAGGAGGCATTTGTGTACCACTCTGCTTTGCTGCTTCTGCACTCTGGACTACACATGTTCAGTTATTGCCATAACCGTTCCCTGGTTTAAATGACTTATCTGTCATTTATGTGTATCTTAATATGTAATTGACGCGTATAAACCACATAGAATCTTGTTTAGTTATCAGTATGTGGAATAACTGTCCCATTGTTATACATCTCACATACCAGCAAACCCCCTTGTTTAGGATTTAGTCATGTCATCCTCCATTCCACAGGGATTATCAAATTTCTTCATATTGAGCAAAAGTAAATAATCATCCTTTGAGCTCTGTAATGAATTCTATTGCCTTGAATATTTTTGTTTTGGTTTGGTTTAAACCTGATATTTATACAGTACTCAGTTTGACCACTTAGTGAATGTTGGCATATGATTAGGAGGATTACATGAATACATTCCCAGTATTCTTTTATATAATCTCAGTTTCACCTCCAGAAAAAGAACAACAGTTCTCAAAATGTGGCAGACTTTTACCTTATGATGCCAATGACAACTTATTTATATATAATTAACCTTGTAGAATCGATCCCTATTAATTTCCTGAACACTCTCATTCCTTGGGTAAAATTTCCATCTATACATCGTCTGTTTCTTTATCAATTCATATACACTTATTTGCTGTTACACTTCCCAGCAGGAAAATGTTTTGTTTACTCAATTTTTCCTAAAATTCAACCAAACAGACAGTAGGAAGGACAGATTACTAACCAATATTAACAAGACTGTGATTGAAAATAAAATCATACATCAGTCCCTAAAGGCTTTTTATTCTGGGTCTGCATTATCTACGGAGTGTATTGCCCACTCCTGAAGTACAATGCTCTACAAGGACCTTCGACTTCTGAAGAGGAGTTGTGGCATTGTCCTAAAGAAGACTTTGTGCAAATAATCCGATTAGCAACTATCCTTCATTACTCTTGCCCTCATTAGAACTATCCACAGAACTTGTGAAAACGGTAGGATTTGAGTAAACTTGGGAATGTAACTGGCAGAATGAAGATTGTGAATGACAGATACAGCTGTTATTTCTAAAATTTATACACTTCAAATATATGAAACAAGACAGAACGCAAATTCTTTATTCTGTCAGGTTATAAATTATTGAAACAATAAGTTATTACTAGCTAGGAAAATGAGCCCATGGTGATACTGAGAGTCAATATGTGGTTTAAACACGTAATGATAATCAAGCCCCACTGACTACAGTATGATAAAACAATAAGAGTTATGTCATTTTTGACAGAGATAATACTCATTTGGGAACCTGAATTAAAACAGTTCTCTCTCTTGCTGGAAAATAAAGGTATTAAGAGACATCAGTCTTTTGAGTGTCAGGAAAACTGAAGAGTCTGCTTCATTAAGGTGTGGATAGCTATCATTTGAGATCAGATAATGTATTTGGTTTCTCCATTGTTTTAGAAAGGACTGTAGCATTTATTCCTACCTTACGTTTAACCTAACATCAGTCGTGCCATTGTGATAGGAAACCTCTCTTAACTAATAAAGGGGTAAAAATGTGCCATTAGGAAGCCATTAGTGATCTGAAGTGAGCCATATTGCAAATTAATGTGTCTCAAAAATCTGCAGTGCTGTGTTTAGCTTTGTTGTCCTAGATGTAATTTCTCACATTTACTTTTACATAGCACGGTAGTTAACAGTTTTAGAGAGAGTCACAAAAGCCCAGAGACATAGAACTAAAAGAAGCAATCAGCCATTATCAGCCCTAATTGATTGCATTGAGTCAAAGACCTTTTAAGAGAAAACTGACAGTAGTTATAACAGTAAGTCTCAGGACTGAAATATATAGTCTGAGGGAAAAGCACATCCTCAAGCATGGACTCAGTTGTGTGATTTCATATGTACTGCTTCAGGAGGACCCCCATATTTAAAACAACCCTCAAGCACATTTTTAAGCATATGGAATGGTTTAATTTAAACATGCTGAACAATGCTGAAGTGTTGTGCTCTCAAATCAGGAAAATTATTATAATTTCTGATAATTTCTGTACATACTCTGTTTTTTGTATGTATTTTAGGTACCATAACTTCAGACGCTCTGAGCCTAGAAAATCTTCCCCTTAAGAAGAAGGGGGAGGTGTGAGGTCTTTTTTTCTACTTGTTGCTGCTTTTTTTTTTTTTTTTTTTTACATTTATACATACAGATATAAATACCTGTGAATTGTCTGAATTGCTTAGGTAGTATCAGACCTTAAACCTCGCTTTGGTCTAGGAATGAGCTTTTTCAGTTCAGACCATCGAATTTTGCCCTTCCTTTCTAACTAAATAGGATTTAAAAGAATGAATTATCATTTTGAAACTTTAGCAGTGGCCTCAGTGTAAATAGGTTTGAGGTGAAATTGCAAGAAAACACAACGTCATTTCAATATCATGGTGTAGTGGTTGCATTTATAATAAATATCCCATGCTTGTGCTTGCTTCTGCATTCACTTGCCCATATTCTCTCTTTCTCTCACACAAGCACCTATGCATATATAGACGCAAACAACTATACTGCAGCTTGTTAGTTGGGAGTGGCTGTGAGGTAAGGTCTGTGGCATACTTGTGTCAGATCTCTCTATGGTAATTCATCATAACAGGGGGCTGAACTCTAAAAGAAAGTGGCAGTAATAGAGTTCTTGCTACTGTCCTAAGGGCATTGCATGCAGTAGGGGCTGTTACTTACAAGGTCAGGTCTTTCCTCACAATCCCACTGCTGCACAGGAGTTTTTGGCTATAAGACTAAAGGGCTGAAAAATACCTTTATTTTGCTTTAGATACCTGCTTTTCTCATTTTACTTTTATTTAGTACAAGAATTCTTGCGAGTAAACTATTTAACATAGCTAAAATAGCTTTAAAATATAGAGAAAATTTATGGAGATAGTACATTTGATATCACTTTATGATAAAGAAGGCCTTTAGAGGGCACTGTTTCCTATTTTTCTTTAGAAATACATCTTTACATTTCAAGTACAAACAGAAACTGATTAATCAGTAACATTTCGATATATATGATGTATATGGAAATACTGTAGTATTATTGATACTATATACAGAATTTAGAGATGTATATAGCAACACAAATATTCTTTCTGTGTTTTTGCATGTATCAGTAATTTTATTTTACCGTATACCAGGTGTTTAGAATTCTTACACAGGCAATCGGGCTCAGGGTAGTGAACTTTGCATTTTATTGCTGTTAAGTACCTGCAAATAGTTGTTTATAATGACTATTAATACTCATCAGAAGAAGATTTGAAAAAGATTTGTCAATTCCTGGCTCCATGTGTGAATGGAACTCTAGAAACCTGAGTTTTATGGTCCTTCCCAGGGATTTACTTCTTGGCCTGTCCGTAAGTTCTGAGGTCTCATTTAATAAATTTGGCATACAAGCAAGCACATAAAGCATATTCAGTGAAGAAGAAATGTTCTGAGATTTTAGTAGTAAGCCTTTCTCTACAGAGTGATAATATACCTCCAGGGACACTTTATTGCTTATTCCCTGGGCAAATCTGATCTGTTTACTCAGGGACAGCAAAAGGCAGGTACCTAACCTCATAACATCCTATTACAATTTAAAACCTCAATTTCTCCTTGGCAGTAGAGCTAGGAATCAATTCGATCATTGTGCCACTACTTGTACTTAAACAGTGTCAAAGCCCAAAATAGTTTTAGTAGATACTGATACCAGTTTTGAATACTGGACATGACTGTAGACATTTTTTTTCTATTTAAAAATACATAAATAAAGATCAGTGGCTACAATCTCACTTGATTACTGCTTGACGTGCAAGGTAATTAGTAATTTCTTTTAAATGTTAGTGACCTATGGAACACTTTTAATCCACCTTCTTTGATCGGGCTTGTTTAAACTTCAGCACAACATAATTTATTAATTTGTATTTTCTAACTACTAGTTGCCTAATGTCTTATTGTGGTGTAGGTTCCTATCTGAGATCCCTTAATTTACTCTTCTACCTTCCCTACTAAATATGAGGAACCGTCTCTCTCTCTCTCCCTGAATATGCTCAGGGGCTTGCATGGAAGATTATATTTCCCCTATTCCTCCAGGTTACACCAAAATGCAGTGTAAGACAGTCAAGGGAACATAAATACTCAGCCTTCCTTCCAGGTATCATGTAGTATGTTTAAAATAACTTAACAAATAAAACAGAGATTGTCCATAGTACTTCACGTCCAAAATATTCAAAAAATTAAAAACTTAAGGTTAACTGTGCTGCTTTAGTTTGACATCGTTCAGTGATCTCTGTGTTTCAAGATTTTGGGGTTTCTTTGGCAGAGAATTTTTTTCTTCTACGTAGTGTAGCTCCGTAGAAAAAGCCCTGAGGATTCAATATCGCTATATGGCCATCTGTATGAAAAGATACTCTTTGAAGGGTTCTGACATCTATTTTGTGTCTCAAGGAAAGCCTGTTCGGTTGTTCCAAATTAATTTGCTATGCATGACTTCAAAACAGAGGAGGAGGTTTGCAGAGCTCTGCTGCTAGTTCAAAATCAATGTGTCTTTATGCATGTATTTTTCTTGTAGGTGTTTGCATTCAGCAGCAAAATTACAGATGTTGAGAGAGCTAAGGCAAGACATAACTATATTAAAAGTACAACTTGGCTTGTGAATATGCAAGTTAAGCTTTTATAGAAAAATGTATGTAGAAATGGTATATAAAAATCACTAAACCTGTTTGACTGAAGAGTTAATAAACGCACGTTTTCTTTGTGCAGGTGACAGAAAAAAAGCAAGAGTTAGAGAAATGCTTGAAATTGTCCCGGAAGCTACGAAAAGAAATTAACGCTATCACAGAATGGCTTGCAGCGACGGATGCAGAATTGACAAAGAGATCAGCTGTGCAGGGGATGCCTAGCAATTTGGATGCTGAAATTGCCTGGGGCAAGGTAACAATGTAACACACAGTGTACCTTTATATATCTCAGTTTATGCATATTACAGAAAGATAGACTTCTTTCTTGATAAAGGAAGAGAATAAAAATTGTGGCATTTTAATTAGTGGAACTTTGTAACTGTTATGGCATTATCTCACCCTAACATTAATGCTCAGAAAAGTTTAAACTGTCTTGTCTCTGCGTATATTAATAGCCCAATTCACCTTCATATTGGAGTAATCTTCACTGAGATGAATTTAAAGTTGGAATTTCATTTTTCGGAGTACTATATATTATCCATCCAGTATCCATGTAAATAGAGATCCCTTTCTCCCTGATCCCATTCAACTCATGATTAGATAAGTATTAAACAGTAAAACAGCTTCAGTGGATGAAAGATTAAGGATGTCAGAACACTATATATTCCACGTGTTCAGATAGCAGCCAGGGGGTGGGATATTTGTTTTCATACCCTTTTTGGTTTGTAGCTCATTCATTTTCATTCTGGGGGCTTCTTACTTCCATGAGACTTCACCTTGAACTATTATTTTAGGTTAAAACTCCAAACCTAAAATGAAACTTTCCTCAAAATTACTACGTGTGCCACAGTTTAGATAAACACCTTGCAGAATTACTGAGGAATGCAAGAGTTCTGCATCAAACTGTGTATCTCAGTGTGATATTAAGACTTAGCACAGTATCATTCAACACTAGCTAATCTAGTTTGTATTCTGCATGTGTAATAAAAATCCAGTCTAACTCAGAACATAAGCAAACCATGTTATCATTGTACACACATACCAAAATCTGTGCTTTAGTGGAAACTATGCTCAGCATTATCCAAAGCTTCAAAGCTTCAAAATTTCAAATAATTATGTGCAGCCAGCGCATTTTGGGTAAGTGTTTCTATATAATTTCAAAACAAAACAAACAAAAAAATCCTTAAACAGTATTAGGGTTTTGTGCAAAAATTTGCCACTTCTGCTTTGTTTAATAGGAAGAATCCTTACCAGTTTCACCATGCATTATAGAAATAGTCATGAATAATACACAGGCAACCTTACTGATTTATTTTTTTTTTTTAAAGGCTGTGCAGATTAAAGGCACTGGAGTAAAATGTGGTTTGGTTTTTTATTTTGTTTGTTTTTTTGTCTTTAGCCACCCCTTTGAAGCTTCTGAGCTTGATAAAATGTCTTTAGCCTTGAAATGCACAAATGATTTACAAACCAGTAACAATAAAAAGAAAGTCTACAAGTTTTTTGTGACGTTTGGAATTAGGATTTTTTGGTCATCAGTCTCTAAGAATGACAATATTTTAAAAGTAGTATCAAAAAATATATAAACATCAACTATTGCTATTATTGTCTTACAATTACTGCTTTGACTGCTGCTGCTTCGATCCCTAAAAAAACTGTTGCTGTTCACTTGCTGCTTTCCCTACACTAAAGTCTGTGCAGTTCATCTCATTACTTTTGATTGATATTGTGATCTAACACCCATTATAAAGGACAAGTGTCAAATTTTTAAGGGATGGGTTAGACAATCATATGGTTGTAATGCCCTCAGAGTAACCTGCCAGTTCCTCAGTCCATTTACCCAGTTATGAAAATAAGAGTCATCTTTGGTGGTGTTAAACTACACAGTACAATTCTACTGAAACAGAACTGTGCACTGTATGTTCCTGCATGCGTGTTCAGGAAAGTTATTCCAGATGTATACAGCTTCACATTGGTTTAAATAGAAAGATTTGTCCTTAATATCATTTCATTGTTAGATATGAACCTTAATGCTTCAGAAGTTGCATAATTAGAACCTAAAGTCTGATGAACAGTGCAGTTACACAGTGGGAAGTCCTTGTTATGCCTTACACTTGCTACAAGTACAACATATTTTTACCTTATGACAATCCAAAAAGGTAACAAGAGCTAATTAAAATAAGAAATATTAACATGAAAAATATATCAAAGGGGAACCACTCCACCTACTAATCTTAAAGAACATCGTTGAGTATTGTGAATTCTCACAAGGAGTTCGCTGATGATACCAAACTGGGAGGGGTGGTTGACACTCCAGAGGGCCGCGCTGTCATCCAGCGTGACCTGGACAGGCTGGAGAGCTGGGCAGAGAAGAACCTAATGAGGTTCAACAAGAGCAAGTGTAGGGTCCTGCACCTGGGGAGGAAGAATGCTAGGCACCAATATAGGTTAGGGGTGGACCTGCTGGAAAGCAATTCTGAGGAGAAGGATCTGGGGGTCCTGGGAGGTGGTAAATTATCCATGACCCAGCAATGTGCCCTCGTCGCCAGGAAGGCCAATGGAATCCTGGGCTGCATAGGGAAGAGAGTGGCCAGTAGGTCGAGGGAGGTCATTCTCCCCCTCCACTCTACTCTGGCCTGGTGAGGCCACAACTGGAATATTGTGTCCATTTCTGGGCTCCCCAGTTCCAGAGAGACAGCGAACTACTGGAGAGAGTCCAGCATAGGGCAGCTAAGATGACTGAGGGATTGGAGCGTCTCCCTTATGAGGAAAGGCTGAGAGAGCTGGGACTCTTTAGCCTGGAGAAGAGAAGGCTGAGGGGAGACCTTGTTATTGCTTATAAGTATCTAAAGGGTGGGTTGAAGGAGGATGGAGCCAGACTCTTTTCAGTGGTTCCCAGTGACAGGAGGAGGGGCAATGGCCACAAGTTGGAACATAGGAAGTTCCATTCAAACACAAGAAAAAACTTCTTTACGGTTCGGGTGACAGAGCACTGGAACAGGCTGCCCAGGGAGGTTGTGGAGTCCCCTTCTCTGAAGATTTTCAAGACCCACCTGGATGCAGTCCTGAGTAATGTGCTTTAGGCAATCCTGCTTTAGCAGGGGAGTTGGACTAGATGATCTCTAGATGTCCCTTCCAATCACTGAAAATTCCATGATTCCGTGATAAAGGGTTGCAGGAAAAAATGGTAAAAAGTATATTTTGGCCTCAGATCCCACCCAAAGCCTTCACTGTAGTCTAATCTCATATAGTACCTCAGCTCTTCTCCTTCAGTCAGTTCATCACAAAAATAAGAATAAACAAACAACTTTGGATGACAGCAGCTGCCTCTTGTTGAAGTATGTGCATACTAAGTGAGTGGATCTCAGAATTCCTTTGTTAAGATTCTCTTTAGGAAATATAAACCAATATTCATATAAGCAGACTTTTAATTTTGAGCAATCCAACAGATAGTGTAGGTGCCAGATCCTAGCCTTCCAAATGTAAGCATTTGCGGAAATTATATGAAGCGAGTATACTTTTTCCTAAAGAATCTGCTCCCACTAAGAGGCAGCAATTGCTCCACGTTGTGCTGGACAATTTAAAATTCTTGTGAGGACTTCATAAATAAGTACGATACTGATAGTCCTATGTGGATTTCAATGAGGCATCATACAAAATCATACATCAATAATTCAGTCCCCAGAACCAGAGCCTCACAGTATCTGATTAATGTCGCAGCTTTGGGCTTTGGACTTCCCGGGTAAGTAGGCTGCCAAAGACAGTAACCGATCTAATGAAATGCACTGGGAGATGAATTAAGCCCAGCAGATTCCCATTGTGAGGAAAGTCTGCAGAAAAACTAAGATGGAAAACGGAGGGGAAGAGAGGAGAACTCAATAGTGCAAATGAACTGAAAATTGGATGTGTGCTGCTGTCGATATAACTACGCAGAGAGCTCATAATCTTTTTTCTTTACAGCACAAGGAAGCAGTTATATTTATTACTGTACTTATTTCTAATTCATTTTTCAGTACCCAAGGCTTCTCAAAAGTGAAAAGAACTCAGAGGGTTTCAAACATAATTATAAAGGTTAGAATAAAAAAAATTATACATGCAGACATTGTCTTCAAGGTATAAACACCTAGAAATAAAAATAAATGTCCATCTTGAGTAGGAAATTATGTTAATGAAACACAGCATTAATCTGGACATAAAGGGAAATTTTTTTATTTATTTGTTCGTGCCTAGAATTTTTCTAAGGATGGAACAAAAACTTGGCTGAGTTATGTGAAATGAGATGGGCCATATACTGAAGCCTGAAATCCTGCCTTTTTACTCAGTAGAGACAAGTTAAATCTTTTCATTTGAATTCAGTTCTGTTATAATAGATAAGAAAAATGACATGCAGGTGGAAAGATAGTCATTAAACATTGTATGTTAGAAATCCATTTATAATTAGAAGTCTGATTTAGTGAACATATTTATCACTGAAGACATTAACCATTGTGGAGTTTATTTGTCTTTTAATCAGGAACTGGCCTGATAAGAAATAGATTGCCAGGAAACCATGTTCTCAAAAAGGAAATGGCAGATGGTATTACCATGAAAAGTTCTGTATCACTCCCTACTATCAGCAGTATGAGTCTGCCAGTGCTATAACATAATATTTTAGCACAGTGTATAATACCAGTGAGTATAAAGTTGACTTGAAGTACTTAGAATTACATTAGCTAACACATTTAGCAACATATTTCCTGTCAGTAACATCAGTAAAAAAAATTATCAGAAAACTGTGTCAACTGATTCATAGTCAGTGGCCAGAACGCAATAAAAATAAAAGATGTGCTGTGAATAAACAAATAAATATGTATAATCAGCCACTAAGAAGGCCATAATGCCATCTTCTGATTAATTCTGTAATCCCACCCATGAGGCCTGAGCCACCTAACTAATTTCTTTTAGAGAAGTTCAAATTGCAAAGATTACTTCTGAATAATCCACAGGCAGTGTGGAGGCACACAGAACTTTTCTTCAATCATTTGTTGGTGTTCAGTTTTTTAAACCTGCACATGTTAATGATCAGCACAATTAAAATATTATCCTCTGCATTTAGTCACAATTCTGATTTGTTTGAAAAAACATCTGCAGTTCAACTTGATACATGATAGTTTTATCATTATGAAGTACAGCTCAGAAACCCTCTGCACCACATGCTCAGAAAAAGCCGTTCCTATGTAGCTTCTGCTTCTGTTTTCAAACGTATTTTGTTCCTAATTAGTATTTGCTAATGTGGAAGAGGTTATGATTTCCACTCTGTTATGAAACATCAAGTAAAAAAAAAAAAAAAAAGCAAACACCAAATCCAGTAGTGTTTGTTAGTAAAGTGAAAGATAAAGAGTATGCCACAATACAGTGGGATCAGAGAGATCACTGTGAATCCCACTCAAAGTGTACATTACTGCACAGGGAACTGCACTTATTTATACTAACAAGTAAAATAGGTAAAATAAGGTTGTATGCAACTACCAATCTCTTATGAATTCTCAGTAAAGCTTGTCTCTATGCCCTTCAACACTGCAGAGCAATCTGGCTTCCGCCCATGTTTCAAGCCATCCAAAGTTGTTTTTCTTAAATAAGCCTTTTATTTTACACTACAACTTCTTTCCTGAGGTTTAGATGGTAGGGGCTGGTATAAGGGAAGCTCAGCTGGTCTTATCTCTCACTTCCTCTCATCCTTCTGGTGTTACCAGAATGGGGTTTAGAAACTTGGCACCTGAGGCATGTTCTGCTTGAAGTTTTAACAGAGAAGAAGGATCTGTCTGATTGTGTTCATTTCCTGGGTGCCGGGAACCTAGATGCCATTTCTCTTGGAAATGTTCAGGTCCTGGGGGTTCAGTGGTGATGTGATCTCCCAGTCTTGATTAAAACAGGCTACCAGCATTTTTCTGAGAAATACAGGTGAGAAAAGAATAATGGGTCCTTTAAAAGCTAAGGAAAGATTTCAGTCAGTGAGGTATGAATAAATTTTTTGGGTGAAAGAATTTCCGTTGTGGTATCCTGTACCAACTAGCCATAACTAGTACTTCAAAAAAGTGGAAGTACAGGAGTTTTTTTCCAAAGAGACACTTCAGAATTCTGTCTAACAGAAATTTGAACAGCAGTTTGAATGGGAGAGTTTGCCATCATCTTTAACTCTTGTATCTGCTACTAGATGTGATCCTACATGGAGATATATGTAAAGAAGAGATGACCGTATATATGTATCTCCTTAATATAATCTGTGTAATTTGTATATGCATTTTAATGGGGCTCTTTCCTGAAAGTATTTATGGAACCTTTGTTTTCCAGCAGGTCAACACTCTTGAATAAACTTTTGTTTTATAAATAAATATACTAGTCCTAAGGGGGGAAAAAAAAGTGAATGCAATAACTTCATTATAATGATAAAGAGCAGAGTGAATGTAATCTGTTTTAAAACACTGTTGAACACTGCTGACAAATTTTCATAGCTGCAACTGAATTCTGGGTGTTATGATGTTTAGTGCAACCTTTTATTTACATATTTCTCTTCCCCCAAAATGCCATGTGAGACTGCATCAAAAAATTAAGCTTCTTCCCAACTTCTGAGATGTTTGTATATTTTATTTATGTTACATAGTTTCATCCTGATAAACACACAAAATCAAATTGTATAAATCACCTAGTCCTTCTAGGAAGAATTTCACCACTTTATTAATGTTTCATATTGTACCTATTGTGGTGGTATTTAGGATTTTGGGGTTTGTTTTTTTTAAGACGTTGGATGTTTTAAATGTCACTCTTTAATTACAGAGCTAACACTTTTGATTCTGTAGTTAAAATTAACATTCTACATCTTTCTTACGTATTTTCAAATAAACTGCCCAGCTGAAATGCAATCTGATGTTAGGGCAACCAGAAGGGAGTTTAAATCAATCGAGGTAGGGTTTTTGGATACATGCGCTTCTATTTCCCAAGAACATACAGGGAAAGGTGATGAGTGAAGGCCAGTTCACTGAATATTGGAACTTGCTTTTCAAAAACTAGCAGATTTTGAAAGGCACTCCCTGAGTTTTAATGACATAATCCTAGTTATATCCTGGGATCATGACACATTGTTTATCTGTTTTATATAGTGTTGTTAAATTAGTAACAGTCTCTTTGTAATTTTTATTACAGAAAATTTACCAATGCTGTTATATTGCAATGTATGGAGTATATGTAGACTGTCACTGTCTAGTAATACTGAAAAGAGAATTCTGAAGAATATAACAGAGAAATGTCAATCTAGAAAAAAAAGTGTTACTGAAGTTGTGAAAGAACTGAAAAAAAGTTGCTAGTTTAGCTAGTACACATTTATGTCATACGGAGAAGGTCCTAGCCGATAATGCGGTGTGGAATCCGGCTGTCTTTTACAGACCTTGCTAGTTTTTCAACTGTATTCAGCGGGTCCAGGATTTTTTATATAAAAACTTTGAATAATAAAGATTTGAAGTATTGCAGAAGATGGCTTTTTCACTTTGATATTGCATTGAAGACCTCAATGTTTTTTTTTTTTAAGAAGGTGGGGTGAAGTGTGATTGTTTACTTATCTCATTGGTTATTTATGTCCCTTAGTTGCTAATACACAGGAAAGTTAATATTCATATTGCCCAGAGGTGCACCTCGTCTTTCGTTTACATTAATTCTTTACTTTGAAAGGAACAACTCCTGGGATCAGGCAAAGTACTGTTGCACTTTTTGTTACACATCAGGAATTACACATCTGGCTTTTGGGTAGCAGTTTTATTAATAGACATTTACTTATCCAATCCGTCTGTTTACATTTCTAGTTGGGCTTAATATTTACATACATAGCCCAAGACTGGTCTGAGTCTTCATACATGTAAAATACAAAGGAAACCACTACCCATGGTAAATGTGCTTCATAGATTTTTTTTTTTTCCAAATGGAAGTAAATTGTTCAGGAAAGGTAATAAAGCTGATCAGAATTTTCCATCCTGAGTTGGAGGTAAATGATATTCTTTGCCTTATTCTTTTTTATAATGACATTTTGTACCTGCTGTGAAACAGATAAAATTGTACTAGAAGAGCGCATGTTTTTATTTTAATCTGACAAGAACCTGTTGAAATTTGAAACTCTCCATTTCAAATTCTATAATTATGTAGTTTATAGCTAATAATTTGCATTAATCATGTCTTGGTTCTGTTACAAATCCTCTGTATTTGAGAAAATTGATAGAATGTGGAAAATGTTTCATACTTATGTGAAATGCAAGTGTAAAACCTGTTCTATGAAATAACATTACAAAATTAGATCCTTAATTCTGTTAAGCATAGGAAGTGAGCCGCTGCTGTAAACAAAATGTATGCTGAGTAAATTGGAGGTACTATTAAGATTGTATTGTACCAAAAAAATATTAATTTCTATACTGTCTTTATTGCAAACTAAAATTCTTACTTTCTCTGACACATTAGCAACAAAATCTTACTGATGTGTGGCCTTGAGAGATGTAAGAGGATGGAGGTGACAAAGGTGTAGTGGCACTGCAGTAACAGTCTTGATCCTGAGACAGAAGAATTGTGATTGCAATTTGATTAGACATGGTTCTTCTTTTAGTGTATTCAAGTTATCTATGAGAAATCAATGTCTCTGGGGACTAGTGATTCTTACTTTTCTCCCAACTTACTTCTGTTTGTGTTCAGTTTGGAACACTTCATTTCTAGTTGAAGCTTTATTTTATAAGCAGAGATCATATATACCTGGATCATTGTCAGCAGGTCACTAGGAGCTCAGATAAATTTTTCCCATAAAAATGATTATATGTGATATTAGGTGTAAGGAATTTGTGCCTCTCCTTGAGTATTCAGCAAGGTTGTTACACTTGCAAGGTTCTGTCTTCTCAGTATTTAGTATTAAGTTCCTGCTTTTTTACATGTTGTCTAAATATGTTAGGGTTTGCTGCTTTTGTAGGACTTCTCGCATGTCACAACTAACATTAAGATGTGAATAATGAGTAAGTTATGTGACCTTATGTATAATTTAAATCTATTTATATAAGGTAATGTAATAGTGGGTGGACATGCTGGAAATCTAATCCATTTTAGTCATTCAACCTTAGAGGTGCTATGGATAATATCTTATTTTAGTATTTTAGTCCACAGAGTGAAATCCCAAGTGAATGAAATGAAAAGATGCGTTTCTACAGTTAGGAAACAAGGAAGCTAACAGGAAAGAACATGGTTTCTGCTGAAAAAGATTGCATTGAAAAATATTAAAGGAATATTGAAATATTTTATGAGTTTATTTTCAGTGGAATTCTCTAAGTCTTAAGATGTCATTATGATGCTTTATTATTGTCCCATTTATTGTGTAAGCTTTATGTGCTATTTGATAGCTATGCCATTTTCCTATATGTGAAATAAATTTAAACATCTCAATATAAATATTGTAAAATGTGCATTCTTGTTTAATAATTAAGTATTAAAACTATATTTTGAACATGGGAATGAGAGATAATTAATATTTTAAAAAATTAAACTAATTCCAAAAACGATTGTGAGAATATGAAGAACATTTACAATTTTATCAGAGCTAAAGAGGAACATTTTAGTTTTTACTAACTGCTCTTCACAGAATACTTTCCCTTCCTGGAGGAAGCAAGAGTGTGTGTTCTAGTATTAACATACTGGCTGTTTTAATATTTGATGTTCTTAGTGTGGAGAATTCTTAATTTCCTGAACTTTTATGTTTTTATCCTGCTCATGTAGGCAACGCGGAAGGAGATTGAGAAACGCCAGGTCCATCTTAAGAGCATCAGTGATTTGGGAGAGAATTTGAAGACAGTGCTGAAAGGAAAAGAAAGTATAGTGGAGGATAAACTCAGCCTGCTGAACAGTAATTGGATAGCAGTAACTTCACGTGCTGAGGAATGGTTCAATCTGTTACTGGTAAGGAAAATACATTTGTTCACATAGAGGAAATGTCGGTACCCAGTCGCAGGTGCTCAGCCTTACAGGAGTGCTTTTTCTGGTGGCATGGACTACGCTTATTGAATACATTGGTACACAGACAATCACACTGATTTTTGTTTAGTACACTACGTATATTTTAAGAATCTGACTGCTTACAGAGTGATGGTTCTGTGGAGTCTTGATTGTTACTGCTTCCTGTTCTTGTCTGCCTCAGTAGTTCCTGGACTGTTTGGGTTTGGTTTTTTTCCTAATGAATGAAATGCATTTTCTCTCCATGGACCTAGACTACTTGAATATGAATCAAATGAAAGAAACGGTCAACTAAGTTGAGTAAGTCTTGGTATTAGTACCAACAACCTCAGCTGCTTTTGGCTACATTAACATTTCTCTTTGGAATAGTACAGTTGGGATGTCAGTCTCCCCTTGCACCTTGGTTTGGTCCGCAGGGTAGTTTTGGTGTGTGTGAACTTGATTCATTTCAGAGACAATTAATCAAGAGCTCTGCTCCGGGTGCAAACCTAATGTGGTCACGGACTATGGTTTTTCAGAACTGCATGATCTTCCTTTGGATAGCTTTATAGTGCATGTTTTGGTGGGGATAATTACTTAAGGGGACCAGATTAAGCCTAGTCAAAAGTAAAATCCCTAATACATATTTAATCGAGATTCAGGAGCCTCAGCCCCAGCTGCTTTGAACTGCTGATAGTCACATACCTATATTCTCCCTTAAAATTCATTCTACCATGAAGAGATGACAGCTTGAACCCTTAAACGCAGAAGGGTCTTAACCATTGGGCTGCCAGAATGCTTTAGGAAATCTTGTATGCTTTTTCTATTGCTGAGACCATGGGAATGCAGTTTCAGCCCAGAGAAACTGAAATAATTCTCAAGGTTGTGTTAGCCTTCATCATGGATTTTCAGAGCTTGATGTGTGTAGAGTCTGTGTGGCTGCATTACAAATGCTTCTGTGATGGATATACAGCATCACTACAGGACTTCTTTGGCTGTATGCAGTATACAAGTGAAAGCATTCAGTTGTGTCTATTCTATTTGGAAAATGTAAGCATTTCATTCAGTATGATGTAGGTGCTCAGTTTCAGTGTGGAACTGATTATAAGGAACATATAATGGAGTTTATAGACTGGTATAGTTATGTATTCCTGTACTTCCTCTCTGTCTTTGCTTTGGATTCTTTCAGTAATATTTACTAGAAGCCATGATTGAAAGGTGTAGGAGAGGGAGTTGGTCTTTTACTGATTTTAGAACAGTGTAAAATAAAGGTACACACATGCAGGAACCAAAAGGACTAGTAAAGTCTTTGATGTCAGGTGTGGGGTACACATATGTATATTGTGTGGATACACATAGGCCTCATTCTAGTGAGCTCACCAAAAAAGACAAAATGTTTTTAAATTAAGGGGTGAAAAAAAGATTTATCAGAATATCAACTAGAATAGCTTTTTAAAAAGCAGAGTCTCAAAGCAGAGAATTTAGATGAGATGTAAATAAGAGTTTTATATACAAAGCTCCCATTCTTGGTTTTGACTTTGCAAGTGCATCCTTGTTACTGTCTGAGTTTGAATCAACATAGTGGCTTTCCAAAATGAGTTCTGTACCTGGTTCTTGGGAAACTCTTTTTTCCACCTCCAGTAGGTCTGGCTGTCAGCTTCCTGTTTCTCTCAGCAGTCTGGCTGAGCTGCAGACACCTGTGTTTTGCTGTGACTTTATCACCCTCCTGCCTGTCACTTTGGAAGCTTCTTCCTCTCATAGAATGTCTTTTTAAAGAAACTTAACATACAAAGTGAGAGCAAACAAACAACAGATTCTATCCTTCACGAAACAAGTAGTTAGTGTGTCAAATAAACAAGTTTAATTTCATAATGTGCGCATGTTTGCCACAGTTGGAGTAATTACAGCTATTATTTCAGTTCTGATTACTTTTTTTGTATGCAGTATTTACCTTTTCCACATACAGGAATATCAAAAGCACATGGACGCTTTTGATCAGAATGTAGCTAATGTCACAACTTGGATGTATCGTGCTGAAATACTGTTGGATGAATCTGATAAACAAAAACCCCAGCAAAAAGAGGAAATTCTTAAGGTAAAAAAATGCGATTTTCTGGAAAGCATTAATTTTATTCTAAAAAGGACTGTGTCAAAACTAGCATATTTTGAAAGGTATCACAAATTGATTAACATTCTTTTTTCTGTGATAAAGCTACCCTCTGGCAGCTTGTAGCTTACTTAGTAAATTTGTACTGCATTACAAAAGTTAAATCCCTGCAGAAATAAAACCAGATATGTTACTGTAAGTCATGGGAAATTCCTGGTGAGTAGAACAGCAGCTGATTAAGCCTGTGTTGTCTGGAAAATACTCCTTAAACACATCTGGTTGAACAAAATCCTTTTTTTTCTGTGTTCTTCATTTTTAATTGCTTTTCTGATATTCTGTGATACTTTTCTGATATCTATGTTATCTGTGTTTGATATCTCTGTCATATGATTGTTTTAATTCTATAAACACTGTTTGTGTTGATGCCAGTCCAACACCACAGACAAGACTATTATATGGTGAACTAGCTGTATAATAAAGGGTTAGTGTATTGACCAGAAGGTTTTATTTGGCTCATTGCGTCATTTCACCAACTGATGAAAAATTAACTTGCAGGATAGATGTGAATTTTGAATTTTGGAAGTATCTCTTTGAAAATACCTTCTTTGTTAAGATTAAACAACTTCTAATTATTATCTATATGGATATTTCTTTTCTGAAATCGGTGTGAAGTTTTACTTTGTATTGAGCTCCATGGTCAGAACATACTATCTGAGGAACAGTTTGCAAATCAAAATCAGAATTGTATTGCTGACGCTAACATAATGATACCATTTACTAAAGCAAGACTACAAATTCCAAGGCAGAACATAAATCAGTGCCTCGCTGATCTCAGTAGGATTGCAGGACAGACTTTTGTAGTTGAATGAGTAATTTTGCCACCATAAGGTACAAAGTACAATTATCTTTGCCATCAATACAGGTATATATATTTGTAATGCACAAAGGCATTTCACGCAGACAGTGAAATGTAATTCTTAATGTGTTTATGATTCCTGAATGCCTGGCTATCTTTTTCGGCCTATGCCCGTACTGGATCTACTGTTAAGATTACTGTTGCAGAGAAAGAAGGTATTTGTCCTCAGCTTTTTGAAATTTGTGATAGATTATAGAAAAAATTCCCACTGGTTTTCATCTGGTCATTTTTCCCCACCTCAGCTATGGGCATGAACAGTAATGAAAGCAACAACTATATATCCAGTTCCGTAATACATGAATTAGCAGCTCTTCTTAGCTTTAGGAACATAAAATAATTTAGCATATCCTGAAATACGCTGAGGATTGTATTATTGCAGATAAGAACCTGCCTAGAAATAATGTTCACCATCAATTTCCTCTAGGAGATATTAAAACAGACATGTAGATACATTCCTGCTATAAATTTGAGGGATATGACTGGGAATGTTATCAAATGTATTTCTACTGGATTTACACACTCATGCATAATTATGTGAATTTGCTTTGTGGTTTTGCTCCCTATTCCTTTGCACACTCTCTCTCTCTCTCTTTCTCTCTCTTTGCATTTATTACTAACTTCAAGCCCTGTCTCTTGCTCACGGACTGTAGCGCTTAAAGGCTGAGCTGAATGATATGCATCCAAAGGTGGACTCTGTGCGTGACCAGGCGGTAGACTTGATGACAAACCGTGGAGATCACTGCAGGAAAGTAGTAGAGCCTAAACTGTCAGAGCTCAACCAGCGATTTGCAGCTATATCACAAAGAATTAAGAGCGGAAAGGTAGGAGGACTTGCTTCCATATGGAGATGAATGCAAAATGGTATTTATATAAGGTGCACAATTACAACTACATAGCAGGCTGCAGTTTCTCCCAAAACTAAGCTTTTAAAGGAAAAAAAGTGTGGATTCTAAGAATATTTTTTTTAAAGTGTGGGGTTTTTGACATGAAGATCTTTTTTCCCTGTTTCACAATTAGAAGTATTCACTGACTTTATGTGAACGTAACAATGATTACTTCTTTAACTTAAAAAGAATGAGCAACATCTGGGAATCAGTAAGCTCCTTATTCTTCTCAGAGTAAGAGTAGCCTTTTTTTTTAAATATAGATTGGCTTTTAGGGGTTAATTTTTCATTCAGTGCACCCAGTCTTTTCTGATGAGGCTATGACTTACCAAGGTTTGAGATATATATATAGATGTATATACACACACGTGCGCGCGCACACACACACACAGACATTACATGTTATACTTCAGCTAGTAGTACAACTAGTTTGACTATTGAATCTGAATTCAGTATGGGTTAGGTAATTTTTAGTTGTGACTTCTGAATTGAAATGAGGGAGGACGTAAGCCACCTCCTTTCTCCATTGTATTTGCTGCCTTTATTGCGGAGATCTATTCTGGCAGATTAAAGCTGGCAGCCATGCAGGTTGGTGTGTTGGATAATGGGAATGCATGGATCTTGATCTTAAGCTTTTTGCTGGCTAGTGTAATGGCACTTAAAATGAATGCACAGAGGATCAGTGGCAAAGCAGCAAATAAGCTTTGCAAAAAGCGTAAGCAAAGAGACATGGTTTTCCTGAGTTGTTTGGGGTTTACGCAGGGCTCAGTACCCTGTGTAACCAGCACATTCTTTGCGGATAATTGAGTTTATTCAGTTTTCATTTCTGGAACAGGAAAGAATATGTCCTGTGAATAAAGGTCATCTTTTTTTTTTCCTATTGGTCATCAGTAGTACTTCAGCCATTCCAGTGTGGCACTCCTCACTTCTTACAGAAGTACAAACTGCAGACAGAGTGTGTCTTGGCACAACTCTGTTGTGTGACATTTTTATTCTGAACATCTGCTACCTGCAGCCTAGATTTTCTCCTCAGTTTTACCTTGCACTTGCACAACACTGTAAGCCTATAAGGCTGAGGCAGCCTTTGATAGGACTGTATGAAATTATTTCTTGTCTTAGGGAACAATGCGACTGCCTATAGATGGTTTATCAGGGGTTAACTACTTGCATTGCATGTTGTGGGCTCACTCAAAGCAGAGGTAAATGATGCTTATCAAGGTGAAATGTCTTCAGAACACAGCCTGCAAACATCATCTTCTTCTGCAAACAACGTTGTCTCTCAGGTGTTCTCCCATTTATGATTGCACAGCCAAGATGAGCCAGAATGGCATCACCTCGCTATGCATTATACGCTATGTACCTAGCAAGACAAGAGGGATTACTACAGCACATGATTTTAATGGTAAATTAGAATTTAGGGGACCTTTTCTGTGACCTTGGGGAATGGAGAGCTAGGGTATGATTCACAGAGGATATCTATAGTAGTAGTTATTGCATAAGATAGAGAGGCAGAAGCTTGTCAGAACTCTTGGTGGTTCTACTGACTCGCTGTATGCATTTGGATAAAGGATTAAATTGCTGGGTGCCTCGTTTTGTTCACCTGTATAATGTAGGTAACTGCACTTCCCTTAGTGCTGTTCAGCTTCATGGGCTGAAAAATTGTTATTCTTATGGGGTGATATTATGCTTCCTAAGTGTTTTAGGTTTTTTTCATACTTAGGTAAAATTATTCACTTGGTGAATAGTAGATTAAAAAATCAATTCAAGAGGATAGTAAGCATTCATAATCTATTTTCAATCAATTCTCATCTGTTTTCAAATTAGCTATATTTTTTCAAACACAACAATTATCGGTACAACAGTGTAGGAAATAAGAAATGACCTGTGAAGTCAGTAAATGGTACTACATAATTGCTGTGCCCTGAATTAACAAAATGATCATAGTGTGCTAAAATGAGATTTAACATTGTTCAAGTGGTCTTTGAACTTCATGCAGTTATTGGAATTTCATTTAGTATTTTTCCTTCCATTTTCCATTTTATTATTGTTTTTAGCATTTGTCAGAGATTAGTAATTTTATATTCCAGTCTTATTTGTTGATTTGTCTTTTAGTAAGATTTAAGTACTTTTGAAGATATCCTTCAGAGCATTTGAGAAGAAATTACTCTGTAGTTTGCTATTATTTCTACCTCAGTTAAAGTGCTTGCTGAGCTTCTTGATGAAAATTTACAAGCACAGTATTATTCTCTATAAATATTGTACATTATGTTTGTAACTGCGCAAAAATCTTTGTCATTAAAACAATCAACCAAATACAATTAAGGCATTTTTACCCTAATTCTCCCAGGTCATCTTTGTAACAGCTGAGAACAGATTACAGTTGATGTCTGGTCTCTCTTGTTTTAACTGATTAACTTTGATTGTTACCATCTTCACTACAAACTTTTGCTTTATAATAAATACCAATTGAACTGGAAGGAAGAGTGAAAGAGAACTGATTAGAATATAATGTGCTTATGTCTTTAGCAAGACGACAGTTGTACATCCAAGAGTTCCAAAAACATCATAAAGCATTAATTACCTTTAATTCTAAATTTTATGCAAGAATCATCAAGAATTTGCTGCTTATTCTTGCATTCAAAGCTTTGAAGGAAGAAAGCTTTTTCTGTTGATCCTTTCCAATGCACTTAATAAATATACTGCATATTGTACACTAAACTATCCACAGGTGCTGGGGTATCAAACAGATAAAGGGCAATGTATTGATGTTAATAAGTAGCACTTGTTTTAGAATTTAAATCTCAATGCTAAGCTAAAGCACCATAATTATACTGTGATTGATTTTGGATTGATTGTCTGTTTTGTTTGGTTGGGGAGTTTTTGATCCTGTATTTTTGTTGAGGCTTTTTTGAGACACAAGCTCTTTTAGTGAAGTTTTGTTGATTTTTTAAATATGTTACAAAATATTGCTAGGGTAATATCTTATACAAAGATTATCTGTCTCTTGTTTCATATCATTCACCTGACATTTTTGCTATTCTTTGTGAGAGAGCAATGATTTCAAAATACTGAAAAAAAATTATCATTAAATTTCTCTTAATTGGTAGTAGTAGGTGTTTTTTCATGTGAATGGATTGCTTGTTGTTGTGTGAGTAATTTCTGACAAACCAGATTTAGCCAAGTACTGTCAACATATAATTTTTTAGACAAATCATTATGTTACACTGTTTATCTGAACCTGTTCCTACACAGAGAATGTGAGAATATAATATTTTTTTTTAAAATTTCACTCACCATATAATTCTTATTTTTTCCTATGTGGAAGTTATACACTACTGTTAAATACCTGTCTCTATTTGTATCTTTGGGTACTTTGAGCTGTACTGTGTAGATATTTTTCCATACGATGGAAAGTCTAACATTATTTTAGCAATAGGGGGTAGAACAGATGTCTCTTTTCATTTATGTTTCTGATAAAACTATTAAGTATGTGATTTAAATAAATAATCTTTGTATTCCTCTCATTTTAGCCCTTCATTCCTTTGAAGGAATTGGAGCAATTTGACTTTGATATACAAAAAATGCTTGAACCACTGGAGGTTGAAATTCAGCAGGGAGTGAATCTGAAAGAGGAGGACTTCAATAAAGATATGGTAAGTATGAAATGGAAGTCTGAGTGAAGTAGGCAGGGAGATAAAAAAACCTGAGTGAAAACTAAAAACTTCCATATTTGTGTTAGGATCTTTAGATATGACTTGGACAAAATTTTACTGTGCTAATGTATTATAAAATCAAAAGTCCCCATTTAGCATAAACTAAAAGTTTTAGTGATAAGTTAATTGTTAGTTTATAAGAAAAACTTTTTTTATCCTTGTGAAAGCACTAAGCAAAACAGAAATATTTTCTATGGGTCCTATACTAGTGCCAGCAATACTACAGAAAAGGGAATTCATAGAATCATAGAATCATAGAATGGTTTAGGTTGGAAGGGACCTTGAAGATCATCGAGTTCCAACCCCCCTGCCACAGGCAGGGATACCTTTAATATTAAAATCTCTGTAGCAGTGTAAAGACCAAGAAAACTCAGAATGATGTATCTAAATGGGCAATATAGTAAAAGATGACATTCAGTAAAAACAAATGCTAGGCAATGATCATTGAAATAAATGCTACTTGCCAGTTAGTTCATAACGGATCTGATTATACCATTTATTGTAAATAGTTTTGTGGCTGTGGTAAGCTTTATTTCTCATGTTTGCTCTTTGCAAGTAGTAAAACCATTTATGCATATTTGGGGAGGGGGGAATAAAATAGAGAGGAGTAGAATACTGCTGTACTTTGCTACTGTTGCACTGTGGTGTGTTTTCTCCAGAGTGGTTTTCAGAGGGGGGACATTTCTTGGCTGTGAAATAACAGATTTGTCTTTAGGACCCTCTCTTTATGACTCCTCAGCAAGATCAAATATATATTTATTTACAAGCAATGTAAAGAGTGAATATCTTTTCCCTTTTAAGGAATTCTTCAAAGATAACTATTTTATATAAGCGCTGAAAGGAATCTTTATAGGACTTTTTTTCTTTTTTCCTTTTTTTTAATGCAGGAAAAGTAAAATTTAAGGCAGTATGTAAATTACCACTGCAGTGTTAAATTCTAAGTGAATCAAGTTTGACGGGGTAGTTTTCACTACTTGTGCATATTTTGTTCCCTTTCTTTACATAAAATGTTTAATGTGGTTCAAGATACACACTCCCAGAAGCTGTGGTGTAGATTCAACTTCTATGTGAAAAGTACTTAGCGGTATCATTTTCCCTGCCAGAATAGCTGTTTTGCATTGTGATGATACGTGAAATGGTCAGGAATTACATGGCCTCCTAGTATACTGACAATTTCAGTGACTACTGACAGTGATTTAGAATATTTTAGATATATCTACTCTTCTTGTTTTAAAGCGAAATATATTTTACTTTTTTGCCTTCAATTTTTTCATCCTGTTATCCTGGACACGGCATCAAAATCTAATATCAAACATCTGTAGGTTTTCAAGTGCTGTTTTACTTGTACCCCTCAAGTGTCTACATGTATTGTAGAAAGCAAGTAAAAATTATTTGGTCTCCAGTATAGACCTGCAAGTAGCTGTTAGATGATTACCTTGGCAGAGGAAGTGTAGTTTTATATGTCTGTACTTAAGTAATATTAGATTAAAATGCTCATTATACTTGTTATTTTTTTTAAATCAGAGCGAAGATGATGAGAGCACAGTGGAAGAATTGCTGCAAAGGGGCGACACGCTTCAAAAGAGAATCACAGATGAGAGAAAACGGGAGGAAATAAAGATAAAACAACAGATGTTGCAGACTAAACATAATGCTCTCAAGGTATAGGAGCTACAATTATAAACACATGCTACTAAAACCATTTTTTTGTTCATTTCAGTGCATTGTTCTGTTAAATGAATCTTCATTACTATTTAGAGATGAGTAATTTAAAACTATTTGGCTCTAAACATGTATTTTCTTATATACTTCTTTTGATGCCTTGGAAAAGACATTTTAAATCTCCAGCTTAACAAGTACTGTTTTGTCATCAGTGTTGCAACCGTGTGATTGCCAGTTTGACAACAATGATTTCTCTGATAATAATGCCTTTTTTAATACATTATGCACGTTTTATGTTTCTCCAAAAGCAGTCAAGGCCTTAGTTAGATCAGTTCTCATAAACCTATATTTTCAGTTGTATGCATACTTCTAACAATGAATAAGTTGTTTTATCCTTTAGTAAAAGATTTACATGCTATGTTTTTTAGTGGGAAAAGTGGCTCCAGCATCTTTAGAATAGGGTAGGTGGTAATACCAATAGACCTAGCAGCTAAGAGGCTAAAAAGCAAAGTCACATATCAAAATTCTGTATTACCACACTTCTGGAGGTATAGCTGTATGATACTGTTCCTAGAAACATCCGCAGTGAGATCTATTTGGACAAGGTAATAGTTGTAATTGGGAGCGTCGTCTTTCCGGAGGAAAAATAAAAGCGAGGAAAGAAAGAATCTTACCGTTGCAAAGTCACCTTGATCACCTACCTTAGGCTGTGGCTACTATAGGAGAATTTTTCATTTTATTGGCAAGCAGAATTTTTCTTTCTTTTGAAAATTTTGATTAAGTTGTTCCTGGCTTGGGGAACATGGCATGGTTACATTTTATTATTACTTATTTTTAAGCAGTATCTTTCCTTTCCTGTGGATTTCATTCTAACTTCTACAGTTTTGTGGATCTGTTTGAATTCTGTAAAAGACTATCTGGAATATACCATTGTTTTGTCCGCATTTAGAAGAAACTTAAAATCTATTAGGTTTGTCTTTGACTGTTCCAAGTTAAATGGAAGTAATTCATAACTTTTATAGAGGAAAAACAAGAAAAGTATTTCTAGAACTGTGCTATCAACCAGATCCTTACCGACTGTTTTGATGGAACAGAGTGATTGATTTTCCTTTGGGTGATGCAGTTAAGGCATTCAGCCTTGTCAAATAAAATTCAAGAATGGTTGAGGAAAATTCATCTGAGTATTTTTGTATAAAATGTACCAGTAATTTTTTAATTTACTTCTTAATAAGAAGTTACAGTAATGAAAATATTTTCTGAAATCTGTACAAGCCAAGCTAAGTAGTTAAAGCAAATGCAAATGGAGTATATTTAATAATATTTATATGAAATAAAATATATTTTTACCTTCTTGTTAAAGAGAAGTTTTAATACTTTCATAAAGCTGAGTCATAAACACAAGACATTTATTGTGTAAGTTGTATTTAATTTAGAAAAAGGAAACCTGTCTTTGCATACGTTTCTGCATTGAAATGATTTTCTCTTGAATAGCTACAGAGTTTGCATGCAGGCTAGAATTTTACAGGAGACCACAAAACACAGGAAGCCCACTTATGGCTAGATACTAAGTGGGCTGTGTTTCCATCTGTCCAGTAAGTATTCTGAGCAGAAGTGTTTTATAGAAAATATTGACATTTATGTAAGAATCTTAACTTGGTGACTGTCTCTGGTTTATTCAACATGTGAACAACCCTGAATTAGGTAACCTTCTTTAAAAGAAAAAATAATCTGTTAAACTGATGAAAATATGTTGTGTTCAATTAATTATATGTTGTTAAACTGAAGAAAATATGCTGTGTTGAGATATTTATATACTTGGTCTAAATGTCAACATTTAATTAAAAAAACAGTGGCCTTGTGCACTTTTTTCCCTTCAGTGTGCACACATGCCAATTCATATTTTATAAGCCTTTAATTCATATTCTAATAATGTCTGCACTGTGAACAGGACTTGAGATCTCAAAGAAGAAAAAAGGCTTTAGAGATTTCTCATCAATGGTATCAGTACAAGAGGCAGGCTGATGACCTAATGACATGGCTGGATGACATTGAGAAAAAGTTAGCCAGTCTACCAGACCACAAAGATGAGCAGAAACTGAAGGTAATGTTGTTTTGGGATGGCAATGGTAGCTCTTTTTGAGTGATAGTTTATCAAGTTAACAGACAGCAAATGCAACAAATATTCCAATAGATACAGAAAATTATTGGTTCAGTTCTTTATTTCTATTTATAGTAAAACAAACCCTAATTATCTGTGTTCAGACTGACATTTCTTTGTTGTACTATATCTTGTATTTGTTTGTTACACAGAATGTTATATAAATAATTTGAAACTAAATAAATTTTTTTGTCGATAATATGGAAAGTGTGCAATGTATTAAGAAGCATAAAATGTTTTCTAGTAAAAATTGTAATTGATTTTATGTATCTTTGTTCCAGATGAACAAATGACTTACCGATATATGGATGACCTCTATCTCATGTTAGCACATTCATTTTCATCAGAACATACTCATATGTCACTGTCAAACTCTATAGATTTATTTACATACTGTCAAAGGTTTTCCTAGTTTGTTTTGCATCGTCTTTCTTTGCTTCATTCTCTGTTGAGTTTCCCACAGAGTAAAATAGGAGTTAAGTAATATATTAAAGAGTCAAATAATATATTTGTAAGCTGTCCAAACACTATTTGTCTTGAATATGCTGACCCTTATTGAGAAAAGAATTTCTCCAATTGCCCATCACAATGTACTAGCAAGAATCTGGAATTGGAAACTGTTGGCCTTTGCTAAGTAGTTTTCAGTGTGTACTAGCTGGTAGTATCACTACAGCCAGTCTCCAAGAAGGTTCTTCAATTTCAGTTATTTTTGTTTTGTTTAAACGTAAAATAAGACATGAAAAGCTGTAAATTTTAATTGAAAAAATAAAATGGAAATGGAATTTCTGACAGAAGTATTTTGCTAATTTGAAGTTGATTGATCTAGTTAGCTAACTGTCCTGGGCCCTGTATTGGTTTTGCTCACTAGGAGATTGATGGAGAATTGGAGAAGAAGAAGGAAGATCTGAATGCGGTGCACAGGCAGGCTGAACGCTTGTCTAAGGATGGGGCTGCAAAAGCAGTGGAGCCAACCCTGATACAGCTCAGCAAGCGCTGGCGAGATTTTGAGAGCAAATTTGCTCAGTTTCGAAGACTCAACTATGCACAAATTGTGAGTTGTTTCGGGCAAACCCATATGTTTGCAACTGCTACTACTAACAGCATCCTACTAACAATGAGAGCTTCAGGGTCAGTGTCAACTCTTCAGATATTAATAAGAAAAACCCTATTGTCTGCAAGTGGGGGAATCTTTATCTTCTAATACAATAGTTCTCTGCCTTGGTCTTAAAATTGCCCTTAAGTTAAATCAGTCAATTACAAAAAACTCAGCAATGAAAAATTCATGTTTATTTCTGTTGCCTCATTATTTTTCCATAACATTTTCCAGTTTAAAACTATCAGTTTGCCATACCTCTATTTTGTTCAGTGAACGTGTAAAACAGACAAATTGTCTTTCTCAAACTACCCATCCCATGCCAATTTTAATTGTTTTTTTATTTGTCCATAACATCTTACAGTCACTTTGGGAAGAGATTAAAAAAATTCTTATGGCACTATAAATACAAGGCCTCTTCTTCAAATGCTTTAATTCTCAAAAGAATTTTTGCAAGAAAGTGTACTTTTAAATTTGAAAGAATGAAAACATAATTTTATGAACCAACTTGTGTCTTCTGATTTTGAGTTGTTTAGTTGTATATAAAATATAATTATTCTTACTGGTTTATACATGCTGCAATAACTGGATAAATAAAAGGGAAATAAACTGTCACTATTCCAGGTTTATGATCAAAATACGCATTGGGTGTTACCCATTTCGAAGGTTACCAGAGATTACTTTTGCACGTGCATAGCATTTTATCCTTGCCATTCCTACTACTCTGCTCATTGCCTTCTGGGCTTTTGATTTTATCTGAAGAAAGATAAGATTTGCTCTCAAGGAAGTTGTTGCGTTATGTGCTCTTCTGTAATCTTAAAAGTGCTAGTGATAAAAGAGTGTTTCAACAAAATATAATCTGATTTATTCATTTTGAAATGCACCTATATTGCAGAGGGGACATACTGATAGGATAATGAAAATTTAAATACCTGAAGTGTTATTTCTAATTGATATATGGTCAACTATGTTTTAAAAAAGAAAAAAATGTTCCAAAAATCAGCAATAGTGTATCACCCTTTGGTCAATATAGTCCTCTATTTAATTTACTGAGTGTATTGTGTTTTTTTAATTTTTCTACTATTAAGTTACATAATGTATATATAAAAATAATAATTGGGATAGCTATGCAGTTAATGGAGACAATCAGAGAAACACTAACTTTGATTTGTATGTTATTAAATCTTGTTCCACCTGATTACTCTTTTCAGATTACTATGGTTTATATTAAACTTGATGGATGTAATCAGTTGCAAATCGTTTATATTGGCGTGGAGCTAAAGCAGGCTTCACTTTGTCTTGTAAATGAGTCTTTTTTTTTATAATGAATATATTTGTTCCTTTGATAAGCAAGTAAGAAATAGGAACGTGCATGCAATTTATATAAAAACATTCTGCTGTCAATGTGCTTTTTATGTCACCCACCACCTACCATGACAGATGATGAGTATATCCATTATAAAATTTTACTAGCAGATCAATAAAACTACATATTAGTATATTTTTCTTTAAAATATGTAACGTAGATGCATCAGTACATGTGCTTTTGAATTGGTCAAAGGAATAGGGTCACCAACTTTTTAAAGTCATGTAACCATTACATGCATTTTTATTGTTAAAATATATTATTTATGTAATATATTTCTATCCTTGTAATAGTTAAATTTTTAAATATTCTCAACTACTTCATGCAAGAAGGCTACTTGTTAGTATTTATCTGGGGTATGAGGTCATTATTCAATGAAGTTTACATATGTACAGGATAATTACTGTATCCTTCTCATTTCTCATTAAGAATATCTTGCTCTGTTGACAATGACCAAGGTGATATTCATATGAAATATTTTAGAAGTTTTACAGAAGCTACTGAAACTGGTGACAGGTGGTATATTTCATGGCTCAAATCAGAGTGAGAAGTACATCTGCCTTGTTACTGTTTTGGTTTTGCTGAATCAGTGAAAGAAAGTGAATTTCTCTTGAGTCCTTTTTTTTTTTTAATACAGCCTAAGTACCTACCTCACAGGGATGTTGTGAGGATTAATTAACTGTTTGTGCAAGACTTTAAAATACAAAGGAAAAATGAAAATTCAAGCAATTTAATTGAATATATTGCATATACCAGCAATAACTTTCACGGAGATTTTCTGTGTTGACCATCAACTGAATAAATCCATATAATAAAAATACAGAAATGAATTTATTTTTAAAGCAAAAGAAATAGAAAACTGCTGCCTTTTTTTATTTATAATTGATGATGTATTCAATAACAGACTTTAAAAAAATTGAAAGTTGTTATTATAAATCAATGAGGATTTAGTTGTACTGTATATCTTGCAATTCATTATGGTTCATTGAATAAACATAGCAAGACTGCATTGAAGACGACCTTTAATTATGTGGCTTAATGACAGATTTGCATTTCTTACTTTTGTTTGAGCTGATATATTTCTGATATCAGAGTGTGAAATCAGAATGATCGCACTCCCCTGGATTTTACTTTTCCCCAATATTTGATGGAAGGATATAGGAACCATAATCATAAAAGAATTGATTCTGTCTAGCATGCTAGCACTGTGAGAGAGTTGGGGTTGTTCAGCCTGCAGAAGAGAAGGCTCTGGGGAGGCCTTATTCTGACCTTTCAGTACTGAAAGGGGGCCTAGAGGAAAGATGGGGACAAACATTTTAGCAGGGCCTGTTGCAATATGACAAAGGGTAATGGTTTTATACTAAAATAGGGTACATTTAGATGACATATAAGGAAGAAATTTTTTACAATGAGGGGGGTGAAACACTGGGACAGGTTGCCCAGAGAGGTGGTAGGCACCCCATCCCTGGAAGCATTCGAGGCCAGGTTGGACGGGGCTCTGAGCAACCTGATCTAATTGAAGATGTCCCTGTTTATTGCAGGGGGGTTGGACTAGATGACCTTTAAAGGTCCCTTCCAACCCAAGCTATTTGATGATTCTATCATAGAGCCTCATAAAATTCTGATTGTCTCACAAATACATAGCAGTAAATATCCAGCAGCTAGCTGACAAATATATATGAGTGTATATATACATAGAAAGGAATTTTCTGTTACCACTTTTGATAATAAGGTATGATGTAGTTCTATTTCCTCAAACACTATCTGTTCTGTTTACTGCCGATTTTGAGACATTATTCAATTTCGTATAGTGGTCACCTCTTTATATGAAAATTGTCAGAGAGTAACATGTCATATTCTATGGGGAAGAAGGTGGGTTTATTTCAATAACAGATTAAACACGGTACACAAATAAATAAATACAATTGCACAAAACCTAAAATGACACTGAGTGGGAAAAAGTTTTTTGAGTTCCTGTATCTTATACATGTCTTTTCCCACCTGGTATCTTTATTCATATGTGGCAAAATAAAGAGTGCTCAGAAAATTCAGTTTTTCAGCCATGCAGATTTCTGATTCCATATTAAGAAAAGTTTAGCGTTCTACTTAATTTCTGCTAAAAATTTCCATTTGAAATCCATCAGTAGTAACTTCAGTTGTGGAATCTGAATAACTTATTAAAGAGTGGAATATTTTACAATCATGTTTTAAAATTATGATTAACCACTAAACCCCACTGAAATTCATGGAAGCTTAAGATACTCTTCAAACAACAAGCTATTAAAGTTTAATCCTAGAGCAGTATGCAATTTTTGCATATTAAAATTACATGTTTGTTTTTAAAAAAAATCATTTCAGTAAAAATTATAACATTAGAGAGATCAAAGGTCATTAATTTCTAGATTATCTCTGCAGAATCTAAAATCGTTAGGCCTTGGCAGTCGCACAGTATTTTCAGAAAAGTTATCAATCTCCTTTACTGCAGTCTAAACTTAAATCTTCTGGTTACTATTTTTCTGCAACAGTCTATGCCACTGTTCCAGGATGATGAAAATAGTTATCTGTTACAGAGAAAAAGCTAAATTTAGATAGTTTAATTCAAATCAGGACCAAAATCTGTTACTGATATATTGATTATATTTCATTAAATTATCTTTAGTTAATGTTTGTTTTATAGAAATTTTTTGTAAATAGTAAGCCAGAGTACAAGAGAAATATTGTTCTTGCAATGGATTAACAGCTGTCAAAATTATGTACCTATTGATGTATATGCAAGCAAAAAAAATAGGCTTACCTAAGTCATTTCAGTAATTTCATTAGTGACACACGCAAACATGCTGTTGAAATTTCTGGTCATTTTACTACTGAAATATTTGGGCCTGGATTTTGGCCATACTGGGAAATTTAATAAAACTGATCAAATTATAAACATCAGGAGAAACTGTCTTTTTCATACCAATTAGACTATGCATTGTATAAGAATGGAAAAGGAAAATAGCTATACAAAACGTGTTAATTTTTATAAGGTAAGTGATTTAGTCTGAGCAGATCAATAGTTATCTGCAACACGGATAAAATACCAATACTCTTAGTACTTATTATGAACTAAATATCATGAGCTTCATTTTTCCAAAGAAATGTTATTATTTTGTTTAAGATTCTGTAAAGCATTCAGAAATTCAAAATACCTGTCTCCTAACTGGATGACCACTTCAGGTGAGAGAGTATGTGATCAACATCTGGAACCAGATTAAGGACTGATCAAGTTCACATCTGAAATTCAAGAGTTTGCTTAAGTTCAGTCTTTTAAGGGCATCTTGCAATTTTCAGCTAATATTTTCTTGTGGAGCTCTATTTAATTCATTTCATTTTCATGTTCATTTAAACTTTTTTAAACTGTTAAAATATGTTTATATATAAAGATATTTTCTAAAATATAAATAAAAAATTAATTGAAATAAATCTGTCACAGTTAGATAAACACAGGACTTGGTGTCCTAATTAACTGTCTGCATCTATATAATATGGATACGTCAGTGGTAATCTGCTATCATTGGTTTTGATCGTTGTTTTCCACGTTTTTTTGCAAACAGCAGCATTGGAATTAAGTAGTTTTCTTCTCTCATCCTTGCTTAAATGTTTCTTAGGGTAAATAAACAAGTAATGGTTGCCAAGAAGAAAGGGCAAGTTAATTCTTCATTATTCCTATAATGAGTGGGAGAGAGGATGAATAAAAGACAGAAAAGGCATTAGAAAAACAAAATAGGAAAATACCTACTGAACAAAGGAAAAGAGCTATACAGTGATGGATTAGTATCTGTTTCACCTATGTGCTTTGGGTCTCTTAAGGACAGCACAGAGGTGATCCTGTGACACCATTTAACTTTTCTGACATTTACAGTGGCAGTTTTAAAATAAATAGCTTTACACAACACAGCTAAAGACTGGGCTTTTTTGACTGTGGTCTGCAAAAGGGGTGAGGATGAATGAAAATCTTTGGGAAGAGAACCACAGCTGAAGGTGAACACTCATTTTCTAGCATCCATCAACCTGGAAATTGCTAATTGAAAAGCTATTCCAAATAATTTAATTGTATTTCAAAGACTTTAGTTTTATGTGTAATTTAAGGTAAAAAAGCTGTGGCACATAAACTGAAGATGGATATTGTCTTTGATATAGCTGAAGAATAGCTAGTGTTATAGATGCATTTTAAAATGCACTTTACCTTCTCTGTGTCTAAAATGAACGCATACAGCATTGTGGTAATTTAAGTGAAGACCATCTGTAGCCTTTTTTTGTAAAAGTTGACCAGTTTACTTCAGTATTTTGAGTTCTTCTAAAGCATGTTTGTCTTCTCTCATATCTGCTTTTTAATTCCGTACAGTATTCACGATCATCACTGCAAATCTATAGTATTTTAACAGAGCGAATTTAAAAAATCCCATCTTGTATATGAAGAACTTTACAGAAGAGTTTTTTCTCTGCCATTTTTCATCATATCTTATAAACTTTAGTGAACTGATCTAAATTACATTTTCTAGTTTAAAAGTGAAACTAGACATCTTTATCTCATAACATAGGAATGAAAACTTTTGCTGCAACTTGGACTGGATTGATAGCAATTTCATTCACATTATTTAAAAAAAAAAAATCTATGCCTTGGAGTAACAAAATCAGCCTAAGTGACAAACCCTTTTATTATTCTGTATGATTGCATCTCTATAAATGTAGATTAAGAAAAAAGATAGAAAATAATTAGGTAATGCCTTTTAACATTTCTGGAAGGTGTCAATGTTTAAGGTTTTTTAGGACCTTGCTCTTTGAAGCTGTTAGCATTCAACACTAATGAGGTTCTTCAATGGTACTTTTAGATTATTTTCTAAATTATCTCAACAAACAGCTAACAGATGTAGTTTGCAGAAATATCCTGAAAGTTAGGATCACAAATCAACAGTCAATTTCAAAATGGGTTAGTCAATTTAGACATCAATAGGCTGTTATTCTAACATATCTATGCTTTATTTAACATTAATTCGTTCCTTGGTGATCAGTCAGTAGAGTTACACATATTATTATTCAAGACAGCCCTAAAGCTTCATGAATAAATGCTCTGTAAGATTAGGGCTCTTCTCTAGTCTTAATAAATCAGCCATTAAATAAGCTGTCATTGACCAAAGTCTGATCCTAGGAAGGCTGCCTTCCAGCATATCATGCAGAAGATTGTTCTGCCACTATATACACTGTTTCTTCTCTATACCTTACCACTGCCTGAGAAACCCAATTTTGAAATTCTAATTTCAGTAAAAAATAGTTTGAAATTCCTTCCATTCTTTTGTGTATTTCCTGCTGTGCAGGCAGATTTGCGTACTTAGTGCTGGTTTAACAGAATCAGTAAAGATTGTCACAAATGGACATCATAAGTACAAGGATATAGGACCGTGTAGAAGATTTTAATCTAGTGTCACCTAGATACTTCCTTAAGTATAACATAATTCCTGTATAACTGCTGTATGTATTTTTTCAGATGTGAAAGATATTATGAGATGACTACAAGAAATGGTTAACAACTCTATAGATTTATGTATTCTGTAGTTAGGATATAAAAACTTTCAAACACTTTTTTCTACCAGAAGGTGACACATGTAAATCAATTACAAAAGTGTTTTCCAGGTAAACCCTTATAAAATTCTAAATAACATTTTTAAATATATGTTGAAAACCAGCCTAGGATGTAGATTTTGCAATGTGTTCTGATTTTTTTCATTCTGAAATGTAACATGATTACCTAAGTATTTGCTTATTTCCTGATTTCTAATACTGAGAATGGCTGTCTCTTTTGACTCACTAGTAGTTAAAGGCTTACCTTCCCCCCAAAATGCTAGCGACTGTACATGGCCTGAGCAGTGTTTGTTAAATGGCTATGAGGTATAGTCTTTACTTTTTTTAATAATTCCTTTTATAATGTTACAAATATCTGTTTAAAGTCACATGATGGAGACACACGGGTTTCCTTTTACTTGTCCATGTCGAACTACTGCAATTATTAAGATTGAGATATGCCATCAGAACTAATATATATGCATAATTTATTTAAAACAAGAGACACTTTCTAAATACCAGTAGTTCCAGTTAGTCGATTATGCCATAATGCTACCAGATTTTGTTTTTCTTCAGCACATGGTAACATTGCAGGTGTGGCATAAGATACACAGTGCTCTATTTTATTTTTTTTTTGTTTTCTGAAAGAGCTGGTTTATATCACAAACAGTACAGCACAGGAGAGTCTTATGTCCCAGTGTCTTCATAGTTGAAATGATTTTTTTCCTCTTTGCTTAACAAATCGATACCAGTGGAAGTTGTCAGGATTAAAAGTTAACGGCAGAACTGCTAGAATTTCCAATCTGTGCTAGTTATGTTAGTCTGTTATTTGCATGAATACTAACAGCTCTTTAGTAAAGAGCAACGGGTGAGTTACAGGCTGCCCAGAGAGGTTGTGGAGTCTCCCACACTGGAGACATTCCAAACCCGCCTGGATGCCGTCCTGTGCAATGTGCTGTAGGTGTCCCTGCTCTGGCAGGGGGGTTGGACTTAGGTGATCTCCAGAGGTCCCTTCCAACCCTGACAATACTGTGATACTGTGAGTTTTCTAATAAGCTAACGTTAAATTCAATATGCAGCAGCACCTCAGCCTGAGGAGAGTTAAAAGCAGTGTTAAGCAACTGAAGAAGGGATTGCCAAAGCTGTTCATTTTACCACTTGACTGAGTGTATTTGACATCTTGGAGGGCTCTAAAGGCATAAGAGTGTGCAGAATACAGAGGATTGGCTGCATGACCAAAATGCTTTGTCATAGTTTTAAAACTATCTATTTACCTCCTGGTAAAAAAAAAAAAAAAAAAGAAAGAAAAGGAAAAAAAGATACCAAAGTTACAACTATGAATACAACCAATATGATGATGAAATACTCTGGGTTTGATGTTTAAAATTAATCATTATATCTTTTGTCAGTATCTTCTTTTTTTTTTTTCTCATCTAAATGTGAACAGTGAACAGTCTTTTTTCAGTAGTGCCCAGTGATAGGACAAGAGGTAACGGGCACAAACTTGAGCATAGGAAATTCCATCTTAACATGAACTTCTTTAATTTGAGGGTGGCAGAGCACTGGCACAGGCTGCCCAGAGAGGTGAGGGAGTTTCCCACTCTGGAGACATTCAAAACTCACCTGGACGCCGTCCTGTGCAACCTGCTGTAGGTGACCCTGCTGTGGCAGGGGCGTTGGACTAGATGATCTCCAGAGGTCTCTTCCAACCCCGACCATTCTGTGATTCTGTGAAAATAACACACCCAGAGAAAAAAAAAAAAACGAAAATTGGGAGTGAAATAAGTAGTCATATAAGTCTCTGAGCTCAGCAACCACAGGTATCTATCCAACCCACCATACAGAGCTCATCAGAGTGTAGCATGACTATCTGAATTTTTGGGAGGTATCTCATAATTTAAGCCTAAAAGTACAGGGAACAGACCTTTTCTTATGGAGAAAAACTTTGCATTTCAATCAAGTTATGAAAGTCAATGGAAGTAAGTTCACACTGGTTGATGTGTCTTGATTAATGGTTTTCAAAATCAAAGTCTGCAATTTTCTATTGCTATTCCTAGCACGTAAAATTTACTGAAATGTTTTCTAATTAGTGCTATTATTAAGAATAGCTTCATTTTAACTGGCTTTATTTCATTTTATATAGAGATAAAATATATACATTTATTTTATCATAGAACAAAAACTGTTAATGCAGCACTTCTCAACCAGTAAGATGTGCCTTAGCAGTGAAGTATTGTGAAGACATAAAGCACTCTTTGTCCAAGAACAGTGCTGAAAATAATCACATATTTTTAAAGTTTCAATTTTTATATGTCACTGAAGTCAGATAGAAGCATTAAATTATGTTTTAAGTGTTGCAACATGCAGGCTTTTGTGGACTGCAATCATACAAGTAGAAAAATCACATATATGAGAAAGTATTTACATTCTTATTTGAAAATATGATTTTTTAAAAAAATATTACTTTAAATAGCTTTTTATGCTGCCAAGTGCCTTTTAAGGCCTTGCCTTCATGGAATTACGTAAGCATTTTATAAATTCTTAATCCTGTAGTGAGGACTTAGGTCTCTCTATACTTGCAAAAGGTGGGGGTTTTTTTGTACTGATAGATAATGTTTTTGTGATTCATTAAGGCCATCCAATCTCATAATGAAAATTCCATGTTATTGGTATAATTTTGATCTACTTCTACATGTGTACATACTTACAGGTAAGATGTTCTACCATTACTGAAGACACAGAATTTATTTTTCTGAATGTTAGCTGACATCACCAGTCACAGTTGGCATAGGAAGGGGTGAATAAAAGCTTCTTTATGTATAAACATGTACTTAAAAGTGGTTTTATTGATCTCTGACAGCGTTCAATCATACTTTTCCATTGTTAATTTTTATTTGATATAATGATGCTAACCATGGGCTAGCAAATATCATGTAGTTTACAGTTTACTCTAGAAAGCAATAAACTGTTCCAAAGTTTATTGGACTCTTTGAGGCATGACTGCCTTTGTCCAGAAAGTGTCTGCTATCACATTCTTTTTTTCTCATGTGTAGCACACCTATATTTATTCCTCAGAGATGACTGACTTTTACACTCTCATATATCTTACAGCTGCTTGTAAAGAATACTTTCTCAAGCATTAGTTCACTTCAGGAGGAGGCACATGTTTGTTTGTTTTTCCTGAACTGCTGCTAGGAGCAGTGTCATGGTACAGTAGTGCTGATAGGTGTGTTTTGCCACTTTACTCCTCCCACATATTCTGTTTGTGTAAAGTTGTTTACTCAAAAGCACAGCGCACTAAGGTCACTATGAGTTTGGAGGCCTATAGTGAGAAGGGACCAAAAATGGAATAGTTGTCAAGGCCTAACACAAAAAGGTTGGAGTCTCTCTGGGTGTAAACCATTGAACAGCAAAAGTGATGTTGAGATTGTTCCCTCTGCAAAAAGAGGGAAGGGAATGGATACTGAGATGGGTGAAATGTGCTTTAACACTGAGTTTTCCAGTGCTGAAAGGAAGCAAACAGCATTCTCCAAGGCTAGTTAGCTCTGATGCCACCAGGTAATACTGTTCTAGATGTAGGCAATAATCATCACAGATACCTCTTTGGGGGGATGTTTGATTTGGTGGGCAAAACCTGCATTACTCCTGTAGTTCTTTTTTTGTTTGGATTTTTTTTTTGGTTGGTTTTTGCTTATTGGCCTTCTTTGTAAGGGCCAGTTCATGGATGTATTTCTTGTCTTTGTGTTTCACCTGGCAGAATGTGGTAGCTATCAATAAAATCAGTTTCTCACGTGTAGGTAGAGTCATGTTTATGGAGAAATCCTATCCCTTAATTAAAAATATGTAATGATGGGAAAGAAAATTAAATTTACTATTCTAGTGATGATAGTGCTTGGTGAAAAGCAATGCACGAAATGTTAAGCCTTACCCAAAAGAAGTTGTTTTTTCAGAGACTAGAAACAATTTGCAAATCAGTATATCACTGACAAGTAAAAATACAAAATAAATTAATATCAATGAAAATTTATTTTGCAGAAATAACAATATAGGAAATGGCTATTTACACCAGCATTTCCCCGTCATTCTTAACAATTTATTTCTGTTATGTATTATTTTAAAGTATTATTTGGTTTCGAGTATTTTCAAGTAACTATCTAATGTGTTCTGCCACTTTATCAGATTCAACTCATTAAAAACAGTTCTTAAACTATTATCTAAAACTTTAATTTCCATTTTCTTATTTATTTTTAATCCCTATAAAATGTTAACCTACCTTACTTCCGATGAACCATTTTGGCATTAGTAATGAGATATGTCTTTATTGAATTAATGTTATTGTTAATAGTAGTGGTTCCCAGATGCTACAATCACCTTTTTTTTTTTTTAAGTTTTTTCTCATTACAGTGTAAGTATTTGATTCAGTTTCAGCTATGCATTTCTAGTAAAGATACTTGTCCAGAATATAGGGAAAGACTCTGCCCATTGTATTGTCTACAGTAAAGCAATTCCAACAAACATAGGGACAAGCCAAAATTTCTTCACTTTCTTTGCTGATTAATGTTATCGGTTCTGTGTATGCCTACCCTCTATTTCTCAGTGCAAGATGCCAACTTCTGCCTTGGGTTCTGTTGTGCTACTGTCAATGAGGGAAAGACAGACAGACAGACTTGTGACCTATCGAAAAACACACTAAACTCAAAGAAATTTAATCCTTGATTTCTAAAGTTGTATCAAATTTCCAACTCTTTTCTTTAAATAGTATTCAGAAATTAATTATTTTGGATTGTCTTTTTTTAGAATAAGGTGTTAAATAATGTTTCCAAATATGAAGGCGGGTTCTGGTAGGTCTTTACTTTCAAATATCAATCCATTTATTTATTTATCTGGTTGTAGTACTTTACAGTTTAACTAACAACATAAACATTAACAGTTTGCTTGAACTAGAAATCTCCTGAGTCATGTTTCCTGCAGAACTATACAAGTAATCGTTCAGCTGTGAGAAAGATGAATGTAAAGTTTTCTGTAAAGGGCAGTATGAATATATGGTTGCATACCTCTTATTAACATTGATGGGAGTTAAATATTACACATATTTTGACAGATTACTAAACCACATGCGTCATACAAGGTTCCGTCCTGTCTTCAGATTGTAATTAATTTTGCCTTGAAAAGTGCTTTTATATGAGTTCTTTGTAGCAGTGATTGAAAGATACCCAGTTTTGGCACTACTGTAAATAATTAAGCATGATATCCATGAAGTGCTCACACATCAGATTTCCGCTTGACTTTTTTTGTGGTTTCAGGAATTATTTAGAGCAAGAAGGCACTGATTTTATTTTATGTACACGTGTATAATACAAGTATGTGTACATGTGTACATAGTTATTAGCCTAAATTTGAGTTGAAAAAAACTAATACAATTATAGAAACTATTTATATTTTGTGTGTCACTTTACATATTCATGTGACCTCATTTTGAATGAATAACCTTCCATACCTAGCATGCTCTTTTTATTACTTTGAAGATAAATATTCTGTCTTCTCAGTCAAAAAGAAAAATACAATTATGCTTAAAATGTTCCTCATGTGGGTCTAAAGTTCTTTGCTACATGTAGAAGTGTCACCGTGTAGTTTTGAGGAATGAAAATATATTGCTGCATGCCTCAGTGGCCTGCTGAGAATCTCCCACTTTCTAATCAACTGGGACAGCTTTTTCTTTAGGTTTACTGGGGTAAACTGGTATTTTTGCAGAGCATATGATTGGTGAAACATAGGGGGGTAAACATAATTTTTTTAAAGCAATTTATTTTAAATAATAAAAATTATAGCAGTGATATGGTAATTAGAGAGGTTTCAGTGTTAGCAGATATACTGAGAAAGTCATTTAGTAAGAAAAGTGTAAGCGAAGCAACTAAATGCAACAGAATAACACAAGTCTACAGATAACTTTATGGGCTTTATATGTGATGCACATACATCTTCTAGAGTATATATATGCATAGTTTAAGACTCTAAACAAATTTGAAGAAGCAGATGACTCAACCCAGTAACTGAGAAAAGAAACATCTTCTGAAAGGGTGGACAGGGCAAATAGATAAAATGAGACACCTTGCTGAGGTAGTGTGTGCAAGATAGTGTTTATATTTGTTTTCTTTTACATACTAGCTAACTAATGATATCATTTTCTTCAGGACCATTGATCCATTGTCTTTCACATATATGGCTCCAAAATCTGTGATTATCTGTGTTAGGACTGAAGCATCTAAATAATATAATTTTTGAAAGAAAGTTTGCTGGCAGTTGCTAGTAAAAGTTCTTTAAGGGACTCAATAAGTAAAGTTTGTATTTTTGAGAAGACAGACATCAAGCCCAATGGATCTTGGTCCCACATTAGGAATCCTGTGTGATGCTACAAAACAAATAAATAATAACTTATGCTTACAAAATCACAATGATTTATATCTTTTAAATTTTGCCTTTTCTAATGGAGATAGAGGTGGTCATGTATTTGGAGTTTAGTTAATAGAAACAATCATAGTTCTCCCTGCTCCAAAGAACACTTTTGGTATTACTTTTTGTCTATGATCCGTAAACATATCAAATCAGAAATGTAGAGAATTTATATAAACAGTCACTGTTTTGTCACCTTATCTGTCAGTATCTTTCCAAATGCCACATTCTGGGATTTCTTTACGTTGGGTGTATGTATCTGCTTTCAGAATAGGGTGTATATTTCATGGTTGTCCAGATTAAAAAAAAAAAAAAATAATCCTAATTTCCTGAAGAGATGTCTTGCTGGGATTTCTTTTAGAAATATCAATGCATTAAAGACCTTTCAAATCACAAAATTTCAAATTGTACTTTCTAGTTTAAAGAGAAAGGTTTTAATATAGTGTTGAAAGTGTGAGTTGACCTAGTTGTTTTGTGTTGCGTGTTATTTAAAAAATTGTGTCTACTACACAAGTCATTATTTTAATTAAGACCTTGAAATGTTTTAGAGTTTTAGGCCTGGAATGCATGGAATTTCTGTAATGGAGGACAGATTCTTAAAGGGGTGTGATGGTTTGAAATGAAAGGGCCAGCACTAAAATCTCAGTAACATCATAATCTCAGAGTACTCTTGCATTTCCTATCTACATTTCTTTGGAGAGTGGGAGAAAAGTTTGTAGACTTTTGCACAGATTAATTTTAGTATCTGCCATTTCAAACAAACTAGTGGAGTGTGAGTGATCTGTGTGAGAAACCTCAAATATTTCCTGCATTTGTCCTTAGAAATTATTTTTAATTGTTTCTAGGTTGTGAACTGGAAATTGCATTTAGTTATAAGTTTGTGTAGTGTTAAGAAACTAAAGGAAACATTCTGTTGTATATCTATACTAGCAAACTGTTCATGAAGATACAACTTTTGTGGTGACTGAAACTATGACTGTGGAAACTACTCATGTGCCTTCTACATACCTGGCAGAGATCCTTCACCTTCTGCAAGCTTTGTCTGAGGTAGAAGAACGCCTTAATTCTCCTGTTCTGCAGGCTAAGGATTGTGAGGATCTCTTCAAACAAGAAGAGTGTCTCAAGGTAAGATAGAAAGCTTTTCTTAGAATGATTGGTTTACATTATTTTGGTTCTGTATATTGGCAGCCTGTGCTCACTCTGAGAGACATCTGTTTTATAAATGCTCAGCCCCTCTCTGTGATATGTGCGTATATGGATGTTTATATATGAAGGCACACTGGTGCAAAATATAAGAACACTGAAGAGTTCATTTATTTTTATCTGTTTCACCTGTATTTGGAAGACTGGTATTAGGGTTACAATTACCCATTGCATTAGAGTATCTGCAAAGTACATCCTTGAATGGGAGAGAAAGGATGGAGAGGGGCAGTTACATATTTAAAGTTGTGAATTTGTGGTTAAAGTTCTGTCTGTGTGTTTTTAATTTCAAGTAATTAGTAAGTAACCCTATCCACACCCAATCTTGGCAGCTTTATTTTACATTTGATTTAAAAATATTTTTTTATTAAAACAGCAACAAAGCCAAGTAAAATTTAGCTGTTCTGTTCCATGCTAGACCAAAAAAAAACTTGAATTCTGATTGGGGCTGTACTCTGTGCAATTATTACAGTTTAATTAGTTAAAAAGAAAATATTGTCCAGTGTGTAGAAAATGTAGTTAGGAAAAAGCTAATTCAGTATTGTTGATATGACTTTACATATTACTGTCTGGTTTCTTCATCACTTGCAACAGTGAAATCCTTTGAAATTGGTGGAATTTTTCCAACACAGGATTGACATAAGAAGAGAATAAGATTAAAGTTGTAAGCCTAAGTAGATGAATGAGTTATCAGCTTTTGCAGAATAATATTTGTGCGAGGAAAGCCTTGTAAAAATCATGCTTAAGTGCTGTATGTAATTACAGCAATTTCAAATTGTCATCTGGTATGAAGAGAAGACCACCTTTCCATTTTTCTGTGATTATTTTGGGGAAAGAAAGGTTTTAACAAAAGGAAACGTTAGCCTAAAAAGGCTGGAATTTGCCTACATTCAGCTATAAGAAAGAAGAGGGAGAATCCGGGCAGGGGCTCTGGCTAGGTGCTCTGAATTGTCCTCTGTAGGAGCCCATTTGTCTCTTTCCACAACAGAGGACATATAACAAAACCACATCCATATGCTGTTATTAGCTTCTATAAAATCACATTCTTATACATGCATAGATCCTATACATTTTAGGCATGTGTATATATAGTATATACACACACACACACAGAGATATTCCTATTAGCTCTTGAAAATTAGGGTGTTTCAGTTTCCTAGCGAGGCAGTACAGTAGGTGTAGTGAAGCATAACAGTGAAGTATTGGAGCAAAGGAAGCGTATAACTGATAATAAGACTGTGTGAAATAACAGTAGACCCTTCCTTTTGCCACTTCTGATTTAGTACCAGTAGATTAAAGTGGTTCTGAGTATTGAAGCACACAATGTGCCAATGTTATTGTCATTCTTCATTTTAAACAATCCCTTTTGATAGAATGACTCTTCTGCTCAAAAAAAAAAATTCACAGACCATGTAAATCATGGCTAATGAGCTGCCATGTGGTCTTTTTCTATGAACTTATGTTCGTTACTAGATTGCCTTACTGGCAGTTGACTTCCTTTTAGTTCTTCTTAATGCTTTACCTTTGGGCTTATCTGATTTATATCCATAACTAATCTGTTGTTCACCCACATATATTTGGTATTATTAGAGTTGACACCAACTTTAATAATATCGATACTGAGGTTACAAGTCAGTATTGCCATAGTTTTAATTTAATTGAACTATTAAATTGTTATGAGATGCATTTGTGGGCACAGTTCCATCTTCCTCGTAAATAAATCTCTTCGAAGAGGCAAATGGATCTTGCACACTTGTGGGCTATTGGAAGGGTATAGTTTTGATCTAAGTCTGCTTAATGAATATTTATTTCCAAGGAAAAGCATTCATCATTGTCATTATCCTGCAGTAAAAATAGAAAAGTAGTGCATAAATTGTTCAGCAGCTGGTTGGGAAAGGTTTGAAATTAAATTGTAGTTGATTTTTATCCCTGACAGATTTGCATGAATCAAATTACAGAACTGTCATGAATAGCTCTGTGTTTTAAATCTGTTTGTGATTTTTTTTCACTCCCATTCAAAAAGAATCCATTTTAATTGATCCTTAAAAGGAAAAATAAGTTTATTTACAAGAATCTTTCAGTGGTAGCTGCTTTGAACATTTTTCACCAAAGTAAATATGTACGGTAACACTTAAACCTGATTGCTCATTATCCAATAGGATAAATATAAAATACAAACTAAAAATTGCTTTTATTAATTGTCAGAGATAATTCTAGCTCTGACTTTTTATCAAAGGGATGTAAAATAGCAAAATATGAGTTTTTGCAACAAAAATCTGGTAACTTCTAACATTTAGTAAATGATAATTGTTTTACGGTCATATTTAGTAAATCTGCTGAAACCAGCTCATAGGAATGTTGTTCTCTTCATTTTAAACTTTAGAAAGTAGAAAAATCAGATAGAGAAACAAGTCTTGTCTCTTTATCTCATAAAGTCAGCAATTGCAATGTTTCCATTATCCTATTACAAGCTCTTTTAAGTATTAGCATATACAGTAACTCAGTTTTTCTTCATCACTGTACTTATTCACAAACAATTTAAATATTACAGTTCTGTCAAAGATGAAGCTCCGATCGATTGTATGGAAAATCATGGTTCATAGAATGAAGTATTAGTAAATTTGACTTAATTATATAGTCTCAAAATAGGACAAATTTTGTTATAAGCACAAACATTATGGCACTTCTGTTTGCTGTTGATGATGTTCATATTGATGGAGTTCATAATCTTTGAGTTGCCCATGTAGAATTAGTTGTAATTACAATGGATTTCATTACATGATCAAAAGTAGGGATAAAATGCCTTCAGAATTTAGTTAATTATCCTTACTTGCAATGGATGCTCGAAATGCTTCCTGAAAGTTAAATTTGCATATATTCAACTTAATCTGGTTTTAGAAAATGAAGTTATATTACTCATAATAAACCAAAGTTTTCCTATGTGGTGATTATCTCATGCAAGCTACTTGTCTTGTTCAAGCTCCAGATTATTTACCAGGAGATGTATACGCTGAAAGAAATACATTTATTAACCAGAGAACTAATATCAACATGTATTTCTGTTCACTAATACATAGCAAAAATGAGTGTGCTAAAACAAAGCTGTCTACCTGGAATTTAAGAAGTCTAATTTGTGTTTATAGCCATATGTGAGAAAATGTTTAGTAGAATTTCATGTTATGAATCTCTGTCATAGTCATGCCTGTTCATTACTTAATTATATTAACTGTGAATTCAACCCTATTTTTTGAGGCTACTTGCTTTATATAATTAATGCTGCAAACCTGCAGTAGGACCTATATATATTAGGCATTTCTTTATACTATTTTTTTAATATTCTTAATTTTAGCAGGAGCATTGTCTTGTAGAATATGATTATACATTTAGCTATAATATTTTTCAATGATGTAATAGTTTTAATATGGAAAAACATCTGGCTCTTTGAGAAAGAGGTTTCTTACATATATAACTTTTTGCATAATCACTCTGAGAGTTCTTTTTCTAGTTCATCTTCTTGTGTGTTTCCAGTAGGATCTTTAGTTCATTAAAAATTAGGTTGTTTGCTGTTGTTGTTTTTTAAATATAGACATTTTCCCGCTCAGATTTTGTTTTCCTCTTCTTTTTCCCTTTGTTTGACAGTTCTTTATCTAGTGACAGATAAAGCATGTTTTTTGCAGTTTTCTACTGTGTCTTATTTTAGGATACAGGAAATTTACTGTACACATTACACATCCGTGATGCTGGCAGCCAGAATCCACTTTCAAAAAGATTTATTAAATCCATAATACCCATACTAGATATTGTAACTCATAGTTCTATACAGATTTTAAAATTAAAAGTAATTAATGGATTTTTTCCAGCCATCCTTGATTACTAACAACTGTGCTCTTGCTAGTTTTCATGTCAGTACAAAAAGCATGAAATATTGTAACAAATCTGCTAGACATATAATTATAAAGCATAATTCTACAAATTTTTGGATTGCCAAAAGTATATTTTTAATTTTGCACATTGGAATACGTGTTTGGCCTGTGTTAAGTGATTCTTACGAAGAAACACCACTTAACTTGATATTCAGAGTGGTTTTCTGCTGCAGCTCAGTAAAATGCAATTAACCATAACTTAGAACTGGGTGTATTCAAATGCACTCTCTGAATAGATCTGTCAATAACGCAGTGCTTAGTGGCTTATTTGAACACAAATAGCCAAGGAACTGAATTTTTACAGAAAGTTGTCTTTCTCTGGCAGATAAAGACAAATTCCAGGTAGTGAAAATGAATTGGTGTTCGAGTCTCTAGCACTCAGATTTCTCTTTTCAAGAGCAATGAGATGGATCGTTCCCCAAAGGCTACTGTCACTTCAGCTGCTAATGATTTTCTGTTATCCCTTTTTCTTAAAAATTAAAGCTTTGTGCACTTCTGTTAACCATGTTACAGAATCTCCCAAGGCATTGGTTGATAACTAACTACTTGAAGCTCTTCTCTTCAATGTGAAAGATAGATGGGGTATGTGTGTGAGATACATGGGTTTGTGTGCATACACATACCTACATGATATCTTGGTTTTTTTTTTTTCCTTGGACTCTTATGCCATCCAGTTGTGGATTTCATTTACAAAAAGTCAGCTGTATTATCTTTCTTTGTCTTGAGCAGCTGTACTCTGAACAAAAGCAAAAAACTGACATATAAATCAGAAATTATACACCTGTTCATAGAACACTAATTTTAAACATTTTGGGATATGCCACTCATCAATTCTAAAGTGCATAGACATATTTAATGTGGTTTCAATATTTAGGAAATTTACCTACTTGGTTAAAAAAAAGCATACAATTTCAATATATGTAGGAACATATGTTAGTCTTTATGTGATTACTTAAACAAGTCAAACACAATAAGTGCCTTCTTGGGTGGACGAGATGAGCTGATATTCAGACCTTCTGAAAAGAAGGCTACTTGAGTGCTTAAATGTGTCCTGGCAGCTTGTAACATTTCAATTAGGTTTTCTCTGTTTATTTAAATATGCAAAATTTTAGTCATGGATGAGGTTTTGTGAAGGTGCTGACTTCTTTATGTTCAAGGCATATAGTCTTGGAAGATTTGGAGGCATTTTATCTTTTTATCCCTTGATATTTCTTATATTCAGACTAGTATCATTGAATACCTTAATTATCCATGGCCTGAGTGTATAAACCCAAGATTTAGGTAGACTTGAGTAAGGAACACTGAGTGTGAGACGTTATGCTGGGAAAGTCCAATGAGGTTGGTTGAGTAGTGACACAGATCCAGCCAGCTTTCACGCTAGATGATAGATTGCTGAAAAGGGAGGAAGCATGTTCCTTATTGGGAATCATCCCAGAGAGAAGACATCTGCCATTGTCTTTTTATTTATAAGTATCCATCTCCTTTAGTCTGCTAAATATAGGTCACATTTCTCAGGACCTATGTATTTAAATTATAAGCCATAAGGGGTTTTATAGAATGTTCCTTTATCTTTTTATTTGCAGCCCTAGAGCTTTAGTAACCCAGAGTATTTTTTCTCTTTTGTCTTGTTTCGGTTTTTGTATGCAATTATTTCAGAGCAGTGCTGTCACATTTTCATAAGGAATTTGATTCTTACATTTTACAAAATAGTAAATACAGTGTAATAACATTAATTGGTTATAAAATGACAACCACATTTTGTCACTTGGAGGCATTCAGATTTTGTCTTAAGTGCTTGTTGTTTTTAAAATATTTCTCAAGTAATTTGGAGAAGAAATTATTTGGATAATTATCATTATCTCCCTGTCACTTCATATTAGTACTGTTAATAATATACCAGCACACTCTGTTATACCCATGGTTTTAAAATACTGATTCAAAATCAAAATCATCACAACAGAATTGTAGAACATATTACCTAGACATGAGTTGGTGTGAATGATATGTTTAAAGAAAAAGATTGAAATCCATTAGTAGAATCAGAAGAATTCATAAATGCTGAATAAAGAGGAATTGGTAAGTATAGTTTACATGGATATTTTAAAAGTTTATTTACTAAGAAAAATAAGGTGTTGCAGAGTTACAAGTCAAGTCAACATATTAGAATACAGAACTTAGAGAAAAGAAAGAGAGAGAAAAGGCCTCCCTGCTTACAGACTGAGAAGAGTTTCAATTTAGTTCAAATTGTCCATGAAGTCTGTCCAATTGATGATAGCTTTCTAAGACTAAAAGCTTCTGCCTAGTAGCTACCCACATCTCTGGAGCAACTTTATTGTATACCAAATCTTTTACATGGGGAAGGCTACTAGTAGGGTAACAATTAAAACCTGCATGAAAACTAGTATTGTTTGATGCAGTTATTAAATGTTTGGGTAGAGTGTGCAGTAAATTGGAACAAATTGCAAATGACAATTTAAATTGACTAAAACCAGGAAAAAGGAATGAACATCCCAAAAAATTTCAGCAGTGCTAAACCATGGAGCAGAGCAATGATAGGAAAATGGTGGAAGACATGTAAAATATAAAGCATGATGAAAGCAGTAAGTTCAATTACACCTGACACTGAAGTGTCTTGGATAATTCAGTTCATTGTGGACTGAATTATACCTTCAAAATATTTTCTCAGCATTCATTTTAATCCAGAAAGCAGCTGTTGCTCTGTAGTAAGAGTTAAAATATGATATTCAGAATAGAACACTTTCTCAGTAAGTAGTACAGCTTTGCTGTGTATATTATGTTTAATTTTTTAAAAAAATAAAATATTTTGAAAATATGTAAAATAATTAGAAAATATTCAGAGAAGGGCAAAATAAAGTTCAGAACTATATAAACAAGACCTATAGAGATAAAAATAATTGGTGTCATGACAAAGGACATCATTCATCAAGAATTTTTTAATAACACTGATACAAGTGGATATTTGTTTAAATTAAGAATCACTCATTGTTTATGGAGGGAATCAGATTTTGGATTATTTGGTATTTGTTTTTCATTCTGAATTGCTACTGAAGCTGCAAAATATTCCATATATGAAGACCCAAACATTTAAAACTATGGTATATTTGAATCAACAGGGCTGAAATTTCCTTTGCTGAATGTTTGACTTACATTTCTTTTGTTTCATTTGTATACATTTCAAGAAACTTGTTTATTCATTCTATGAAACATGGATAGTGAAAAAAAACCCAATTTTTTTCCAAGTTTAAGCAAAAACCATCAAGAGATACACTTCTTTTGAACTGTCATTTCCCAGGGATTGAGATTTGACACAGTGTAATTTTTGTACTGGAGTTATGCTTTTTGCCATCCCAGTGAAATTAATGACCAATTTTGACACCCCTTCTGTCAGATCATTGTTTTCATATTGGCTATTAAAGATTTTCTCCCTACAGCTTACTCTGTTCTCCTGCACCTCCTAGCAGTGTCCAAATTATGCACACACAAGATAGTCTCAGAACGTCAGCATGCTCCACTTGGGATTATAAGGCTTAGGTTTTTTTTTCCGTGTGATTGCTCCAGGGAATGGTTTCTGAGTGGGAAGTACAGGGAAATGACATGCAAAAATGTTGAGTTTTTGTCTTTTCCACATTCTGAATAAGTAGAATTCTAAGCTTCTGGGTGTTTTTCAAATATATATTTAGAACATCATTTTTAGTTAGCTGGGTGACATACATAAACACTAAGGTGTATAACAAGAAATAGATTTCTTGGTCCAGGACTTAAATTCCTATGACAGACAAATAATGTTTCTAGATACTTAATAGTAAATTATAATATCTTACTGTCTGAATATTATGTCATATTCAGAACATACTCTATCAGAACACATGACAAAAGACAATGAATCCAAACAAAAATAAAATAATGCACATTTTCTAGAATTTCATTGCTTTGGTAATAGCAATAGTGTAGAAAAATCTGGAGTCTCTATAAATGTTTAACTTTTGATTTATTGGTAATTTCTGTCTTGTCATGGTGTTTAAAAAATTGATGGCTTATTTCCTACTTCTCTTGAGTCGTACATGTTGAAATTGTTTCCATATCTTCCTTAGCATATTAAAGCTTAAAATCAACATGCTCTAGCCTTTCTGGCCATGTCATAATAATTTTCAGATTTAAAATACCATTTATCTTACATAATTCTACAATGTATTTTACTGAATAATATAGTTACGCAAATTCAAAGTCCATTTCTGTTTTTTACATTGTTCATTTTGCACAAATAGCATCTAAGTTAACAGATTTAGAGTTGGAAAATTTTCCTGAAGATCATGTGTTGGAATAATGAGTAGAAATGTGAGTTAGCAGATTCCTCAAGCCACTCTCTCTTTACAAGTTGATTGACTTTGTGCATCTGGCTTAAATCTTGTTTGCTTTCACTCTACTTGCTAAATTCTAAGCATAGCATTTTATGATTGACTTTGATCAAGAATTGTAGAATATTTACAATTAAAATAATTAATATATATATTAATTAAAATGTGTAGAACATTTTAAAAGTTAATTCCATTGAAAAATTGAGCACAAACTCCCCAAAATTTAACAACGTGAACTGGAGCTGTGCTTTTTACTTTCTTATTAGGTGAGTATGATATTCAGGATGTAAAGTTCAGGTGTCATGATTTCTGACTAAGGCCTGTTAGAAAGGAGTATACCCACTGACCTTGTATTCAGTAATACTAGTAAACCATAAAGATGAAAATTAAAATCTTAGTGTGAAATTTTCATAAGTAAAAATACCCTTTAAACTACATTTAAATTGTTATAATTTGTGATTACTAGATTCTTCAATAGTTTCCTTTTACGATATCAGAAATATCTTTTTAAAATGTATTAGTTGAAATCTTGTTACCTTTAAAATATTGCAAAGAAAAGCAACAAACTATTACAAAAAGGAACAGCTATAAAAGATGTTATCACAAGAATGTTCTCTGGACTCTTAACTTCAGTTGAGATTATTCCAATGAGCAGAAGTCTGCAGAACAGAAGACCTCTATTTCATCGGTTTTGTAATATGTTGGCATATAAATGAGATGCTTGTTCTTCAAATTGGGTGAGAAGAAGGACACTGAACAAGCAAAGTTACCATTTTTTATCTAGTTGCAGTTAAAATAGATGAAAACATGTTTTATGATACTTTCTTTTTCTTTTCAAAATTGAATTGGCTAGCTGTGTTTCTGTCACTGGCTGAAACTAATAAAAGACAATTCTACTTTTCATTTGTATTACCAAATGCAAGCTATGTATCTGAGACATAATTTTTAGTGGAGATGCAGAGAAGGCAAAACAATGTGATGGAATATTGTGCTTGTCAATGGTTAGTACAGCTTACTTTCTTTAATAACGCTATTGCATAGCATGCATGTAGACTGGAATTCTGTTGCACCTAAATAAATACAGCATTCTTATTCCTAAGCACCCATGGGGAAATAAAACACAGATGTTCAGTGCTGACTTCCGACGTCTATCTGAATCCATGTGAAAGAATAGCTGAGGGACTTTTTGGTTAGATTTATTTGCCATGACAAGAATGGCAACACATCAAGGAAGAGTCCACTCACATTAATAGTCTTTTTTCTTCTATTTCTGGTACATTATAACCTCCAAAATCTCTCCTGTATTACTTCAAATTTGATACCTGCTCTTCACAAAGGGAAGAAAGCCAAATCTGATTTTTTTATGCATGGTAAAATAGAACCGTCAGATTCTAGCTACAGGGTTTACCCAGACAGTGACAGAGTGTTAGAGGGCCATTTTAATTTTCTTTTTTTGTTTTTCTTTCTACCACTCATTATTTTTCTGCTTACTGCAAAATAACACAACATCCTTTGATCACTGCCTCCTTTCAAAAGTGCTGGTAGTGTGAAAGAGCTTCTCACACACAAACTAGGAGTTTGTACTTCTCATAAGTCTGTCAAATCAGCATTCTCCCTTACCTCTGAGAGGAAGTTGCTGCAGAGTTGTGTGCAGCAACTGAAAAATTTTTTTGTGTTAAATGAGACTTAAGAGTCTTTCGTCACTTAGTCTGATAAGTTCTCAGCTACAAGTTCTCAGTATTCATTCTGAGGCTTATGTATTTCAGAAGAAATAAGGGATGGAGACACAGTACAAGAGTTATAGGTAGTGGTATTGGAAATTTAGGGAGTTTGAAGAAATATTTGGAGAAGGGTTGCCTGCAGAAGTTGTGGATGCCCCATCATTGGAAGTCGTCAAGGTCAGGCTGGATGGGACTTTGAGCAACCTGATCTGGTGAAGGATGTCTCTTCCCATGGCAGCGGCTTGGACTAGATGGTCTGTGAAGGTCTCTTCCAATCCATCCCTAGAAACATCCAAGTTCAGGTTGGACAGGTCTCTGAGCAACCTGATCTAGTTGAAGATGTCCCTGCTCATTGCAGGGGCTGGACTAGATGACCTTTAAAAGTCCCTTCCAACCCAAACTACTCTATGATTCTATAATTTTGTGGTAATGTCACTGTGTATTTTTATCCGGAGAGCATTTTTTTCTTTCTGCAGCAGTTTCAGTGAGACGTGCATGCCTGTATTAAGAATTCATTAAAAACCAGGAATGGTAAGAAATGGCGAAATACTATGACACTAAATGGAGTAGGGAGACATTTATTTTTACACTGCTATTTTAATTAACCTATCTCAAGAATTATTTGAGGCTTTCAGTGGCTCAGTGGTATATTGGATCCTTTGTCTAGTTTGGTATAAAATTTTGTGAGCTTTGCATCATACAAATTATTGTTTTGAATGCACAAAATCTCAGTTGTTAACCTTTCATTAGAGAAAAGAAAACCTTAACTTTAAAAACTTTAGGGAAAGAAAGTCTAACTTTAGACTAAAAACAAATTTATGCGGTCATTGATCCAAAACATTTTAATTCTTTCATGCCTGGCTGCATTTTATTCAGGCAGCAAAAGGTATAGGTGCGAATTTCACCATTGTAAGGAACCATGGCCACAGCTTTTCAAAAGAATAGACTTTGTTTCACTGAGGAAAGGATTTTTGTTTGGCTGAAGGAATTCAGCAATTGTGGAATGTTCTGGCTTTAAGTTGTTATCTTGACTAGTCTGGAAGAGAGAGTGTTTTCCTTCCAAACACAAATACCATAGAAAAGTAAAATCCCCAGGGCAGCACAAGTGCCATGTGCCTTGTCGCACTGGGGCTGGAAGGGGCCACCTACAAAAAATGAAATTAAGATGTAAAGAATTAATAAGTGCATTTCATAAACATTTTTTTTTGGTTGTGTTTCCTCTCTGGTAATGCTACATATGATGTATGTTACTAGGACTATAAAGAAATGACAGCTGTATAAATTAGTTGCATAAAAAAACATGTTTTTCCTTCAAAACCTGCATTTATTTCTCTGGTTTTGATACTCATAATGTGGAGCTGAAAGGTAAGCTTATGTAACTCATGGGTTTGGGTTGATTCAAAGAAATATTTATGTTGTCTTTCTGGTAAAGAACATGGAAATCACAAAAGTAACAAATTATGCCTGCTTGGATAGTAGACTGAAATGTGACAGGAAGTGCTCCGCTTGAGGATTTCATTACATCAGTCTTGATTCACAAGGAGAAAGTCTCTGTTAATTACTTTTTGTTATATTCAATGCTTTTATCCTTAAAGTCAGTGCACAGGTTATGAGAATATCTTTCCTCAGCATTGGGTTTTCTAACAAATTCAGGCATTCAAATGATTCTAAAAGAGTCAATAGAAAGACAGAGGTTGAATACCGCCTAGTTCACAGACTAGAAATAAACAGCATATTTATGTCTTGCTTTATAGAGCAAAAAGAAAACCTGTATAATTCAGTCATGGAAATGAATGGGTTGATAAATGGATAATTAATGATCGTTGACGATGTATGGAGTTTTAAATGGTTTGACACATTTTAAAGGTGTTAAAAGTCTATAGTAAATTCAGTTTTTCTTCCTTTTGGTCTTCCAACACATGGCATTGTGCAGTTAGGTCAGTGTACTGTGAAGTATCTTGTCTTTCTCTGAAACAATTAACTGACTGCTTGAAGAATCGTAAATGTTGGGTTGTGAATATCTGGCAAAAGGCAAAACCAATGATACCTGATAAACTTTTTTTCATGGTGTTACTTTGATATTTTTTTCATATCTGCTGAAACAAGTATAAAGGAAAAGCATAAACAGCAAAATCATTAAAGAATGCTTAAACATAAGTCTGTAAAATGAGACTTTTTTCTGCTTTTTTAAGAAGAAAGGGGGTTAAAACAGATGTACCCTTGGCGTAATTAATGAATGATAGAAGTCAATAGTGCTTTGCTTTCCCTCCAGCCATCACCCTTCTCAGAAACCGTTTATTAAGTCTTTAAAGAAAGGATGGACATTCAGTCATTATTACCCAGTTATTGTAAAACTGTTATTATTGTCAAAGCTATTGTTGACTCTCTTGAGGGACAAGAGGCCTTGCAGAAGGATCTGGATAGATTGGAGCTTTGGGCTACGATTAATTGAATGAAATTTAACAAGTTGAAGTGCAGTATTCTGCACCTAGGACAGAGTAATGCCAGGCACAGGTATAAACTGGGAGAGGAGTGGCTGGAGATCAGCCCTGCAGAAAGGGATCTGGGGGTGCTGGTGGGCAGCAGGCTCCCCAGGAGTCAGCAGTGTGCCCTGGCAGCCAAGAGGGCAAACCGCATCCTGGCGTGCATCAAACCCAGCATGACCAGGAGGTCAAAAGAGGGGAGTATCCCGTTGTATTCAGTGTTGGTGTGGCCTCACCTGGAGTACTGTGTGCAGTTCTGGGCCCCACGATTTAAGAAGGATGTGAAGGTCCTTGAATGCGTCCAGAGGAGGGCAACAAAGGTGGTGAAAGGGCTGGAAAGAATGTCCTGTGAGGAGCGGCTGAGGGCTTTGGGCTTGTGTAGTTTGGAGAAAAGGAGGCTGAGGGGCCACCTCATTGCTCTCTGCAGCATCCTGAGGCGGGGAAGTGGAGAGAGCGGTGCTGAGCTCTTCTCCCTAGGATCCAGTGACAGGATGCATGGGAATGGTTCAAAACTGTGTCCATCAGGGGAGGTTTAGACAGGACATTAGGAAGCATTTCTTTACCAAGAGAGTGTTCAAAAACTGGAACAGACTTCCTAGACAGGTGGTCAATGCCCCATGCCTGTCAGTGTTTAACAGGCCAATGTCCAGTGTTTAACAGAACAATGTCCTTAATAAATTGCTTTAACTTGGTCAGCCCTAAATTGGTCAGGCAGTTGGACTAGGTGATCCTTGTAGGTCCTTTCCAACTGAAATAGTCTATTCTATTCTGTTTAATTATAGTTTTCCTCCTTTTTCTTTTACTTATGAACATTTTTTTATTTATAAAAACAATATTTTGTTTTTATTTTCTAAAATCTTGATATTACAGAGCATTAAAGATAGCCTGGGGAGACTGCTGGGTCATATAGACATTGTACACAGCAAGAAGACACCGGCTTTGCAAAGTGCTACACCAAGGGAAGCGGCAAATATACAAGAAAAGCTGACTCAGCTTAATTTCCAATGGGAGAAGGTGACTAAGATGTACAGGGACCGACAGGCGTAAGTAACTTTTAAAAATTGTTGTTTCTGATGGCATCCATTAGTATTTGGCTTACTGTTGGTGCTTGTTACCTAGTCTTTTTCTTGGGGAAATAGCTGTTAAAGTCATAAATGACACTTTCTTGTGACTAAGCATAGAATGTTCATAGGAAATTGTAATTTAATTTATGAACATTTTTGTGAAATTGAAAATATTTTGACCAACTATCACTTGCATTAGACCAAAACCTGGCATGATATTGCATACATATTCCTATGTCATTATAAATGACACACCTTTACCCTGAGATAGTATTAGGCATTTACTCTTTTGTACCTGTACTATTGATTTAAAAATCTGAATCTCTGATGGCTGCATCAGAGTAAAATCCCTTTTAATTGCAGAGGATTTACTAGTTCAAGGAGCAGTTCTCACTTTATGTCTAAGGAGCACAGCTAGAATTGTTAGCAGCTCTAAATCCAGTGTCATCTTTATAAGTTTGTATATTAGATGTTATACAGCAAGGCAGGTTAATCAAGAGAAGTATAGAAAGGCATCAAAATGATAATAAATAAAGCTATGATCTCCTACAACATCATATAATACTTGTTATTATTTTTCTCCTTATATATTATTTGTGGTGTTTGTAGTCTGGGAATCATATTATGATGAAAAATGTAACCAAACCTGTTTTATTAATAGGTTTGTCCTACAATCCAAACCTTGGTAACTTTTGTGTTTTC